>BSBN01001822.1:0-1200095 GCA_027924645.1 Cunninghamia lanceolata
AAGGCATGCAATTATGTGAAGGTGATCATGCAGGTGGATTGCTTAGTAATGGGCACATATTCATCTGGGGTTAAGAGAGCAACCAAATTTATGGGAGCTAAAACTTTTTTTCCTTCAATAACAATGCCTTCTTCAAAAAAGAATATAGTTTTCCAATAGAATTTTAGAGGTTGCAACTACCCCAATTAAAGGAGAGACTATATAAAAGGGTTGCCTTGGATATGGAAACTAGACACCATTTTCAACCAAAAAATTAAATGAAAAGAATTTGTGTGTAAGTTAATGCTAATAGGCAAATTTGGCATGGTAGCAATACTTTAAAATTCTTACTAGGTTAAGCTATTTCATGCTTGATTGGTGTGAATATAGATAAATTGTAAATTATGTACTTTTATAAATATCTAGATTTATCTTTAGTTAATGTTTATGGTTGAAATAATCCAATCCTCAAAGGATGTTGGGATGACCAACTTCATTTCTATAATAAATTTGTAAATATGGATCTTCTTTTTGAATTGATTGATAATTTTCTAGCCTATGGCTACTGTGAACATCACCTAGATCTTAACAATTGATTATATTATTTATTTAATGAGTGAACTATTGAAATTCAAGATACATATTCCATATTTGACATTTGTTACACCCACATGCTTCCGTCTACATCCTTATTTCTATTTGGATTGTGTGTTCATAGCTTAAATGCATGTCTTCACTACTAAAAATTAGATGCATCTACAATTTTATGTTGATGTGCATGCTACCATAACATAGATTTATGCAACTGCATCTAAAATCAACTATGTACATGGATGAAATACATGTAGCGATGTTGAAACAAGGCCTTATACTAATATGTACAACAAACATTCATTCTCTTGCATTGGTAGAATATTCAATAACTCATACACCTTAATTGTAACAATATAATATTTAAAGGAATATAAAGAACAACACAACAAACACCTTAATATAAGAGAGCAAAAAAAAGTCTTGGAGAAACCAATGTGGGAAATATGCCCCAAAAAATAATGCCTTGTTGACTAATAACAATATAGAGGAGAGGCTAATTAGGAGCACGTGTGTTATCTGCAACTCCTATAAATTAAGCAAAGTGCTGCAACCTCCTCGTCTTTGCCCATTGATCATGATTTGCTCTTCCTCTCAACTATGGGTATGATATCTAGTATTGTGACTCTTTTTGGAGATTTGTAACACCATCACCTCTGCCCCTTATGTCTAGAAATGGATGTATTTGACTCAATGACAATTTGAGACTAATCTTTCTCTATTTAACTAGAGATTTCAATAGCATTGATTTAAGGCCAAGGTCAAGGCTTCTTGGGCATTGTCATAGTGAGCACTCCATTTTCCATTATAGCCTTCACCTCATCCACTATTGCATTCTTAGGTACCCTAAATTGCCTTGGAAATTTATCTCTTGAGCATTCAACATGATGATGTTTATCATTCTCTGCTTCTCTTATTTGTTGCATTCTCCATTTATTTGAAGAATTTGGTCGCCTCCCACTTCTATTTTCACATCCTCTTTCTTCAGTCCTATAGGAAAGTAGGCACATTCTATTCTCATCTCTCTCCAAACAAACAAATATTTTCTACAAGCAAAACACGTTGAAAATCAAATAATAATTAAATACGAGGAAGGTCGACCTTGAAAAATGTGAACATTTCCTCGAGTTTCCTTCCAATCAATCTATGTACTGGCTACAATTGTTGCACCCCTTACAAAATTTGTGGACTAGCTTTCTATGTCCTTGAAAGAATGCCAACTCTCTCTCATTTATAGAATTTGATCACAATTTGATTTGGTCTCAAATTGTAAATGTGTAAGGTGTAGATCATTCCAAGTCTAGACGTGTAAGGTGCATATTTAGTTGAGTGAGTTTGGAGTAATTGATGAGAATAAGGCAAAACTACGGGGCTTGATCTTCTACCATTGGTCTCTTTCTCTAATGTGAACCATCAATTTTGGCAAGTAATAAAATAGTAAGCACTATAAATTGTTGATTACATTTCTAAAATATGCCAATTTTACAATTTTCCTTGCTAGAAATATTGTACATGACAATGTAAATGCACTTCGAGCTCTATGGAATGCACTTCAAGCTCTTTGGATTGAATTTGCACCTTGATGTTTGGAATTTTACCCTTAGGTGAGGGGTTTTTTAATCCTTGAATTTGAATCTATCAAGGATGAAGAATGGTGCTAAAATTTGGTCCTTGGTTTCACCTCTGATTTGGGTAGATAAACACCACGTTTGAAGCCCATGTTGAAATTAACCTTTTTCAAAGATGCACTATATAATTCTATGTTATTAAATGAAAGGATTCATAACAAAACTGGTGATTTTTGACATCCATGGAATTGGTGAATTTAACATTTGCAAATGTGGGGAAGAATCTGATTATAACTATTTTACCATAATATTGTTTGAAGTCCTAAAACAATGTCTCAAATACCGTTCCCCATCCCCAAATATCATTCCTAATCTTAAACTTTGAGAAACACTAGTAGTTTGTCAATTGGCATGTGTATCTATTTTACATGGTGTAGGCGTGCACTATTTTCTTTTAAATAGTGCATGCAATTGTTGAATCGGTTCTATAAAATTTAGTAATTGTAGTGAAGCTTGATATGTTTTGACTAGGTAGGGGATAGTTTAAGTATTCTTATGGTAATAGGTTATAACAAGTTATTCATGTGGTCATTTGGAAATGGGGAAATTTTGGTGAATGACCCTTTTTTTAGGGAGTTTACGTCTTTGTGGACTTTAGTAGAATACTCTTTTGTTGGGTTACAATAGTATGCGAGGGATCATTCATGAGGTATTTGTTTTTTACATGGATTTTAATTTCATTTTTTTTTTCGCTACTTTGCCATAAGGATTGCATTTGTTTCTATAGATCACATATAGAAATAGTGCATGCAATTGTTGAATCAATTCTATAAAATTTAGTAATTGTAGTGAAGCTTGATATGTTTTGACTAGGTAGGGGATAGTTTTAAGGGTTCTTATGGTAATAGGTTATAACAAAATTTTATTCATGTGGTCATTTGGAAATGGGGAAAGTTTGGTGAATGGCCCTTTTTTTTAGGGAGTTTGTGGACTTTAGTAGAATATCTTTTGTTGGGTTACAATAGTATGCAAGGGTCATTCGTGAGGTATTTGGTTTTACATGGATTTTAATTTCATTTTTTTTCGCTACTTTGCCATGAGGATTATATAAAAAGAGTAAGGATTTCAACTAATTTAGTCCATATATAGATAACATACAAGTTTCTTATAACTTTATTACAAAAAAAATATAGAATTATTGCAGTGATTTCTATCCTACAAGCAATTGATTTAAAAATTTGCATAAATTTGCATCATCTTCCATATAATTAAAGATTTGACTATGGGAAAATTGTCCATTTTTAACAAAATTTTATTATAACAAGAAACTATCAGTGTGCCCATTGAACCTATGGATCCAATTGCTAGTTTAGTTCCTTCACTAGGCACTACACAGAGACTATATTTTTCACCAAATGGTATTTCTTTTGCACTAAAATTTCCGCGCTATGCATAAGAGATGATGTTGAGTGTCTTCTTATTTGGAGTGACAATTACTTGAAGGATATTTGCTATAAAAATTTGGTCATTTTTTTGGGTAAGTACCATCAAGGAGATGGCTCCCATTGTCTAAAGAATGAAAATAAGAACAAAGTCTGGTCTCTATAATAGGCCAACTATTAGGTATTATGCAAGGCCATATTGGCAAGCTATTACATAGACAGGCAAGATTACAATGCCTTGCAGTTACATAATATTGTGCATGATGGCCATTATGCCCTCAACACATTCATTCAGGCGGGCTATCTGCTCAGGAGAAAAAACATTGTCTTGCCCTTGTGCTTGGTTGCAGAAGGTGTCCATCTGTTTGCACTTGATCCCAGCCTTATAGGCCGCTGGCATCCTCTCCGCCACCCTTCCTTTCTGTCCTTTCAAGGCATATGCCCCTCGGAGTACACATTCAACTAGCTGAGGGCCGGTCGATGGGGCTGCTGTCATAAACGTGGCATGGTTGTTTTGGTTGATCAATCTCGCTCCCCAGGAATTGCCCCAGAAACTGCTTCCCATCACCAATGAAATGTTTGCAAAGAAGGTATGTTAGGAACTAGTCTTTTCCAAGTCATTTCACAGTCTTTACGGGGCTCTTTCCAACTCAACCATTTCTGCTACTTTGGCATCTAGATTTGATTCATTGTATTCCTTGTCAGATTCTTCTTGTAGTGCCCCAATGTTGGCTAGAAAATCTACCACTCAGTTGGCTTTTCTATAGACATGTGTGATGGAGTAATTTTCCAGGTTTTCCAATGCGGAAAATATCTTTTCCAGCCAGCCTTTAAGCTTCCAGTTGCTTACTTGCTTAGATTTAATCATGTTGATGCAAAGAAGAGAGTCTCCTTCGATGTCTAGACATTTGATGTTTAGTTTTTCACAAAACCACAAACCTAAAAGAAGGGATTCAAATTCGGCCTCATTGTTTGTCACAGGTCCAAAACGGCTGGAGTTGGCCCCGACACACTTTCCAGATCCATCCCTAATTATACCACCACCTCCAGCAGTCCCTGGGTTTCCCTTAGCGGAGCCATCGAAGTTCAGTTTGAAGCAACCCGAGGGGGGCTTAGACCATTTGATTGAAGCTCTACTATTTTCCTTCTTTGTGGAGGAAGTTGAGGGGCACTTCAGCTCAGGCTAGATTTTCCTTAGCCGCTCATCCTAAAGAGTAAATGAGCAGTTTTGATTAGGGTGGAGTTTGGCATTAACTATCTCATAGATGCCCACCCGTATCTTTTTTATGATTTCCTCAGTGTTCAACTTTTGATCCTAGAAGACTCGACAGTTTCTCTCTTTCCAAATATGCCAGACCACCACCGATGGTGCCATAATCCAAACCTCACCCCATAGAGCTCTGGACCCAAGGTTAGGCTAACTGGATAAAAACTTTCTTAGGTCATTTTGTTTGGCCGTAGACCACCCGATAGAAGCCAATAACCAGTCCCAACATTTTGAGGCTTCACTACAGTTCAATAAGAGATGGTCAACTAATTCCTCTTCCCTTTCACACATTGGGCATCTACTGGGCCCCTCGAATCCAATGGACCACAGCCTGTCTCCTGTTAGAATTCTCTTGTGTAGTGTTGTCCACAAGAATGCTCTTGCTTTGGGGAGTAAACACTTATTCCAACAAAGATTCTTTGACCACTCTGTTCCCTCCTTATTGATAGTTTGGATTAAGTACTTGAGCTTTACCGTGTAATTTCCTGATTTGGAGCCACTCCAAATGATTTCGTCCCTCTGAGGAGTAAGGAAAATACGCCTTTGCTTTAATAAGTTGGCAAGGTTGATCTTGTCAACTTCAAGAATTTTGGGATCTTCGATTTGCTTCCATTTAAACCCGATGCCCAACTTGCCTTCAAAATTTTCCACGTAGTTTGCAATTGAGGCCCCCAACTCCATCTCCACCTCGTTAATCTAGGTGTGATAGTTAAGAAGTTTAGTGATAGGCTCTTCCCCATCCCAAGTGTCGAACCAGAATCGAGCCTGCCTACCGTCACCAATCTTCTAGGACAAATGGTTTGTAATTATAGTTCTGGACTCCCATATGAACTTCCAAATGGCAGAGCCACCTCTAAGATTTGCAGTTGTGAGAATCTTGCTTGGCTCCTCATTATCTAGATATTTTTTCTGCGAGATTTTACACCATAATTTCTCAGGATTCTTATACAGTTTCCAAGCCAGTTTTGCGCGAAGGGCTAGGTTTGAGGAAGCATTTTCCTAATCTCAACACCTCCAGCATCTTTAGGAAGGCACATAGTGTCCCAATGTAGAAGGGGGATCCTTTTATCATCTTTGGCTCCTTCCCATAGAAATCTTTTTAGTTTGCTCTCAAGATTAGCTATAACTTTGCTTGTCATTTTAAGACATGACATGACATACACTGGCACAACCGAGAGAATAGCTTTGATCATCATGATTCTCCTTGCCAATGTAAGCCATTTATTTTTCCATGCTTCCAATTTTTTGTGACAATTGTTGAGAACTTCTTCCCAGTGATTCGATCTGCATGTGCGTGTGAAGAGAGGGACTCCAAGGTACTTCGTCAGAAGATGCCCAATTGAGAAGCCAAGGACTTTCGCGATTCTTCTTTACAAGGCTTTCTTTGTATTGAAGAAGAAAATCTCTGATTTTTCCAAGCTAAACCTGCCCCGAGTTATTTGAATATCTATTGAGTGCCATCTTGATAATTTTAGCTTCTTCAATCATGGCATTCCCAAAGAGGGAGGTGTCATTTGTGAATTGGCTGAGTGATTGGGTTGAGTTCCTTAGCCACTAAGATGCCCTTCCAAATCTTATTATCCCTTAAATGTTTGATGTATCTTTCCATAGTTTCCGCCATAGTGACAAAGAGGAAAGGAGATAGGGGGTCTCCCTGCCTGAGACCATTAGTGGCTTCAAAAAATCTGCACATTGAACCATTTACAAGGATAAAGTATCTGGGTGTTGAGATGTAGGCTGAGATGATGTCAATCCAATCTGAGGCGAAGCCAAATCTCTTTAAGACTTCTAATAGGAATCTCTAATTTACTTGATCGTACACCTTGCTAACATCCAGCTTAATCACCATTCCTTTTTGCTTGTTTATAACCAATGAATGGATAACTTCTAAAGTTACAATGATGCACTCAATAATTTCTCTACTCGGAACAAATCCGTTTTGTTCTTCAGAGATTATTTTTTCCAGTACTGCTTTCATTCTGTTCGCCAAAGCTTTTGAGATGATTTTATATATTACATTGCATAATGCAATCGGTCTAAAATCAGAAAAGAGCAGCAATCCAGTTTTTGGAATCAAAGGAATTGTTGTGTTATTAATATCCTTAATGAATCATTTCTTCTTTCTAAAATCCTCAACAAGTTCCCAGATGCCGTGGCCCATAAAACTCCAACATTGACGGTAAAATTTAGTCAAAAAACCATCGGGTCCCAAGGCTTTCTCTAGACCCAACTGGTGGGTGGCTTGTCTAATCTCATCCATGGTGAAAGGCTCCAAAAGTCTTTTGTTATCTTCTTCCTCTAAAAGCGATGGGATACAAGAAAAGAGTGATGGATCAAAGTTTGACTCCCCCGCGTGCAGTTTCCCAACAATTTTTCAAAATGTCTAATAGCTTCACCTTCAATGGATTCTCTATTGCTTACAATTGATCCATCGCATTGTTTAATTGAAGTGATTCTATTCCTCTCCCTATGACTTTTTGCTGAGGCATGAAAAAACTTTATGTTACTATCTCCTTCCTTAAGCCAGATGTCTCTAGCCTTATCTCTCCAGAATAATTCTTCTCTTGCAAGCACTTCCGAAAGCTATTCTTTAAGATCCGTTTCCTTCTCATAGTCATCTGCAAACATGCCCTTTTCTATAACTTTCTCATTGAGGAGTTCCAACTCCTTCTCGATTCTTTCCTTTTCTATGAAAATGTTTTTGAAACAAGACTTGTTTCAAATCTTCAGGTTTTTTTTTATGAAGCCCAATCTCTTCATGAAGTGGAAGCTGACCATTCCTTTGATTGCATCACTTTCTTTCCACCATTCCTCTATTCTCTCTATTAAATTTGGATCTCTCCACCACATATTTTGAAATTTGAAGTAGCTTCTTACCGGTCTTTCACTTAAGCATATTTCTAATTGAACTAGGAAGTGATATGACGCTGTGTATGGTAGAATATTTGTATTGCAAAAATAGAGATTAGACATCCAACAAGGACCAATGAAAAAATAGTCTAATCTTTTCCGCAATATTAGTGAAGCCTTCTCTTCGGTTTGTCCATGTGAAGCGACCGTTTCTTGGAATGCAGTCTATCAACCCCATACTATTAATAAAATCCCTGAAATCCATCATCCCTTTGTTTACACATTTCAATCCCCCACTTTTCTCCTTAATGTCCAAGATTGCATTAAAATCACCCCCCATTATCAGCTTGTCACGGTCTAGGGATTTATAGAGGTCCACAATTTATGTCCAAACAATAGCTTTGTCCTCCGTTCTAGTGGGCCCGTAGATGTTGAGGAGGAAGAAGTTTGCGTCCGTCAACAAGCTTCTGACTGAACATAAAATCCAACTTTGTCTGGATTCTACAAATCTGATATCCATAGAGCTAGGTTTCCACAGGATGCCCAATCCCCCAGCCAAGCCATTAGAATCCTGAAAACAACCATTCCATATTTTCCAGTACTTGGAAAACCTGAGTCTTTCTTCACTACTTAGCTTGGTTTCTTGCAGGAGCACTATGTCGCTTGTTACTTTTTCCAGCTGACACTTTATTAAGCATCTTTTGTCAGGGGCCTTTAGGCCCCTGACATTCTAGGTGAGGAGCTTCATTGTCCTCCAAGGGAGGCCCTGGCTCCCTTGAATTTAACAAAAAATTCCTTTATTTTCTTGAGCCCTAATTCAGTGGCGCCTCTTTCCCTCCTCTGTTTGTTTGTTTTCCTCCCTCGCTCCTTATATGGCTTTTTAAGGGAGTTCAAGGTGGTTTGGCTGATTTGTTTGATCCCAATCTCACTGAGCTCATCTTCCTCTGACATGTCCTCTTCAGATGCCAAGTCCTCCGGATAGAATTCTTGATCCAAAACATTCATCATGGTGGAACCCTCCTTTTGAGGTTCCAAGGAACCAACAACAGGATCAGCCGATTCCTTGGTCAAATTTTCCTTAGGGATCTCCAGATTTGGAGGTGATTTTGTTTCCTTGTTCTTAGCAGATCCATCGCTGTCCCTGGAGCATGATTTGCTTGCCGCCGAGTGAGCTCTTAACCCAGTCTCAGAGGCTGGAATTGTACAGTCAGTCTCCACTCTATGAGCAATCTCCAAGATCTGCTCCTTTGTGACCTGAGTCTTTTTAATCCATTTTTAACACTTATTTTTTTCGGTGACACGCGACTTCCATGTGATTTCTCCCTCTGCATCTTAGACAATATTGTTTTTCTTCCTCAATCTCTAGGTTTTGAAGCCAATGGCTTCCATTTACACATAACAGAATTTGTTTTAAAATTTTCCTTATTGCCGCAATCTTTATCCAAGCGTATAGGTAGGAATCACCATTGATAATGCCTTCATTCATGTCAATTAGGGTTCCAAGAGTTCTTTTTGATTTTTTCCAGGCAATCATCCAACCAATAGTCTATGGGTAGGTTGTATAATTTGACCCAGATTGGGCGATTGTAAGGGTCCATTGCCACATGATTGAAATTAGGTTGCCATTTTTGCATGTAGAGTGGATTATCTTCTATCATCCGTAGTTCGCCCTGCAAGACCTTCTCTCTTTCTCTTGGCGAAATGAAGACGATGAAAAAACCTTTAGGGAGGAATTTTATTACCTTCTGCGCCATCCAGGTCTTAGAAATCCATGCCCTAATTTTTTCTCTAGGATGTTTCGTTCCAATGAACCTGCAAATAACTACAAGATCTTCCATCATCTCTAGGTCGATTTCAGTTTCCTTTGATAGGTCAATCACCATCCATTCCAGATGATCTTCTTCTGCACACTGGGCTGCGTCCTTTTGGTCTTCTTCTGTTGCTCTGTCCTTTTTCGCGAAAAAGTTCTCTATTTGCACTGCTCTGCTCTTTTTTGCGATTTCGCTCCATCATTGACCTATCAATTTCAATTTTAAATATTCATTATTGATGTCAATTGATTATAATAAATTTCAAAATTGATCTATCAATTCATCAAGACATTTATCATATTTTTATTTTTATTTGCTAGTGCTTTTGTGTTTTGTAGAGGTGTTCATGTAAAGGAGCCAAGTTGTCCTTATTTGTAAGTCTTGGTGTTGTATTTATCTTGTGAGCTTGGTTGCATTGCTGTTAGGATATTCCCATTCTTATAGCCTCTCCTTAAGGGTTATTATTATTTTTCTTTTTGGTACTTTTACATTGCTCAATTAAAAAAAATAAAAATAAATTTGTGCGCTATAAAAATTAAAGTTGTTTCCTAGGTAATGTTTTTTCTTTTTTAGATTTTTGTCTGGTACTTTTAAATTTGTTGTTTGATCCCAATCTCACTGAGCTCATCTTCCTCTGACATGTCCTCTTCAGATGCCAAGTCCTCCGGATAGAATTCTTGATCCAAAACATTCATCATGGTGGAACCCTCCTTTTGAGGTTCCAAGGAACCAACAACAGGATCAGCCGATTCCTTGGTCAAATTTTCCTTAGGGATCTCCGGATTTGGAGGTGATTTTGTTTCCTTGTTCTTAGCAGATCCATCGCTGTCCCTGGAGCATGATTTGCTTGCCGCCGAGTGAGCTCTTAACCCAGTCTCAGAGGCTGGAATTGTACAGTCAGTCTCCATTTATGAGCAATCTCCAAGATCTGCTCCTTTGTGACCTGAGTCTTTTTAATCCATTTTTAACACTTATTTTTTTCGGTGACACGCGACTTCCATGTGATTTCTCCCTCTGCATCTTAGACAATATTGTTTTTCTTCCTCAATCTCTAGGTTTTGAAGCCAATGGCTTCCATTTACACATAACAGAATTTGTTTTAAAATTTTCCTTATTGCCGCAATCTTTATCCAAGCGTATAGGTAGGAATCACCATTGATAATGCCTTCATTCATGTCAATTAGGGTTCCAAGAGTTCTTTTTGATTTTTTCCAGGCAATCATCCAACCAATAGTCTATGGGTAGGTTGTATAATTTGACCCAGATTGGGCGATTGTAAGGGTCCATTGCCACATGATTGAAATTAGGTTGCCATTTTTGCATGTAGAGTGGATTATCTTCTATCATCCGTAGTTCGCCCTGCAAGACCTTCTCTCTTTCTCTTGGCGAAATGAAGACGATGAAAAAACCTTTAGGGAGGAATTTTATTACCTTCTGCGCCATCCAGGTCTTAGAAATCCATGCCCTAATTTTTTCTCTAGGATGTTTCGTTCCAATGAACCTGCAAATAACTACAAGATCTTCCATCATCTCTAGGTCGATTTCAGTTTCCTTTGATAGGTCGATCACCATCCATTCCAGATGATCTTCTTCTGCACACTGGGCTGCGTCCTTCTGGTCTTCTTCTGTTGCTCTGTCCTTTTTCGCGAAAAAGTTCTCTATTTGCACTGCTATGCTCTTTTTCGCGATTTCGCTCCATCATTGACCTATCAATTTCAATTTTAAATATTCATTATTGATGTCAATTGATTATAATAAATTTCAAAATTAATCTATCAATTCATCAAGACGTTTATCATATTTTTATTTTTATTTGTTAGTGCTTTTGTGTTTTGTAGAGGTGTTCATGTAAAGGAGCCAAGTTGTCCTTATTTGTAAGTCTTGGTGTTGTATTTATCTTGTGAGCTTGGTTGCATTGCTGTTAGGATATTCCCATTCTTATAGCCTCTCCTTAAGGGTTATTATTATTTTTCTTTTTGGTACTTTTACATTGCTCAATTAAAAAAAATAAAAATAAAATTGTGCGCTATAAAAATTAAAGTTGTTTCCTAGGTAATGTTTTTTCTTTTTCAGATTTTTGTCTGGTAATAAATTTGTTGTTTACATATTTTATATTGTGTTAATACTTTTTTTCAGTGTCCGCCCCCTTAAAAAACAGTACAGTCGCATTAAGTTCTTTCTCTGGTGAGGAATTCACCGTTTTTGAGAGCAAGGTATGACAGCGTTCCCTCGCTTTATTTTCCGACGAAGTGCATAATTTTTTTTTGATATAGTTAGAAAATTTCGGGTTTTGGAAGTTGAGGGTATTTGGTTTTGACATGGAATGCAATACAATGCGTCTGCTACACATGTTGTCAAGAGATTGTAAACCCAGGGAGGAGGCCAGCAAATTTTTAAAAGAAACTGTTAAGAACTGTAGAATATTGGGGTCCAAGCAAAATTTTGGCGCTCCATTCTAAAATGCTAAAACTTTGATGTTCTATTTGCACGTATAAACTAAGAAAATACATCGAAAACATGGAATTTTTTTTTTCCTTGAGCTTATTGGGGTTTTGAAAAAGGACCTTGCCAACTGTCCTGGTCTGCCATTTAAAATTTGAAAATGTGGGTGTTCGCCTTCATGTTTTTTTGTGTTGTGGATTTCGGTAAAAACTCGTTCAGTATAAAGAATTCTTTTTGGGTGGTTTTGTTCACGAATGATTGTCTTTTTATAGATGTTTGTAATCAAAATGGTTCCTAGAATTCTAGTTTGATATTTTTGCTATTGGTCTCAATGTCTGATAAAACTCTGTTGTAATAATTCAAGACGAAAAGAAATCTCGCAATCAATAAAATGATTGACAAAAGCCCACTCTGATAAGTATGAAGCCTCGTTAGGGCCAGACTGGCTTTGAGCGGTCTGAACCAATATTAAAGATCCATAATATCACAGATAGTTGCTCTTGGTATATTGAGTATCAAAGCATCTGAAATAAGGCCTATAATGACTACTTACACCTAGGGGTATATACCATATTTATCAGATTCAATAGGATTAGGCGGTTATTATCTCCCAGCCATACACGGCTAATATCTGGCTTCTCTCCTCTTGGAAGGATTAAAGGAAAAACAACTTACAATTTGTTCCAGAATTTGGACCAGGGCTAACTATAATTGTATATAGAAAATTTGTTCAAGAAATCCAAATATATTTGACCCAAACACATTTAGAACCTCAAGCTAGTCGCTAAGAGTATAGTAAATGGAAATAAATTTTAGATTGAGAACCACTAATTCAAATCCTAACTAAATCTACCATTTTTGCAAAAAATTATAAGGGCTATTTAAATATGCTATCGAGAGAAATGCAAGCAATTTCATAACCTGTAGAACTCTCATATCTGTTATTGTTAGAAAAGTGACATTTTTAGAATAAGTTCATACTTTGATTACTGGCTTTTAGTTTGGCCAGCGTTGGCTTGGATTGCTATCATATTAGACATTGTGTTCCAAGAGGATGCATACCCGCTGTGTCCCTCATCCCTGTATCCACTGATATGTAGTTCCCTTTCGCATGGTAGTTCTGACAAACATCTAGGCATCCCTTTCTTACCTCCAACACTCACAAATGTATCACACTGATTTGTTGTAGTTGATAATTAACTCGAGACACCAGGATCACCTGCAAAACTTAAGATTTACCTTCCACAAGAGAAAAAAGCAAAGAGGAATATTTTGCACAATAAGGATGAATTAATGAAATGGATTAATGAATTACATGAGAGAACTTGCTTTTATATTTGCAAGTTAGAGAAAAACCCTAATATGACTTAAGAATAACCTAAGACTAAAATTAGCCCCAAATAAACTTAATAAAGTGTAATTAAATATTTAATTACACCAACACCCCCCCTTAAGTGCAACTTAGGGAGAAATGAAAAACATGCAACTAATGCAACAATGGGTCCTGGCTACAAGGCCATGTTAGGTAACCATAAACAACAAGAATCTTTCATAAAGTGGAGAGAAAGGAGAAAAACTCAGTGGGAGAAAACTCCTCTCCAAAAGAGAGAAAATACAAGTACACGAACATGTGATGGAAGAAGGACTAACATTAAGACTCCCAAGAACTGAATCCATCACAAAAGTACAATGAATAAATATACAACCCCCTATAAGAGAGGATGTAAAGAGAAGGTCTGGTGACCCCCCCAGAAGTGAAAACAAACTCCAGAAAGCAGATGAAGAAGCTGCAACTGCCGATGCTGATATGTGACTAAAACTGATCCATAGGAACAAGTACCATGAAGATTCAGGAACATTGACCATAATGAATGGCCATCAAACTGAGATGTGACCTGATGAGAATTTGATGCAAGATTTAGGATCATTAACCATAGGCTCTCAATCTGAGATATGAACCGATGTCAATCAAAATGTGTTGAGCAAGATATAACAGATAACACTGATTTTCTGACAAGTTTCAGTGTGTTTACAACTTAGCTAGTGCTTACAACTAATTTTCTGACAAGTTTCAACGTGTTTACAACTTAGCTAGTGCTTACAATAGGAGTATAAATGTTCACAAAACACCACATGCTGAAAATACAATTCTACTACAAAATGAAAGGAAATTGATAGCACCATAGCGAAGTACACGGAAAATCATGTACTTTAAAAAAAAAAGGGACCCAAAAAGGAGTTCATACGCCCAAGATATGGCTCGTCAAAGTTCCCAAAAACGAGAACTACACAACAACACTGAGAAAACAGAAATCTGAAAAAACCAGAAGCCCAAACTAAAAACCATCTTTGTCAAATATAGAGAAACTCCGCCAGATTTGGAGGTCCGCCAACTGTAGAAGCCTCGGTTTGCGTGTTGGGGAGGCCATACGGCTTCCCTGGCAAATTTTTTTGCCCTAGATGACCCTGAGGCCGATTTCAACAATTTGACAGTCGATCTTAAGGTTTTTGGGCCTATCAGATTTGGCCTATGAAGCTCAAATCAAGCCAAATAAAAGGCTAATTTGACTATCTCGACTGCTCTGAATCCAATGGAATACTCCATTTTACACAGAAACACACCTAGCAAATGGCTTTTGCTTGAATTTTTTTCCAAATCTGAGAAGGGGCTTGCAGATCCGCTCTGATACCATGTTGAAGTTTATGATAAACTCGAAACACCAGGATCACCTGCAAAACTTAAGATTTATCTTCCACAAGAGAAAAAAACAAAGAGGAATAATTTGCACAACAGGGATGAATTAATGAAATGGATTAATGAATTACATGAGAGAACTTGCTTTTATATTTACAAGTTAGAGAAAAAATTAAAAACCCTAATATGACTTAAGAATAACCTAAGACTAAAATTAGCCCTAAGTAAACTTAATAAAGTGTAATTAAATATTTAATTACACCAACATGATTCATATTATCAGTTCTAATCGATTCTTATTGAAGCTAATCTTCATGTTCTCCTAATTATATGCATGATACTTATGGTCAAATGTACACAACACAACAATGGGTATGCCATGAGATTGATGTTAGAGAGGCAGAATATTGTAAGGGTAACTCAGTCAGTATGTGGCAATTCCCAAATGCAATGAGCTTTTCATCGTCTTAATTTGGCCAATAGGTCATTCTATACTGAACTTTCTAATTTTTAAAATTCAAACACAAAAAAATTAAAAAACTATAGCTTGCCACTTGTTGGTTGATCAGCTTTGGTGCCTCATGTGTTGCATTACACAATGACTAACTTCTTATTTAAAAAAAAAAATTAAACATAAAATTTTAAGACGCTCCACATCTTCCAAGGCAGTTATGTTTGATCATTTAAACATCTGGCATGTTTGACATACATATCTGGAAGATTAAAACAGCAAAACATTACACCATTTGCAGTCTTGCCTGAAAATTAGGATGACACATCTACAGAAAGTGAGTGGAGCTGCAACAACAATCCAGTAAGTGATGTGAAGCTGCTGCATTGATACATAATGGAATAAACAATTATTAATAGACAGTTATGGGAGGAGATGAGTTGAACAGGAGTTGACAATAGTTTTTGGATTCGGCAGAATTCGTAGCAAAAGACAGTTATTGGTAGAGCTGGATCGACCAAAATTTGCATATATACAGTTTTTGGTGGAGTTGAATTGAACAAGAATTACTGTTGTCAAGAAAACATGCAGAGAAAGATGAAAAACACTTGAAGCCTTATCAATACTATTTAGGTATCAAGCTTCCATGCTTTTCTAAATTCTACCTCAATTTGTTTTCTTGTAAGTCTTTAATCAATAACATGGCAGGTCAAGGTCATTGTGAGAAATGGTGCATCAACCTGGACAACTAAGCAAAATAGATTCTTTGAAAAGGCTATAGCTATTTGTGACAAAGATACTCTTGACCGTTAGGAAAATGTGGCTGCGATGATTGACAGGAATTATGCTGTTGAAGTGATAAGGCATTATGAGATTCTGATAGATGACTTGAATTATATTGACGCAGGCCAGGCCAGGCCAAGTGCCTTTTGCCAAATATAAATCTTTAGGTTCCAACAATGGGGAGGGCTTTGGAGGCGGAAATTTTAGCAATTGGGTAGACAAGGAGGGCAGGCATGTCTAAACACCATTTCTTTGCAATCATTTTATGTCATGTTCCTTTTTTTTTTTTAGAATTAAAAAATTAATAAAATTGGGCCCAATTACTATATATTACTATAGGTCCTATGTAATAAAAAGTGTTTTTAACACTTTATGCAAATATAATTCTAAAAGGGGATATATGGATGTAATTCAAAAAGTATTTTAATATTTGGAGGCAAAATAAAATTGAAATAAAAAAATAGAGGGCCCGAAAAAGACAACTATAAAAGGACAAAGGCATCAAGTAGATCATTGGATTTATCATATTCAATTATTCCTTCCAATTTGGAGTTTTCTCAGCATTCGAGGACAAAAACCCTTGGTGCAGGTGATCGGAAGATGATAACCCTTTGGTTTCCATCATGAGTTTGAGGTCGAAAACCCTCTCGCTCTTCGGAGGCGATTCCATCCAAGGATCGCAGTAGTGCAGAAACGATTTGGATGTTCAAGCAAATTTATAGATTGTCAAAGGTTTCAGATTTCAGTTGGTATGGTCATAATTAAGCTTTCAGCATGGTTGTGAGATTTCAGCGGTGTACTTGGATAATTTGAAGGATTCAATAAAATACTGTTCTTTCAATTTTTTGTGTACTGTCTATGGTTGCTATGTTTGATTCCTTTCAATTGTGAGTTGTTTTGAGCTCATGTAAATGATGATTTAATTTGTAGCTACCAAGAGAAGGATTCCATTGATTATTTTAATCAGTAGTTTAGAATAGACAAATCTGATATAATTGTGAATATGTCTAGATATGGCACAATTCCATAATTCCTTGAGCTGGCATTGAATTCCACTGCTATCTTCCCTATAGTTCTGTAGATCGCAGCTTTGGTATTCGTTGGCATCAACTTGTGCAGTCAAATACAAACAAAATGGTGGCGGCGGATTAGAGTCCAAAGTTTGTATAGGAAGATTCATCATGCAGTGGTTGACTGCCAATTCTGATTCCAATAACTATAATAATAGGGGGTCTTCTTATTGGCGGGAGGTGTATGTGGAAGTTACTGTGGCTTTCTTGGGCCACATAATAATTTGCAGCTGTAGACACTTTAAATTGTCCATGTCTTGACCATCACCTAGTTGACATATTTCTAGAGACATCGTAAGACATTTTGTCCTAATCCCATCCTAATCACCTAGACAATTAATTAAATAAATCTCATCTATTTAATTAATTTCCCTTTCACATGTCCCAACTAATTTAAATAAAATATTTGAATTAGGCCATCACCTTTTATCACAATCAAACATGTCACATGCTGCAACTCCTCATGGAGTGGGAAACCCTATTCGATCCTAGCCGTCTACATCGTTGAAAATAACTTTCAACCCTTTCCTATAAATCAACCCTCTCACAAGCCATTTGCATCAATGAGTTTCCAAGCAACCTTATGCTGTCGAATTTCCTCTAGATATCCAGTTTTCAAGTATCGTTATGCTGCTGAAATAGTGAGCAACCAACATTCAACCTTCAAAATCATGCGTTCCTATGCAAGGTTGAGAAGAGCAATGGAGGCGAGCCAAGCTTAGTGTAGAGATTTCGGTTTGCATTTGCTTTGTGTTTTCGATTTCTATGCTATCTTGTACTTCATTGTGCTTGTTAGGGTTTGATAGTTTGCTATTTGTGCATTTACTCTGATTTTTTACCCTAGCTACAGCAGCATATAGTAATACACATATATGAAGAGTCGTGGCCTCCTTGCCAACCATGGATTTCTATGCTTTGCCACTAGAGGCAACTCAGCCAATTCATGAAGTCATTTAAGATTCGTGCGAGGACAAATTGAAGACTTATATATGCCGCTAAAGACAAATTATTGGTGCAGAGTCTTCAAGGACGCGCTAGCCTAGTTTATTAACTATCTTTAGAGGACTACAAAAAGGCCTAATTAGCATATGGTTGGCGGGTTAGATTGGGAAACATTCTTTAACATTGGCAGATACATGTCCCCTTACAAGCTGAATCATAGAGACTTGCATATTTTGTCAAACTACTGCCACCCCAGATTTGGGATTGAAGCACTGCCCTATGGATACTTGGCTGTTCAGCGATCATGTTACTTCATATTTGATCAGTAAGTCAAGTGCAGATTACATTGGCATCAAAACTCATTTATTTATATTGTGCTGAGTTGAATATTGAATATATCTTGTTGTAGAGCTGAATGTTTTCATGATTGAGTCATACTTTCAAATTGAGGTTCTTGCATATTGATGATTGTAACTGATATAAGCTTGCTATAACTGATTAGTCCTTCAATTTACAAACTGAAATTAACAGTTGAGTGTTTTATGTTAGCGATCTGTAACTTTGGAGTAGATAGCAACTACATTGTTGGTCCAAAATACATAAGAATAAGAAATTTGACAAAATTCCTAGTTAGGAACATCACAGTGGTATTAGAGCCTCTGATTCCTGCCAGCCTGCGGGTTCTTTCATGGCTGTATGCAGCCCAGTCAGCGAGATTTGAGAGCAATAGAAAGAGAGAGAAGGAAGTTGGAGGTAGCCCAAGAAGTGAATAGTGCTGTAATAGGAGGCAGAGGTAAGAAAAACATGGTAGATCAGGGAGATAAGCAGGATGCTTTCATTTAGAGATAGGAACAAATGAACCAGCTGATCATCCAGATGATGCAACAAATGCAGAATGCTACTATAAACTCCACCAGGTCCACACAGAATTTTATAGGTGATGGGAGCAATTCAAATTAGAATGGTCCTGAAAATCATACAAATAATAACAGGGTTCCAATTGGATCAGCAGCTATGCCTTTTTAGCCTACTTTTTTTTTCTAGAGTGGAGGCACCACCTGAAGATGAGGAGCAAAATCCAGCGGCAAATGAATTAATGCCCACATAAATGACTACATGAGTCTTGATCCAGGTATTAGAAATCAGATTACATTTGCAAACTATTGCAATTTAATGACAAAGAAGGGGCCAAGGAGAGGAAGAAGAAATAAAGAGGAAAGATCATAATCAAAACCACAAGAAGAGGCTAAGGAAGTAATCAGGAAGCAAGAGGAACAATCAAATTTAGAGCCACAAGACATCATGGAGCAAGAGCAAGAGGGACTCAACAAGCATGTTGAAGGTAAAGATTCTTTGGTAGGAGAAGATGTTTTATTGGTTTCTAACGATTGCATGTGTTATCATAATATTGATGAAGGCGGAAAGGGTTGCACTTGTTGGACATGAAGAGTTCAAGTTGAAGGAAGATGCACCAAATCATGCACTATCTTTTGAACTTCCAAATGTTGAGCCATTGATTGATTTTGTAATGTCCTGACCCAAATTTGTTTGATAAACTTGCAAATAATATCACATTTGAGTCACAGACATTTTATCAAACAGTTGACAGGAAACTGATACAAAGTATATTTCAACAAGTTAGTTGATAGCATGCACTGGAGTTTTTGCACAATAAAATACAAAGAAAGGACTAACACAGAGATTGCAAGAAGTCTTCACAAAATGATATGCAAACTGCTGTTAACATTAATATTGCACTGAAATTACACAGCACTATGGATATGTTCATTTGTTACCTTAACTCATTGAATAATAACAGCAGGTCTGAAACTTATAGAAGCAGCTGATGCAAACTGAGATATGGATTTAAATACATTACTAACCTCCAGTAGCTGTTATGGTTTCATAAATTTGGCTTGTACATCTGTAATTGATTTCCAAAGACCCAGATGCGGGGACTGTTTGCTTCACTCTTTCACAATCTGAAATAATCTAAATCATACTAAATACAGCCCAGAATATCATTACCCTTTGACTGTGCTGGCACCTTATACATGATGAATACAGTTAAAATTTGTTTGGATAACTTCTGTGACTGTTGGAGCTTCAAACTGCTGTTACTAGATTATTAAACTTGTTTGAATGAAGAGGTCTGAGCTGAAATCTGATATATATATATTCAAATCCCCTGTTTCAGCTGTATGCACACTGTTGTAGCAGTACAAACTCTGAATCTCCTTCAAACTGCAGCTGCTCACTCACATACCGAGAAACTTGCAAATATATTCTGATTTCCACTTCCCAAGATTTCCTTTTCTACCCTCACGTACCTTCCTTAAGACTTAATCTAAGCCAAACCAAGGTGGCGGCTAGTTTTGTGGGCTCCAAAGGCCCCACCAAAGATGCGCTTCACCCTTTTAATTCAAAATTCTCACAATTCATTGCGTCTCCGCTTTTTTAATCATTCAACCACAAACAAGGTGGCGGTTGAAGTTTAGATTCCAAGATCCTCAAATTATTAAATCGATTCCCTTTTGATATTCATACCGTATACGTTGCTTTAGAAGTATTTAAATCAAATCTTTTTCTTCTTTATGAAGGGTGGCGGCCAGCTTGGAGCTTAAAAGGACTCACCAAACCTTAAAATGAGGCGCCTCCTTTCTTTTTAATATTCAACGATCCTCAACACTCATTCACCATTTCTAAAACAGCTTCCTCTTCACAATTTTTGGTACGGCTGGGTTAGGAATTAATAACCAGCAAATAAAATATGATTTTTTTGCACACTTGACACCATATAAAATATTTTGTTAATTTCAAGAACCCTAATAGCAATATTAATGGAGTTCTAGAAGTATTAGAATCATCTATATTTTCAACACATACCAGAAATTCATAATGTTTTCTTGCAAATGATTAACCTCTAAAACCCAAACCTAGAATCCTTTGCGAATCATAATACTAAATTGGAAATATTTTCGCTTTTAATACAAATCTCCAAAACACCAATATCCTACAAACTTCACACAAATAAAAATTGGCCACAAATCGCTTAGCTCAGAGGTGATCTCTTGGGTGAAATCACTCGATCAGCTAGGTGGGTTTTCGTCCACGAAATTGATTGCCAAAAAGGTTTTCGTACTTCGGTTGAAGAATGAACCTGGTTCAATCTCCCAAATAAACAAGGGTTTATAAAATGTTTAGAATCAACTTTCTTTCTTCCAAATCCCCTTTTATAAGCACTTTTTGGAATAATAGAATAGTATTATTTGTGTTCCCTTAATTTCCCTCCAAAAAATGACTTTAAACTCCTTTTAAATAATTAAATATAAGTTATCTTTTAATTTTTACTTTTCGACAACTTAACATTTAATTATTTTCCGCACAACTACAAATGTTGCGGAAACAATTACAATGATTTCAATTTTGGATTCTGACCATACCATAAAGATCCTTAGCTCTTAGGATGATGAATTATATGCAGATAGATGCTTTCCAAAAATAGCAATCTCCTCCAAGAAGTTTGGAATGCACACAAAATGTCGGAATTGCATCCCAAAAGCACCATTGAGCTTATCTCAATCTCTCAAACTTACTGCCACTATCAGAATCTTAGTATGATTAAACCAGCGCTCTCCAGAAAAGTTGGCGCTTCCAAAGATGTTGGAAAGGCTATAAAAAAGGGACATTACAGATTTTTGGAGTAGCATTGTGGATGGATATGCATTTGAGAAGAACATTTTGACTAACCTTAATTCGGGGGTTTTGAGTCACAAAAATGGAGGTGTTGAGGATATCTCAACAAATTCTCTTTTGGCAAATGAGGATGAGCATTTTTTTCATAGCCTAAGGTATGAAAATATTTCAAATTTGTCACTTCCTATGTCACTGCAAAATTCTTGTCATCATGGAAAGCATGCAAAAAAGGGTGATAGAGTAAGGGATGCAACTTGCAGTATAGGGCATGTGGACACTTTGATTCAAGTTCCAAAGTGTTTTTGAATATGGGATCCAAGTGATCTCGAGGGTCAAAGTGGATAGAGGCATTAATGTCACTAATCACTCACGGGAGCTAAGTACCACAATTGAAGACAATATTGTAGGTGATGGTCACATGGAGATAGTCACCGTGGGGTGCTTGATGGTAGATGATGGTAAGCAAACTAGATGTCATTTTGATGTCCAAGATTTTATGACTAAGTATGGTATGGTGCTTTGGGTATCAAGCTACAAACATGTTGGAGGATTCATGATGGAAGAGACACTACAAATTCCTAACATCATGAAGGCGAGGCAATTGGTCATCACTTTGGGTGTCATAGGTCTTGGGGGGATAATTAAAACACAAAGCTCGCAATGGGTGCATTCTATGGGAGAGTTCACTATAGAGTTGGAATCAAAGTGAGAAGAGGTAGAGCTTTAAGGCATTGAAGATGGAGCTCCAAGAGTTGCCATGGTTATGTGGAGGAAATATCAATGGGTGACAATCACGACCTTTTCCAAAGGTGAGATGCTTAATCATAATGGTATTTGGTGTATTTTGGTTATTTCCAATATTACACTTCTAGAGTGGCTACCAAAGGGAATGATTGTTAAATGGAACTTTCTTGTTGAGGAACACCAATTTAACATGGTAGGGATGAGTATGGGTTGCAATAGACATGAGCCAAGGGACACTTTGAGTATGGTCCCTGTTGTGATGTAATCACACATCGCCCCATTGCAAATGGGGACCCCCTCTTTTTTCCGCTTTCTCGCTTTGTTTTGTTTTAGGTTTAGTTTTTCTCTGAGCTTGTAGGGTTTGGTAGTGTTGTTTTGCCTAAGTCTTGACGTATTCTAGCTAAGGAGTCTGTATCTTCTCATCCTGATGCATGTCCTGAAGCCCTGAAATTGACAAAGTCTGGAATCCTGATGTTCTGAGACCCTGAAATTGACTAAGTTTGAAATCTGGTGGATCCTCAAAAATCTAGAATCTGCGTGTTAAATCCCATGGATCTGAGACCTATCTCAAACATCCTGGAAGTATATTTCAAAATATTTAAAGTATATACTTTAAATATATTTTTAAATATACTTCCACTCAGGGTACTTCAAAATCGGGCGAAAAATCTAAGTCTTGGACCTTGAGCAGGAATTCCTTTATTATGAACACAATGCACCCAGGATGAGTGGAAATTCCTTAGGCATGAACAATTTGCTCTCATGTAGAGGATATTTCACATTAGAAAGAAGAATGTGCTCATATCTTGACAAGGAAATTGACTAAGTATAGAGGTCGGAAAATCCATGCTCTTGAGGAATATGCGCCCAAACAAAATGAAGGAAAATTCCCATGAACAAGGAAAATGCACTCTAGGGTAAAGGGAAGTTTTGACAAGAAAATCATGATTATCGTTTTGCAACTTGAAGATAGAAAGTATTTCACCTAATGAAGATTGTTCAAAGACTTAGAAATTTTTTGCAAAGTCTCAAAGTTGCAAGGTCGGAAAATGTTCTACCAGGTGTATTTTGCGCCCATGCAAGGAGAGTGCTTTCACATTCCTTCAAAGATCAAGGTGAAAACTTCAAAATTCGACTAAGTATGGGAATTTAAAATGTCGGAAAATGCTCTGCCTCATGGAATTTCCGCCCAAGACCGCCATGAGGAATTTTGAAATTGGAAGGAGTGAATGACTAAGTGACGGTCCAAGATAAAGGTGAAAATGCTTATCAAGGATGAGGACGCAAAATGCTCTGAGCCTTGCAAAATCCGCCCTTCCCCATAGTACAATTTGACAACCTTGGAGAAAACTTAGAACTTGATAATGAGACAAGGAAATCTAGGAGAATGTTTGTTCAATAATCTTTGAAGGAGAATGATTTTACTTCCTTTCCAATCAAAGAATCAATACAAAAGGTTTGAAGTTTTCCAACATTTAATGATGTTGAAAGGTAAAATGAAGGAAAATGCTTTGGACCAAGGAATTTGTGCCCATGCAGAGGGAAGTTCTCACTGACATACAATGTGCGCCTTCATTGGAGAAGCAATTTCATGAATATTTTATGACCAAAACTCGAAATTTCACCAAGGAATGAGCAAGTGATCAAGGGAATGACAATGAAAAGTTGAAATGAAAATGGTGGAAAATGTTCTGCCAGTTGCAATATCCGCCCTAGAAGATGAGTTGAAAATTGGGAAAATGTTTTGCCTCATGCAACCCAGAGCATTATGAGGAAATTTGTTAAGGAGCATCTTGAAAATCCGACCTAGTCTTGTAACTCCTAGTAAACATCAAAGGCATGATTGATGATATAAATGAAGATGTTCATTCAAAAAAGAAGATTTTAAAAGAGAAAAATGCCAAGTAAAAGATGCAAATTGTTCATGAAGAGCAAGAGCGCAAAATGTTCTGGAGCTTGCAATATGCGCCCATGCAAGGAGGAGGATTATCCCACATTCACGAGGATGGTGAATTTAGTTGTTAAATTTCCTTTATATCATGTATCATGTTGATGTACTGACTTGGGGTATTTTGCTTGTAGGTTGGCAATGTAAGTGACGAATGTTGAAGGAGAGCGAGATCAAGTGAAAGATCGAAGTATGTGGAGGCAAGCTATCCAAAGGATCGAAGTGTTATCAAGCTCATTCACCTTGCATCCAAAGAAGGCACCTTCACTGGAACGAGGAAAGTTCTACTGCACTTCATCATCGAGTTCACCATCATCCACCTTGCTTCAAGAGGAAAACTTCATCGTTGGAGTGAAAGAACTTCATTATTCATTTTGCAAGTTTCATCATCCAAGCATCTAGAAGATCATTCTACCTGCATGTTCAAGAATCTAGCATCATGAGAGGGGTCATCATCCAGAGTTGTCTATTTCATGTGTCAAGCAGAGGGAGAAAACATCCATCATCTGCAAGTTCACCCTGGCAGTCATGAACAAAGACATCTTCTACTTAGTCCAACGTTGAAGCCTGCACAAGAACAAGAATGTTACAAGAAGAGAACGAGCATGTACATCAAGCAAATCCATGAATTACATCAAGATAACAAGAGGAAATTTGACAAGTTTCAAGTCAAGAAGCCAAGTTTCACTAGTGAAAAATCTGAAATTCGGGAAGTTATTCCAAGCAATGTGAACACAAAAAGGTTAAACTAGTTTGCAAGATGTTGAGTTGGCATCAAGTCATTATCATCCAATCCAAGCACGCCACCTCATCATGTCTAGATACATTGAACTTGAGCATCCAAGATGAGGATAAGAACAAAGCTTTCTAGAATATCATGTTGTAAACATCTCATTGGTCGAAAGCAAAAGTTGTTGTAACTACCTTGTGTTGTCTAAATCTTGGTCGTTGATTTCCAAAATCAATCTGGGCCCTTGGTTGTAATCTTGAGCTCTATATAAAGCTCACATCTCTCATTTGTAAGGATATATAGAGATATAGATCATTAGTTCTTAGGAGGTAAAATGTTAGAGTAGAAGCTCTTGAAGCATTGACAAGACTTTGGCAAATTGTTGTAAAGATACTACCAAAATCAATACATTCTCATTGAAGCTTGGTGAAACTTGTGTTGTTTTGGGATGTTAGCATGGTTTCCAATTTCTTGAAGATGATTCAAAGCAAGTTAGATAGATTTTAGATACAGTTCATTGATTTGATGAATAAATGTGAAGATATTGATGAATTCCTCGGTTCATACTTTTTGTGGATTGCTGATGGTGATTTGCAATGCAAAGTTAGCCTGAACCTCATGTTGCAATAGTTCGATTGTGGATGTTCATTCCAGTTGCGCCAGCTGTGGGTACTTGGATGCATGTTTGCATTTTGAAAATCTATCATTTCCCTTTGGAGATTGCACTAGTTTCGTGTAGTTGTTGCTCTCAGGGCGAAGCGAAGCTCAGTTGGAAGGAATTTGTCTATCGAAGCATTGTCCATCATATCATTGTCCTTAGAATAGATCTCTTAACCTTTATCTTTTGCATTTTCTTTTCGTAGCTGGTTAGAAGAAGTTCCATTTCACAAGGAGAATAACATATTTGAGTGGAGAAAGGAGCCAATTTAGCGTAAGTCCCTTTGTGAGTAACAACAATATCACATCAATACTACTGAGTCTATCCAATTTGCAAGTCAAGAATTGACGTTAGGGAACCTTGGAGTTGTCTCAATTGATCACATTGTTTAGCATTCGAGAGACTTTGTTTAAGAGAGGATAGAATACTTAGTATTTTATTCTGAGTTTGCATGTGCATAAAAAACACATCAACAGTCCCCAATTTTAGATCTGCTGCCCTGAATATTTCCAGCATTTCCCACACTTTCCTTGTAGCCAAAGAAGAGTTTTCAGTCACTTGGTGGAGGAGTTTCCAGCCCATTATCTTTGTTGAAGTGTTTGCAGCTGGTACAAGGTGGTTCCCAACCATTACATTTCTGATTTTTAGCAAAGGAATGTAGTGTTACAACCATGGTATCAGGAAGATCATTTTGTCTCATGTGGTGTGTAAGAAATCTCATCCTTTGGGGATTCTAAGTGCCAATATTCCAGCTGATATATCGCTGTTTGGAAGGAAATTTCAAGCCAAATATGACTGTTACAGCCACCTCCCAGCCACATACAATCTGATCCAAGCCATCTTTCAAGTGGTAGAGCTTGGGGCGACATGGTAAGAGTCCTTGGAACACAAGGTAATTATCATGACAACAATCTAGGAGAGATGAGCCAAATTTTGAGCATGCCTGGTCACAACCCAAGGAAGAGGAGGTAATGTTTCGAGGCATCTTTCATATAGAAGAAGTCGTTGACACAGCACAAAGGTACTTTAAAGATGCTAGTGAGTTTGATGGAAGAAGCTCAAATTCAGATTCATCTTCACAAGAATACAAACCAAGTATAAGAGGAAGAAGTGATGCTCACATTTTGCAACTATGTTGCAGAAGAAACATGACCAAGACGACTGTCCACATAATGCCCAGCTTTGGGTTCGCTAATATTACCATTTCCAAGCACTATACTCCACCATTTGCAACCATACGAATATATTTAGTCATAGGATTGTGTGATATTCGGTTTGTTGCTATTATTGGAGTGTTTCCAGTCATTGTAATGGATGTTTCCAGCCTATGTGTTGCTGATTTTTGCAAGAGATTTTCAGTATTGCAGCTGTTGTACCATTTTACTACTGTCAATTTTTAGAGTTTTTGACTTTGGACTGCTGCTATCAGTCATATTCAGTTACCAATTTGCAGATTTGTGGAAAATTTTCAAGCATCATGTTGTTTGTGAAGGGTTTCAACCATTGGAGCTGCAAAAAACAATTGTTCCAACTACTGCACTGCCGCTTTGGATGAGGTTTGGAATGAATTTTGGCTGTTGCAACTTCACTCCAGCTTTTATACAAGTTGATTGGTCCAAACTCATGAGGATTCCAGCCTACAGTACATTGGTAGGATCCATTGGAACTCGAGGGAGTCATCATCATGCTCATTTTGAGATTAGAGTGGTGCAGCAAAAATGTGGTGGCAAATTCATATGGCAGCCTTTGGTCTTGTGGGAGTTTGTGGATATTTTCAGCCATTATTACGAGCATATAGAGTTGATTGCCTTCATTGCTTGATCCAAGATGAAGATGGAAAGCTACAAGATCCAGATTACATGGATATTATAGTTTGATTTATGACATTGGCACGATGACACTTGAGCATTCGGGTTTGCATGGTGCTCTTTGGCAAGAGATGCGTCATCTAACAAGTACAGGATCTAGGCTCTATGGACATTACAACATGACTCATCACATTGGCATGGTAATACTTGAGCATATGGCTTCCATTTGCTTGAGGACAAGCAAATTCTGGGAAGGGCGGATTGTCATGTTCCCTTTATTTTAGAATTAAAAAATTAATAAAATTGGGCCCAAACACTTTATATTATTATAGGTCTGTTGATGTGGTTTTTGCGACTGCAACAACATTCGAATAAAACACTGGGTATTTTATCCTCTCTTGAACAAAGCTTCTCAGATGCTGAACTTTGTGATCGAATGAGACTGCTCTAAGGTTCCTTTTGAGTCAGGTCTTGATGGGCACGGGGATAGACTCAGTGAAATGATGTGATTCTCCTGGTAATCACAAAGGGACTTACGTGAAATTGCTCCTTCATAGACAATTCCTTCCAATTTGGAGTTTTCTCAACATTCAAGGATAGAAACCTTTGGTGCAGGTGATTGGAGGACGAAAACCCTTCAGTTTCCTTCACGAGGTTGAGGACGAAAACCCTCTCGCTCTTCGGAGGCGATTCCACCTAAGGATCATGGTAGTGCGAAAATGATTTGGATTTGCAAACAAATTTATAGATTGTCAAACGTTTCAGATATCAGTTGGTATGGTTATAATTCAGCTTTCAACATGGTTGTGAGATTTCAGCGGTGTACTTGGATAATTTGAAGGATTCAATAAAATAATTGTTCTTTTAATTTTCTGTGTACTGTATATGGTTGCTGTGTTTGATTCCTTTCAATTGTGAGTTGTTTTGAGCTCATGTAAATGATGATTTAATCTGTAGCTACCAAGAGAAGGATTCCATAGATTATTTTAATCAGTAGTTTAGAACAGACAAATTTGTTATAATTGTGAATATGTCCAGACATGGCATGACTCTAGAATTCCTTGAGCTGGTGCTGAATTCCACTGCTATCTTCCCTATAGTTCTATAGATCGTAGCTTTGGTATTCATTGGCATCAACTTGTGCAGTCAGATACAAACAAAATGGTGGTGGTTGATTAGAGTCCAAAGTTTGTACAGGAATCATCACACAGTGGTAGATTGCCAATTTCGATTCCACTAACTATAATAATAGGGGGTCTTCTTATTGGCAGAAGATGTATGTGGAAGTTAGCGTGGCTTTCTTGGCCCATATAATAATTCGTAGCATATAGTAATACCAATATATGAAGAGTCGTGGCCTCCTTGCCAATCGTGGATTCCTATGCTTTGCCACTACAAACAACTCAGCCGATTCATGAAGTTATTAAGATACATGCCAGGACAAATCGAAGACTTATATCTGTCACTAAAGACAAATGATTGGTGTGGAGTCTTCAAGGATGCACTAGCCTAGTTTATTAACTATCTTTAGAGGACTACAAAAAGGTCTAATTAGCATATCGTTGGCGGGTTAGATTGGGAAACATTCTCTGACATTGGCAGATCCCTATCTCCTTACAAGCCGAACCATAGAGACTTGCATATTCTGCCAAACTACTGTCACCCCAGAGTTGGGATTGAAGTGCTGCCCTGTGGATACTCAGCTGTTTAGTGATCATGTTATTTCATATTTGATCAGTAAGTCAAGTGCAGATTACATTGGCATCAAAACTCATTTATTTATATTGTGTTGAGCTGAATATTGAATATATCATGTTGTAGAGTTGTATGTTTTCATGACTGAGTCATACTTTCAGATTGAGGTTCTTGCATATTGGTGATGGTAACTGATATAAGCTTGCTATAGCTGATTAGTCCTTCAGTTTACAAACTGAAATTAACATTTGAGGGTTTTATGTTAGCGATCTATAACTTTGGAGTAGATAGTAGTCCAATTTATTTACATTGTTTGTCCAAAATAAATAAGAATAAAAAAATTGACAAAATTCCTAGTTAGGAACATCACATTTTATACCCTTTTCTCAATGAGCATCTTAAACCTACATGGTTAAAGGGGTTTGAGATTGAATCAATAATAATGTGAGTTAACAAAGTTTAAGATGTATCAAACTATTTTCTTCTTTCTTCTGAAGCGTTTTACACCTATTTTCCTGCTACTTGGTGTCTAACTTAACTGTAGATTGATATCTTAAATTAGTTTGAAAATCGATTCATTTTAAGACAATATTAGTGCTTTGGGGTTGATAGGGAATTTTGAGATCTCAATGGTTCTCATCAGTCTACAAGAGGTTGAAATGAGGGTGATATTGCTGTGCAGATCATGTAAACCCTCTCAAGTAACTCCTTGGATCTATATATTTTAATAAGCCTTGAGTATTAATCTCTTGACACTGTCTTGTCAAGGTGATTAGAGACTTTTTTTTTTGATACGTAAGTGCTGCCAAGGGGACAACTCCCATTAATTAAAAACCAAAAAAAATACAATTGCTTATTACGAGCATTTTTCTATTTGCTTTCTTCCTTGCTACAGGCTACCCTAACATGCATCAGTAAGTGTAGCCTAGTAGACAGTTCAAAGGCACGCCCATATTGCAGAGGAAACAAAAGAGAGTCATGGTGTCCAATGAAGAAATTGAACACCTCCATGTTATTGCGAATTAGTCCATCATGGAATAGACAAACGACCTTCTTTAGATCCTTGCTTCTCTTTGCTATTGCGATGTCAAAAACTCCTCCCATCGTGCCATTTGTTAGCTTTTTGTTGAAAGCTAATACAGCCTTGTTGGCGTTGTCTTGATGCGGTAGTCTAGTAAAATTGTGAGCTAGCAATTTCCATCATCTCTTTCTTCCCATCACTAGAACAACATTAGTTAGGAGGGCTTCCATTAGCTTTCCATCATGTTGGTGCTCTCCAGAGATGAACTGAGCACCGATAACCTGTTTGACTATTTCCAATACATTGTCCACTTTAGCATTGAAGAGCTTGCGCAATTGGGATGATATATCTTCTGCTGAACATTTGCACACACACTCAATCTGCATTTGATGGGCCATTTTGGTGGCAGTGGCATCCCAAACACATATTTTATACCCTTCTATCGGAGTCTCATGAACCTACATGTGAACTGATGGGATCCCGAGATAATCCTCCATTGATCTTTTGCGGATGTTGTGAATCATCCTCCAGATTTAGCATCCCTCTTCAGTTATATTCGTGGTCCTTTCCGCCTCCAAAACCCTGCCCAAGTCCGTCTAGCATGTACTTTGATTAGATATTTTGTATTCATTATCCCGCTCAATACCTTGGTTTGCCAAATGATCGGTAGCCTTATTGGCTTCTCTATATACATGTACAAAAGTGAAGTCATTGAATTTGTTGAGGACACTCCGAATTCTATCTATCCACCTTTGAAATTTCCAATTCTTTGTGTTTTTTGCTGTGATTGTGTTGATGTAGATCAACGAATCCCCTTCAATGTCTACTTTCCGAATTTCTTTGTGATCACACAATTTGAGTCCTTTAGAAAGGGCTTCAAATTCTGCTTCATTATTGATTTCTTTGATAAAGCCCATACGAGGATTCCCACCTCATCTTTGATGATGCACCTTCCACCTGAGGCCCCAGGATTAACTCTAGAGGCCTTGTCGAAATTGAGTTTCAGTCTTCCTCTTGGGGGGTCCAGACTAGACTTAATTAGCACAAATATTCATGCATCTTTTTATTAGGAATCTTATGCGCTTTGTTATACCATGCCATCTTTCAAATAAGGTCAACTCCATTTTTTAGTTTTCTTGAGTACAGGGTGATTAGGGTATGGAGATGTTTTTATTGGTAGGTTCCCTTTAATTAGTGATTCAATATTATATGGCATAGAAGAGTGAGACCGCATCGCTGTGACCATCCTTTGCACACAAATACATGTGGCTAGTCACACTAGGAATTTAATTCATTTCCATTTCTTGAAAGTGAGAAGAGCAAGTAATCTTTATGACATCTCAACCTTTTGCTTTGGAAATCTAAGTGAGAACTTAACTAACATTTGTATAATCTGACTTGTATTCAATTCAACAGAATGAAGTTTTGGGGTCAATGAAGCTATCAATTATATTCTTTCAAAATCAATTGAATGCATGTTTCTTGCCTAACCAATAAAGTCTAAAAATCTGCTATTATCAATAGCTTAAAGTGAGCATTCTCTTCCTGACCTTCTGTTGCTTTCAAGCATTTATTATGCTACATTTATTGAGCCTGGTAAGTTATTGTCAACCTTGTCCATGCTTTTGTCACTTATGGGTATATTTTGTGAGAGAGAGCCTAATCAAGCATGGGTAGTGGGATTTAACTTGTTACTTTAAGCAATTTATAGGATTGAAGCCACAAAAGTGTATTGAGTCCAATCAAGAGTTGTTTCTCTTTGATTTTGTTATGAGTTTCTGATCATGCCCTTCGATTTGACCAGTGCTCCTGCTACTTTTTAGTCTTGCATGAACCATATCGTCAATAAATAGCTATAGAAGTTTTTCTTGTATTCTTTGATGACATTTTGATTTACAACAAGACTTGGTAGGACCACCTCAGGCACATTGATGAGGTGTTGGGCATTATGGAGGCACAATTTTTGTTTGCAAAAGCTTCCAAGTGTGAGTTTGGGATGATGAAGATTCTTTACTTGGGGTAGGTGATTAGCGCTGACAGAGTGAAGGTCCATCAAGAGACAATTCAGGCCATTTTGGATTGGCCACCGCTGAAGACATTATTAGACTTGAGGCGATTCTTTGGCCTTTGCAGTTATTACAGGAGGTTTGTCAAGGGGTTTTCTCAGCTTGGAACACCTCTTATAGATCTCACTAAGAAAGGAACTTTCAAATGGACGAATGAGGCTCAACACACATTTGACAAACTTAAGGAGGTAATGAGTACTTGTCTTGTTCTAGCATTACCTGATTTTTCTGAGCCTTTTGTTTTGGAGCGTGATGCTTCAAGTGAGGGGATAGGAATTGTGCTTATGCAGAATAGGCATCCCATAGCTTATGAGAGCAGGAAGCTTTGAGATGTGGAGAGATTACATTCCGCCTATGATAAGGAGATGCTTGCCATCAGGCATGCATTGACAAAATCTAGGCAATATTTGGTAGGTGGAAAATGTTGTCAGAACAGATCATGACAACTTGAAATACTTCTTGGAATAGAAGGATTCAGATGAACGACAACAGAATTGGGTAAGCAAAATTTAGGGTTATGATTTTGACATTGAATATGTGAAGGGGAAGAGGAATGTAGTAGCAAATGCCCTTTCCAGAAAACCCACTTTATGTTCCATGACAGAGATTTTAGCTAATTGGAAGGCTCACCTTTTGGTTGAGTATTCCAAGAATACTTTTGCATGTGAGCTCATGGATGGTAAAATTTAGGATGACATGTACAAGGTGGTAGATGATGTTATATACTACAAGGATAGGATTTAGTTGGTTCTTGAATCAAAATTGAAGGAGAAAATTTTGAGAGCCATTCATGACACACCTCTTGCAAGACATCCTGGTTACTTCAAAACTTACAGACATATCAGGGAGAGATTCTCTTGGAAGGGTCTTAACGATGATGTCTTGCACCACGTTAGAGTGTATGACTTGTCAGCAAAACAAGTCAGAGCATACTTTCCCAACAGGTTTGTTGCAGCCCTTGTCGATTCCTGAGCATAAGTGGGAGAGTATATCCATGGATTTTGTTACTGGTCTTCCAAGAGTGCAAAGCAAAGATTGCATCTTTGTAGTGGCTGACAGGTTGACCAAATATGCAAATTTCTTTGCCATATCATCTATTCAGAGAGGTGTTCAGACTCCATGGGTTGCCGAAGAACATTGTGAATGATCGGGATAATAGGTTTCTCAACGTATTTTGGCAGGAGCTATTCAAATTAGCTAGTACAGAGTTGACCCCGAGCACTAGCTACCACCCCCAGACTGATGGGCAAACATAAATTGTAAACAAATGGGTGGAAGGTTATTTGTGCAATTATGTTGTGGGGCAGCAGAAGGCCTGGATTAGGTGGTTATACTTGGGCGAGCATTGTTACAATACCACCTATCACATGTCGATTGGCATGACTCCTTTTAGAGCATTGTATGGTTATGATGCTATGTCTTTTGTGGACTTGGCATTTGATGATAGCAGGGCTCCTAAGGCGAAGGATTGGATCCAGGAGAGTCATGACATCCTTAAGGCACTTAAGGATAATCTTCATCATGCTCAGAATTAGCAGAAGATCTACGTGGATAAGCATAGGGTTGAGAGGAGTTTCGAGGTTGGAGACTTGGTTTTCTTACGCATGCAACCGTATAGATAGTCTACATTGAAGAAAAATGGTGCAGAGAAGCTTAAGCCTCGCTTTTATGGCCCTTATAGGATTGTGCGGAGAGTTGGAGAGGTAGTGTATGAATTGGAGTTGCTTGAGAGTAGCAAAATTCATAGTGTTTCTTGTTTCTTGCCTCAAAAAGGCACTTGGGCAGCATATTACTTCATCTCCTAAGCTTCCACCTTTGGATGAAGAGGGCAGATTGGTATTGGTTCTTGATGCTATCATGGATGTTAGAGAGAGAAGATTGAGGAGTAGAGTACTCAAGGAGTGTTTGATCAGATGGAGGGATTTGCCCCTAGAGGATACCACTTGGGAGGGAGAGCGGATTCTTGAGCAGCCGAATTTGCAATTGCTTGTGGGCAAGCAATTTCGGGAAGGGAGGATTGTAACGTTCCCTTCTTCCGAATGAGACATTTGTGGAGGCCTTTAGCTTATTTAATTTCTGTAGATTAAGTTGAAGGATATAAGGGAATAATTAATTAATTGAATTTTAAATAGTCCTAAGTTCCCTAAGGATTATTTATATTTAATTAATTATAAATGCTGAACCTTGTTTTTAATAAAGTGACTGTATTTTATGTCAATGGAAAATTATGAAGGGCTCACTTTAAGTGAGCAGGAAAATAAAAGAAACGAAAAAGAAAATAAAGTTATTTCTCTCAAAGAAGGATATAAAAGAATTGCGAGCCAAAAAACAATTCATTCTTGACTTGTTTTCTTGGAGTTTCTTTGAGAGCTAGAGCTTTATGGTTCAGCAAACCCTAGGACGAAAACCCTTGGGTAATTTGGCTTCGTGGATGAAAACCCACCAGGTCAATCCTTGGCGGATTCATTCAGAGTTCGTAGGTGCAGTTATTGGTTCAAATTATGAAGGTTTTGGAGCGGAAAGATATATTATTTACTCAGGGTTTGTGTATTTGTTTCATGGAGGAATTAATTGATAAATTTGTGAGATTTGAGAACAAATACAAATTTATGATATTGCATTGAAGTTTATTTTCATATTGGAGAGTTTGTTGTTGCATATAATATTGAGGGTTTAATTCCCTTATATTTTCCCAGCCGCTCCAGCGTATTAATTAAAAGAGGCCATCGAATCATGTTAATAAGGATTTATGCTATATGAAGATTCCTCAAATCTGACTTGGAGGGGACGTGGGTCCCTCACACATCCAATTGCCTCTTTAAAGAAGCTTAGCAAATGTTAGAAAAGCTGTGTGAGTTTTGTTTGAAGACTTTATTGCATGTTGTGAAAGCTGCATGGGATCTTTGAGGTGGATGTGGGGAATAGAAGATGAGGCGCTGCCTCTAACATACGAATTTGGTCTTTTTGCATCAGCCGCTCCATTTGTGAGTGTTTGGGGTTGCTTTGGAAGGTACAAGGGGTTGCTGTTGTAAGTTATAAATCTGTCTCTGCACTTTGTCCAGCAGCTGCAAAGATTATTATTCATCCATTTCTTATATTATTGGCTTCCATGGAAGGTTAGAAGTCAAATCTCTTTATTTCTGTGATTCTGATTTTTATATCAGCAAGCTGTGTGGATCTGTGCATTCAAATCTCTTATATATTGGAAAGTTGTAAACTGTTTGATAAAATGTCCATGCTTTATCATTGAGTATTGTGATGCACTGTTAAATGATTTATGATCCTAACCACATGATAAGTTGTTCTATGACAAGACATTCTGAAAATACGGTTGGTTAAGCAAACTGCAAAGTGTTTGTCGAAATGTCAATACACTAGAATTCAGAAATTTTGTGGTTTTGAGCAAAAATCTTGGTAGGGATTTTTACAGACAAACTGTTCAAGCTTATGCTTGTGAGTTTAGGAAGAGAGCAGTGCAACTTGGAAAGATGTCATGGAGCATGAGGTCTTGATGAAGTACATATGGGGTTTGTTTAATCACCTCAAGAGGCCTATTCTTATGGCAAAACCCTAGGATATTGATGAAGCATTCAATCAAGCTCATTATCTTGAGATGGATAAGAAAGGTAGCTCTTCCTACAAACATAAGCAACATGATGAGGAGCAGGAGCAAGGTAGAAAGAAGGATGAAGTTCATAACAAGGGCAAGAGCAAGGTGAATGCTACTTCTACAAAGGGCAAAGGTAAAAAAAATCTTGATTGCCCCCATTGTGATAAGAATGGGCATTTAGAGGACAGGTGCTAGAAATTGCACCTAGAGTTAGTCCCTTCTTGGGCTAAGAGGGGGAAAGATAAGTCTGCTATGTATGGAGGCAAAAATAAAGAGATTGAGTGCAGCTTTGTAGTTGATGATAGATTCTTTTTTTGTACTCTTTGTAGGGGTGTTTTAGTGCCTTCTTGGGCTAGGAGGGGGAAAGACAAGTGTGCTATGTATGGAGGCAAATCTAAAGAGATTGAGTGCAGCTTTTTAGTGGATGATAGATTGTCTTGTGGTACTCTTCATAGGGGTGTTTCGAAGGTTAGCTCAAATGATGGGAAGGAGCTTACACAACTTTTTTGCATCAAAGTCCAAGTCAAAGGTAAGAAGGTTGATGCCATGTTTGATACATGTTCTCAAGTAAACCTAGTATCTCAAAATTTGGTTAGTGAACTTGGCTTTGAGATGGTAGACCATCCACATTCATATGTTTTGGGGTGGATATAAGGAGTAGAAATGATCTTGACAAAGCAATATAAATTGTCTTTTGGGCTTACTCCCGGTTTAATGATGCAATGCTAGTAGATATCATTCCATTAGATGTTTGTAATATCATCTTGGGAGTCCATACCTCTTTGAGAGAGATGGTGTCTACTATAGGAGGAGAAATTAGTATAGGCTCAGCTTGAATGGGGAGGTGTTTATGTTGCATCCTTAAGTTGAGAAGTCCAAAGTTGAATCATTGAGTACTCTGAAATTCTGAAAGTGATTAGTGCAAATGGAAGGGTTGTCCTTAGAAGGAAGCTGAGGTGGGGAGTGATAAGAAGGATAATTCTCAGAATGAGCAACAGGTAGAAGGATAACAGATGCATCAGATCAACTTGAAATAGAGAAGTGCCAAGTTTTGAGTGATACTCATCCTGTGGTGCAAGTCAAGATGACATCTGTTTAGGATGAAGGGTCCATCAACCTTTTTCTGTTGAATCTCCATTGCTTTTGAGGACCAAATACCTCCCAAAGGGGGAGGTGTGATTTGAAATGTGGGGTCAAGTTGAAGGATCTCACAATCTTGGTTGCCATTTTTAGTCTTTGGGTTAGCCTTATGCATTAATTTCATTGAATTCGTTGTTTTCAATGGATTTTGTAATGTGAAGGGATGTGATAAGAGTCAAGAAAGCATCTGGGATGGAATGGGACATCTTTAGGAGCTATTGAGACAGTATTGCAGACCTTAAATCCACTTGAAAAGCTAGTTGTGGTATGCTGTCCAGTTACAGAGGTGGAGAATGTGTGTGTACTCCCAAGAGAACACCTATTCTCTTCATAAATAACATTTATTTTGATTATAAGTAACACAGTCTATATTTTGTATTGGTTCTTAATTTTTACAAGCATTTTTGGTGATATTATGAATTAATTCTAAGCAAACCCGAGGTTTTTATAAAGTCACTTGGGATATTTGTTGCTTGTCACAAGACAAAGGAGGAATGGACACCATTGATGTCCATAGGTAGAGCATTGCACTTTGTGCCAAATGGGTTGTTCATGTCATTGAAGGCTCAAAGGCTTGAGAATTTCTCCTTAGACATTATAGCTTGGCCGGTACACCTTACAGAAAGAAATCTTGGAGAGGAGTTGGTTTCCATGCTCTCCTCATCACCTCGATCCTAGTTAAATTGAAGGTTTTTTTTCACACATAGCATTTGGAAGGCCGAGTCTTTCAAAATGTTCCTGGAGTGAGTTGGCAATGGGTTACAGACTTGTTTTTCCTTCAATTTCCCATCATAAACTCCAACTTGCCCTTGGCCAAGACTCCTAACATTAAAGCTCACTAGGTCTTTAGAATAGGCATTTATTCAGTTCAGCATCTGTTTACTTCAAGGGACTAGACTCCTTGGTCCATCCTTTAGAGGAAATTCAAGCTCATCAGCTATGATTTGTCTTCAATTCTTCACATTTGAGAACTTATGCCTAATGTCATGTTGTATAAGTTGCATCTTCAACCACCCTTTGCTCGGTGGAAGGATTGACAATGGAATTGTGATATGACCATTAAGAACTATACTCTAGGGATTTTATACAAGGTTCTTAGCCCTTTTTCCTCGACTATTGCAAAATTAAACTACCGTTGGGTATTGAATTATTCTTCTTAGACCTAGCTTTTTCAGCTTAGAGGATATGGCTTGGGAGGCTTGTGCCTAAATTTTCTCATTTCCTTTGGTGATTAGTTTACCAAGGGTTGCTTTCAGGCAAAAACATTCATTATATTAGAATTTCTATTCCAAGATGTCTTTCTTGTAACACACTTGAGACCTTCAAGCATCTTTTCTAGACTCGCCCACATGCCCAGAGTGCTTGGAATTTGATACATATTGTTTTCTCACACTTTCATCTTGGCCCTTTCTCTTGGAGACTTGCGTTGTTTGGTCATATGACCTAGTGGTCAACTTTTATTGCTAGCATATGGAATTTATTCAGAGCCACTATTTTTTTCAGCCGTAGAAGTCTAGAAATTTTGTTATCTTTAACAAGGAGATTTCTAACTATTTCTTTATTAACAAGAAAGTTCATTTGCTCACCTCTATTTACTTTCAGACCTAGGTGCAGGTTGAAAATGTGGCTTTGAAGTTTCAACACCTCTAGGATCCTTTTAATCACTTGGGGAGTGCTCCATACATCATGAGCAGAATTCTACCTAATAACCTTCCAAGGCTTGCTGCCACTGACATCATGGCATATTCACACAGTTGCAACTGCTTCCCTCCCATTCTTCCCTGCAGAAGGATTGGATTTTGTCACTGTGGTGTAGAATCCATTCACACAGCCACAATTGCTTCTCCCCCTCCTGTGCAGAGGGGTTGGAATTTGTTGTAAGGTGAAAAATCTGTTACTAGGCCTTCTAGGTGGCCTTCTCTTATCCATGGTGGTGTTGAGTTTGGAGGTATTTCACCTCTGAGGCTCTGACTTTTGGGTGGGGAGTGTTCATGCCTCTTGCGCTTCACCATGCATATATTTTAATCTCTAAGGGGGCCATTTATACATTGGGTGCACCAAAGGTGAGGTTTTATCAATCTTTCTTAATCAGTGCTCTTTTTTTGATATAGCGGTGTTTCCATCAGTTTAACAACTGGAATTCTAGTGTTGCCATCAATTTAAAAATTGACATTCTCATTATTAATAATTTTCATGATACTTCTTTGTGTCTTTTCTGTATTTGAACTCTGTTTTGTGGTTCAGGGCTTTTAACCAGTTTTGGCTCACCCTCTTCTGCTTTGTTTCTTTGCTTTCATTTTTTTATTGTTGTGTTTAGTTACTTTCATAGCTTAGGGTCTTCTTACTCTAATTCTTTCATATTGTAATTGGCTATCTTTGTAAGTCCTATTGACCTACTTTGGTCATCTCTAGGCATTAGCATAATTTTTTTTAGCATAATTTTTTTCTTTCTTTTTGCTCTGACTTGTGTGCTTTTCTTCAGGAAATAATTCAACATTGGTAGCTACTTCAAGGTGGTTTTGGGTAGCATGTTTTGACGTCATCTTTTCTTTTATCTGATAAGCAGACAATTCATCAATTTTGCCATGGATATGAATCCTTTTAAGTTGGATATTGACGAGCTTGTGGCTGAATTTACAAAGGTGTTTTTTATCTCCTTGGATGGAATTCTTGCTATGGTCTATCCTGGTTTATAATTTTTTGACAAAACTTGATTACCCCATGTTTAGATGTTATAAACCAAAAGTTTTGTTGGATTGTAGATTGAAGCAACAACTCTAGCACAAATGAAAATTATTTGGCGTGACAGAAAATTTTCCTTCATCCATGAGGCTAGGCCCACTGATAAGGACTCAGCATTTTTCATGCAGACATTATATGACCGTGCAATTAGTAAGCAGTCATTCATGATCGTATGGAATGTCACACATCCGTTGAATGTTCTTTTTAGACATGTCTGTGTTTTTAGGGTTTTTAATTTAGAGATTTCTCTATTATATTGTTGTCATTGCATTAATTTTGAAATGTTGCTTATGTCTGTTTTACAAGTTTGGAAGCATTGTTTTAGACCCACTAATTGGTGACAAAAGCTAATGTACACAGGTCATATGGTTTCTGGAGGATCACTTTCAAAGAGACTAGCAGGATTATATACCTTATATTGTCTCTATGAAACACAACTGTTTGAACAACCATTCAAAATTTATTTATCTCTGAGTATGCTAATAATTGAACTCTTATGTTCTTTATTTGGATTAAAAAAAAACTTCCGTAAATTCAAAATTGAGTAAAATCCAGCTACAGTTTGAAGAGAGTTTTTTACTACAAGGTTTTAGCTTCTGTCGCTGTTTTAACACCCACACTTCTTTCTTGTATCTGATCTAATGGCAGTGTTTGTTTCCAAATTTATCTAAATACAGAGGACTTGGAGAAGCTAAATGTACTTGTGATTGATGCGAAGCAGAATGGTGTTGGAGTTGCTATTGCCACAGTAAAGAAGATGCTGACCAAAAACATGTTTCTTTTTGGTTTTGTTGAAGTTGACGAGGAATTGGTTTTTAAAACAGTTAATACTATGGCAAGGCAGCAACATGCACATCTCCAAGTTGCCTCTGAGAAGTAACTAATGTCGCAGCTTATTATTTTTGATTTTTGTAATTAAGTGCATATTTATTTCTTGTGCTCTTAAATGGGGGAATTGCTGACTGATCTGTCTTTTTGGAAATTAGGCTGTTATCAAATGTTCCAATACAAAGCCATGTTAACATGAATCTTGTAAGTGCTATAAGATTTCCTAACTCGTGTCAAAGATTGCTAAAGATCTTTTTTATAGTTATACATTTGTATTAAATAAAGTTATGGAAGAAGAATTATAAACTTGTGGACATTTGTAACCTGGTAAATATACTCTTTGATTTGGCATTAGTTTAAGCCAAATTTGAATACAAAGGAACAGTAGTTTTTAAGCAAAGTAAAAAATGATTTAATTTTTTAAATAGGCAGGAGCCTTAAATTTGTGCAGGAATTGGGTCTTTTTCAGCAGAGAATACTGAACTATGCGTCTTAACTATTTGTGATGAATCGTAGAATTTATGTTTGCAATGGCAGGACATGGAGCTAAGACTAGATGAGATTAGGAAACTAGCTTCCGAGTACTCAAAGGCAAAAGAATCAGTTATTAAAGGTATATTTTTAAAACAACCATTGCTTTTTAGATAAGAAGCCATTTTGAAGTTTTCTTTGGAAAGTCGAAAATCTATTGTGCTTTGTTTTGTGTGAGGGATTGCTGGTCTATCCCAGCTGTCCCTGTGGCTAAAATAAACTGAACCCTGCCCACAAAATCATTAGCAGCGATAAATAGGTTGTGCTTTGACTATAGTTGCGGGATTCGTCTCTCTCAAATGTGCTTGTTAAACCAATGCTGCTTCTCCTCTGCTATTTAACATGATGTAAAAATGATTTTTGTAATTCCACAGAGACTAGCGCCATGCAAGGTGTAGATGAACTATTAGAAGTTGCAGAAAAAAATGGAGCAAAAGTTGGAGAGGATCTAGAGAGGATTGCTGAAGCTTGGAATCAACAACGACGGTCATTTTATGTAGAAAATGGGCTAGATGAAACACATATGAACAAAGTTGCTGATGATTTTGTTCAAGAACTAGATGAGCTCTTGTCTCAAGATTAAATGGGTCATATTTTGGTGATTTCACTTGTGCAATAAATCTCATCTTACATTCTAAAATAATGAAATAGCCAAGTTGAAACATAAAGAAACTTTGAGTAAAGAATAAATGGCAATTTAAAGGTCAACCATGTACCATATTATTGTGTACTATACATTAATAGGTCAGATTAAAAGAGCTCATCGAGTGTTTAAAGTTTTAGGTCAATGTGTTGCCCCTTTTTAATATTTTATCGTGCATGTTCATCATAAATTAGCATTGGATATTTACTAATTTCATATGATCCATTATAACTTATAAGTGCAACATGTTGTCAGAGTTAGTCCTAAAAAATCTGAAATTGAGCCTTGCCTCTCAAAGTTTTGAGCTCTTGGACCAGGCCATAGAGGCTTGAACCTTTAAAAGAACATGGAGATAGTTTGAAAAAAATGTTGCTGCTTTCATATTTTCTCTGTTCTAGTGTTCTTTTGTTGCTTACTGGAACAGACTGTTTTTTTGTTTGAATTGGGGAACAGATATGTGAAAGCCTTTTTTTGTCAGCAATTTTCTCCCCGTATTGGTAATGCCAAGCTTATTTAAGTAGTAGGTATTTGGTTTGGTTAGTGATGATATCTATTGTGTTTGCTGAGAGAATTGAATTTGTAGGAAAGTTCTGTGTGAAACTGGGATGTGTGATAAACGGGCTGGGATTGTGATGAATCATTTTGGAATATGATTGGATACACTAAGATAGTCAAGAAGAAGAGAGACAGATTTTGCTGATTGTAAGTGGAGAATTTTTTTGGTTTGATAATATTTCATGTGAAATTTCCAGCTTCCTTGTATCTGTAGCTAGATTACAATTCCATAAACATGGTAGTGTAGAAGAAGGATATTTATGGGCAGCCTAATGGTGGATTGATGGCAGTAGGGTATATAAAAGAGAAAAAAAAAGTGGCATAAACATATTTTTGTCCCTTAAATGGTTTTTCTGATGTCTTCAACTATATTGAATAAGACGATTTTCAGGTTTAGGAAAACTTAAGAGGCAGTTTATGTAGCTTAATTATGTGTCAAGATACCAAGGCAACAAGATGAATAGCTACAATTTAATCTTATATCCACCGGTCAAAGTCAATCCTTTTATCTATATTCTGTTAACTGTATTACAGAACTCATTTATTTGGGTACCGCTTGAGCAGCTGATATTGAATATAAATAAAAAGTACGCATTCGAATTGTTTGAGAGATAACCCGCAGACTGAGCAAAATAAATAATGGAGAAGACATGCTAACATGCAAAAATGGGATAAGGAGAAGCACCACGCAATGAAGTTATGGGTCATTCTTACAGCTGGAAAATCTGAATATAAAAAAAACATGCTACATGAATGGAAGAGATTTCAATGGTTTATTTATTAATTGGTGATGGTTAGCTTATATTGCCCTTGCAGTCCAATCTTGTATTATACATGCATCGTTTTGTATTTGACCATCTAGGCTTAGAAGTCTATGCATGTGAACCTAATGAAGCATGGTCTTGACATGTTTGTTACTTAAGTGACATGGGTTACAGGCAAGCATATTTTTCCTGCAGTCTAATCTGTATAATAAAATCATTGTTTGGTATTTAATCATCCTAGCTTTAGAGGTCTATGTAGGTGAACCCTAACAAAGGGAAGCAACATTCACTACTACAACCTCAATTATTGGAAGTTGACGATCTCTTGATCAGGCTGCCTAGCTATATGAAACCACCAGGTTATGTTTATTCTTTTGATGTCATTTGTACTTTAAAAAGGTTTATCAGAAGAAAGACGTTGTCTTCCGTAGAAAATCTATGATTTGGCATACTTTAAAAGCTGGGGCTCAGCTGATTAAGCAGGCGCTTTTTTGGATTTGCCATTCGGGATCTCAGGCCCTTTTTTGGTTAGACTCTTGGGATGGCCACCCTCCTATTCTCTCTTCTCTTCCTCATCTCCAGTCTCTTTCTGAGGTTTTCATTGCGGTTGGATGGGATATCGTTGAGCATTATAAGTCTGCACAACATTGTGGTTCGGCTGTTAGCTTTCGTTGGAAGCTTCCCTCTGAGTGGCCTCCCAGGGGGGCTGAGGAGGATAGGTGTGAGCTTGCTCAGCTTTTGGCTTCCCGTGCTTGTAATTCTCTGAAGAGACCCGATGTCTTGGCTTGGGATGGTCTTGATTTATCCGGGAAGTACTCTGTGTCTGCGGGTTATAAGCAGCTTGGTAGGCAGTTGTTTGGGACTATTGAGGTCCCTTGGTGGAAGCATGTTTGGCACAAGTTATCGTGGCCCAAATGCAATTTTTTCTTATGGCTAGTTGCTCAAAACCGCTGCCTTACTTGGGACAATTTGTGTAAGTGTGGGTTCCAAGGCCCTTCTATGTGTGTTTTGTGTCATAACTATGAGGAGAGTGTCTCTCATTTCTTCTTCCAATGTTCCTATGCTAGGGAGATATGGCATTTTTGGTGGAGGGTGTGGAATATGCCCTGTTGGCATGTTTCCTCCTTGGCTGAGTTTGTGGATCGGTGGGGCAAGGCCCCGGTTTCTACTTCCTTTCTTCAGGCTGCTTGGGCTATTGGCCCTCCCTTTATTATGTGGAACCTTTGGTTGGAGCGGAATCGTCGGATTTTTCAGGAGGTGATGTTGGTGGCCCCTCGCTTGTGGTGGAAAATACTGCATTCTTTGGGGGAAGCTGTTGCGGCTAAGTGTGATCTTACGGCATTAGTGGACCCTTGTGATGTTGGTTGTTGTCACTGTCTTCATCTTCCACCTCCGCAACATCAGCTCATGCGCTATTAATGTAGACATCCTACCCCGAAGGTGAATAGGGAGGGAAGATGGTCCCCTCCGTCTCAGGGTACTCTAAAAATCAACACGGATGGCTCTTCTCGCGGCAACCCTAGTCATGTTGGCATCGGTGGTGTTGGTCGGGATAGCTCTGGAGATGTTCAGTTTATCTTTTCTGTTTATGAGGGTCTTCATACTAATAATCTTATGGAGGCTCAGGCTATTTTAATCGCTGTGGAGCGTGGAAATCATTTGGGGTGGCGAAGGATTATTTGTGAGTCTGATTCTCAGGTAGTGGTGAACTTGTTGAATAGGAGGCATTCAGATAATGTCAGTTGGCATTTGGCTTTGATTGTGGCTCAGATTCTTAACCTCTGTGATTCGTTGGAGTATTTTACTTTTACTCATATTCCTAGAGAATGGAATAGTGTTGCTGATTGTTTGGCTAAATGGGCTTTTGAACATATTCATGATTGGAATTTGATGGACTGCGGTTGTTTACCCTCGGATCTATCTCAACATCTGGTTCACTTAGTGGAGCTAGATAGGGCTTTGTAGTTTGCTTGCTTTGTATTTCTTCTTGTTCTAATAAATTTTTACCCCTCTTTGGTTACAAAAAAAAATAATATAAAAAAAAAAATAAAATAAAAAAAAACTTGTGATGCGAATGGCTGATGGGTAGTTGGTTTTGGGGAGTGTATGGTCAAGACTGAAATTTATTTTTTATTTAGAGCACTTTAAAACAGTAAAAACAATTTTTCTTTTTTTAAAAAAATCTTAAGTTTATGGTTAACAAATTTCAAAACAGCTTAAAACAAGAAGTATTGTATGAACTTAATATAAATAGTATAGATATCTTAAATAAATCTATTTAAAAAATGCCTATAGATATCAATTTGAAGTTATTTTATTTAGTTTGATTTGTTTTATTTGATATTACAACTATTTTATTTACCATATACATGTATACATAAATTTTATTGTACAAAATATAGTTTAATTATAAAATTTTATTTACGTTTGTTATTTTGGATTTATATTATGCTAACTATTAAATATTAATATTTTTACATGTAAATGGCTGTCAAATTTAAAGCAAAATGTAAGAGTTTTTGTTAACACACTCACGCCATTACACTCCACTCCTTGCTGCCATTGTAGAATTCCTCTCGACATTAATTATATTTAAATATAATTTAGACAATTGCATCTTGATACATTATATTACATTTATATGTGGAAATAGATAAATTTTAAGAATAATATTATATCGAAACAAATTGTATTTAGACCTTAACTCTATAAAGTTTTAAGAAAATTTAATAAAGCTTGGATTAATAAAATTGACAAATAATGAATATATCTCTTCATTGACTTGCTTATTGAATTTGATGGGACCTATTTAGCTCTTATCATACTTCAATTGATGGCTATATGTCCTCAATTTTTAAGATGACAGATGCTACTGTAGATTGCAAGCTTCATCAATCGAATAAAACATATGTAAAAGTAATTGACTACTTCAGTTGGCGTCATTTAACCCCCTTTTGTTACATTCAACTCCAAATTAATTTGAGAGAAGAATATTTTACAAACATCATCTAATGTGAACCGAAACCATTAGGTTTCTTTTAAGTTTCCAAAGAAGTCATATTTGAAAGGTCAAAGGCGATGGAAAGCGTAAGGCACCTCGAAAATATTCATCCATTATATGTGAGGATGTTTCTTGGATATTTCAAATAGTCACTTGAAGCAATGGAATGTTTATTTTGCACAATGACTTACATACTAATGTAAAGTAGCGTGGAAGTATTATCATACCATTTAGTAAACTTCAAACCACTCGCTTTTGTAGTGATAGTCACATGGTTTCATCAAGAGTGTTATCAATGGTGTTATTTGTGAGTGTTAGATGTTTGATGTTAGCAAGGTATTGTTTGTCATTACTACACACAAGAATTATGTGTGATCTTCTCTTTTTCTTGCTATTTATTCATATGCCAAATAACGGTTTTAGTATACCTGTTCATGGGATTTCCAAATCGTTGCATTTCTTTGGTTAATCAAAAGTGAATCAGGTGGTCTCGACCTCAGCCTGGAATGTGGAAGCTAAATTTTGATGGCGCATCTTGTGGTAACCCGGGGCCATCTGGAGCTAGGTGTGTTATTAGGGATTATTGGGAAAAATGTTAAAAGTGATTGGAAAAAAACTCTGCTCGGGGACAAATAATGAAGCGGAGGCAGAAGAAATTTTATTAGGTCTCCAAATAGTTAAAGCCTATTGTGTTTGAGAAATAGGCACTCTAATAACTGGAAAATTAAGAATATCCTGAAAGGTGCATGGGAAATATTAGAAACAATCCCTAACTACTCTATTCAACATTGCTTTAGGGAAGGCAATGTTTTGGTGGACTATCTTTCCAACAAAGGTGTTGATTTGATAAAGGATTTAAGAGTGGTCAAAGATATTTGATGGTGGTTGGAGTTGTCTTCCATCATCAATAATGATTTCCTTGTAATGTCCCTTTCTCAAGAGTGAGCCCGAATGAAGACCCTTAGCCTATTTTTATTCCCGTAGGCTATTTCGGATTGGACACAAGGGAATATTTAATTAATTAAATCATAAGTCGAGTCATTTCTAGGGATTACTTATATTTAATTAATTATTTAAGATGAACAACGAAAAATTAAAGTGACTTTATAAAATGTCAAAAGTGAAAATTAATTTAGAAGGACACTTTATGAGTTTAGCGGGAAAAGAAAAAAGAAATAAAGTATTTTCTATCAATAAGATATAAAAGGAGGAGTTGCAGTTAAAGAGACTTCTACTTGGCATTTGATTTCTTGAAAACTCTTTGAGAGCTTGAGCATTATTCAACTACAACCCTAGGATGAAAACCCTAAGGCAATGTTAATTTCATGGATGAAAAACCCACCTAGCCAATCCTTGGTGGATTCATTCAGAATTCAAATGTGTACAGATTGATGAAGGATTGAAAAAGATTGTGCTGAAGAGTTATATCTTTTACCAGGGTTTGTGTTTGTTTTACAGGAAGCTATATTGCCAAATTTATTGGAGATTTGTAGACAAATAATAAATTTGGAGGGATTAGAGATTAATTTATTGAAGAATATGTGGATTTATTATATGGTTTCTTGACCTATCTTTCCAGCCGCACCATTGCTAAGAAATGTGTGATATTTGAAGTTTGTAGTGGAGGAGAAAGCTTGGAAGTCTTCCCAAATCTAGTCGCAACTACTCCTAACCTGGCCGCTACCACTATAAAGGAATTGAAGCCCTTTTTTGAAGGTATTTCATACATTAAAGAAGTGACGTGGGGATTTAAGAGGTGTGTGGAGCTTTATAAGACGCGGCGCTGCCTCATATTACTATTTTTTGTTCATAGAAGCTTGTCGCCCAGCTAGAGGTGTTTGGGAAATAATTCTGTGACAGATTTGTTGTTTCCAAAAGAAGATTCAAGTGTGAAGAGTTGCTGTGACAAAGGGTTTGAGAATAAACTTGCCATTCCTAATGCTGTTCACAACTCTACCTTATCTTGGTACCAGCTGCAAGTAATTTTAGTTGTATTGTAAGGTTAGAAATCCAATTTTCTCAATACTTGTATTTGCAAACAATACTTTTTGAAAATCATTGTATGCAATTTCAACACCAAATCAAGGTGTTCAACTGTTTGACAGAATGTCTCTATGTGATTCTTGATTATTGTGTTGCCTATGTGATTTATTTATGACTTGAATTCGTAGTTGTAGCCATTCTAAACCATTGCATTTAGAAACATTTCATAAGACCTTGCATACTCAGTGTTTGACAAAATGCCAATGAGCTAAAAAAAAGTTAGAAACTTTGCAAGCTTTGGGCAAAATTATTGGTAGGGTCTTTACAGTGGTATTAGAGTTGGTTTCCTTGTCAGCATGATTTGAGAGTTGTCAAATTAATGCAGCCAGGGGATAGAGAATACATAACTTATCGGAGAAGAATTCAAGACCTTGATTCAGAACTCAAGGTAGAAGAAATTATGGGTGACAGAGAAGGAAATCAGAATGTTAGCACAATGCAAATACTCAATGATCTTGCTAGAGGACATCACCAGTTAACCTAGTTGTTGACTTAAACGATCCAAAACATGAACACTTTTGGGGCTAATTAGAACAACCATGACAACAATGTAAACAATAGCAACAATGACAACAATGGAGAAACTAGGAGAAACAATAATAACACTACCAGAACCATAGTTGAATCAACAACTAGGCCTTTAATGCCTACATTCCTAGTTGAGCAACATGTAGGAAATGAGGTATAGTAGAACACGGGCACGTGTGAAGGATTTATGGATTATTTTCATGAGTACCAGTCTTTAGGAGAGGAATTTCATGTTGCCGTGTCATTACAAGATTTTTGCCAACTGAATTACAAGAATAGACCCAGGAGAGGGGAAAGAGGATAAAATTAGGAGTTGTAGTGTAAGATGGGCAAGTTGTCCATACTTAGTTTTGATGGGTCCAACAAATGCACTATTGGAAATGTTGTCATGGATGCCAAAGGTGCATGGACATGTTGTCATTGATGTCAAGAAGGTATTCATTATCGTTATCATTGATGAATAGATGAGATGGTTGTCATTGATGTCAAAGTAGCAATATCATTATATGAATTGGATCAGTTGTTGAGTAGAGGTTGATATAGAAGATTTATGGATCACTTGGAGTTTATTTATGCTTATCTAATTTGGGCCGATCTCTATCATGTCTGACTCGTCTAAGGTGATGAACGTTCATCATAAAGTTTAAATTAAAGATTTAAATGTTGATATTTTAGTGTCAAGGTTTGAGTTCGATTTTCAAGGTGGTCGACTTTATGAAGACAAAGACACTTACATGAATCATATATGAGAAGACAATTCGTTTATTCAAAGATGAGAAAGGTAATAATAAGAGATCAATTTGAGAATAGTATGGAAGATATAGCAGAAAAGAAGGTTAAAGATCATGTATGCAGCGATGAGATTTGAAGAGAAAATAATATAGCAGCAATCTAGATAGACATGGTAGAGCAACAATAAAATAAAGATGTTGGCAACTTGGCAAACATCACTAAGAGAGAGACACTGCTGATATGATGATGAATGATTGTGCACAATGTTTGAAGGTGTTGTCATTAATGGCAACAAGAAAAGGAATAAGGTTAGAACAGAAGTTTTGGTCCGGTGAAGAAGACTTAGTCATTTTGGCTAAGTGTTGGCAGTATACAGAGACAATGATAGAGAGACAGTGTTTGGATTAGCATTGGTCCGCAATTGCAAACCTGGTCCTACGGTTTTGGTATGATGATCCCAACTCTTAGATGATCTTATATCCAAATTTTTAGACTTTGATCAGTTCCAGAAGTACATCTTCAAAGAGCTTAAGTCTGGCAGAGAAGAACATAGTGCTAACCAGAGCAGAGCACTCACTTATTTTGGTCCGCATTCCTTCGGTGTTAGATATTTTGTTATGCGGTTTTGAGGTGTTGTAAACACTTGTATGAAGTGTCTAAATACAGAGTTGTATAGTCTAAAGTCCACCAGAAAGATAGTTACAAACTGCTGAGTATCGCTACATGGCTTGACAAAGTTTGACTATGACAGAGTCCAAGTTCTGATGGTCCGCATTTTTTCGCAAGATGATATCATGCCTTTTGGTTCTAAAGGTAAGCTTGGGGATGTGTGCAGAGTCTTTGATATGATTTTGAGCAAGTTTGGTGGTCCGCAATAAAAGATGTAGTCTGACAGATGAACTAAACCAGTGGGAGTCTGTTGGAGGCCGACATGATAATTTTGAATTGTATGCGGTAAGTTCTATTGTTTAGAATTTAATCCTAAGTGGTGGAATAGTTGAGGCCGACATATGTGAATGTAATTCAAGTGTTGTTTAGGTCCGTTGGGAATTTCAGTGAACGAATTTGGCCGAAAAGTTACTTAAGGTATGACTACACACTACACCTTATTAGGACGACCTAATATGAAGATTCTAAGTGTTGCGAATATATATGGGACCGAATTCAGTGTTTGAGTGATGTGATGTGAATGTGAGGTATAGTGCAGGTGACAAGAGAAAAATAAGAGAGATCTTGCTTAATGTAAAAGTAGAGCAGTGAAACAGAGCATTCAAGATGAAGAGTTTTGAGACAATGTTTGTGAGCTTAATTGGAACTGTAACCATGCATGTGTAGATGCAATCAAAGCAGTTCAACCTGGCAGTGAGCCATTCTTCTTCCTTCTCTTTTTCTCTAGGCAACTTGAGCCTTTCTTGCAGTGAGCATTTCTTTGGGCAGTGAGCCTTCTTGTAATTCGGTATTGTTATTACATAATTATTGTGAGCTAACACTCACCATGGTTTTTCCCTGTTTAGGGTTTTCCACGTAAAAATCCTGGTGTTTATGTGTGATGCTTTGTGGTTGTTTCTTCTGTGCTTAAGTTACTTTGTTGTTATCAAATATGGCAGATGGATTAATGATTTAATAAGTAAAAGGTTTGATAGAATATTGATTCACCTCCCCTCTCAGTATTCTAGGTGTTCAACAATTGGTATCAGAGCTTGGTTCCTTGGAAGAAGTCTAACAGCTTGAGGAAGATCTTGGAGATTGAACACATGGCAAGTAAAAAGCATCCTCCTCCTGAAGAAATTGATCCAACTGAAACTGAAGAAGAAGAATGCACGGTTGTCAATGAAGAAGAACTCAAAATTGCCCTTGAAGATCTTGAAAAGGTTGAAATAGAAAATAGGGATCTGAAAGATAATGTCAAGGAAGCAGATGAGTGCATAAAAAAATTGAGGGAGCAAGTCAAGAAGTTCAAAGAAAATTATAAGGAGGTTAGTGAACAATTGATATCTATGAATGACACATTGAATGATCTGAAAGTGGAAGTTGTAAAGAGAGCAAAAGTAGAAGAAGACCTAAATTAGTTGGTGAAAAGAAAAACTGAAGAATGCACAAAGCTTCAGCAAGAAGTTGTGGATTTGGAAGCTGATTTGAAACAGGCATGAATTCAGGAAGATAAATTCAGAGTGAGTGCTACCCAACTTGATAGAATACTTGCAAGTTAGAAGAGTCCTGATGACAAAGAAGGCTTGGGATTTGAGAAAGGTGAAAGCTCTAAAGCTGGTCAAGAAAAGATCAAGGACAAAGGCAAACAAATCCAGAATCAAAGGAACAGACCTAGAAGACCACCGATTAGACAAGCAAATGCTCAAAGGTACCCTTCACTAGTAGAAATATGGCAAATACATGACCAGGTGACTAAAAACTTTTAGTCACATGACCAAATTTTTTTGCAACACAACTATAAATGACTAATTTAGTCATCGGTTGAAATGACTAAATAAATGACCAAATAAATGACTAAATAAATGACTAATTTGGTCATCGGGCAAAAAACACAACTAAATAATTGGTCAGACAAATAAAAATGACTAAATAAATGACTATTACTCCTCTATTCTTTTTTCTTTCCAATTTGATCATAATCCATGAATTCAAAGACAATACAAGGCAAGGCAATAAATGTCCGCTTAGACCAAAGGAATAAAGGGAGAGAAAGGATTGAACAAAGAGTTAAGAAGAAAAAAGACAAATCATACAATAGGAAATATACAAAAAAATTTAAAAATAAGACAAGAAAATAGACAAACTGGATAGATACAAATAAAATAAAGACAAAATTATTAATTATAAAACTTTAAAATATACTATAATATTGATAAATTATTTAATTTTGCAAGTCCAGTATTAGTTATTCTTTTAGTTATTCTCATCTTGCATGGTTAGCACACCTCTAGAGTTCCTCTCTCTATAATCTTAAAAGATTGTGTTTGCAACTTGCTTTGGTTGTAAGAAATAATTAAGTACAATGACAAATTAAGTCCAATGTTAAATTATGATTGGCTAGATATGTCCACATAGGTGGGATTTTCTTGTTAACAATGATAGGTTTCTTTGGGGACACGTTTCTTGTATTCAAATAACTTTCATAGGTAATTGGCTAAACTGTGCCATGGTATTGTTGTAAAACTTTCTTCTTGTGTATGGTCAATTTTATAGGTAAATGTAGCTATGACATTGTTATAAAAGTTTCTCCTTGTGTAAGGTTTATAATTTTATTTCATGATAGGTACATTGACCATACTTTGAGAGGTTGACTTTGTTTACAAGTCTAACTTATTGGTTCCTCGCAAACATGGTGTAGCATGTGTCTGCAATCAATTTGATAATTGACATTTAAACTTGAATGTTAAGCTAGGGATATTGATTTCATTAAGGAGAATTGATTTTTTAAAAGAATAATTGGAGTCCCTTGATAGAATTGTTCCCCAACATTAACAACAATTATAATGATTTTTCTTTTTCTTTTTGAGTCACTTTAACAAAACATGCATTTCTTTAATAATAGATCTATTATTCACATACTCCATTATTAACCACACATATAAACAAAAACAATAAATTAAGATAAAATCCTGGAGCATAACATTCTAATTTAAACTTCAAGAGAAATTGGACCAATATTAGCTTTGTTTATAATACCACCAAACTATAGGGCATAATTCTTGCCTATTTGACCCTTTTGGTCACAACGTTTTGAGATTTATCAGAGACTCCATTACAGACACTAAGATAAATATGAGAATAATTAATGAGTAAGAGGATAATAAAGACAACAATAATATTAACATTTCAAAATTTGCATATTCATGTTTTTTTAAAGGTTTAGGTTTATAATGATTCAGTTGTTTAATTTAATCTCTAGATAGATATTTGACTTGGGTAAATTTGTATGAAGATGTGAACTTGGATAGACATAAATATAAATGACCATAATAAGACTAAATATTTATGCTTTTACTAATATATGGTGATTGGAATTACAAAAAAAAGATCTATTTGAAATCATAATAAAGTTTTCAAACTAAAAATTAAGACACCCAAACAAATATCATTTAAAAAAAAACCTCCACTTAACTTTGCATATGAACATACCCACTATAGTTCTTAATACTAAAATTTCTAGTTATTAGTATTTTTTTAAAATTTTTAACAAGGTTACAAGTAAAATTAAATAAATAAATAAAAAATGTGAACGAAGGAGGGTCTACCGGGCAAGACACCAAATATACACCCCAACCTAATATGCAGCTACACAAAATGTAAATAGGTTGATGTCCTTGAAGTAAAGGAAACCAAGGGTTAAAGTTCATGAACACTGTTGACAAAAAAATTTCTAGGGTTTAGTGGAGGCCTTTTAGGCCATTTACCTTTAATATCCATTGTTTCATCATCTAAAAACCAGAGCTTCTTGGGCTCTCATTTTTGCAAATCCCATACCATGGGAGAGAGCAAGAAAATGGACTCCAATGAAGAGGCTTCAATGAAGCAGAGTGAAGAAGAAGTCGCCACTTCATTGATCAAATGCAAGCAACATCAAGAAAATGGAATTTTTGATTTAGAGAAGAAGAAAAAGAAGAAGAAGAAGAAACCAATCAGTGAGCTACCAAAAAAAGAAGAAAATGGAGATTTAGAAATACAGGACGAGAGTAAGCACAAGGAGATGAAGGGGTGGGAACACCCTGCGGAAGCATAAGGTGCAGAAAGCAATAAGAAAAAGAAGAGGAAAAGTGATAAGAGAAAGTATCATGAATCAGGGTAGGATAATGCAAACTCCATTGAACAAGGGTTTTTGCATACAACCCCCCAAAAAAATGATAAGAAAAAGCATCATGATTTAGGACAGGATACTGCAAGCCCTAGCGAAACAGGGTTTGAGCACACAGACCTTGAAAAAATAGAGAAGAAGAAACATCACAAATTAGACCAGGATTCTGCTAACCCTAGTCAACATACAAGAACACACTTTGATAGGTCCAACAGAACCTCTTGGTCTATGGTAGCAACAATTGTATGTAATCTTCCACACGGTGGACCTCAAAACACTAAAAAAGTAAGGTCTGCTTCAAATAGTACAGAGAAGAATGTTGGAAAAGTCTATTTATGGCTACAACGCTTTGGCCTAAGGATGTTAAAATTGATGGTGTTAGGTTGTCATTGATGTCAAAAAGGTGTTTGGCCTTCATATGACAAGATGTCATACTTCAGGATGTAGTGTCAGTATTGGCTGATCAAGCTTCTTATCAGTTGATTTGTTATTGCTTCATATGCTTCAGGAGATGGTTGATTAGGTATTCATCATGAACTTCATATAGTTGAGTGTGGTCTTCAATCAGGTTCATTATGAATGTCATCATCATATATTCTCTTTATGATTATTGTTGATAGTGACATAGGTAATCTGAAAATAAGTAATGTGTGTGCTACTCATTTGAAGATGGAGCTAATATTCTTGAATTGGTTGGTTACATTAATATGGTGTCAAGTAGGATGCTTTGCAGATGTACTCATTAATACTTCATGAGGAACACAGATCAAAGGTTATGCTTGTTGTTGATATGATGTGCACTTATGATCCTCATGTTGAGTCATGATGAGACAAGTGTTCGGACAAGTGCTTCAAGAATGTTATGTAGTAAGTTTATGTTTGGTGAGTGGTTCATAAGATGTTTGGAAGGTTCATAAGGAGTTGAGTTCAATCCATTGTTGTTTGATTGATTATTGAGTTGATGTTGGGTCTTCATTGTTCATTTGACATAACAAGGTTATCTTGAAGCTAGTGGTGTTATGATCTATCCATGTTTATATATCTATTGGTTTGCTTCTTTGCTTCATGATATGATCAAGTGTTGATGCATGGTGCAGTCAGTTTAAATTGGTATGATGTTCATTACCAAGGATCTATATTTTTTTCTGTGTTCTCTACAACAGTGGCAGAGATTAAGGACCATAGATATTCTATTCATCAAATTTGTGACAATGTTTCCTAAGTTGTTGAAGATGCATTTTTGGTCAAAGTTTCTCTTTTGAGGTTCTTGAAAAAGGTCTAAATCCTAAACCTTGAGAATGATTTAAGTGCTAACATAACCTAAAGAGCAAAGTGTATGACAGGTTACTTTTTGTTATAAAAGTGTGTTGACCTTTCTCATAGGTCACGGGCCACTTAAGTGGTTGTTTAAAGGGTCTTTGCATCGTATGGGCACCGGCCGCTTTGGTTCTCTCCACCGCTAGCAGCGGTCACAACTATTGGTGCGATGGCGCCTTTGTGAAATCAACAGTCACATTTGAAATGTCTTTGGGTGCGCGAGGTCAAATCAATGAATGAAGTTTAAAATTAGAAACTAAACCTTGAAGTCTTCTAATTGACGTTCATTTGAATGTTTTTTTTGAACTGCAGTTAGTGTGCCTTTGTAAAGGCTATTTTTGGCAGATCTTCATAAGATTTTTCTTTCTATCTTTTAGAAGATTTCCTTCTTCCTCGTGGCAAAAGAATTAAAAGAGAAAGTCTTTTTGATTTTCTTTCTATTTTGTTAAGGAGATATTTTTTTGGAAGATGATTTTTTTGAGAAGTGAATTAGAATGGAAGAAATTTTTTTAAGGCAGATTGGATACAAAATTTTGAAGACAATTTTTGAGGACATAATTCATTGAAGGTTTTCTTGAGAAGATAAAGAGTTTGATGATTAAATAAAATTGCAGGAATATGTAGAGAAGAAGAATTTGAGGAGTTTTTTTTTTCTTAAGACAAAGAAGGTTTATTGTTGGAGAGATATATTTTTCTGGTTGAAGGCTTTATTTTTCAAAAAGGCAATATTTGCAAAGAAATTTAAATAAAATCATTTCATTTTGATTTGATTTTTTTTATATACAGGGAAGTTGGATTTTGAATATGAAGGGTCTTTTGCAGACAAAAATGAAATATTGTAAATTTTGTTATGTGAAGTTTTTGAGTTATCCTACCGTAATACAAGAATAGGAGCCACCGCTAAAGTTGGGTAGCTGTTCCCCGCACATGACTGCCCCCCCAACTATTGCTGGGTGGGCGGTTAAGTTGTTGGTCCCCCAGATAGATGGATAGGCAAATAGTTGGTTCTATTTATAGAAATCTTTGCCGGGCCCTGGGTGAGAGGAGAGGGTTCGCTTGGTAGTTGATAGATCAATCTTTCTTGAACTTTGAGAGAAACGTTGGAGGTTGGAACTATATCTCCCACCCACCCCCAAGCCCCATATAGTTTGGTTGTGAATGCCTATAGTTTCTTTAGGCATCTTTCAACGACTAGAGGGTGGTGGCAGTTCGTTCTTTAGAAAGTTCGATAGACCCCACTGTTGCATACGTAACATGTCATGAAAGTTGCCAAAGAAACTATAGGGTTGAAATTTTGAAAGGGATGTTACGTATAGAATCGGGGTAGAGGAGAGGGCGGAATGGATATTGGGCCTATATAGTCTAGTCTCTCGGGAGGTATATATATAATTGGGCCGAGCCCACCATGAATGAAGTACTGGTGATGCTTGGTTGGATCGTGCTTACGCTTTATCTGTTGCTTCTACCCCCATATCTGGCTTTGCGTTGCCTGCTCCCAGCACCTCTGCCTCTCGATCTAGTTAAGATGCTTGCTTTGATGCTTCCAGGTATTCATTTTATGGAACCTTAGAAGGGGAGCAATTCTAGTTGCTCTAGAACAACTGCATCTAGATCTATTTCTGGGTCTGTTCGGTAAGTAACAGAGAGATTAATTTTTTTGAAAGAAGAAAAATTGTAGAGAGAAGGTGAAAAGTTTTTTTGCTTGTAGGTTCTTCATTGAGAGAAGATGAAAATGATTATACAGAATGTGGGAAGTCATCTCATATTTATTAGCTTCACAGGTGGATTGATAGGTGTGTTGTTGAGTGGATTAGGATACAGGGTTGATTATTTTGAATATCCTCTTGAAGGAAAAATTCAGATGAGTTTTGTATATGATTTGGGTTGATGAGAAGAATGGCCATTTGATAGACACATGTGAAAGAAGAAGTGTTTTGTATTGAAACAGAGAAATCCTCTGAGTTCTTGTTTTTAATTTGTTCTGTATTAGGGGTTGGTGCTCCTTGAAGTTGGTGCTTCAAAAAGAATTAGGGGTTGGTGCTCCTTGAAGTTGGTGCTTTTAAATATTGTAACCAGTGAGGTTTTCACTTAAGCCAGTGAGGCAGTTTTGAGTGGTTTTTCTACCCAAGAAGGGTTTTCCACTCGTGAAAAACATGTGTCATGTTTAATATTGTTTTCATCTGTGTGCTTTGCTTATTAAGTTTTGTTCACATCCTTCATTATCAATCTTGTGCACAAATCATTAATGTATTCCTCTCTATTTGTTCTGTAAGAGAAAGCTTGCAAAAAATTGTAAAATATTTGAAAACTAATACAACATTGATTCACCCCCCCTCTCAGTGTTGTCCTGGACTCCTACAGTTAAATACCACCTTTCTTTTTTGCCAATATTCGAACTTCAAGCAAATGTCCTTTTTTCTTTGTAAATTGCCCCCTTTGAGCCATGGGGGCTTGGTTGGATGCCACAATGGAAGGGTGTCTATTCTATTGGAAAGTAGTATATTGTCAGGTTAGATGCCATAATGGAGGTGTATATATTCTCTCACAATTTACATAGGGCATGTATCTAGATTATCTGTCAAGATACATTGCATTCAATCAACAAATTCAATTTTTGCACTTAATATGTCTTTCAAGGATTGAGCCTGGGTCTTTACAATGAAAGCCCATTGATTTACTAGTTAAACTAGTTTCAATTCATAACTTTAAATGGACTTGAAATGCTTTAGATTGCAAATAAAATTTGCCTTGTGTAATCTAATTTGTAGATTGAATCCTTTCTATGTTACCCCAAGTTTCTGGGATGGGGACAATAGTGGACAGCGGAACGAGTTTCAGGGACGGCTTTTTTTTGGGCCACTTTTGGGGACGACAGGGTATGGCAAAGGGGACGACTATATAAAAAATAAGGAAAATTTAAAATATATAGGGAAATTTCAAATATTCATATGATAATATTGATAAAGTATTCATCATATACATTATAGAATCATAAATCCTTAATATATATCATATATCCTCCTATAGTTAATTTTAAGGATAAGGAGGATACATACCTGGACAAGGTAGACAATTACCATACTTATGATTTAAAAAAATAGATTACTCAATCATACTAGTGTTCACTTTTTCACATATACTTCCCAAGTTACTATCGTTGCATAAGTTTAGTATGAAACATTACCAAATGATATACAATTTACAATTTGTTCATTTCATTCCCTAAAGCTTAACAAAACTTGGAATATAAGTCACTCAGCCTCAGTGATTATTTCCTTCCGTCAGATAGCATTATCAAACATAGTTCAACAAAGAGAGAAGCATAGTTACATTGTCAATACACTTTTGATTTAATTATGAGCCTGGATTCAGTTTAAATTCATATAGACATATGGTATAAAGAAGCAGTGAGGTCATAGCTTGAGGTTAGATTGGTCCAAAATTAACCAAGCTTCCACATTGCTTATGTATGTTGAGGAGATTCATTTTCAGCTATTTAAATCATGGTCAAGCGATTCTTTGTAGCTAATGCATTGTAGCAACAAGTGTCCCTGCTTCCTTGCCATATGCTAACTTGTTGATTAGAAACATAGGAATAAGGAAATAATAGCCTAGAACTAAATCATCCAACCATGGACTGTTATTACATATCCAACAAAATCACTGTGGTTTGAAATAAAAACATGAGTTTTTTGTGGCACTTTCAAGCTTACCATATTACTATAGACAATGCCAATCTGCTACAATTAGTTTGGAAGTCCTTCATTTTAATGTTGTAAAAGACTTCAGAGTCAATGTTCAATGCTATCACCTATCCCAAATAAGCAAACTCATTCTTTAATTGGACTACTTCCATAGAAAATATCAAGTCAAACCTTTGATGATAATGTTCTTTGAATGCTGGAATCATCATTACAAATTACAATAAAGACTCTGCCCTGGAGCCATATACAATTTAATCTTGATGCTGTAGATGAATAAAGATGATAGGTAGTAGATCATCTCTCCCTTAAGTTGGTGCAAGAGCCATGAGTATAGCATATGCACATATATCTATGTGAAGGGTAGGACATCAGTGTGAGCCTCATATGTCTTGGAAGCATTACCTGAAATTCTCAATTTTGTACGCAGCCATATAGATCTTGAATAGTGACCCTAGCTGGGCCAGAGAGAGAACCAACCCATAAATCCAACCATATAGGTCTGTCCTCACACTGACCATTGGCTAATTGGCATATTACATTATCATAGTGCCATAGAGAGAAAGAGTGCCTAGGAATAACATAAACATTCAAAAGAAGTAATCAATCATTTGAGCTCAAGCATCAACAATGAAGATTAAGTGCAGAATATATTATTTAGGGCTCATGTACGATAGGAAGACCATGCCTTTAGAGTAAATACACCTACACTAATAGGATTCCCAAAGCAAGAACTCAAATAGAGTTATGGCTCTAATAGTGTTTCTCAGAGTTTTTGGGGTGGAGGAATGTTGGGATGTGGGGACACTCGGTTTTCAGCAGGGGGATGACTATTTAAATTTTAAATAACTTAAACAAACTAAAAACAACTAAAATTTGAAAAAAAACAAATACAATATGTTGAAAATGCAATGGCAATCCTCTCCCTTTTATCTCTTTAGGGGGTTCTAGCATTTTTAAATGCAATATGCTGAAATTGCAATGACAATCCTCTCCCTTTTATATTTTTAGCCTTTATATCACTGATGAGAAGGGAACATTACAATTTAACAATCTGGTAACTAGAATTTTTAATTTTTCTGGAAAATGACCCACTATTTTCAAGTCATCACAAGATGACCTCCTTGTGTAGTCATTTACTCTAACTACATTTTTTCTCATGTATTTTGGTGATGATTAGGAGGCAAGGGGATAAAGTTAGGACACAAGCACCTCTAAGTATTTGTTATCAACTTCTAATATTGCTATTGATTTCAGTGTATAAACATTTGTCTTAGGTGACACATGTTTTCTTTGATCTTAGGTTTGCAATTCTACAACTAAACCATGACGCACCTTACTATGATGGGGTTAAACCTTGATCCAAAGTTTTAGAATATAACTTATTTTCAGTGCTCTACAACTTTATTCATCCAAATCTGAATACTCCTTTGAAAATATCTTTTATTTGTAACATGTCTTTCAGGTTATAAGTATCTTGGGGAATTTGAAACTGAGTCAGTCTTGTACAATTTCCAGAGTATTATTTATTAAGATCAGGATAAATAATTGCTAGCTAGGAAGTTAGCTCATCGAAGTAAACTACATGTTGGTTTCCTTAAGCTTAATCCCGATGGGGCCTTCAAAGGGTATCCAGGTACAATAAGTGTGGGGTTATTTTGGGAGATGACCTTGGGAGATTTTTAAAGGTGGTTCCTTCTTTCTGAGTGTTTGTACCAATAATGAGGCATAATGGGTGGCTGTGTGGAAGGTCTTCATTTGGTTGAAGATTTGGGTTGCAAGAAATTGATAGTGGAAGGTGACTCTTTAGCAGTAACTTAGGGTTTGTCTAAAAACAAAATGCCCAAATTAGTAGGTGAGGTTGTTTTTGGATCAAGCTCTAGCATTTGTTAGCTAATGTAGGTGTTGACCTCACTCCTTTCTGCTACCTGGTGATAGATCGTATGGATGCTTGGGATGGTTTGGGATCTCTTCTTGAGATGAAATAGCATCAAATCTCTCAACTTTAGAAATATTTTAAATATGAAGCAATGGAAGCAAGTTCATACATCTGGTTGGCATATACCTGCTTCCAACAAAAGTTGCAAAAATGATAGTGATCACATTGCCCCTCGAATATCCTTCATTTACAATCAACTATGCTCCATACCAAACAGAAAATCTGTGGCTACATAATGAGACCAGAAGAGTAAAACCTAGTGTAGCACCAATGGCTATGCCTTGTCGAACAACAACCTTGCAAGCACTCTTGAGTGACTTGTCATATTCTGCTATAGATTTTATTTCCCCAGTAAAAGATGCCACCTAAATAAATTGCAGACTATGGATCATGTTTCTTAAGTAGTATGTGAGTGTTTAACCAAATACTTTTTACATTAAGGAGATTCAAGAGCACTTCTCTTTTTGTGGTTAAGTAAACTTAATCACTTGCCACCTTGCTATATGCTTTAGTGTATAAGGATTTTCATAAATACTACAAAACTAAATCTAAAAGAATGCCCATTTATACTTACTATTTTGATTGCACTGGTTGTCTGCTCCATAATATTGCCTGCTTCTGCATAAGCTAATTGCCCTGTGCATGATAATTTTGAGGTCACAACAATCATTAAACCACTGACCATAAGAAATAGTGGGACTATTGACAAAATCACAAGTGTAAGCTTCCATCCTTGAATAAAATTCCTCTATCCTTCATGTTTCAATGCATGTCCATACCCTATACGACGGATGCCCATTTTGGCACAGGCCGTGAGGATGCAGCAGCGGCTGTGAAGTCTGGCATTACGCCTACTAATCATATTTGCTATAAAGTTTTTAAAGCCTTTTTGAAAGATCCATTTTGTAAATATCTTGCAATCATTACATTCCATGAGAGGACGTTGCTCTGAGGCATTCGGCCAAACAGTTACGTGCCTTGTCTATGCTTCCATCGTTGCTTAGGCATAGAGGATGTTGGAAAAGGTATAGGAATTTGGTTTTACGCCTGCCAATGGCATTTGTTTAAAAATTTATGAAGACATTTCATCAAATCTATTTTTGTGCATATCCTGCAATCATTGCAGTCCATGAGAAACATCTCTTTGAGGCATTCTATCAAACAAGGTGCGTGCCTTCTTTGTGTTGCCTTTTGGCATGGCCAGGGAGGATGCTGCTAAAGGTTTTGGGAGTTAGGGTTTACACTTGCCAATTGCATTTGCTTAAAAGTTCTAAAGCCTTTATAACTAATCCACTTTGTGCCTATCTTGCGACCATTGCAGTCCAAGAGCCCCCGCTTTTCTTTTAGGCATTTTGTGAAATAGTTCACGTGCCTTGTCTGTGCTCACAGTTGCATAAATGTCTACCAAAGCATTTCCAATTGAAATATCTGACAAAAATTCCCCTGTTTTGAAGCTCCCATTTTGGCACAAGCAGCGGGATTATTGGCAAAGGTTTAGGAATTTGGCTTTATGCCTGCCAAAGGGCATTTGCTTAAAAGTTTCTAAAGCCTTTTAACAGATCCATTTTGTGTAGATCAGGCAATTATTGCATTTGCTTATGAGTTTCTAAAGCATCTCCATTTTGTACATGTATTGCAATCATTGCAGCCCACAAGGACATCTCTTTGAGGAAGTTTGTTAAACAATTATTGTGCCTTGTTTATACGCTCACATTTTACATACATGTCTACCAGATATTTTTTTTCCAACTATTATCAGACAAAATTTCCCATTCCATTATGCTTTGATGGATGTCCATAACTTGTCCCAAAGTGCTTCCTATTTTAGCATAGGCAAGAAGGATGCCAGAACAAGATATCAAATTTGGGTCAACTCCTGCCTTACATTCCATCTGGCTATACATAACTTTGACTCTGCAAGTAAATATTAACCCAGAGGAAGAAGTTTGACTTTACCTTTTCGTCAAGGTTCGAGAAACTGCTGAGGATGGTGAGAAGTTGAGACTCTGAGAAGCAATTGATTAGAGAATGCATTTTAATGATTCTACAAATGATGGTTTGAAGTGATAAAACCTCCAATACATGCAGATGTTGGAAAAACACTTAAATTAGGCTGCAATTTTGATAAATTGTGAAACCATTTTTAATTGAGTTTGTTCTGTTATTGATTCTCTGATTCGAGTGATTTTGAACTGGAACCTTCTACACTAAAATGTTTAATATTAGATTTCTTAGATTTTTAAATTCTCTAGCTTAGGAGACTATACATATAAATCACCTGTCAAACAAGTTTCTTGTTTCCTTGGTAGGATCAAATTGCATTACCTTGTTCTCTGATTTATTTTTCAAGATGATTGAAGTTTCTTTTTCAAGGCATACTCCTTCATACCACATATTTTATAGTTGGACACCGTATCTGAGTGAATCAACCTCCATCATGTAGTTGCCTTGAATAAGGTAAGTCTGTATGGTAGTTTCAATGTGTATTCAATATCTATTTGCCATTAATTTTCATGAAAAATTTCCTACCTTGAAAATTACTGACACAAGGCTTTCACTGTGTGCTTGACTTATTAAGGTGGATAGGCTCTATGGTTGGAAAGCTCATCGAAATGCTCCTATAAGAATGACCTTTAAGCAACAGTCAAAAGATGTTCAAAATGAGTTTGAACACCAGCTCACTCAGGTTTGGCTTTGCACAAGCTTCATTTTTGTAATGGGATCTAGAACATACAATCATAGAATGAAAAATTCTATCTCTCAAAGTAGGGTTCAAAGATTGGAAATATTTTATCAGGCTTTCACAATGTTCTTCAGTCTGAACAATTTTTTGCAATGAATGCAGGTTATTACAGAGCTCAAAGATCAAGCACTGAATTTTGAGCTGTATTTTAGAAATAAAGAAGTGAAGAAATATGTTAGTATTGTGCCAACTAGCGCAATTAGGTATTACTTGAGCTTTTCCAATTTATCAAAATTTGCCCAACTTAGCAGTGAAGAAAAGTTCAATGTCAAGTTTAATGGTTATTTTTCAAGTGTGTGTGCACACTACTACATAGGCTTCAAGGACTGGGTAGGATGATCATGATCTAGACATTAGGGAACTAGGATTTCTGTCACATAAGCATTGTAGCCTCTTATAATCTTTTTTTTTTTTCTGTGTTCAAGTCCATATTCAGTTGAGGTTACAATATACTGGATAGAATTGTTTTTCAAATTTTTGGCTGTTCGGTTGTATTTAACATTTATTGATTGTGGGTTTCAGTGGAGAAGGTGTGCCAGATCTCCTTATGTTACTTGTGCAGTTAACACAAAAAATGGAGGAAAAGCTTATGTACATTAGCGAAGTTCAGGTAAGGTTCATTCTAATTATAACGTCTTGAGACTTGTTTAAGATGAATGCATTAGTTTATTCATTGTCAACAATATCGTTGGAAGTATAGCTGATGTATTGCTAGCATTTGATTGTTTGTGGCCTTAGATTTTTGTAGTAGTTTCTCTGCATGACTTTATGTTGGATGGATGTGGGTTTATTTCTTCCTTGTATAATTTCACATGTAAATGTTTATGTAATGTCACTTTAGCCAAGAAATCTTCTTGGTCATACGAGAGGTGTAGATTGAGTTGAATTGCAGATCTAATGTTCTAGCTTCCTCCAAGATTCTATTCGGTGTCCTTTTAGGGGTTTAGCCAAATTTGTGCCAATTAGGAAAAGATTTCAGGTAGTGGAACTACATTTTGATGAAGCACTTGAAACTCAAATGTACCATTTTGTGTACCCTTCATCAATACACCTAAGTCAAACAAACTGCTGCATTCTATAATCTGTCAGAAATCGATTACCCTCTTCATCAATGTTAGCTAGTTTAACTTTACACCTTCACTTTGCAAATACTTGTAAGGCTGTATCAATAATCTCATTTTGTGTCTTCCAGCAAAGATTGTAATCCACCAAACCACATCATGTTATGCACGACAAGATTAAAGCATAGAAGGCATGTTTTGCCTTACATGAGTTTTTAATGAGAAATACAACTTGCCCATGTTATCTGGTAGTATGCTTTTAAAGCTTAAACTCTAAAAAAGAGGAAAGGCAATTGAGATGGATCATACATGAAGATCCCCAAGTCAACAAACATTGCTTCAGCTCCTATTATGTGCAGCATTCACCCTCCATTAAGTGCACTTGAATTCCTAAGCAAGATACAATGTTGTTGTCATATATAAGAAACTTATTTAACGTAATCACTTAAGATAAAAAACAATATGAATAAAGCTGTACAACTTCCATCTTGCTAGTGCCAAACCTCTGTATGTTGAGTAATACTATAAGAAAAGCAATTGATGCCGTAAGGATTGCATATTGACCAAGTTCAACTACCTGCTTGTCATAGCTGACATTGTACATGAGACAATTGCATCAGTGAGCTTTGATGAATTTTGAAATCCAAAGTCTTTCTTTCTTTCTTTGACTATGGTAATACAATTAAAGCTTCCACATTGTTTATTCTAGCAAATAATGCAGTCATTCTTAAGCCACATTGTCAGACCAAATATTTGACTGTCTTTAGTATGCAAATCCAAAACTTTAAGACTGGCACACACCTGTAGATATCTAGCACAATTTTCCATTGCCTTGTTTAAGTACATGAAACCCACAATCTCTTTCTGTCACAAAACCTTCTTTTTTTATTTCCTTGAGTACAAAAGAAATGTGCAAAGAGCATTACTAGTCCAGGTCTAGGAGGTGAGCTGGATGGTCTATAGGTCTCCCTTCCTTTGAATCAGCAGTCTGAAAATCATGGTTCAATTTCCAATCAAAGAGGCATTTTTTCTATTAATTCCCATACATTCTGATTGCTACTTCATTTTGCATACACATCTTTTATGACTATCACAATCTCATCAGACAAAAAATAGTTTTCAATTAATTTTTGATGGATCTGCACACTCCATTCCAACACTTCAAGATTGGGATCAACTCATAGGGTGCAGACAAGTCTAATTAGTGCCTCATTATTGGTGTCAAATTCCCATCATGGTTGCTCAGGAGTCATCCCACATAAGCTTTGGAACTGGGTATGCACATCCATCAAAGCATCCTTTCTAATTCCCATCATGGTTGCTCAGGATTCACTCCATTCCAAGTTGCACAACCTTTGCTAGCTTCCTCCCTGCATGTGCCAAAATGGGAGCTTTGGAACTGGGTATGGACATCCATCAAAGCATAAAGGATAGAGGAATTTTGATAGATGTTGTAGTTGTAACTACTCTAGTAGACATGTATGCAAAATGTGGAAGCATAGACATGGCATGTGAACTATTTGACAGAATGCCTCAAAGAAATGTGGTCTCATGGAATGCCATGATTGCATGATATGCACAAAATGGATTTATGGAAAAGGCTTTAGAAACTTTCAAGAAAATGCAATTAGCAGGTGTAAAGCCAAATTCTGCAACCTTTGCTAGCATCCTCCCTGCCTGTGCCAAAATGGGAGCTTTGGAACAGGGTGTTGACATCCATCAAAGCATAAAAGATAGAGGAATTCTGTTAGATGTTGTAGTTGCAACTGCCATGGTAGATATATATGCAAAATGTGGAAGCATAGACAAGGCACGTGAAGTGTTTGATAGAATGTATCAAAGAGATGTGGTCTCATTGACTACAATGATTGCAGGATATACACAAAATGGATTTATTGAAAAGGCTTTATAAACTTTCAAGCAAATGCAATTGGCAGATGTTAAGCCAAATTCCACAACCTTTGCTAGCATCCTCCCTGCCTGTGCCAAAATGGGAGCTTTGGAATAAGGTATAGACATCCATCAAAGCATAATGGAAGGGGGCATTTTATCAGATATTATAGTTGGAAATGCTCTGATAGACATGTATGCAAAATGTGGAAGCATAGACAAGGCATGTGAACTGTTTGATAGAATACTTAAAAGAGATGTCATCTCATGGAATGCAATGATTGCAGGATATGCACAAAATGGATTTGTTGAAAAGTCTTTAGAAACTTTCAAGCAAATGCAATTGGCAGAAGTAAAGCCAGATTCCTCAACCTTTGCCAACATTCTTCCTGCCTGTGCCAAAATGTGTGCTTTTGAACAGGGTATGGACATCCATCAAAGCATAAAGGATAGAGAAATTATGTCAGATGTTGTAGTTGCAACTGCCTTGGTAGACATGTATGCAAAATGTGGAAGCATAGACAAAGCACGTGAACTATTTGACAGAATACCTCAAAGAAATGTGGTCTCATGGAATGCCATAATTCAAGGATATGCACAAAATGGATTTTGCAAGGATGCTCTTAAAATCTTTGAGTTAATGAAGCACTCTGGAACATATCCTGACATTGTAAGCTTTGCTTGTGTTCTATGTGCATGTAGCCATGTAGGTTTAGTGGATGATGGCTATACATACTTCAATCACATGAGTAACCCTTATTGCATTACACGTATAGTTGATCATTATGTGTGCATGGTTGACCTTCTTACCCGTGCTAGCATTATTTGCATGTTTAAGACTAACATTCTTTTTAATGCATGTCAGAGTGTTTAGGGATCCACTATGAACCTATTAATAGATATTGGTTTTGCCCTTCTCATCGGGGTTGTTCTTTAACTGGAGGGAACATATCAGAGAAATGTGGCTGCAAAGTTTCTAGAAAGGTTGGACACTATGCATTTAAGGGAAGACCACCCAAATGTGTGACACATGTGGTTAACAAAGCAACAGACAACAATTATAGTGGATGTGTTTTGTGTAGGTGAGTACTTTCATATGCTTCAATCAGATTTATCCTATATATTTCATACAAATGTTCAATTTGAATGTTATGATATGGCTTTCTCATTTTGACTGGTAGTAAGTACTAACTCATCCTACATGAATCTTATTTTGATTCCACAAATTCTTCTATTTTTTAATTTACACAACACTAATTTCTCTATAATGTTAATTCAGGCATGAAGAATTTACCAAGTATGGGTTTGATGATTAGACCATCTTATTTTGTGACCATGTATGGCAAGCTAAATAGACTGGATTTCATTAGAAATCATTTACAAACAATTATTCCGTTCTCATCTCACTAAATCTTTCCTTCATTTTGAAGAGAATTTTTTAATTCATTTCCTTTGTGTATGAATAGTGCGAGGAGTTCCATGTTGGTTATTTACACGATCATGGTATTGTTGACTTAAAGGTAACTTTCACTTGTAGTGGATTTTAGAGAAGACAAATGTTGAGGACATTTCCCTCAATACTTTATTTCTACCATAAGGATTTTTTATTGGTATTGTTAGTGTATGTTGATTAGAAGGAGATGGTTTGATGGAAAATAAATTATTGCAGGAGTTGCCAAAAGAAAATTGGTTCTATTCCAATGATTGTAGTGAAATTCACAAAGGACTGCAAAAACATGTAGCTATTGGATCACAATGCTTGCCAAGATTGGTATCCAAATCATTAATGAAAAAGGTTTAGAATGATGTTGATCAAGGTTTGCAGGATGAAATAAAATGGCAAATTTTGCATGGGAAGACAATAGATCTTGATGGCAAAGACTTGCTCTTAGAAGCTGAAGCTATATTCCATGTATGTTTCGTAAACCCTCTATATCCATAGTGTGCTTCTCAGTTAACTGTTGTCTTGGAAATATCAATAATTGAATGTGTGACAATTGTATGACCACTTTGAGTCTATAGTTGACCCTAGTACAGGTCGAGATTTAATCCCTTTGATGCTTTACAGGTGACTTCTATGTTATTTTAGATTTTTTTTAATCTCCTAATGAAGAGCAGTTGTTTCTGAACTTTGAAATTTGTTCACTTAATTATATTACCTTGATGATCTGCTAACTCTCTTGCCCTGTCTTTTAATATACAAAAAAAGTATGAGAGATCAAGATTTTGGAGGAATGTATTCTACAGTTTTGACAGTAAAGTAAGAACCAAAAGTGACTAATCTATAACAGTAATGGAAGTAACATTTTCTTATCCAATATATTATGTGAATCACTATCACAAGTTTCTTATACTTAAGCTGCAAATAATTTTAAAATTTGGTAGTTTCTTACTAAATTAATTTATTTGAACAGATCAGAAGTTGTTTCAACTGCTGTTTTATGTGTATTTGGACAACAGATTACAGAGTTGCCTCTTGTTGCAAAAAGGGATAACAATGAAGGACAGGTGATAATTGGCCTTCTCATCACTTCTCATTGTTGTTTTCTTATATTAATGCTTATTAAATTATTTATTTCACCTAATGTGTTGAACAATTCATGTATAACTGGATGTTAGTGACTTAGAATGCATTTAAAGAAAGAAGGCTTTTATTTTTTGATCGTGCTGCCTAACTTAGGGCATATGACATCATAATTTTCCTGAATCAAACTTTAAATATTTGTAATGGTTAAGTAGAGAATTGACAATTAAACTTTGTGAGGGGCTGTTGTTCAAAATAGAAAATAGTTTGTAAATGTTGAATGGTTAGACAGTATGAGAAATTACAGACACCAAGAGTTACCTTTTGAAACATTAGGACAAAGGGCAGATAAAATTGATATATATGGTGTAAAAGCCAAGGGATTGCCTTTTGATTTCAAGATCCAGGTGACTTTGATCCTAATTTAAAATGTTCCTTATGAGTGGCCCATTGTGGTAACCTACATAGTGGTATGTATTCTTGGAAGCCTTATGGTGCCATATTATTTAATGGAGTATGGGTGGGTGCAAAAAGTTGGGGGGCCAAAAATTGGCCAACTTTAAAAAAAAAATAGTAATAACGCGCTCGTGTTCTAACGCGAGCACATTATGTGCTGCTTTATATATAAAAAAAGCAGCATTCTATTTCATTATTTCACAACAAATTGCAAGAAACCCGCGGCTTGAAAAAAGAAAGGAGTGCGCTCGCGTTATTTGAGGTCCAATCGTCATCTATTTCTCGCTGATTCATCATCAAAATACTGCCACGACATCAGGGAAATCGAAGAAGTAAGTTTTATTTGATTTCTTGTGTGAATTTGTTGCTAAATAGGTAGGTTAAAATAGTTTTTGATGTAAATTTCCTAAATTTACAGGAGTTGATAATGCACCTCCTCCTAAAAATCCACAAAATCCTCCAGTAAATGAACAACAAATACCTGCTGAAGAAGAACCCCAACCACAAACACCTCCATTTATTCCTGAATATGCCTCTAGAACACAAGAAAATCTAATGGGGCAAATTGAAAATAATAAGAAACAAATTAAGGACATAATTGCAAGGTTGAAAGAACCTACAACTTTAACCTTGCATAGATCCACGCTTGCTCAATCCCTTGAATCTATGTTATCAAATGTAGATTCAATAAGAAAGCAAATCACTAGTTAAACAGAAAAGATGAGAGAATTTAGAGAGTATTATGCTGACAAATTATCATATGAACAAGTGAAAAAGGAACAAATTACAAAACTCAACTTGTGTTCTATTTTCACAGACCCACGAACAAATGAATCTCTACCCCTTACATGCAAGAGGTTCCCTATCCATTGGTATAACAACCAAGCGATAAGGGACAATTTTGCACATAGGTGGTGGATGGTTTTTGACCATCCTCCATGCAACAATAATGAGGTCCCACAATACTTTTTGAGGAAACTCTACTGTGAGTTTGTAAAAAATAAAGTGCCAAATTATTTTGATATGCGGGAGTTCCAGGGTAGAGGTAGGGGGTCAACACAAGATAAACCAGGGGCACGTGTTGACCCACAACGGCCAACGAGATGAGCACTCACCAGACCGGCCCATGAACATGTTTCTATCCCTTTCATTGTGAAGGAGAGTATTGAGGTTGAGACACTTCAGGCCATTAGTGCCTTGACCTAGACCATCTTATAGCATGCTAGTCCTACAGCACAGTGTGGGCCGGGGGAGAGTTCGAGTATGGTTCTGCCCCATACTTGTCAGACTTGCGGGTCAACATGTGGTTATGACCCCACAGATAGTCATGACGCAGGTACGTAGGCTACATCTATAACTGAGCAGATGGTGATGATAGATGCCCTCTCGAGTGAGACTTCCGAGTTTGATACTCAGGTAAATCTTAGCAAGTTCATTGAATTGAATTTATTAAATTTTATTTTTGAAATGCAAGATTAACTAATTTAGTTTGATGAATTTAATGAAATTTCAGGGTTATAGCATTGATGCAGTTTTCAGTGGTTCTCCACCTGCATATTACACTACATCATCTACTGTCGAAGTATGTAACTAGTAAACAATTATAAATATTACATGTGAATAGAATTGTTATATGAATGGTATTCTAATATCTGATTTTGGATGTTGAATAGGTTAATATTAGAGATTTCATGGCAACACCTGCCAGCGGTGGTGGACTTCAAAGCTTCACGGAGGTAATAAAATAAATAGTTTAATGAATGAATTGTACTTACTAGATTTTTGTATGTGACTTGTGTGCTTTATTGTGTGTACTTCTATGTTTAGGTGAACATGTGTGTATGTTAGGAGCCATGATTTGCATCACTATTATAGTTTTTGTAATTGAATAATGTTATTTTATTTCCAAATGATGCAGGCTGCGGAGACACCTCCTGATGTTCATAGGGCAATGGAGCATTGTGTGACCTCTGTAATTCATAGCTCCATTCCATTGACAGGGGTATGAGGCAGATTAGTAAATTTCAATTTACATTCATTGTTATAGTTGTTTATTTTTAAAAAATCAAAAGATTATTGATTTGAAGTTTAATTTCTATCTGGATGGTTTCTATAGGACATGACATCACCACAACCTAATCCTACTACTAAGGCAAGTGAGGAGATAGATTATATGGTAGCAGTAAGCGATTATTTTGTTAAATGTTTCATTTTTTATAACATATAATTTCTATATATTAATGTCTATACTTTTTATTGTAACAACTACAAATGCAGGAAGAACTAAATAGGAGGAGCAGCCCTCGGGTTCATAGTAGACCACCCACATACACGTCTCCATCCCCTCGAAGATCAAAGGCTGCCCGTGATCTATTCTCTTCACCAGCCAGAGGGGAATGACTTTTTATTGTGTTCCTTTGTTGTATTCCTATATGGCATTTGTGGACATATATTTTGTATTGTATATAGTTGACATTGTATGCCTATATGGCATTCTTGTAAGCCTATATGGCTATTTTGTATATATGTTACACTTATATCGATAGATATTGATGTATGCCTATATGAATATTTGGTTAATACAAATATTTTTTATTGATGGCGTCCATACTTGCATTATTAATCCACCTTTGAATGGATATTTGTAGATGGCTACTTCAAATATTTAAAGTCTAATTGTATTACATAGGATGTTTGTTGATCCAATAAGCCATCTATTGTTATTCAAGTATCACCTAAACCTCATTTTGGAACTAAAAGATAAAAGTTGTATTTAAAATAAAAATGAATCATCATGTTGAACAAAAAATATTCATATTCTTTATGAGTTGCTCAATTGAAAATATTCAAATGAGTATGCTGATCCATATTTTTTATGAGTTGGTCAATTGAAAATATTTTTTAATTTCTTGTTATCATACCATATTGGGATGCAAGAGTATGTTTGTTGTTTTGAATAAGATAGTCAAAATCATATGCTTATGAGCACTTGATGACCATTGTGGTTATTAAATGTAATTCCTCTTGTATATAAGGTGTGGTTATGAGATTATATTGAGTCTTACCTAATTTTAGTATGCAACATAACATAGGGGCTATAGGCTTCCATAAGTCATCAACAATCAAGGTTCAAGGTTGTCATTGAAGTCAAAGGGTCAATGTTGTTTGTCATTGATGTCAAGGTTGATGCCATGATGTTGATAAGGTGATACAGTGATTCAAGGTAGGTGATGGTCATGAGGTGCATGATGTTGTGAATATGGTTTTCATGATAAGGTCTCTCAATTCATGTTGATGTTGCACAAGACAAACATGGTTCATATGATGCAAGGTTCATGCTCATGGTGGATGTGGTTTTGTTCATGCAAGGTTTTGTTGTGAATATGGTTTTCATGATAAGGTCTATCTTGAAAGGTTGATATGATAGAAGGTTCATATTCATGGTGGATGTGGTTTTGTTCATGCAATAAGAAGTTAGAGAAGACACAAGCTTTCATAATCATATTTTTATTAATAGTTAGGGTTTGCATATTGGGCATTAAACCCTAAAAAGAATCTACTTTTCTTAAGACTTTAAAACCCTCAATTGCCTGTCTTGTGTAAAGTGCACTTTTGTTTTAATTTAATATTGAATTATAATCAGAAGTTACTATCACTTAAATCAACCTACTAAAGGGTCTTTAAGTCATTAGTTCACTGGCCCTGCAACCTAACTCAACCGACATCTCTGGTAAACTCTCATAAGCTCGAGTGCCATATCATAATCGAAGGTCATATTTAATTGATATGAGGGCGGGAAAAAGGATTGGAAGGTCAGTATTTAAAAGAAATTTGGAATATAAACAATCATCTCTATGCAGTTGAATTTGATGGGCATGCCTTTATAAAAGGCTAAAAGATAGCTTTATGCAGGATATCATGGTATTTGTAGTGTTTGAAGATTGAAGACTAGTTAGTGTTTGTAGCTCAGACTGTTTCGACATGTTTGGGTGTGAAACAGGACCATGCCTAGCCTAAACGTACCCATCTAGATGCGTTAGAATTGTTAGTTTGGCTGCATGAGGAGAAGAACAAAAGTTACACCCCTTTGCAACTTTACACTGCCTCCTTTTGACAATTTTTGGGGCAGCAGAAAAACTTTCACCACGGGCAAACGCCTTAGAGATATAAAAAATTGAGAGAGGTTATTGTAGAGGGACCCTACATGATCGTGTTTCCTTAGATGGAATATATCTAAGTGACACAGTTTCTGAGTAACAACTCGTCAAAGATTGCTGCCTTTTTACACTTTAGACTCTTCAGGGATATCGCCGGTACAATGTAGCTCAGACTATTTCGACATGTTTGGGTGCAAAACAGGACCATGCCTAGCCTAAATGTACCCATCCAAAAGCATTGGAACTGCCAGTTTTGCCACACGAGGAGAAGAACAAAAGTTACAGCCCTTTGCAACTTTACACTGCCTCCTTCTAACGATTTTTGGGGCAGCAGAAAACCTTTCACCACGGGCAAACACCTTAGAGATATAAAAAACTGAGAGAGGTTATTGTAGAGGGACCCTACATGATCGCTTTGCCTCAGACAAAATATATCTAAGTGACACGGTTTCTGAATAATAGCTCATCAAAGATCGCTACTTTTTTGCACTTTAGACTCTTCAGGGATATCGCCGGTACAATGTAGCTCAGACTGTTTCGGCATGTTTGGGTGCAAAACAGGACCATGCCTAGCCTAAATGAACCCATATAGATGCGTTGAAACTATAAGTTTGGCCACACAAGGAGAAGAACAAAAGTTACACCCCTTTGCAACTTTACACTGCCTCCTTCTGATGATTTTTGGGGAAGTAGAAAACCTTTCACCATGGGTAAACACCTCAAAGATATAAAAAATTGAGAGAGGTTATTGTAGAGGGACCCTACGTGATCGCGTTACCTTAGACGAAATGTATCTAAGTGACACAGTTTCTGAGTAACAACTCGTTAAAGATTGCTGCCTTTTTGCACTTTGGACTCTTCAGGGATTTCACCAGTACAATGTAGCTCGGACTGTTTCGGCATGTTTGGGTACAAACTAGGACCATGCCTAGTCTAAACATACACATCCCAATGCATTGGAACTATCAGTTTGGTCGCATCAGGAGCAGGACGAAAGTTACACCCCTTTGCAACTTTACACTGCCTCCTTCTACCGATTTTTGGGGCAGCAAAAAATTTTTCACCATGGGCAAACGCCTCAGAAATATAAAAAACTGAGAGAGGTTATTGTAGAGGGACTCTACATGATCGCGTTACCTTAGAATGAATGTTTCTAAGTGACACGGTTTTTGAGTAACATCTCATCAAAGATTGCTACCTTTTTGCACTTTGGACTCTTTAGGGATATTGTCGGTACAATGTAGCTCAGATTGTTTCGACATGTTTGAGTGAAAAATAGGACCATGCTTAGTGTAAATGTACCCATCCAGATGCGTTGGAATAGTTAGTTTGGTCGCATCAGGAGTAGAATGAAAGTTACACCCCTTTGCAACTTTACACTACCTCCTTTTGACGATTTTTGGGGCAGTAGAAAACCTTTCACCACGGGCAAACACCTCAGAGATATAAAAAATTGAGAGAGGTTATTGTAGAGGGGCTCTACATGATCATGTTGCCTTAGACAAAATATTTCTAAGTGACACAATTTTTGAGTAACATCTCGTTAAAGATTGCTGCCTTTTTGCACTTTGGACTCTTAAGGGATATCATCGGTATAATGTAGCTCGGACTGTTTCGGCATGTTTGGGTAAAAAAAGGACCATGCCTAGCATAAATGTACCCATCCAGACATGTTGGAATAGTCAGTTTGGTCGCATCAAGAGAAGGATGAAAGTTACACCCATTTGCAACTTTACACTACCTCCTAACGATTTTTGGGGCAGCAGAAAACCTTTCACCATGTGTAAATGCCTCAGATATATAAAAAATCAAGAGAGGTTATTATAGAGGAACCCTACATGATCACGTTTCCTTAGATGAAATGTTTCTAAGTGACACAATTTTTAAGTAACATCTCGTCAAAGATTGCTGCCTTTTTGCACTTTGGACTCTTCAGGGATATCATCGGTACAATGTAGCTCAGACTGTTTCAACATGTTTGGGTGAAAAAAATGACCATTCCTAGCGTAAATGTACCCATCCAGACATTTTGGAATAGTCAATTTAGTCGCATTAGGAGCAGGACAAAAGTTACACCCCTTTGCAACTTTACAATGTCTCTTTCTGACGATTTTTGGGGCAGCAAAAATTTTTTCACCACAGGCAAACGCCTCAGAGATATAAAAAACTAAGAGAGATTATTGTAGAGGCACCCTATGTGATCATGCTTCCTTAGACATAATTTTTCTAAGTGACATGGTTTTCAAGTAACATCTCGTCAAAGATTGCTACCTTTTTGCACTTTGGATTCTTTAGGGATATCGTCGGTACAATGTAGTTCAGACTATTTCGACATGTTTGGGTGAAAAATAGAACCATGTCTAACCTAAACATACCCATATGGATGCATTGGAACTGTCAATTTGGTCGCATCAGGAGTAGGACACCAAAAATGCAAAAGTTGCTTTGTGCAACTTGACAACATTGACATTTTTTTGCAATAGGACTCAAAGACCCTGATCTCAAATGACTCAAAGTGACCTAAAAATAAATGAAATGGTCTTAGAAGACCTTATTACATACAATTGAATCAATCAAAATAAAATTTCATTTTTTGCCCCTTTTGGAGGCATGACAACCTGGGTGCCCCTGCACCATTAGTGCAATTGAAGTCGATAAAGCTTTCCTATTAAGAAAAAGAGCTTCCCTTAGCTTCAAGAAATATAAATATTCTATACTGACAAGGCCAACCACGTAAAGGTGGAAGCTCATGTGGCCTCACCTAAGATCTAAGACACATGTAGTCTAGTAGACGTAGGACACCTAAGACACCTATTTTCTAGTCTCTATCTACCTAGTTGACATATCGTATATACCTAAGACACAATTAGAGACACCTATTATCTAGTTAGAAACCAAGACACCTAGAGACACCTATATTTTATACATTACCTAGATTTTATACATTATTCTCAGGATCAACTTCATCCATCACTTAGGTCTAACCCCATGAAGCATAACATGATGATGTAAAAATATCTATATGTGTAAAAATGTAGCAGCATAAAAAAAAAGACAAACCTTAAAAATTAATGTGCATACTTACAACTCAATGTAACATGACTTTACAAAATCAATGTGAACACTTACAAATTAATCCAATGAACAATCCGGGTCTGCTCTACTCTTTATTGTGTCAAGTATTACTTCATGGTCAGACTCACGCACCTTCCACAAGGTCTTGTTCAAAGGTCTACCCCGATACTATATCAAATGAACATTGGATGCCACGACAAGGTTTGAGTAATGGAGAATCTTTCGATGCGTGTCAAAGTCCTGAAACAACCAAACACTAACACTCTTATGTGGGTACCTTCTAAGCCATGTTCCAGTAATAACCACTGAGCCTATAGGGTATTTGATGTTTTCTCCATCTATAACTGGGGCCTCCATTTTCTTTTTGGCCTCAACACAACGACATAAGTAATAATCTATTCCCTCTTCATTATCTTCATCTGCAATGACTGCATATACGTGCCCTACATTGATATGTGTAGCAAATTAGATGAAATTAGTCAACATTACAAAAACACTACAAAGTAAGATGACATTAGGAATTTCAAAAACTATGCAAATAGATATATTACCTGGTTGAACTAGATCTGATATGTGGTCAAAGTCAACTGATGATTCCATTTGTGTTAGTTCCAGTGCCGTCGGGGGTCGATACATGTCAAGTGGGCTAAGATAACTTAACTGCCATTCGTCAACCCACTCCTTTGACTCACACTCATCCTAGGCTTGAATTGTATAGGAAGAACAAAAGCATGACATTCTTTGCATATGGATACTTCATGAACTTGCAATTGAGCTTCTAAAAGAGTGCATCTCACTTGATCCTATTAGTGTAGAATAGTTCTCATATGGTGCAATGTTAGTATCATCTATCAACCAAAAAAATCTACGAACTGAAGACTTACCTTCATTACCTAGACCCATGGAAGCATTACACCACTCGATGATCGATTTTGCATTTGTCAAGTTTGCATTGTCTTTATACTTTAACTCTTCTCATGTTATGACTCTTTTGATACATGTTCCTGCACCATCATGCTCCCCCTTTCCATGACTAGCCTCACAAAAGTTCCACATATGCTAAATACCTATAAAATTATGCCTCCTACTCAGCCAATAGAAATTCAATGAGTTCTTGAATTGTGACGCACAATTATCTGACCATATGATATGTTGACTGAACAATATGCCCCTTCTAGACAAATCATTGTAGAACACCTAAAAGCAACCTTGCACGAACTTCATAGAATGCGTGCGATCATCACTGATATAGAAATTATACTCCCTTATGATCTTTCTGTCATCCTTTGCACTATCATTTGCATAAATGAATGCGATGTGCACAAATATAGAAAGCTGTGTGGAGTTGTAATATTGTGATTGCACCTCACGCTGTGGCTGTAGACTGTAGTTCTCTACAAATTTGACGACTGAAACAATGCTACCAACTGGAAATGTGTCCTTGCATAACTTGAATTACAAGTCTAACCATCGAGCTCTATGGGCATGTCTTGCATACTCATACACTATGTTGTCATGAAATATAGGCATAAACTGTTACACTGGAATCTTTTCAATAACCAATTCACACCTCTTTGCTTCTTTACCATCTTTTGTATTGTATGCCACTATTTTATACTTGCCAAACTCTACTAGTTCATTTCCAACTGCATGTGTTCTTTCCATATGTTCATATATTGGCAAATGTTGCAAGCCACCACAACAATGACATGTGCCATCTAAGCATAATTTCTTGTAGAATATTTGACCTTCCTCTCTTTCACATAAAATTATTGATATGAAGTCTCTTGAAGATGTTGGTGGGGCACATATGGCACAACCCTGCAAAACATTGTTAGTATGCAAATATAAACATATAGACCTATAAACATCAAAATGGTTAGAAAATTCAATATGTAATCTACAACAACAAGTAGTGCGTGTGTGATTTATTTTGACATAGAAAAGTTTTAGCATTTCAAAATATCTTTGACAAATTTTAATTTGAGGATACTTCTCTAGAAATTTACCATAAAACTGTGGTTGAGTCTCATCTAAAAAATGCTTTGGATGTGGCTCACGGTTCCGACTACCGATTCTCCTTCTTACCACATCTCTTTGATTCGGAGATACCCTTGTTTAATTCTTCCAAAAGTCTTCAATTAATGATCTCAATGCTTCAACAATTGGTTTATCTTTTTGTGGTAGTCTCCCTGAGAATGCCCTTAATTCATTGGCATTAGTGTCCTTAATTCTTTGACGTCTTTCAATAGCTCTTGATAAAGTTTTCCTATTAATTCTCAATTCTTGACTCATCTTTCTAATGAGACGAGCTTTCCTTGTTTGATTACTTACTATAGTCAATGTAATCACACGCTGTGTTGCATTACTATCTTTTGTGCGTGAGGTGTTACCCACACTCTCATACGCACTCATTAGATTCTTGATAATAGATTTTTCACTTGAAGCCTCTAATGTTCTCAATCCAAGAATCTTCATGATGGACCTATACTTTATACTTCGCATCATTTCAATGAATAGTTGACATCTTGCAGTCTCATTTAACTTTTCAAAGAACAATCTCTAAATCTTATGAGCATATCTTCTGCAAGTGCATTTTGAAATCTTACCTTCCATTTGCTGCAAAATATTCTCATCAATATCAATCAAATACTCTGGCTTTCTATGTAAAATTCTAGGTGGTGTTAAGTTAGGTAAATTCATCTCAACATTAGGAATTTCATCAATATTTAAATGAGATGGGCTAGATGGCATACCTTCGATTGAAGATGGAATAGATCACATACCTTGAGGTTGAGGTGGGAACGATGGCGTACCTCCTTCATCACATGTGAGTGATAATGTACTCTCAACTTGAGATGTGGTAGATGGTGTCCCTACATGTAGACTTGTGGTAGAGGACGTGTCTCCAACTATGGTATTCAAATCTCTCATAGCACGAAGTTTTTGCATTCGTTCTCTTTGTGCCGCCAATACCATATCTCTTTGTGATGGTTGTGGTTCCTCTTCAATTGGCATGTCTTCATTTATCACGTCCAATTTCCTCTTCTCATGAAGTTCCCTCATAGCCATTGCTTTCTTTGTATTCTTAGCTTCTATCTCTTCCTGTGTTGGTTTAATTCTTGATTGTTTCCTCGGCATGATGGAGAATTTGTCTGTAGCATGATAAAGAGACCAATATTAGTTCCTAAGGAATGAATCCATACAAGTAACTAAAATATATGTCATTCAACCCTTCATAGTAAATGCACATACAATCATCATGTAAAAGAGTAAATGTCACTCAACCAAGATAGGTACAAAGCATACAAAGCAAATTATTACAGCCATACAAAGCATTATTGCACAATGTTATTGCAGCCATACAAAGCATTATGGTACAAAGTCCACTTCAGTCCTAGATGAGGATAACGTCAAATGAGAGTCACCTATTGAGGATACAAGTGAAGAGTACACAAGACTTAATGCTTGAAAAGGTTGAGGCAGACCCAATTTGACATGTTTGTTTTTACTAGGGCTACTAGGATTTGGAATTGAGAAGGTGTTTTGTTGGTACTAGGGATACTAGGATTTGGGTGGCTTGTGAAGGAATAGACAACAATTGAAGAGTGTAGACTTGAGTAAGGGTTTAGAATGGTTGTGTCTAAGTTTCTAAGGGGTAAGAAGACCTCTAGTAGCCTTGTTAGGTTTTGAAGTATTGAAGACCCTCTTTGTGCCTTTGTATAGGGAGATTGCTTGAGAGGAAAGCTTATTAAATTTGAAGAAACTATTGGTATGATCCCTTTGGATTGAGTTGAACCCTACCTCTGCATCACATACCTAGGATTGTCATAAAAACCATTAGACTAATCTTTGTAATTTAGGGTATTGAATGGTATATAGTCGATCAAGGTAACCACCATCATGTGCTAACAAAGGACAATTACGAAATTTTGAAATATTGTTGTGTCATGTGCATGTACAAATCATCATGAATATGTGCATAAGGAATGTCCTAGCCCAAGATATGTGCATACTTGTATGATCTTGGCACCTATTCATTTGTATTTTAACTTGTTAATATGACAAGATAATAGTGGGATTGTATTTTTATTATGTTGTAAGGATTTATTCTTGTATAGTTTGACATCATGGTATGTTAAGGTCTGTTTATTACACATAATTATTAAAGAGCCCAAGTGTAGAAAATATACATGGCATCATGTGATATTGTAGGCTGCTTTCTTGATTGGCAATGTGTCTATTTTAAACATGTATGATAAAGCATGATAAAGTAATTCAAATAGAATTAAGGAAAATGTAAAGAACATGCATGTAAAGACTTGACATACCTAAAAAATAGAGATTCAAATGGAGAGAGTACCCAATTATGTAGTGTTTTTTCTTCTTGCATCAAACTCCTCAACAATTTGAGTTTTTCACCACTTGCTTCCTTTTCAATGTTAAATTGAATAACACTCAAATATAATTAGTAACAACAATATTATTAACCAATCTATAATGTTAAATTCCTAAAATTGAATCACAATTAACATTGCAACAGTACAAAAATTGAAACTTGAATAGATATATATCAAATTTGGTGTGAAAACTATGTTATTTCCTCCTTCTCAAGTTGGCAAAGTAGAAAAGGTGGTGGAAAGATCATGCAAAGGTGGTAGAATGTGTAAAATGTGCATGTGAACTTCCCAACAGCATGAAAGCACTTCTTTTTTGTCAGAACACGCACACAATCAACATGAAAATAGAGCATGTGGGCATGGATCACGGGGGTCAACATTTTTTTACCATTTCTATAGCACGACAAAATGTGAGCGCGTTATAACACGCTCATGTTTTGTCCTGCTATAGATTGATCCATAAATATTTGTGCCTATCTCACCTTCGATAGCACCTTTACAATATCTCATCTCTAGTTCCATTAGCTCATGTTCTAAATCTCATTTATCTTTCCCCCTCACCTCTCTACCTCTCCCCTTTCTATGTCTCTCGGTCATTCCTTGTCTACCTCTCCATCCATCCTTAGCCATCTAGGTCTCACTTAATCCTAAACCCTAAAGCCAACTATCCCTATTCCTAAACCCTCAACGGGCTTGATACTATACCTTAAACCCTAACCCCTTATCCCTAAACCCTCCAACCCTATCCCTAATCCTTATACCCTCGACACTCTACTTTAACCCTAATCCCTCAATCCTCAACCCTATCCCTAAACCTTCGACCCTCAAACCTCAACCCTCAACGTCAAACCCTTATCCCTCAACCCTTAACTCTAATCCCTCGAGCCCCAACCCTATCCCTAAATCCTAAACCCTAAAACCTCAACCCTCAACCCTCAACGTCAAATCCTAATCCCTCAACCCTTCACTCTAATCCCTCAACCCTAAACCCTATCCCTAAACCCTCAACACTATACCTTAAATCCTAATCCCTCAACCCTAAACCCTAAACCTTATCCCTAAACCCTAAACCCTAATCCCTCAACCCTCAACCCTAATCCCTCATCCCTAAACCCTAAATGCTATCCCTATTCCTAAACCCTCAACAGGATTGATACTATACCTTAAACCCTAATCCCTTATCCCTAAACGGTCCAACCCTATCCCTAATCCTTATACCCTCGACACTCTACTTTAACCCTAATCCCTCAACCCTCAACCCTATCCCTAAATCCTCAACCCTCGAACCTCAACACTCAACCCTCAATGTCAAATCCTAATCCCTCAACCCTTAACTCTAATCCCTCGACCCTCAACCCTATCCCTAAACCCTAAACCCTAAAACCTCAACCCTCAACCCTCAACCCTTAACGTCAAATGCTAATCCCTCAACCCTTCACTCTAATCCCTCAACCCTAAACCCTATCCCTAAACCCTCAACACTATACCTTAACCCTAATCCCTCAATCGTAAACCCTAAACCTTGTCCCTAAATCCTAATCCCTCAACCCTCAACCCTAATCCCTCAACCCTCAACTCTAATGCCTCATCCCTAAACCCTAAATGCTATCCCTATTCCTAAACCCTCAACGGGCTCGATACTATACCTTAAACCCTAATCCATTATCCCTAAACCATCCAACCCTATCCCTAATCCTTATACCCTCGACACTCTACTTTAACTCTAATCCCTCGACCCTCAACCCTATCCCTAAACCCTCAACCCTCGAACCTCAACCCTCAATGTCAAACCCTAATCTCTCAATCCTTAACTCTAATCCCTTGACCCTCAACCCTATCCCTAAACCCTAAACCCTAAACCCTCAACCCTCAACATCAAATCCTAATCCTTCAACCCTTCACTATAATCTCTCAACCCTAAACCCTATCCCTAAACCCTCAACACTATACCTTAAACCCTAATTTCTCAACCCTAAACCCTAAACCTTATCCCTAAACCCTCATCCCTCAACCCTCAACCCTAATCCCTCAACCCTCAACTCTAATCGCTCATCCCTAATCCCTAAATGCTATCCCTATTCCTAAACTCTCAACGGGCTTGATACTATACCTTAAACCCTAATCTCTTATCCCTAAACCCTCCAACCCTATCCCTAATCCTTATACCCTCGACACTCTACTTTAACCCTAATCCCTCGACCCTTAACCCTATCACTAAACCCTCGACCCTCGAACCTGAACCCTTAACCCTCAATGTCAAGTCCTAATCCCTCAACCCTTAACTCTAATACCTCGACCCTCAACCCTATCCCTAAATCCTTAACCCTAAAACCTCAACCCTCAACCCTCAACGTCAAATCCTAATCCCTCAACCCTTCACTCTAATCCATCAACCCTAAACCCTCAACACTATACCTTAAACCCTAATCCCTCAACCCTAAACCCTAAACCTTATCCCTAAACACTAATCCCTCAACCCTCAACCCTCAACCCTAATCCCTCAACCCTCAACCCTAATCCCTCAACCCTCAACTCTAATCCCTCATCTGTAAACCCTAAACACTATCCCTATTCCTAAATCCTCAACGGGCTTGATACTATACCTTAAACCCTAATCCCTTATCCCTAAACCCTCCAACCCTATACGTAATCCTTATACCCTCGACATTCTACTTTAACCCTAATCCCTTGACCCTCAACCCTATCCCTAAACCCTCGACCCTCAAACCTCAACCCTCAACCCTCAACGTCAAACCCTAATCCCTCAACCCTTAACTCTAATCCCTCGACCCTCAAACCTATCCCTAAACCTTAAACCCTAAAACCTCAACCCTCAACCCTCAACGTCAAATCCTAATCCCTCAACCCTTCACTCTAATCCCTCAACCCTAAACCCTATCCCTAAACCCTCAACACTATACCTTAAACCCTAATCCATCAACCCTAAACCCTAAACCTTATCCCTAAACCCTAATCCATCAACCCTCAACCCTAATCCCTCAACCCTCAACTCTAATCCCTCATCCCTAAACCCTCAACGGGCTCGATACTATACCTTAAACCCTAATCCCTTATCCCTAAACCCTCTAACCCTATCCCTAATCCTTATACCCTTGACACTCTACTTTAACCCTAATCCATTGACCCTCAACCCTATCCCTAAACCCTTGACCCTCGAACCTCAACCCTCAACCCTCAACGTCAAACCCTAATCCCTCAACCCTTAACTCTAATACCTTGACCCTCAACCCTATCCCTAAACCCTAAACCCTAAAAGCTTAACCCTCAACCCTCAACGTCAAATCCTAATCCCTCAATCCTTCACTCTAATCCCTCAACCCTAAACCCTATCCCTAAACCCTCAACACTATACCTTAAACCCTAATCGCTCAACCCTAAACCCTAAACCTTATCCCTAAACCCTAATCCCTCAACCCTCAACCCTAATCCCTAAACCCTCAACTCTAATCCCTCATCCCTAAATCCTAAATGCTATCCCTATTCCTAAACCCTCAACGAGCTTGATACTATACCTTAAACCCTAATCCCTTATCCCTAAATCCTCCAACCCTATCCCTAATCCTTATACCCTCGACACTCTACTTTAACCCTAATCCCTCGAGCCTCAACCCTATCCCTAAACCCTCAACCCTTTAACCTCAACACTCAACCCTCAACATCAAACCCTAATCCCTCAACCCTTAACTCTAATCCCTCAACCCTAAACCCTATCCCTAAATCCTCAACACTATACCTTAAACCCTAATCCCTCAACCGTAAACTGTAAACCCCATCCCTAAGCCCTAATTCGTCAACCCTCAACCCTAATCCATCAACCCTCAACCCTAATCCCTCATCCCTAAACCCTAAACACTATCCCTATTCCTAAACGCTCAACGAGCTTGATACTATCCCTCAACCCTTAATCCTTAAAACTTGTTCACCCTAAAACCTATCCCTACACCCTCGACACTTGACACTATATCTTAAACCCTAATCCCTTAACCCTCATCTATAAAGCCTCAACCCTAAATCCTTAAACCTTCAACCCTAAACCCTATCCCTGATCCCTCTACCCTCGACACTCTACTTTAACCCTAATCCATTGACCATCAACCCTATTCCTAAACCCTCAACCCTTAAACCTCAACTCTCAACATTAAACCCTAATTCATCAACCCTAAATCCAAATCCCTATCCCTCAACCCTTAACCCTTAAAACTTAAACCCTATCCCTACACCCTCAACACTCAACACTATATCTTAAGCCTTAAACCCTCATCCCTAAAGCCTCAACCCTCAATCCTTAAACCTTCAACCCTAAACCCTATCCCTAATCCCTCTACCCTCGACACTCTAACCCTAATCTTGACATTAAACGCTAATCCGTCAACCCTAAACCCTATCCGTAAACCCTCAATCCTCAACACTATACCTTAAACCCTAATCCATCAACCCTAAAATCTAATAGCTCAACCCTCAACCTTGGACCCTATCACTAAACCCTCAATGCTCAACACTATACCTTAAACCCTAATCCGTCAACCCTCAACCCTCAACCCTAATCCCTCATCCCTAAATGCTAATTTCTATCCCTATTCCTAAACCCTCAACCCTCGACACTATACCTTAAACCCTAATCCCTTATCCCTAAACCCTATCCCTCAACCCTTAACCCTTAAAACTTAAACCCTAAAACCTATCCATAAACCCTTGACGCTCAACACTATATCTTAAACCCCAATCCCTTAACCTCAGCCGTAAAACCTCAACCCTCAATCGTTAAACCTTCAACCCTAAACCCTATCCCTAATCCCTCTACCTTCAACATTCTACTTTAACCCTAATCCCTTGACCATCAACCCTATCCCTAAACCCTCAACCCTCAACTCTTAACATTAAACCCTAATCCTTCAACTCTAAAACCTATTCCTAAACCCTCAACCCTCAACAATATTCCTTAAACCTTAACCCATCAACCCTAAACCCTATCCCTAAACCTGCAACCCTCAACATTATTCCTTAAACCCTAATCCCTCAACCCCAAACCCTAAATCCTATCCTTAAACACTCAACCCTCAACAAGTTATACCTTAAACCTTAATCTCTCAACCCTAATCCCTCATCCCTAAACCCTAAATGCTATCCCTATTCCTAAACCCTCAACCCAAGACACTATACCTTAAACCCTAATCCCTTAACCCTAAACCTTAAACCCTATCCCTAACCCTTAACCCTTAAAGCTTAAACCCTAAAACCTATTCCTAAACCCTTAACCCTATACCCTCAATAATATACTTAAGCCCTAATCCCTCAATCATGAACCCTATACCTTAAACCTGAAGCCTACACCCTCAAACCCTCATCCCCAGACCATATAACCTCACCCTTATATCCTAAACCTCGAATATTGTGCCTCAACCCTATACTTAAATTAAACCTAAACCATACGTGCTCTCAACCCAAGTCACCCTATGCCTTATATACCCTCAATCCATATCGTAAACCCTAAACTCTAATCCCCGTGCCTTACACACTTAATCTTATACACTCAACAACCTGAATATTAACTCTCAACTGTAACCCTCAACCCTCTACCCTCTACCTATTACTTAAACCCTAATCCCTCAACCCTCAACCCTCAAAACTATACAGGCTTAGGTCCTTATATACACTAAACCCAAAACACTTACATACATACATACATACATACATGCATACATACAAACATACATACATACATACATACAAAGATGCATACATACAAGCATGCATACATGTACATACACACAAGCATGCATACATACCTACAAGAATAGATATAAACATCCATGAAACATACAAAATTTGAACATATCTCATTCAAAGGAAGACATAACGTGAGTGCGTTATAACGCGCTCGCGTTGTGTCGAACTGGGAAAACATCGGCAAACATGCAAAAAAGCAAAAAAAGCACAACATAACGCGCTCACATTATAAAGTGCTTTGGGAATCCCAAGCCTTGGGCTTGGGATTTGCTTTAGATTTCCAACCCAAAGGCTTGGAGTGCCTTTTCAGCATCCACAGACATGTTTTTGCAAATTCTACAAGATTTCACATAATTTTGTTTGTGCTAACCCTCAGATTTGCATGTGTTTCAAGGTCAAACAAATCGAACACCTGGGTAATGTTAGGCTTTCTCTTAGCTATTTAACGATGTATTTTTTTTCACATTTTGACAATGCTAAGCCTTTCATCTTTAATTTCTTTTGTTTGTGTGTCCGGTTTTGGGCAAAAACCACTGTTTGGTCTTTTTTCATTGTAAATTAACCATTCATTGAAATTTCAAGAAAATTACATATTTAGAAATTAGACTCCATTCTACACATATTAAAAAAAAGAAAAAATAATTTTCAATTAGTTTTCAAAATTTATAGGGGTAGCACGACCAAAATTCTATTTTTTAGGATGTGTCCACTTTGAAAATTAGTAAAAAATCAAATATTCATCAAAAAATTATCAAAAAAATCAAGCATAAACTACATGTTGTTAGCTAATTTCTCACTGAAGCAATTTTAAAAATACCAAAAAAAAGTTAACCTTTTGAGGGAGCCACAAAACATGGCATGTTATGTTTTTTTGACAGAAACAACACCAATTTCTGTGGCTCCCTCTTTTGAACCCCTTAATCTATACCATTTTCAAAAAAAATTAGTAGTTTAGAAAGTAGACTCGGAGAACTACGAACATTGTTTTGGTTGCATCTCCAAATTTTTAGTGTAACTATGCTCAATTTCTCATCCAAGGCTAGCATTTCCTAATTTTAGAAAAAAAGTGACCACTTAAGACCCATTTTTGGCCCCCCATCTTCTTGCACTTACTCGTATATGTGGCGTTAAAAAAATTGAAATGCTCTTTTATAGTAAAGGAGAATGGGTGGTATTTGTGATCTACTATGCTAGAATACAATAATCTACACCTGAAATTTAGATTATTTAAACCATGTCACATTGATCATAATGTTAAAATAATATAATATATTCCATAGCTTAAGATGTTTTTTGGTTTCAGGGACCTTATCACATCATAAGGAGTTGAAGGCTGCACAGGGAATCAAGATAACCGCTCAGGTATCAAATTTGAGGCTAATAATTTTATGTATATGAGCATAAATTTATCAAATATATGTGGACAATGAAATTTAGTTGCAATTTCTTGATTTCAGGGTCTTGAGCATGCCATACGAGGAACTCAATTATATGTTGTTGGACCTGATGATGATTTAGAGGATATTAAGGAAGAAGCAATGCAAGATATCAATAATCTAATGTCTTAGATTGACAAGAGTGGGGAAGGAGTTTATGTTCAAGCTTCAACTCTTGGATCTTTGGAGGCTTTACATGAGTTCTTGAAGACCCCAACTGTAAGCATCCTAGTTAGTGCAATTGGTATTGGGCCCGTGCATTAAAAAGATGTCTGAACGGGCAAGTGCAGTATTTCCATGTGAGAAAGGGAAGAGATTGATTCCAAGAGTAGAGATTTTGTGTAATAATCTATTTTGAGGAGATGCCATACCAAATGGTTCAATATTTATTGCCACTTTTCTTTGTCTTGTTTCATTTTCTTATTGGCCGATTCTCAAATAGAAAGTGTTGGCTCAAATTTATCAATCTTTACTTGGCAGCATCATAAAATATATAGTTTTCCAAATTTATTTGCTTTTATGTTTTAATTCAAATTTAATAATATGTTTTTTCTACATTATAAAATTTATAGTATTTAATAAATTATTCATATCATGACTAAATTTACTACCAATTAATGGAAACCAGTAAATAAAAATGACTACCATGACTAAATAAATGACCAGTTAACAACAATCAATGACTGAATTAATTACTAAATATATTACCAAATTGATGACTAAATATACTACCAAATTACCAAATATACTACCAAATTGATGACTAAATATACTATCAAATTGCCGATGACGGCATGGTTCAGTGGTTAAGTCACTCGGTTGTAGTGGCGGCCACCAGAGTTCAAACCCCCGCTGCACCAATGAGCCCGCAAGGCTTTAAGCCTTCGCTGGGCCAATGAGCTCGCGGGTTTGAAGTGTTCTTCCTAGGGGATGAGGTCTCCCATGTTGTGGCCTCACCGGTTCATTGCTCCAGGCAAAAGCATTCACGTGGAGTCGGAGGGCGTGTCGCACCAGCGTCGCCGGTCACGTTAAAAAGTTTACCAGGCGCATTATCTTAAAAAAAATACTATCAAATTAATGACTAAATATACTACCAAATTAATGATTACAATGAGTAAATAAATGACCAGTTAACAACAATCAATGACTAAATATACTACCAAATTGATGACTAAATATACTACCAAATTGCCGTTAAGGGCATGGTTCGGTGGTTAAGTCGCTCGGTTGTAGTGGCAGCCACCAGAGTTCAAATCCCCATTGGGCCAACGAGATCGCAGGCTTTACGCCTTCACTGGGCCAACAAGCTCACGGGTTTGAAGTGTTCTTACTTGGGGATGAGGTCCCCCGTGTTGTGGCCTCACTGGTTCATCGCTTTGGGCAAAAACATTAGTGTGGAGCTGGAGGGTGTGTCGTGCCAACGTCACCGGTCATGTTAAAAAGTTTACCAGGTGCATTTAAAATATATATATATATATATATATATATATATATATATATATATATATATATATATATATATATATATATATATATATATACACTACCAAATTGATGACTAAATATACTACCAAATTAATGACTAAATATACTACCAAATTAATGACTAAAATTTGTTTAGTCATAAATTTGGTCACGAGATAAATGACCGACAATAAACTACCAATGGTCACATGACCAAACTAGTGGTCACATGACCAATTTTTGGTAGTTTTTTTAGTCATTTATTTCTATTTTTCTACTAGTGCTTCTTTCAATGGTTATTGTAATACATGCAATAAGTTTGGTCATAAGGCTGCTCAATGTAGGAGTAGAGTAAATCAAAATGTTCCATCATTCTTTGGTTAGTGTTTCACTTGCAATAAAGTAGGTCATAAAGATAATGAATGCAGAAGTTAGATAAGGAATGGTTACAACAATGTAAGGAATGTTCAAACTTTCAAAGGTAACTGCTTTATATGCAAGAGGTTTGGTCATAGAGCTAGTGGATGCATAAGTCAAACAAGGAACACCCATAATAATGGAAGGAATACTCAATCTTTCAATGGGAATTTTTTTGCATACAATAGATTTGGACACAAGGCTAACCAATGCAGATCAAGGATGAATGAAAGGAAAAATGGACAAAGAAATGTTGTATGCTTCAATTGCAATAGACTTGGACATATTGCAAGGTTCTATAGAAGCAAGAATATGAAGAAGGATAATCAGGCAGAGATGAAGAAACTGGTACAAAAGATAGATTTGACAAAGATCAAGAAGGAAATGAATAAGATTTGGGTTAAGAAGGAAGCACATGAAGTCAAGGATGAGTCCGCACCAGACTCTGGTGTAGGTACTTCCTCCGGGAAGTAAATTGGAAGCGCTGGCTTAGGGGGAGCTTAAATGCAAAATCCTATTCCCCCAGCCAAAAGTGTGGTGCTGATATCCAACATGAAGATATGAGATGTAAGACATAATGACAGACCTTTTGGAGAAGATTCTGACAGAGAAAAATCAAATGTGGTGGATTGCGGAGCAACTTAGATTGACTGTGGGTGGCAGAGTAAGGGTTTGACAACTTTTTGAGATAAGCATTTATGACGACTAAATCCTGATGGAAAGAGGATATAAGGAATTCATTTGAAAGAAAAATCACTTTGTATTCAAACCCTCAAGTGACTAAAAATAGGTCTGAGAAGTGAGCTAAGGAAAATCTAAGTGTTCAGTGATTGGTGAGAAGAAACCCTAATAGAAGTAAAAGGTATTTACATTCTCTCTCTTGAAAACTTTCTGTGTTGAATATGTAAAGATGTATACTCCTCAAGTTATTGAGATCACTGAGAGGCCTCACCCTAAGTTCAAGAAGCACCCATTCAAATCAACTGAAACTGATTTGGACGGTGCATTCTCTAGATGTCAGGACATATATTCATGCAAATATGGAAGAATATGATCATATGAAACTAGGGCAAGTTTACTTGAATGAGTTGACCGAAGATAATTTCGGATTGAAGAAGGAATACAGTGTTTTACATGAAAGGAAATTAGATGTGTGGATTGATTTTCTAGTATTTTCTAAAGATGCTTGGATCTGGTATGCCCTAAGCAGAATTCATGATGAATTTATGTGGTTAGACATGACACACATGATCACTAAAGATGCCATTAAAGTAGTAAATGGCATGTGCTCCACCGGAAAGGTCCTTGCCTTGAAAACTATGAAGAATAATACTATAATGCAGTTGACAGGTGCAAAATTTGATAAGAGAGCACTAACTATAAATGATGTTGTGGATCCAACGGTTAGATTTGCATCAATGGTTATTGGTTATAAGGTCCACTTCTCCAACAGGGAAAACCTAGTCTCTACAATAGCCATATACATAGCATATGATATAGTTAAAAACAATACAGACTATGACCTTTCTGAGTTGCTCTGGTAACAATTGTTGGAAAATTTGAAAAGAACAAAGGAAACTAAGTACCCTTTCAGATATGGTACTCTGATCATCTTCCTACTGTTCTATTTCCTAGAGGAATTATTAGGTATAGATAACATTGGGTGGTCAAATCATTCTCTGGTAGCAGTTCAAATTAGAAATCATCTATAGAGATTAGGAGATGCTAATAAATGAAATGCAACATTGTGGGGTTACTTTAAGAATTTTCAAAAGAAAATGCAGGCTAGGTCTAGGATCCCTGAAAATGTTGTAATGAAATATGAAAAAGAGATTGTATTCATGGTAGACAAAAATAAATGCTTCATGGAGGCAGTAGAACCCATAACTATATGGGTCCCAACAATGGGATATGAGGTTACATAAGATGTTCTGACTGGTTTGGCTGATTTGATGTTGAGAAAACCTAAAGATCCAAATGAGGAAAGGTTTGGAATTACCTACGAAGAGAAGTCTCTTAAAGTGCACTTGGAACAAAGGCAACCTGAGACTCAAAGGAAAGTTAGGAAGTATGTAGAAGAGTTTGCAAAAAACAAAGGTTTTACAAATGAAGAAATAAAAAAGGCAAGAGCTAAGTCTGAGGTATCCAAGGCTGCAAGTGCTCCGGAAGGACAAAATTCAAAGGCTCTAGAGAAGAAAGAGGAATCTGAGAAAGAAAATCCTACATCTAGCTTTGGGAGAAGAACAAGAGCCTCATCCTCAAAAGCATCTACCTCAAAGACCTCCAGACCCTCTATTGAGGTTGAGAAAAAAGTAAAGCCTCTAGATGCTAGGAAAGAAGTTCCTGAGAAGAAGAAAAGAAAGAAAGCTAAAGCAACCAAAAGAATGTATGTGAGTCTTGGTGGAGGAGAAGAAGAAGAAGAAGAGATAGAGTTTGATGAAGAAGTTAGAACAAAAAGGGAAAGAACAAATGAAGCCCCTTTTGGAAAAAAGGGGAAGCCTTCAGAAAAGGTTAAGGACAAGAAGAAGAAGAAAGGGGGAAAGACTGAGATCAAAGCAAATGAAGCTACTATGTCCTTGGAAACCACCATTGCTGCAATGGTTGAAAATGTAAATTTAAAGCCCATTGTTAACATATATGATGAAAGCTCTGATGTTGATAAGGCAACAATTGTGGCTACTGTGATAAAATATTTAGTCATGTTTAGTAAAACCTTGATTGAAATTATTTATGATCTCCCGGACAGTCTAGCTAGCATAATGAATACAAGAAAAGAAGGGGCTATGGAAAAAGATGTTGAAATAAAAGAATATGTTTTGTTAAAACTTTGTCAAAGCATCACCCTTGAAGAAAGAACTAAGGCCACTAAGATACTTAGTGAGAAATTCAGAACAAAGAAAAGGGTAAACACTTTAATGTCCGGTGACATTGAAAATTTGGTAAAGGAAACTGAGGAAATAACATTGAGTGTGCTCCATGAGCTACAAATTTCAACTGTGATGGACACTGATGAAGAGGAGACAAACACATAATAGAATGTTGATAATGTTGCTCCAAAAATGAATATTGAGTAGAGCATGGACCAAGGTACAATCACTCCTCCAGAAAATCTAGGAAAGAATGAAGAAATGAAAGATTCTGAGAAAGATAAAAGCTTTGAAGAAGCAAAGGTAGCTCTAGAAGAGAATATCCTTGAGAGACAAGAAGAGAACAAAGAAGAGATAAATGAACAAATAATGGATAATTCTGGCCTCGAACTAGTACAAAATGAACAAGAGAACATTCAAGATCAACCTTTGAAAAGATAAGAAGTTAAAGAGTCTCAAGTTGAAGAGAAGAGAGACACTGCTGATTCCTTGAAAGAGTTTTTGGAGAAACAGAAGGAAGCTTAGATTTTGATTGCTCTTGAGCTACTACAAGGACCATCAACCTTGCCTCTATGTCACCACTACAGAAACTAAGACTTGGGACAATCTTTCAAGCTACATTACAAGAAGAGATATTGAAATGTCATATGGAGGACAACGAGCTGATAGAAGGTGCATCAACAATTTTTAAAAAGTTAATGCCTGAAATAAGGAGAGATACATCATTGGCCCCTGCTACACAAATGAAAAAGTTAATGGAATCAATCAATTCTCACTTTGAGTCCCTGGAACAAGCAGTAGAGAAGGTAAGGGCAGAGATTGATGATAAGAGACTAGTTGAGCTTACTCACAAATTTGCTCAAGGTAAAATTTTGTTAGATAAAAGTATAGAGTATGCACAAATGGCCATTAAAGAAGCTAGTGAACTATATCAATTTTGTCTTACATGGTCTGATAAGACTAAGGAAATAAAAGAGAAAATAAATAGATGGGAAGCTCAAATAATGAAGATCTCCAAAAATTATGACTCGGTAAAAGATGCAATCAGAGGGCATAAGTTGAGACTTCATTATAATATACATAAGTTGTAGACCCAGAGGGAGGTCATAAAACATAGAATGAGCTAGCTTCAGGAGATAGGAAGCTTCAAAATTGCATCCCTAACCAAGCTAGTAGCAGCAGCAGATAAGACAAGGCAAATAACTGAAGCCCTTGCTACCATAAAGAAAGCAGAAGAGTTGGTGTCCCAGATTAATGGGCACATACTAGTGTTAAGAGATGCTAAGGCTAGTTGGGATGAAGAAGTGGTGTAGCTAAAGAAGATCTACAAAGATGTCCTCCTTGAACAAAAGTAAGATATTTTGATTTCACTTGTATATATGCGGAAAGTAAAAAACCAGTTTTGAAATTTTGGCAATTTGTATATATCTTTGTATCATACACCTTTGCCATTGATGTCAAAGGGGGAGAAGAAATGAAGCATGTGGAAAACATTTGAAAAGTAAGAAGAGAAGCATGAAGTTAGGGGGAGCAGTGTGTAAAGAGAAAGGGGGAGCAGTGTAACAGTTTTTCACATCAAGTGTGGCCATCAATGCCAAAGGGGGAGATTGTTGGCAACTTGGCAAACATCACTAAGAGAGAGACACTGCTGATATGATGATGAATGATTGTGCACAATGTTTGAAGGTGTTTTCATTAATGGAAACAAGAAAAAGAATAAGGTAAGAACATAATTTTTGGTCTGGTGAAGAAGACTTAGTCATTTTGGCTACGTGTTGGCAGTATACAGAGACAGTGACAAAGAGACAATGTTTGGATTAGCATTGGTCCGCAATTGTAAACCTGGTCCCACGGTTCTGGTATGATGATCCCAACTCTTAGATGATCTTATATCCAAAGTTTTAGACTTTGATTAATTCTAAAAGTACATCTTCAAAGAGCTTAAGTCTGGTAGAGCATAACACAGTGCTAACCCGAGCAGAGCACTCACTTATTTTAGTCCACATTCATCCGGTGTTAGATATTTTGTTATGTGGTTTTGAGGTGTTGTAAGCACTTGTATGAAGTGTCTAAATCTATAGTTGTATAGTCTGAAGTCCACCAGAAAGATAGTTACAAGCTACTGAGTATCGCTACATAGCTTGATAGAGTTTAACTATGACAGAGTCAAAGTTCTGATGGTCTGCAATTTGTCGCAAGATGATATCATGCCTTGCGGTTCTAAAGGTAAGCTTGGGGATGTGTGAAGAGTATTTGATATGATTTTGAACAAGTCTGGTGGTTTGTAGTAAAAGATGTAGTCTGACAGATGAACTAAACTAGTGGGAGTCTGTATTGGAGGCTGACATGATAAGTTTGAATTGTATGCAGTAAGTTCTATTGTTTAGAATTTAATCCTAAGTGTTGGAATAGTTGAGGCTAACATATGTGAATGTAATTCAAGTGTTTTTTGGGTCCGATGGGAATTTTAGTGAACAGATTTGGCCGACAAGTTACTTAAGGCATGACTACACGCTACACCTTATTAGGCCGCCTAATATGAAGATTCTAAGTGTTGCAGATATATATGGGATCAAATTCAGTGTTTGAGTGATGTGATGTGAATGTGAATGTGAGGTATAATGCAGGTGACAAGAGTAGAAGAAGAGAGATCTTGCTTAATGTAAAAGCAGAGCAGTGAAACAGGGCAGTCAAGATGAAGAGTTTTGAGACAGTGTTTTTGAGCTTAATTGGAATTGTAACCATGCATGTGTAGATGCAATCCAAGCAGTTAAACCTGGCAGTGAGCCATTCTTCTTCCTTCTATTTTTCTCTAGGTAGTGAGCCTTTCTTGCAGTGAGCATTTCTTTGGGCAGTGAGCCCTAGGTAGTGAGCCCTAAGGCAGTGAGTGTTAGGGTTAGCCGACAGAAGATATCAATTAAATGCAAATAAAGATTAAACAGAGGAATGAAAATACATAGAAATAATAACAATGAGAGACAAGTTTTAACATGGTTCACCCAAACTCGGGCTATATCCACCAAACAGAGAGTCCAATATTATTATCTAGTAAATCAAACCAATTACAACCAACAATCCCTGCAACTCAATACCATTGCAAAATGCTACAATACATCATCAAAACCCCTAACCCTTAGCCACTTTTATCAAGCCTTATGTTAGTTACAAAATAGGGTTTTTTATGTCGGTCAATGAAAAAATAACTCCTGGTGCCTTTATAAAATAATAAAAAACTGTGTGACATTTTAGGGGCGTTGCCCCTGAGCCCCCATAGGGGTGCTGCCCCTCGACCCCAACCTGTATAGTTCTACTATTCATATAAGAGCAAGATATCTCTTTGCGCATTGTGTTTGTCTATTGCAACTTAAATTTGGTATCAGAGCGTCTGGTGACGATATTGCTGTCTGTTGTTTACGTTGTTGTCTAACGTTAACTCCTTCCAGTTCTAAAAATCTGTAAAGCTCCTTTATAGTCTCCCTGTATTGACTCAGGCCATCATAAATGTTGTAAGTCCCGTCGTGTAAGACCTGCTGAAGCTGAGATTGGCGTAAGGGCAGTAGGGCAGTAATCTGGTCTTTAGAGCGCAGGTTCGAGCGAAGTTTGAGCGCAGATGGATCCCTCATCTTCTTCTTCCTCTCAAGCGAAGGACAACAGTCGTTCTGACATGACTGCAGAGCGAAACTCAGAGGTTAGGTTTACCAACTTCTTTGCAAATAATGAAAGTTGTTTTAGTATTGTGTCTGAGTTTGGTAACTGTATAGATGATATAGAAAATTATGCAGTAGCTCCCGAAGATGAAAAACCTTTTAAGGTACCTAAAATCCCTCCTCATCAGATATATCAGGATATACCTAAAAATGTTGTGGATATGTTTAATAATAAGTCCATAGGTCTAAGAGACTGGTTTGGTTATAAGTCTTCACTTAATTGTCATGTTGCCGAACTATCCCATGTTGTCAAAGGAGGAAATGAAGGAAAATTAAATATTTTCACAGATGAGTTAGTTAAGAAATTTAGGAAAAAAGCTTTGGAAAGTAAAAAGAATCCTCAGTTCATGCATCTTTCTTATATTAGAATAGGCATCTGTGGACACTACAGAAAAGGATTGCCTATCGTGGTTTTAATGATGTTAAAAGATGCAAGGTTTTATAAGTTATCTCATTCCCTACTAGGTGCAGGTTGTGATTCGATGGCCAAAGGTCCGATCTTTGTAGATTGTCTTCTAGACTATCCAGTCAGTCTGTTAGATGGTAATCTTAAAGATGTCCTGGAATATAAATTTAAAACAATGAACTTATTTATGAAAAGAGATTCAGTTGATCATTCACTGGTCTTCTTAGTTCATTACAGGTTATATGACAAGGTCATCCCTTTAATGGTCAATCCTAGAAACCCGCATGAAAGAGGTATGGATGGTCTGTCTACCATCTGGAGTTCCTCTAGTAATACTGCTAAGTTAACAGCCCCAAAAATTGTCAAGCATAAAGATATAAAGATGCCGGAAGAATGGGCTATGGAATTATGGGAACAAGATAATATTACTGAGGTAGAACAGGAAAAGAATCCCCAGCTGAGAGGAATCTCACTGGAAGAAATAGATGATCAGGCTGTGATAAAATTTGGAAGTACAGAGACCAGACCCAGTCGACCCTTACTGCGTGGTTCGTCGGCTTCTTCCAAAGAACTATCCAAAGATATACCATTTAATTATAATGAGCCTTCTCCATCTATTTTGCCAAAGACTCAAAGTGTCCGTTTGCAACCCTCTCAAGGTTTTGAAAACTTATTCCGAATACCCTCTGTATCACAACAGTCATCCTTCCAAAACAAGCTCCCTAAATCCAGTTGTAGTCATTCCAAATATTCCATCTTGCAAAATGGTTTGTACCAGTGTGAAGATTGTTCTTTCGTCTTCCCACCTAAGACTGCTAGAATACGGATGATGAGTAGTGTTAAAAAGTTTTCAGAATATTCTGTAGCTATGCCAGAAAACAGTATCTCAGTTGTTGATACACAGATCGTGAATAATCCTGGTGGTGCTTGTACAATACCAGGTCGTATTCCACCATTTCATGATTTCATGTTGTTAGATACTTCTGGTAAATACAAAGCTAAGTGCTGGCCTTTACATGTCACTCCCTTAGGTGATAATGCCCCAAGCCAGAGTCATCTGTTAAATTGGGCAAATCTTTGTCTTAGGAAATCTATCCTGCTGCAAGAAGATCGCCGCATTTGGGCTGATCTTGAAGCTATTAAGTATGAAAAGAACTTCCAGAGTTTGCAGGCTAATAGCCATACTCTCATCTCCACCTTAGAATTAATTGAGAAAAGGTTAACCCAGGAGTGGAAAGATAAAGTGGAAACTGCTCTCCACGAATTAAAAGATCAGTATCAAGATTTCAAGACTAGAGTAGAAATTTGGAAGATTGAAAGAGAGGCAGCTATGGCAAGACAAAGAGATTTAGTTCTCAAGGTCAGAGAAGAGATTAAAGCAGACTGTGATGTTCTTAGCTCACAGTTAGGTACAACCAATGTCCAGATAAGACATAATGGACAAAGGTTACAAGAGATATCTGAGGAGATTCATTCTCTAACAGCCTCCCAGATACGTATTGCAGATTCACTTAGAGTGGAATCTCAGGAAACTAGGGAAGCCATTTCAGCTGAAGCAAATTCAATTCATTTGGCTATGAGAAAAGCAGCCACTGAAAAGGCTGTTAAGTTTAAAAGTTTCCCTAGTAATGCTCACACATATCTTCAGGCCCAGTATAAGGGTCCTAAGCTCCTTACACAAGTTTCTCCTACTCAAGAGCCCTTGCGATATGATCCTGCCAGTGGACAGTTAGTATCAACCCAGGCCCCTACGCCTGAGGTTCCTGTTTCACGTCCAGTTCCTCCTCCTCAGGGGACTGTGTTAATGGCCCGCGGATCAGGTGCATTTCCATATCCAACTTCTGATCCATTTAAAAATATTCAGTCTTATAAAGCTGATACGCCTCCACTTGTAAATTTTGATAAGTTTGAAGCAGTGGAAAATGCTAGAGGCATTGATGCAATGAGATCACGGATCACAAACTATATGTCAACTAATCCTGACGCAGATGAAAAGGAAGTAATTAAGCAAGCGCTTAATTCAATGACAGGAATGGCAAGGATAGTTTGGGATAAGTTGGAAAATGAATTCAGAGAAGTATTGCTGGATAGCGGCACAGATCAAGTGTGTGCTCAGCTGGCAAGAATGTTCGTAGGAAAGAGAGATGTCATAGAGCAACTCTCTTATAAGAAATTTGTAAAAGGGAAATGCAAGGATTTAAGAAATTTTCAAACCTACTGTAAAAAGCAGTATGAACACTTTTATTTTTCAGGGCAAGAGCAAAACCATGAATTCATGTACACAACTTTTCTGAAAAGTTTTGGAAATACTATTGGTGATTTTTATCACAAAAAAGTTTTAGAAAATTTGGTGCGTGATAAAACAGATATGAAAGAACTGACTTTTCCTCAGTTAGTTCAATTTCTGGAGCAGATTAATACTGACATCTGTGATGAAGTAAAGGAGAAGAAAGAAAAGAAAAGGGTGCAACCACTTTTGTCATCAGCAGTGTGTTACAAGCTGTCAGCATATGAAGATGAAGATGGTGAGTGCAAGCCATGCTGAAAGGAAAAAAGTGGCTTGAAAAAGAAAAAGAAGAAAGATTTTAAAAGAGAATTTAAAAAGAAAAAGGGATTCTTTCGTAAGAAAGACAAAAGAAAGAAAGGTGGATCAAAACGAAAACCAGTGTGTTACATCTGTAAAGGTGAACACTATTCCAACAAGTGTCCCAAAAGGGATCGAAAGAAAGGAAAAGCAAAGATGCGTGCAGCTAAGAGCGCAGGCATCTCGTTGGATGATTATGACTATATAAATGCATATCCTTCTGATTCAGAAGACATAGTCATTTCAAGTCCTGAATATTCAGACTCAGAGTCTGAAGAAGAATATCAATCAGCCCACAAAGAGTAGGCTCAGATCAAGTTGATGAAGGCTGAGGAGCAGCCTAATTCTGATTCTAATTCTAGTGCTAGTTCAGATTCAGAAGCCCTATCAGATACTTCTGAAGTCTCATTCTATTATAGGATGATGAAAGGATCAACGTCTGAGTTAGATCAAATCATTGGTGAGATCTTGCACATTGAGCAGCAGCTCAAGGAAATGAATATGGGTCAAGAGACCTGGAAAAAATTGAAGAGTCGGCTTGAGCAATTGAAAAGCTGAAAATATTATTTGTTGCAGCCAAAAGTAACCAAGCCTTCAGCAAGGCATGTGCAAGAAGAAGCCCAATGGGAGTATCATGATCCACGACCATACCAATCAAGAGGAAGATCTGCTGGTCTTTCCCCTCGTGGTTTTTCCCATGGCTACCGCCCTTCACCATGGTACAATCAGCCGAGAGCTTCAGTAGCCTCTCTCAGAGAAACCGGTCCTACAAAATCAGTGGTTACTGCTACCACACCAATGGAGCAAAAGGGAATTCTGGAAGCTCCTAGTCCAGGTAGTATGGCAAGAAGATTATGGCGACGGCATCGCCTCGAGTTTCTTGACAAGGTGCTAGCCCAAGTAACGGATGAAATTGACATCCTTACTACCGAGGAAGCAGAAGAGCAGAGCATAGAAGAATCAACCAGAGAGATGGATCTGTATATTAATAGATTCAATTCTATTTCTGGTGTCAAGATGCTAGAACCTGTTACCAGCACAGAGAGAACTCTGTTCTGTGAAGAGAAGCCATATAGCCCTCTGATCAGTGAAAGTATGCAGTCCATCCAAGGTGGACAAATTGGTAAGATTGAAAAGCAGCGCACCACTGTTACAAGTAAAAGATTGCAATCAATCAAGATTGAGCAGGCAGAAGATCCCCTGCAGTATCTATCAACTGATGCTTTTGATGGAAGCCCAGTTCGAGAAGTGATCCCAGTATTCGACGAAGGACAAAGTAGCAGAGGAAAAATGAGTGCCATCAAAGTTACCTATCGAGCAGCTAAAGCAACAACTCATTGCCCAGGAACAGTTTTGCTCATCAAGTTCCCAGGTATTATGGCCTATCCTCTTGCTTTCTTGATCGACACTGGTGCTGATTTAAACATTGCAAGGAGAAATGCATTCCCAGAAGATGCTTGGAGAGATGGTAAGACTGATATTACATTTGGTAATAATGAGAAATCTTACAGCCATCAATTCTGTATTGCTCCAGTTCAACTAGGTTTTGAAGAAAAGCCTTGTAATATTATTTTTGTTCATTATGAAGTTGAAGATTATGATGGAGTAATAGGAAGTAATACACTCAGTGAATGGCAGCCCTTTATCATAGAACAAGATTTCTTAACCTTTAAAGGTTTATATCAGTTGCCCCGCATCTATCAGCCTACATCCTTTTCCAGGATTCAAAAGGATGAGAAGAAGAAGAAACCTGTTAATCAGGTTTGGCTTCAACAGCAGTTCAGGGACAAGGTTGAAGAACTGAACCAGATCAAAGAGGTATTTGCTAATACTGTAATGACCAAAGATCTGAAGAAATTCCAACGCGCTCTTACTTGCAGTTTGCCTTTGAAAAGAGACGCAGAAGGTAAGGAACTTCTTCCTAAAGCTAAAGCAAATTACTTTTTAATGAGTTCTTCTGAAGTCCAAGTCTGTGCAAAAGAAATAGCAGAGCTTGAAGCCTTAGGTCTGATCCAAGTCTCAGATTCACCCTTTTCATGCCATGCAATGTATGTCCCAAAAATAGATGAACGAGGAGTTGAGTTACCTGAAAAACGCCTTGTAGTAAACTATAAGCCCCTCAATGATTGTCTTATAGATCACAGGCATCCAATCCCTAGCAAAGACCATATTTGGCAAATTATCCAAGGAAGCCATGTATATTCAAAGTTTGATTTAACCAAGGGATATTGGCAAATTAATCTTCGTTCTGAAGATTACTATAAAACAGCCTTCTCTGTTCCCCAAGGTTTATATGAGTGGACTGTTTTACCCTTTGGTATTAAGACGGCTCCTTCTATTTTTCAACAGAAAATGGATATCCTTTTCCAGCCTCATGCCAAGTTCATACAGCCTTATATTGATGATATCCTAGTTTTCAGCCAAGATATGGCAGCTCATCTTGATCACCTTCGTATATTTCTCTCAGTATGCCAAAATAACGGCTTAGCTGTAAATCCATCCAAGTCAGTTTTTGCCGTTCCTGAGCTCGTTTTCATCGGGATCAAGCTTCTTTCGGGGGGGAGAATTGAGGTCCAAGAACACATCCTCACAAGAATCAGAAATTTACCTGTCACGACTGTCAAAGAATTGTAGCGTTTCTTAGGGTTGGTAAATTATATTTCAGGGTTCTACTACAAATTAGCAGAAGACCGTCTTGAGTTGAATAAACTCTTAGGTAAAAAACCACCTCCATGGAGTCCTCTTCATGATAGACTAATCCAAAATATCAAGGATAAGTGTGCTAAATTACCACAATTAAAACTACCTGGTCCAGGATACAAAATAGTTGAAACAGATGCAAGTGAGCTTGCCTGGGCAGGTGTTTTGAGAGAACAACGAACTCCTGAGTTTAACCCAAAAGACAAAGGTCAGATAGTCAGAACTGTCTCAGGAAGTTTCCATAGTTCAGAGAAAGATTACCATAGCACACATAAAGAGATTCTTGCAGTAGTCAATACCTTTCAAGCGTTCCAGATGTTCATAGCTGATAAAAGGTTTTTGTTAAAAAGTGACTTGCAAAATCTCAGAGGATTCTTTAAGAAAGAATCACGCAACAAAGTAGTAAGAGGAAGATTACTTAGGTGGGCTCAGCTTTTGTGTACTTACGAATTTGATTGTATTCATATTCCAGGAGCTGAGAATGTAGTTGCTGATTTTGTATCAAGAGAAGGACATGAATCAGAAGAAGAAGAACCAAAACTCGAAGGAAACAACAGGCAGGTTAAAGGTAAAGTGAGAGTCATGCACATCAGAATAAGGGAACAACGATGGCATGAAATCAGTCGCAATGAATGGAGCACTAATCCATTTCCCAGAAGAGACCTTCACAACTACAGAATGGCTAATGATTTTCTGTATGATCGTTTCAATATGTTGAAGGCCAAAATGTTGCTGACCTCTCCAGGAATATGGACAGAAGTCCCCTTCTTTCAGTTTGCTGCCGAAGCAGAACCAGTGGATCCTGATATAGGTCATATCCTTAATAACTGGTGTGGTGATTTCAGTCTTCCGATAAGTTTTAACAATCCAGCCATTGGTAAGCCAGAGGAATGGTTAAATTTTGAAGATGGAAAAGATTTAATTAGAGATTTATTCTCTGGACCATACCCTCCTGCTGATAATTTAAATTTCAGTAATTCAACTGCTTATACGGGTTGTATTTTTAAGTTAACCTTAAACTCTGGAGAAGATACTCCCTTGAGCAGGCATATTGTTCAGCAGTATGGACCATGCGGACCTAAATCAGTCTTCGAGCATTGGACTGTGAAAAATAGAATCAGATATTTCCATGCTCATCAGGTTCCTATCTGGATTCACGTGAAGACGTACAGAATGAATGAAGCCACTCCTCTGTCAATGACACGAGGACTCTATGGACCATATAAACTCAAGGTAATGTCCATAATGTGGAAAGAAGGAGAACCGCAGTTAATGACAGGATGCATACCCCACGCATCCTCTCAAACTTGTTACAACTGTGAAGATCATTCAGCCGATGACCCAAGGGTCCCTCCAAGGTGCCAGGGACATTGCCCCTTGACCCCATCTTGGGGGCGCTACCCCCAAACCCCCGCAAGGAGCGCTGCCCCTTGACCCTGTAGGAATTTGGGAGGAAACTGCGCTAATAAAAGTGGGGTAAATTTAACCTCCAAGTTTGATTAGGCTCCATATAACAATAGTGAGCCTTCTTGTAATTCGATATTGTTATTACATAATTATTGTGAGCTAACACTCACCGTGGTTTTTCCTTATTTAGGGTTTTCCACTTAAAAATCCTGGTGTTTATGTGTGATGCTTTGTGGTTGTTTCTTTTGTGCTTAAGTTACTTTGTTGTTATCAAATATGGAAAATGGATTAATGATTTAATAAGTAAAAGGTTTGATAGAATACTTATTCAAACCCCCCTCTCAGTATTTTGGGTGTTCAATAGATATTGCATATTTGGCCTCATAGTTTGGAGAATATGTTATAAGAGGATACTTAAATGTCATATCCACATTTCAAGAGATTTGGGGCACCGCACATGCATACCTTGGTTTTTGAAGCTTTATCTAGATGATAGGTTTACACAGAACTTCACTGCTCAGAACTTGCACCAAGCTTCTAGAAGTTTGTGTCATCAAAGGGATATATACAAAGATACATGTGACCTAAGATGACTTAATTGGAAAGGTCTAGGTCTTCACACATGTCTAACTACATGTTTCATTGAGCTTTGTGCTACCTTGTGGCTAACATGGAATAATTCTAAGGCTTGGGATTGCTATATATACACTACTCACAATCATTTGAAGGATCATCAAGAATAAATTAAGGAAGAAGTCAAAAGAAATAGTCTGAGCACAAGGATGACAGTTTTAAGTGGACATTGGTATTGATAATGATAATGAAGATGCTGATAGTGTGGAACATAGGAATATATAGAGTTTTATTGAAATAGTTTAATTGCATGTTTAGTAATCAAATGGCTATGGCCTAGCATATAAGAAGCCAAGGTGACAAATTGTAACTTTGATTGAGCAATGAGGAATCTTTTGGAAGTTAGGTTTTCCTAGGGTATATCTTGTGTCATTTTGTTGTGAGTTTCTGCTATATGTGTGTGTTATTTGTTTTAGTTACATAGTTGGATAGTCCTTCATTAGACCCCCGTGCCATGATTGCATCAAATATTATATGTTTGATGTGCTTTACATAATGTTATCTATTGAAATTTATTACATTCTTGTTGTGCATTACTTATTATTTTTCCCTTGCCTCTGTTTTCTTGCTTCCTTCATATGTATCCAATTTGGGGGGCATACATTATCACTAACATTTATTTAAGAGTTTGATTTTAGTGATGTAGCTATGATAATTTTCTAGCACCAAATAGAGTTTCATTACCATATCTAAATAGAGTACATTTCCATAGAGTTAGAGACTTGTAACATGCTATTTATAGGGTTAGATCTTGTTTTGCATGGTTGGAACCCTTTGGCATCTCATCTGCAAGGTCATAGTCCTTTTACATTTGTTCACTTGGTCAAAGCCCTTATCATCGTGCTATTTATAGAGTCAGACACATCCACATATTTGGAGTCTAAGATATTTATTGCATGTTTGCTACACTTTGCATGATGATTTTAGATATAAATATATTATATGTTTGATGTGCTTTAGACGATGCTATCTGTGGGCATTTATTACATGATTGTTGTGCAATACTTATTATTTTTTCATTGCATCCATTTTCTTGCATCCTTCATATGTAACCAATTTGAGGGGGCATATATTGTCACTAACATTTATTCAAGAGTTTGATTGCAGTGATGTAGCTATGATCATTTTATAGTACAAAATATAGCTTCATTTCCATATCTAAATAGAGTATATTTCCTTAGAGTTAAAGACTTGCATCATGGTATCTATAGGGTTAGATCTTGTTTTGTATAGTTGGAACCCTTTGGCATCTCATTTACAAAATCATAGTCCTTTTACAATTGTTCACTTGGTCAGAGCCCTTATCATCATGATATCTATAGAATCAGACACTTATCCACATATATGGAGTCCTTTACATTTGTCTACATAGTTGGAGCTTTTCTACTTTCCATAACTCGTAGAATTTCTCTCCCTAGTCTTTTACTTTTCTACAAATAGTTTAGTAAATTGAGAATTATGCTCATTTTTAAATGCTTGATAGAAGCCACTCATTGCAAATTTTCTTTTATGCTTGTAGGCTATCAAGATGGAGCAATAATGGCAATGAAGGATACACATGATCCAAACTTATGATCCATAAATTTACATAGACTTGTATCCATTGAGTGTCTAAAATATATTTATTTTCCATATTGGCTAATTGATTTTACTTTGATGTGCATTTCTATGGTGGTTGACATGCACGTCAAATTGGGGATAAATATATGTAATGGTGAAAATTGTATACCCAATTCCTTTTCCCTTATGTTTGTTATGGAGTAAAAAGTGGACACTTGTCTTTTTACCTCCTTGTTTAGCTCCTAGGTCCCCGTGATTACATTATACATTCTAAATATTCATCTTGATGCAAAATTGCCTAAAACCAATGTAAATTGGGAACAAGGAGCCCATATCTTATCTTACCCCAAACCAAAAAGGAGCCTTAAGACTTGGGTGCTAATGCCCAAGTCTTCCCTAATTGGTCAGGGAAAATTTAATTACATGTCGGCTTAGGACCTTTAAAAAGGTTTCTCCTTGTCGGCTTGTTTGGTTTGATTTGACGAATGTTAGCAGGAAAGCATATATAAGTGTGTTTTTGAATTCATTATGAACCTAGATAGAGATAGCCAACTTGAAGCATTGGAGTAAAGAGCATTCAAAGCATTCATTGTGATTCTAGAGCAGAATTGTGTTATCATTGTGTGTGTTGTTGCAGGTTTAAAGTTATCATCTATCTCTCCTTGAGTTGAAGAGCCTTCATCCTCCTAAGGATTTCATCACATAGGTGATATCATTATTACTCATCATCATTTGGTTTCATCATATTGATTTTGTGTTTAGCCTCTGCCCTACAAGGGCACGTTCTCTTTATCTATCAACGGTGTTGGGAAGCTTGAATGATATCCTGAGATTTGACTGAGGCAAGTCCCTAAACACCATAACCCCCAAACCCTTTCTCTTCCTCTTATGTGCAGGTTACAAGTGCGAGATCTAGGAAATATGAAGATACAGGAAGGCTGAGCAAGGATCAGGGTTTTGGGATCTAACACTAGTTCAGGAATATTCCTCTATGCAAGACTTGGGTGCTGGTTCCCTAGTCTTTATGCCTCAATAGACTTCAGATCTAGCATCAGGACAATCTCTACAACATTTCTCCAGTTTACAGCTTATGAAGATTCAACCTTTCAGGACTTGGGCACTTTCGAATTAGTCCTCTGATATCTTTGCTTCTAGGACATAAGTTCTATCATCTTCCTGATTCTCCCTGTACAATTGGTTTCTAAAGATTTGTTGTACATCTTCTATTATATTCATATTATCATAGAACTAGGGTTTAGTGCATTATTGACCTAGGGTTTGATAAAAAGGCTTGATTAAATCAGATCTTTCCATAGCACTCCTGAGTACAAGATCTGTAGTTGAGTCCACCTCCATTTGGTAGTGATTTGACTCAATTTTTTCCTTGAATGTTATTGTGAGAGGGTTTGATCTAGTGTGCATGCTTGCTAGTCTCATCATTCACCTTTCTCACATATAACATTTTGGTGAACCTGTAGCTTCGAGAATTGGCATCTTGTTGATAGTTAAAATCAAATCTTTCTTTGATTTATAACATATTTTTCATTATTCATTTGAAAATCTTGCATCATTTCATATAATTGGTTTGAAAATTCATAGTTCTGCAATTACACATTATGTATTTCAACAAGTATAACTACTTTAATATTAATAATCTTATTGATCATATTCTTGGTTAGTGTATTGAGTGTTATAAGACTTTGCATGAGTTGTATAACCCATTGCCCTAACACTAGCACCTTGGTAAGAAGAAGTTGTAGATTGATGGGTTCAAGTGCTTTCAATAACAACGATATGCAAACATTGGAAAACCTATTACACAACTACTTTACAAAAGGTGAATCAACATCTTTGTAAGATATCATAAACACCAACATGTCAGAAGAACAAAAATTTCATGTTTCTGAAGATGTGATTGACATAGTTACACATGTGCCTAAAGATCAACTCAAGAAACTAGACAAACAACTAGCTAATTTCCAACAAATTGTAGGAGGTGCACATATAGCGCAAGAAGTGATACCTCTTATTGATTCTATAAAAAAATTATTACAAGAAGGACAAGAAGGTGTTGACATGCTTTGTGGAATAGCCCACATAGCGGATCATAATATTATGTCAGCGGCTAGTCGCACAAATGTCATAGAAAATGTGTCACCATCGAAGTTTATAAGCTCACAAGTATCGACACCCATATCGACTACTAGAATATCCACTTTTACATCATCAATTCTCACTACTAATGCATAAGATTGTGGTAATGCTACCACTACCATGGGAACATCTAATGGGAACAATTCACAGAATTACAAAGCTATGGCATTTAATTATCAAAACTCAGCACCTCCTGTAACCATACCCATGAATAATTATTCACAACCACCCATCACCTCCAATTATTACCAACCACCTCTCAATTTCACAATTGTAGTATCAAATACTCTTGTCTCAAAGATATGCAAGCCACATCACCTAATGATGCACTCCTAAACAAACTTTTGTAGAGTATGTCATCCTTGCAGAAAAACATGACAAATCAAACTAATGCTTCCTCTCAACCTAATATACCAACATATTATGTTCATAGTCCTTTATCTTGTACAATCCTAAGAGCTCAAATGCCTAACAAATTTGAGACTCCCCGCTTTGAAAAGTATAGTGGTAAAGGTGATCCTAATACTCATGTGGTAGCATTCACAACAATGTGTAGTGATTTCTTTTTTGATGAGGCTTTGTTAGCAAAACTCTTTCATCGATCTCTCAAAGATACTGCTTTGGAATGGTTTTTCTCTCTACCTCCTAATTCAATACATTCCTTCTCGCAGCTAGTTGATCAATTCTTGCAACATTTCCAAGCAAACATTGGACCTTCTATTTCATTGATTGATTTGGTCCATTGAAAACAAGGTCTAAAAGAAAAATTAATAGAATTCATCAGTTAATATCAAGATCTCTTTGCACAAATACAATATCTAATTACAGATGAGGATGTTCAAAAAGTATTCATTACAAATCTACAACTGAACATACGTGATAAGATACTGTTGATGAAGTATAGTTCTTTTTAACATCTATGAACAACTTTATGAGATTACCAACTTTCAGCTAGTCAGTATGAGAATCATAACTCATTGACTCCAATTGGTCAATCTGTAATTGGAACATCTCAGCACACATCTAAGAAGCATAACGAGAGTTTCATCAAGATTAATGGGCAACATTTGAACAACTTTCAATCACAAGTGTCCACCATTACAAAACCTAACCAGACTCCTTTTCAATTCAGGCAACAACAAAGACAATTCACTCCATTATTAGATTCTCTTCATTTGATAATGACTCAAGTAGTAAACACCAATCTTTTGAAGCTTCCTCCTGCTTGTCCACTAGATAACAGAAAGATGTAAGGACCTTCATTTGATGCTAATGCCTATTGTCATTATCATCACTCGGCGGGGCATGACACTGAAAGATGTATGCGTCTTAAACATGAAATTCAAGACCTCATTGATTCTAACATAATGCAAGTGACCGGTGTGAATGACAATGGAAATAAGTCGGTAGCTCCTCCAAATCAAAATCTACAAATCTTCACTAATCTTTTTCCTAAGCATAACGATAAAAACATGGTGGAACAACAGAATAAAGTAGAGCATGAAGATGAATATCTTAACTATGATGAAATAATTGGCATAATAGAAATAGATAAGATGGAAAATGAAGATCTACCTTGACCACGAGGAAAAGGTATCTACGTTGAGGTTCCTCCTCCGTTATCCCTTCAAGGATCGGGAGATAACCAAAATGCCCAAGCTACACAAATGGAGTAGCCTACATGTAATCACTTGAAGCAAGAGAAAGTTGTAACGATGAAAAACATCCCATTTCATTGTGAGTGGGTCACTCACCATGCAAATCAGAATAAGAAAGCAAAAGAAAGGAAAAGAGAAAGGCGTGAGTCATCTGTTGAAAAAAATAATGATTCACCTCCCCACAAGCATCAAAAGACTTCAAACATATGTAATCTTGTGAAACAAGCATCCTGTGACTACTTAGGTAATGAAAATCAAATAGGTACGAATCTCTCATCTATTCTGCCACACTTGATGGAGCACCTCTCCAAGATGCTCGCAAGCTTGACCTCTTAAATAGATATATTTATATGCATATGTTTTGTGTTGTGTTTCCCCTATATTGTGCTAAATGTTGTTTAGGTCTCCTTGGATGACCCTTGATACTCTTGTAAGGTTAAGGATACAAGGAGATCGCCTTTGTTGTGATACTTCTTCTATTTGTTTCTCTATTCTTCTATTTTCCTCTCTTATTGCAATTGTTGCGTGTGGTGCCTTCGGGGAATGACGTTGTGGAGGATGTCTTGGGGGCATCTTCCCACTCTGTGATACTAAGTCACCTTTGCCTCCTCTCTCATTTTTTGTGATTTCATTCTTCCGTGGCTCTACTAGTCGGTGAATGACGATAACAAATAAAAATTGATAAGGACCGTGCGTCCCTACAACAACAATAAAAATGGACCTAGTCCATATATGAAGATGGGGTTAATATGTTACTAACACTTGACTAGTAGAATCACTTTGTGTTGTGATGTGATCATGTGTTGTGTTGTGAAATTCTTGTAGCAAGTCTTTGCAATACTCTAAGTCTTCTTCTAGGCACTTTGGAATGTTTTGTATCTCACCTTGTAGCTACACTCAGTTTTGAGATACCTGAAGTATAACCTAATGACTATACTCAGTTCTAAACCAGTAAGTGTAGCCTTGGTTTATTAAATGATATGTTAAATGATTTCTGTATAAGTTTTAGGAGATGATTTGGTTGTTATCTTAGTTAAGATTTTTTAATGGAAGTTTGTTAATTGTTAGCATATAATACTAATGTGTTTCTATTGTGATTGTTTGAAACAATCAATGATTGCAAGCACATGTCACTTTGGGGCATGTGCTTTGTGAAAGCTCTTGTTCCCTTGCGTGTTTTCAACTTTACCTTAAACATGATTGCTACCGGCAAGTGGGATCTATTGGTTGTTTTAAATTCCCAACCTGATCTTAAGGAAAACAGATCTATAGAATAGCCATTTCCAATAACTGATCCAGCTCAAGGGATTGGCCAACGAATAGGATACAAGGGGTTTTCAATCCCTCTTTCCTCTGCACTTTAGGCTCTGTGAAACCAAGGAGCATGTTCCTATTTTTTTGGAATCTTTCCCTTTTGGGGAAAACCATGTTCTATGCGAATGGATGGGGGTCCCTGAAATACCTGCTTAATAACACTGCTCCAATAACATATGTGTTCCTTTAAGATTGCTTAAATGATGTTTGATAAGTAAAGAGATGGGCTGGATTCTTGGGCTTTAATCATTTTCTTTACAGAGGAACACGTAAAATAAAATTTAACTCATAACATCTATTGCTGGAAGGGAAAACATGTTGATGTTCTTTAAAATAATGAGGATAGTTAAAGGGATGCAAACTTAGTACTGTAATCATGAAAAGATTAATGCCTATCCAAAGGCCATAGAGTCAAGAATCTTGTAGAGACCTTAAAGAACATATGATATAATAGAACCTGGTTTACTATAAAGATATAGTAATGCCTTACATTAAAATACTTTACTAATCTTGAAGCTAACCATGCTTAGTTATCCCTACAACCAAGACTACATTCCATATTCATCTTGCAGCTAATTATTTTACTACTTGAGTAAATGCCACAAGAAAAAATATGCAAACATAGGAAAGATTGCGACAATGAATAAAAATGATCCTTAGTCAAATATATATTCATAAATGTAGAAATGTATACATGAAGTAGGAGATAGTACACTTCAAGACTAACCAGGATTTGTAAAGTAACAGTTCAGTAGATTTTAACACACTCTTTGTAGTTCTATCAAAACATCTTAAAACTTAGAATGGAAACTTGAAAAAATAGACAACTAAATCTATTGCATAAAACAAACTATTTACAATTCCTCCTTAACCAGATTGATCCCATATTTCAGACTAAGTCTAAAGACATGACCTCAAACCAATGTCTTTTCATAAGCCCTAAATTCCATTTTATAGAGATAAGGGAGTAGACAAGCTTGAGGCTTAAGACAAAAGAAGTTACAAATTTTCAATAACCAAAAGATGAAGCTGTGAGAGGAGGCTGGTGCAATCGCTTCACAACTGTATGTCCTGCTATTTTGGCAGGGAAAGGAACCAGGCTTTTGATGATTAATGCATTGCTAGATGTCGTTGGAGCTAGACACTCCTTAAATGCCATCTAAGTAATCAATGAGAGCATTCACTGCTCTACCTTTCCAAGCCGCATACCAAGAAATGAGAAAACGTGCAAGGAACAACATCGAAAGGAAACCCAGGAATTCTGAATCTCCTTCACTATTTTTGGATTCCATTGCACATGTGTCATCCCACCCTCCTAATTGAGAAGTTTCATGCAACTTCAACTGAGCAGAAACTTGGGGAATCCACACCTAGATTGTTTCAAAAGTGCTGGAAGCCAAGCCAAGAGAACAACAACAACAACAACAACAATTCTCCTCTCATTCCTTATCTATATCATCCTAGTGGGCAATCACCCTACACCTAGAGTTGATGCTCTATTAGGAAAATTAGATGTAGGGGAGGGCTAGAGGAAGCTGAGAAGCTTCTCTACTCTAGAAGGGAATCTGGTAACTCTCAGAAATAAGGAACTACTGGAGATGGGAGATCAACCCTCAGGACCCACCATCAGATGAGATAAGATATCAGAGAAGAAATCACAGAGGTTTAATGGATGCTTCTACTATCCTTAAATTTTCCCTGCACCACCTATTCCAAGGGAAGAAAACTCCAAGTCTTCTAATTCTGTAAGGACAAGTTAATAGCCATGAGAACAAGGAAGAACATCTGATAGAATAGGGGAGCAAACATAACACACAGGAACATGGGAACTCCATACTGCCAGCACGCTATGAACAGTATAAGGGGTAACACCAGCAATTGCCTATTTATAGAAATTTTGGGATGCAAGCATACATCCGCACATCTTTGGCTTAATAAATTCTAGTCATTTCGAAGCATTCCAGTAATAAATAGAAATCTTGTGAAGATTGCCATAAATGAATAGAAAGCTTGGATCTCATAATTCTGCATAACTGAGAACATCACTTCTTGTATTGAATATGCCAGGTCAGGTGTCTTGATTTCCTCAACTTAGCATTGTCATCATATCAAATTCCATCACACAGCAGATGAAATGTCACTCCTGGTAGCAGCACGAATTTCCAAAGGTCGAGCCTGCATAAGACAAATCTTTCTGTTAATAAATTCCTTCGTAGTGGCGGTGATGGAGACTTTGTACATGCCTGAACAGTTAATGCTTTCCATGAAGCCTCATCAGATCAATGCCAACTCATCTCTTTATCACAATTTTAAATTCTGGCCGTTTGTCATGATCCTAGTTGGCTTGACTTCAACGACATTGATTTGGCCTCTTACATAGTAGGAGGGTTATGTTCACTTTTCCCAATGATGACTTGCCACATGGATAGCTCTTCCAACCACAATCCCTAGAAAATATCCCCTTTGCAGTATAGTTAAGACCGCATTTCGCAATTTCACACGCAAAGGATATGGCTAGAGATATGGCCTCAGTGGAATGGCAGACGACCATCAGATTAGCTATACGTGATTAGGACAACTCTCTAGCAAGTGGCCATGTCCATAGGACAATGACACATCATGTTCTTGTTATTCAATGCACCAGTCCCATCCCTTTAGAATGCCACGTGTCAAGATTTCTACCATTCCGCAATCACCCAGAATGACCCCTTGGTGAAGTATGGCAGAATAGAGGAAATAATAAAGAAACCATTCCACACTGCCCGAGGCCCACCATCCTTCCCTCCTCGATAGTCACCGACTAGCTATCACTCTTTTCACAATTCTGCAGGCACCAACTCCATCAATATTTCATTGTTGGTGGAATGACAGAAATGAAACCACCACTGCCACCTGTCATAAAAAAGAGAATTAGTAGGACTGGACTTGGGTGCCTATGCATTTAAAATTATCAGTCTCTTCCTCTAGGAAAAAGGGGACCAATGGATCTAAAAAGCCCTTTCTGGGCACAATCTAGAAAAGGTAATTGTTCAGTGAGGGGCCAGTCAAATAATGTTCAAGGGGAAATAAAGGAGCAACTTAAACTCTGCGTAATGGGAGACAAGCGGTCATTGAAGAAATATAACAAATATGGCCTTTACATTTAACTTTGGCATGGGGGTATAGGGTTTAACATTTCTTTTGGTATGCAAATAACCCTAAGTGTGGAAATCCTCCAACCTAATGACATAAGTCTGAGGATAAAAATACTAGAACTATGAAAATTTTTATATGGTTCCATCAGTGGCTCTAGTTGGGGACGCCTGTTCAACCTGAACAGGGCAAGATCATAGAAAAAACTTTGGAGGAGTAGACCAAACACATAACAACCCTAGGCAATTATGCAAAGAAAAAACCAAGCCTTCCTCTGTCAAACATTCTATTCTCTAGTGACTTCATGAGGAGGCTTCTAAAAACTTTACTAAAATTTAATTTATTTTTGCCATAGACACTTGGATAGCCTTTTGGACAACCCTTTTCTTCAGAGTGTCCTTGATTGCTTTGAACTATAGACATTTGAAAAATATTGTCAAAAAGATACTTAGCATCTGGTTCAGTTATATCCAACATTTTTAGATAACCATTTTCCTCTGATTTTTGCCTTTTGCATATATTTGAAAAATAAAAGCAATCGTAATCTATTTCATAGTTGGTAGTGAGTGAGTTTTTAGATTTTGTTGAGTCAATGTCAAACCTAAAACAATCATACTCAATTTCTTCTTTAAAAGCTGACACCCTGACCTTATTTTCCAAAATTTGAGCTGGCCATTCCATTTGATGGTGAATATGGGATTTGGAATCACCCAAGTCCTGATCACTAAATGAAGTTTTTATTTCCCAGATACTTCTATATGTTGAACTAATATTAGTTTATCAGCCTCCTCAGGATCCTCTTCAAAAAGTGGATTATCAATGCATCCATAAGGCCCCACTTCCCTTATTGATGACAAGTCCACAAGTTCATCAAAAAGTGGGTTATCATTTATATGCATTGTGTTTGCATATTCTCCAATATCACCATCTTGATAACTTGTATCAATATCTGACTTAGAGTTTCCACAACTCTAATATGAGCATTTTGATAACTGTCTATCACTTTTTGCATTGTTGGCAGGATCCCATTCCTTCTGATATTCAAACTCAAAAGAAACTACTTCTCTAGGAGATGAGATCTTGTCATTTGATACAAGACATACATCCTCATAAATAGGGGAAGTATCCTCACAACTTGCTACATACTCATAAGATAGAGGAACCTCCATAATTGATATTTCTTTATGCACCTGAGTATTAGGTATCTCATAAGTTGCCCTACAAGGTTCTAGAGATTTCCTTTTATTTTTGTAGTAAGGGGAAGAAAGAGCAGTAGGATTGTATAGACTTTGAACCTTTTTGTCTTGATCATAACCTCTATCCCCCTGAATACACTGAGTTATATGTGCTGTTTGACCTGATATGGGTTTATTTGAACTGTCTAATTTGCCTTCTACTTGGCAAATAGGGGAACAAATGGATCCACTCTTCCTTTTATAACCATTTCCCACAATTTCACAATCTTTTATCATTGTATGCTTTAGATTATTTTCTATACTTACGGGCAAAGAATATGCTTGCATCATAGTAGTAGGGTTTCTATCTCTTAGTCGATAGCTATCCTTTTTATTGAATGCACCTAATTATATAATCAAACACATGGCCTCATTAGGTCTAATATTTCTAGGAATATCCCTTACTGTTTTGGCAAATCTTAAATTGAAAGCTGGGATTGATTCCTTATCTTCTTTCTCAATCTGCATGAGTTTTTTAATCAATAGACCGACATCTATCCTTTTTCCCAAACTATTCCATAAATGCCAACTTTAAATCTTACCATGAAAGAATAAACTAATTGGGAAAACATGCAAACCAATCTCTAACTTCTCCTTTAAAAATTTGAATAAACAATTTCATGACAACATCCTCATGATCTATTTCACAATCTCCCATCAAGTCACAAAATTCTTGTAAATGGCAACTAGCTATTTTGTATCTGTCATTATTGAACTTTGTTATTTGACTCCTAACTTCATTAGGCACATGGTTTGGAAACCCACAAATATTACTAAAATCAATAGCCTTATACCTTTCCATGACAAATGCACCTTGATAAAAGAAATGTGACTGCTGAGTATACATCTTTAAATTTCTAGGGAAATTTTCTTGAAACTTTGTAAAATACCTGAAAAGAACCCTTTGCCATTGGCACAAACTTTGTTTTGACTTTATGAAAAATTAGGAACACCAAACTGCATCACCAGACTTCTTCTCTCATGGAGTCGCCACCTTTGCTCATAGAGGAATAAAACTTGAAAGCATACCACTTCCTTCTAAAATCAACTTCTAAATCTTGTTTCATAGTAGAGTTATGTAGAACATTATGGGATATGAAACTTGATGTATTAGTTTTGTATCTACCTCAACTGCAAATGAAAAAAACATAGTGGAGTCACCATCCTTTCCTTGTAAGGAACATGATAATCTGATCTCTAACTTTTCAATATATAGGGGGCTTTATTTAGCTAAGACCTTAGGATAAAACATAGTTTCACCTTCATGTTCCAATAGAGTCACAAATATGTGGGTGGATCAACTAGATAGAAACTTCTTGATCCTTAGCTAAAAGAATGTTGTCACTTGCAAGGGAACATATACTCTTTAGGATAAGACACGACTTTTATTTTAGTTCCCCAGTAGAGTTGCCAATCTGTTGGTGACTTGAAAGGGCGACCCTTCACTAGAAACGCTAGGGCAAGATTTGACAATATTTTCACTTCAAATCCCCAGTAGAGTCGCCAATCTATTGGTGACTCGAATGGGCAAACCTTCACCATGAACTCTAGGGCAAGATTTGACAATATTTTCACTTCAAGTCCCCAGTAGAGTCACCAATCTGTTGGTGACTCGAATGGGCAAACCTTCACCAGGAACTCTAGGGAAAGATTTGAAATATTTTCACTTCAAGTCCCCAGTAGAGTCACCAATCTGTTGGTGACTTGAATGGGCAAACCTTCACCAGAAAATCTAAGGCAAGATTTGACAATATTTTCACTTCAACTCCCTAGTAGAGTTGTGAATCTTTTGGTGACTCGAATGGGCAAACCTTCACCAGAAACCCTAGGGCAAGATTTGACAATATTTTCACTTGAAGTCCCCAACAGAGTCGCCAATCTGTTGGTTGTTTTAAATTCCCAACCTGATCTTAAGGAAAATAGATCTATAGAATAGCCATTTCCAATAACTGATCTGCCTCAAGGGATTGACCAACAAACAAGATATAGGGGTTTTCAATCCCTCTTTCCTCTACACTTTAGGCTCTGTGAAACCAAGGAGGGTGTTCCTATTTTTTGGAATCTTTCCCTTTTGGGGAAAGTAATGTTTTATTCAAATGGATGGGGGTCCCTGAAATACCTGCTTAATAACACTGCTCCAATAACAGATGCGTTCCTTTAAGATTGCTTAAAGAATGTTTGATAAGTAAAGAGATGGGCTAGATTCTTGGGCTTTAATCATTTTCTTTGCAGAGGAACATGTAAAATAAACTTTAACTCCTAACATCTATTGCTGGAAGGGAAAACGTGTTGATGTTCTTTAAAATAATGAGGATAGTTAAAGGGATGCAAACTTAGTACTGTAATCATGAAAAGATTAGTGCCTGTCCAAGGGCCATAGAGTCAAGATTTGACAAACCTTCACCATAAACTCTAGGGCAAGATTTGACAATATTTTTACTTCAAGTCCCCAGCAGAGTCGCCAATCTGTTGGTTGTTTTAAATTCCCAACCTGATCTTAGGGAAAACATATCTATAGAATAGCCATTTCCAATAACTGATCCACCTCAAGGGATTGACCAATGAACATGATACAGGGGTTTTCAATCCCTCTTTCCTCTACACTTTAGGCTCTATGAAACCAAGGAGGGTGTTCCTATTTTTTGGTATCTTTCCCTTTTGGGGAAAACAATGTTCTATTCGAATGGATGGGGGTCCCTGAAATACTTGCTTAATAACACTACTCCAATAACAGATGTGTTCCTTTAAGATTGCTTAAAGAATGTTTGATAAGTAAAGAGATGGGCTAGATTCTTGGGCTTTAATCATTTTCTTTGCAGAGGAACACATAAAATAAACTTTAACTCCTAACATCTATTGCTGGAAGGGAAAATGTGTTGATGTTCTTTGAAATAATGAGGATAGTTAAAGGGATGCAAGCTTAGTACTGTAATCATGAAAAGATTAGTTCCTGTCCGAGGGCCATAGAGTCAAGAAGCCTGCAAAGACCTTAAAGAACATATGATATAATAGAACCTAGTTTACTGTAAAGATATAGTTCAGCCTTACATTAAAATACTTTACTAATCTTGAAGCTAACCATGCTTAGTTATCCCTGCAACCAAGACTACATTCCATATTCATCTTGCAGCTAATTATTTTACTACTTGAGTAAATGCCACAAGAAAAAATATGCAAACACAAGAAAGACTATGATGATGAATAAAAATGATCCTTAATCAAATATATATTCATAAATGTATAAATGTATACATGAAGTAGGAGACAATACACTTCAAGACTCAATAGGATTTGTAAAGTAAACTGTTCAGTAAATTATAACACAACCTTTGTAGTTCTATCAAAACATCTTAAAACTCAGAATGGAAACTTGAAAAAATGAACAACTGAATCTATTGAATAAAACAAACTATTTACAATTCCTCCTTAACCAAATTGATCCCATATTTTAGACTAAGTCTGAAGACATGACCTCGAACCAATGTATTTTCATAAGCCCTGAATTCCCTTTTATAGAGATAAGGGAGTAGACAAGCTTCGGGCTTAAGACAAAAGAAGTTACAAATTTTCAATAACCAAAAGATGAAGCTGTGATAGGAGGCCGGTGCAACCACTTCACAACTGTATGTCCTGCTATTTTGGTGGGGAAAGGAACCGTGCTTTTGATGATTGATGCATTACCAGATGCCATTGGAGCCAAGCACTCCTCAAATGCCATCAAAGTACTCAATGAGAGCATTCACTGCTCTACCTTTCCAAGCCGCACACCAAGAAATGAGTAAACGTGCAAGGAACAACATCGAAAGGAAACCCAGGAATTCTGAATCTCCTTCACTATTTCTAGGTTCTATTACACGGGTGTGATCCTGCCCTCCTAATTGAGATGTTTCATGCTACTTCAACCGAGAAGAAACTTGGGGAATCCACACCTGGCTGGTTTCAAAAGTGCTGGAAGCCAAGCCAAGAGAACAACATCAACAACAACAATTCTCCTCTCATCCCTTATCTGTATCATCCTGGTGGGCAATCACCCTACACCTAGAGTTGATGCTCTATTAGGAAAATTAGATGCAGGGGAGGGGTAGAGGAAGCTGAGAAGCTTCTCTACTCCGGAAGGGAATCTGCCAACTCTTAGAAATAAGGAACTATTGGAGATGGGAGATCAACCCTTAGGACCCACCATCAGATGAGATAAGAGATAAGAGAAGAAATCACAGAGGTTTAATGGATGCTACTACTATCCTCAAATTTTCCCTGCACCACCTATTCCAAGGGAAGAAAACTCCAAGTCTCCTAATTCTTTAAGGACAAGTTAATAGCCATGAGAATAAGGAAGAAAATCCAATAGAACATGGGAACTAACAGAACACACAGGAACATGGGAACTCCATACTGCCAGCATGCTATGAACAATATAAGGGGTAACACCAGCAATTGCCTATTTATAGAAATTCTGGGATGCAAGCATACATCCACACATCTTTGGCTTAGTAAATTCTAGTCATTTCGAAGCATTACAATCATAAATGGAAATCTTGTGAAGATTACCATAAATGAATAGAAATATAGGATCTCATAATTCTGCATAACTGAGAACATCACTTCTTGTATTGAATATGCCAGGTTAGGTGTCTTGATTTCCTCAACTTAGCATTGTCATCATATCAAATTCCATCACACAATAGATGAAATGTCACTCTTGGTAGTAGCACAGATTTCCAAAGGTTGAGCCTGCATAAGCCAAATCTTTCTGTTAATAAATTCCTTCGTAGTGGTGGCGATGGAGACTCTGCACATGCCTAAGTAGTTAATGCTTTCCATGAAGCCTCATCAGATCAGTGCCAACTCATCTCTTTGTCACAATTTTAAATTTTGGTTGTCGATCATGATCCTAGCTAGGTTGACTTCAACAGCGCTGATTTGGCCTCTTACATAGTAGGACGGTTATGTTCACTTTTCCCAATGACGACTTGCTACCTGGATAGCTCTTCCAAACACAATCCCGAGAAATATCCCCTTTGCAGTATAGTTAAGATCGCATTCCACAATTCTGCACGCAAAAGATATGGCCAGAGATATGGTCTCGACAGAATGGTTGATGACTGTTAGATCAGTTGTACGCGATCCTGACAACTCTCTAGCAAGTGGCCACGTCCATAGGACAATGGCACACCATGTTCTTGTTATTCAATGCACCAGTCCCATCCCTTTAGAATGCCACGTGTCAAGATTTCTGCCATTCCACAATCGCCCAGAATGTCCCCTTGGTGAAGTATGGAAGAATGGCAGAAATAATAAAGAAAAATTCCACACTGCCTGGGGCCCACCATCCCTCCCTCCTCAATAGTCACCGACCAACTGTCACTCTTTCCGCAATTCCGTAGGCGCGAACTCCATCAATATTTCATTGTTGGCGTAATGGCGGAAATGAAACCACCACTGCCACCTGTCATAAAAAAGAGAATTAGTAGGACTGGACCTGGGCACCTGTGCCTTTAATATTATCATTCTCTTCCTCTAGGAAAAAGGGGACCAATGGATCTAAAAAGCCCTTTCTGGGCACGGGCTAGACAAGGTAATTGTTCAGCGAGGGGCCGGTCAAATAATGTTTAAGGGGACATAAAGGAGCAACTTAAACTCTGGGTAATGGGAGACAAGCAGTCATTGAAGAAATATAACAAATATGGCTTTTACATTTAACTTTGGCATGGGGGTATAGGGTTTGACATTTTTTTGGTATGCAAAGAACCCTAAGTGTGGAAATCCTCCAACCTAATGACATAAGCCTAAGGACAAAAATACTAGAACTATGAAAAATGTTATATGCTTCCATCAGGATCAACCACTTTAAGGTGGGGGCATATATTGTGGTAAATGCTTGGATACTTTAGATATTGTGATAAAGCGTGTTTGTGTATACTTCCTTTTCACTATAAGGCATCTCCATGATGTAGGTGGGGTTGTATACTTTGTTTTGTGTGTTGTGTATGCTTCCTTTTCACTGTGATGCAGGTGGGGTTGTATACTTTGTGCACATGCTTCCTTTTCACCATAAGTCATCTCCGTGATGTAGGTGGGGTTGTATGTTTTTAAAATCCTTTCTGCGGAAGGCGGGATTGTGTATTCCCTTGAGTGGTTGCACATCCTTTTTTAAAAGTCCTCTATGAAGGCAGTGTTGGATCTTGAGTTATTCACCCTTAAGCATGTCTTTGGTGGTTGTGCTAGTGTAGCGCAACTGTCAGGTGTATTTGTGTGTCTTAGATGGCGGCGCGTAGCGATGAGCTTCCCCCATCAACAGTGTTTTATGTGTTTTAGACGTATAGTGTGTCGATGACATACTCTATGGTTCTCATGTATTCCATGTGTTTTCCTTGCGTGTCTTGCGTGTTTTAGTAGCGGCGTGTAGCGACGAGCTCCCCCCACACTGTGTGTCTTGGGTGTTTTGTGGCGGCGCATAGTGATGAGCTCCTCAATCACCTAGTTAGGGTTATATACTTGTTTAATCATGTCTTCTCTTCGTGTATGCTTTGTGTACTACATGACTATGTTCATGCCTTCTTTGTGTATTGCATGCCTTTTTACTGTCTTCTTCGTGTATTACGTGCTTCCTTACTATATTCTTTGTGTCTTGTGTGATTGTCAAGTGTTTTCTTATGTTTGCCTAAGCTTGGGGGCTAGAAATGGTTCTCCAAACTTAGGGTGTGTTTTCACTTTAGTGTTTGATGTGCTTTGGCCATACTTTAATGCATGTACTAATCATAAGATCATGCACACATTAAAGTGGGGGCTAAATGTCATGGAGTAACAAGTGGACACTTATCTTTTTACCTCCTTGTATAGCTCCTAGGTCCATGTGATTACATTATACATTCTAAATATTCATTTTGATGCAAAATTGCCTGAAACCAATGTAAATTGGGAACAAGGGGCCCATATCTTATCTTACCCTAGATCAAAAAGGAGCCTCAAGACTTGGGCGCTAGTGTCCAAGCCTTCCCTGATTGGTCGGGGCAAATTTAATTGCATGTCAACTTAGGACCTTTAAAAAGGTTTCTCCTTGTCGGCTTTTTTTCTTTAATTTGACTAATGTTAGCGGTAAAGCATATATAAGTGTGTTTTTGAATTCATTATGAACCTAGATAGAGATAGCCAACTTGAAGCATTGGAGTAAAGATCATTCAAAGCATTCATTATGATTCTAGAGCAGATTTGTGTTATCAATGCGTGTGTTGTTGCAGGTTTGAAGTTATCATCTATCTCTCCTTATGAGTTGAAGAGCCTTCATCCTCCTAAGGATTCCATCACATAGGTGATATCATTGTTACTCATCATCATTTGGTTTCATCATATTGATTTTGTGTTTAGCCTTTGCCCTACAAGGGCATGCTCTCTTTATCTATCAACGGTGTTGGGAAGCTTGAATGATATTCCAAGATTTGACCGAGGCAAGTCCTTAAACACCATATTCCCCAAACCCCTTCTCTTCTTCTTGTGTGTAGGTTATAGGTGCAAGATTTGGGAAATATGAAGCTACATGAAGATTGAGGAAGGATCGAGGTTTTGGGATTCGATAATAGTTTAGGAATATTCCTCTGTGCAAGACTTGGGCACTGGCGCCCTAGTCTTTCAGCCTCAATAGATTTCAGATCTAGGATTAGGGCAGTCTCTACAACATTTCTCTAGTTTATAGCTTTTGAAGATTCAACCTTTCAGGACTTGGGCATTCTCGAAATAGTCCTTCAATATCTCTGCTTCCGGGACACAAGTTCTATCATCTTCCTAATCCTCCCTATATAATTGGTTTCTAGAGATTTGTTGTACATCTTCTGTTATAATTAGATTATCATAGAACTAGGGTTTAGTGCATTATTCACCTAAGGTTTGATAAAAAGGCTTGATTAAATCAGATCTTTCCATAGCACTCCTAAGTACAAGATCTGTAGCTAAGTCCACCTCCATTTGGTAATGATTTGGCTTAGTTTTGTCCTTGAATGTTATTGTGAAAGAGGGTTTGATCTAGTGTGCAGGCTAGTCTCATCATTCACCTTTCTCACATTTAACAATGTTATATACCCATGATGACTAGGTTGTCTTTAATGCATCAACTAGTGTGTAATATGGTGTATTTTGCATGGAAGCTAGCATATGATGATATATGTTCTCAATTCCTACTTCACTTATCTCTAGAAATTGACCCTCATCCCTAAATATTCCAATCTTGCCTTGGTTTAGGTACATGAGTTTAAAACTAAATTGGATTAGTTCCATGCTTGTGGATTTTAGCCCTACATTTCAAATTTCTAATTTTAAATTCAAATACTTTTTGCTTATTTCATTTGACTATTATGAATTCTCCAAATTATATGATAGGGTGGTGTATTTAAAAACCAACCCTAATGGAAACAAATCATAGAATAAAACTAGGAGAGCACATCTATAGTTCAATTTGCAATTGGATAAAGGAGATTACATTAGCAATGCATCATCATCCTAGAAGCATATTACATACTTACCTCCTATTCTTGACCTTGGTTCATTGTCATTGAATCAATCCATCTAGAGGTTTTACTGAGGAGAACATGACTCTCACAATTCAAAAATTTATTGAAAGGTGTTTGTAAACACTACAAATCCTTCCAAGCATTCAAACACCAAAAGAACACTTGAGGTGAACAAGTTTTAGACTATAGAAATCATCCATATCAGATACATAAGTTTCAAGTTTAAATACATTAAGTTTAAGTCCACACTCGTGGAGATCAAGTTTGTGCTCATGAAAGTGAACCAAAAACATAGTTTGATTTCGAGGTTAGCAACAAGGTCAAAATTTATGGGATCATGGTGAATTATTTTTTGACATCTAGACAATGACACTTGCATCAATATTGGAGCTAAATACCCCTTGCATTCAATTGATTTGAACTCCCACATTAATATCATTTAATTTTCAATAATTTTAAATATCTAGGTTAATTTGTTTACTGATTAATTATATTTATTTAATTAACCTAAGGAAATTAATGTAGTATTTTTCTTTACAAATGTAACGAAAAAAGGAGAGTGCAATGACACATACCAAATATAATTAACCTAAGGAAATTAATGTAGTATTTTTCTTTACAAATGTAACGAAAAAAGGAGAGTGCAATGACACATACCAAGAAATCCACAAAGTATGTTAAACTTCAAAAAGGAAAGCACAACTAAAAGCACAAAACAAAAAAAACAAAGCACTGAAAAAGACCAAAGAGACGAGTGTCCCACAAGAAAAAAATTATTCATGTACATTTGCATAATTCAATATATATAAAAAACATTAAAAACAAAGAGAGGAGTGTCCCACAAGGAAAAAAATGAAACATGACACTTTGAAAAAAATATCTAAATTAATTTGTCTACTAATTGATTAGATTTATTTAATTAATCTAAAAAAATTAATGTAGTATTTTTCTTTACAAATGTAAAGAAGAAAAGGAGAGTGTAATGGCACATACCAAGAAATACACAAAGTATGTTAAACTTAAAAAAGGATAGAGCAATTAAAAACATGTGAAAAAGATCAAAGAGAGGAGGGCCAAAGAGAGGAGGGCCCCACACAAGGAAAGATGAAACATGATACTTCAAAAAACATATCTCGTGTAATGGCACATACCAAGAAATGCACGAAATATGTTGAACTTAAAAAAGGATAAAGCAATTCAAAAACATGTGAAAAAGATCAACGAGAGGAGGGCCCCACACAAGAAAAAATGAGACATGAAACTTCAAAAAACACATCTCCTGTAATGACACATACCAAGAAGTGCACAAAATATGTTAAACTTAAAAAATAATAGAACAATTAAAAAACATGTGAAAAAATAAAAGAGAGGAGGACACCACACAAAAACAAATGAAAGAGAGGAGGACCCCACACAAGAAAAAATCAAACATGGATACTTCAAAAAACATATCTAAATTAATATGTTTACTAATTGATTAAATTTATTTAATTAACCTAAAAAATTAATACAATATTTCTTTTTACAAATGTAAAAACAGAAAAGGAGAGAGGAATGACATACCAAAAAATATACTAAGTATGTTAAACTTAAAAAAAAAAGAGCAATTAAAAAACAAAAAACAACTAAATAAAAAAATGTGAAAAAGACCAAAGAGAGGAGGTCCCACACACACAAAAAAATGATACATGGTACTTCGGAAAAATACTTCTAATACTGTCAAACTTCAAAAAAGATGGTTACACTGAACCCATTTTCAAACTTACATTGTCCAAGTTGCAAACCAAGCATTGATCATGTTGTAGCATGACAAACTTTGAAAAATAAGAGTTTACATTGATCTTAACATTTTTAAAGAGAGATCTCCCCTTTTGAATATCTGACCTAACTTCTAGACTCCCATCCACGGGAGAAAAAACGGTGAAGAGGTGAACAATTCCACAGAATCTAAAGAGACCGGGGGAATTCTTCTCCCAAGAAGCACAACCTTTGAATTGTGAGGCTCGACGGGCCTTTCAAGTTCTTTTTCCTTAAACGGATCAAACCAGTAATGAAGAGGCACAGCACTCTTCAGAGAGAAGGCTTAAAAACAAAGCTCCAAATTTCTTCTGAATACCCTTTCCAAGAAGCTGACACTGTCAGAAAATATCTTGAGATACAACAAATCTTCAACGAAAACCTAATAAATGAAATTCCAGCGATCTCAAACTGTAATATTACCGTTACATTGAACCAGAACAAATTTTTACAAACCCTCCAACCAGTAGGGTTTCGAGAAAAAAAAAATTAACGGCTGAAAAACCTTTCTCCCGAAAGGATAAGGCTCAGCCTGTTGCGGCCATTGTTCCTATACAGAGGCGAATTCTGTGTGCGAGCCGTCGCAGCCCTTCAATCTCGTTCACAGAGCTTTCTTCATAGTGTAAGAATATTAATGCATATTGATTTCGACTTCCAGTTATATTTAAGCAAAACAATTAAAAGTTGGAAATGTCGTTTTATTCTAATTTTATTACAATTCAAATTAGTTTTTTTCTTAAATAGAAAGACAATTAATGATTTAAATTATTATTAAAAAATAATCATATTATTAAAAAATAAAAAAATTCAATATTAACGTTTTATTAAATTTATAAATTTAAATGTAATATTACAAAATATTTATTTTATTAAATTAATTGGTCTAGGGAGAGGATCCCATAGTTTTTTTTTTAATTTTTTTTTATATTAAATAATGTGAATTACATAGAATAAGGAGCAGTCAAAAGATAACGAACAACATAGATAGTTAGAATAATGCCAATTACATAGAATAAGGAGAAGCCAAAAGATAACAAAAAAATATAGATAGATAGATAAGAAATAGTTAAAATGCTACAAAATATTTCTTTAAATACTACAAGATATTTCATAAAATATGGATTAAATTATTAATAATTTTGTAAGGTATGAATAAGTACAATATTTGAATTTTAATTTAGGAGAAATATTAAAAAAAAAAAAATTGAATAATCCTTATTTAAATGATAGATTACAATATGATCCCAAATATTTATTAAAAAATGTATGTAATTTTAATTTAGTAGAAGTATTAAAAAACCCCAAAAAAAAAGATAATTCTCATTTTGATAACTGATCAAAAAATATAGTCCCAAACATTTATACAAAACTTTATACACAATTTTTTTACCAAAAACTATGACCACTCAAAAAAAAAATAGTCAAAATAATTTTTTTTATTTTTTATTTTTAAATTACTTTGTTTATAGGAAAGTTTAAAGTCTTTCCATACAAATTTCAATCCTGTCCTTCGCAAGTGTTTGGTTCAACCATAGCACCTTTGATGACGTCACGTTGTGTTTTTGTTTCTGGCACTTATCCACTTTTTACTTGTTCCCTTCCCAATTCAATCCTCTTTGTTCAAAATATTCCCGCAGCTTGCGTCAGTTTCTACTGCGCCAAAAAATAAATTTTAAAATATTAAAATGCTGTACAAGAAAAGAAAGCAAATATTCCACAAAACGTTTTTAAGCCCTGCAAATGGAAGTGAATTTAGGTGGTTATGTGTTAGGCTGCGGTCTTATGGAGGGGACTTCAAGGGTTAATTGGAATTTTATTTTTATATTTTTCTTAGTTATTTTAAATTTAAGAATTTTGTAAAAAAAAATTTAGTTTTTTAATTGTGAAATTTTTTTATTTTTTATTTTTTTGGTTGGAGGGTTTTATATTAAATCCAGAGAATCTTTTAACTTTTTGGGACAAGGGGTGGGACAGAGCCCAGTCTTCTGGTGTCGGGACCTTGCACTTATCAAGACTGCCCGTTCATTCAAAACTATTCAACTTCACCAACAAACAAATATTTATACAAATAATTAATTTTTTAATTTAATGTTAAAATTAAAACATATATATTTTGTCAAAGTTGTCAAAGCTTCATCCCTTTAAAACATCAAGGATCTTTGTAGAGCTCTTTATTTTTCTTTACTAATGTTTTTTTGTGGATGACGCCCCCATGGGACCTAAGGCTTATTACAATCTACCTACATATACAGTGCAGTAGTAGAATATTGTAACTTGTAAGGGCTTCCAATTAAGCACAGCCCCCAGGGAAGGGAATTTCAGTGTTTTTGCCAACTCCTGTACAAGTAGTTAGGGTAGTTAGGTTTCAGTTTGTGACAAGGATAGTAATTGTTAGATAAATAATATGTAGCTGAAGCGAGGCATCAATTTGGGGGAGAAAGCTTGTATATACAGCCGTAATCTTTGCCTGAACGAGATTTTGGCGACTCTCGAGGATCGAGCTAAGGTAAAGTTTAAAGCATGAATCGATTGTTAAAATTTTCAAATGAAATCCTTATTAAAATGCTGGTTTGCTCGGTACAGGCACAAATCTGGTTTTTTATCGCTCAAGATAAACCAATTTGAGCAAGAACTTTTGGTTGTGGAGTAGCTTGAGCAGTGTTGATGCAGTGGCGAAGAAGCTATCTAAGTCTGAGGGTTTGGCTGTGCTTTTTATCACCATGACTGCTGAGAGAGTTGATTCAAATACGGACTTGGCAAGTCTTCTACCTGACAGCAACGAAGACCAGAGTTACAGAGCAAGTCAGAAGTATTTAGCCAGACAAGCGTTTCTTCGGAGTTATCGTTTCTGTGTGGAGGAAACCTTCAAAGACAAGCTCCGGAGGCTCAAGGAGGAACCTCTGCAAGGAATTGTGAAAGAATCTTTTCAAAATTTGATGAAAGCGATGAAAGGCTTTATGAGCCGCCATTACGAAAACCTTATAGAGGGAAAATTGAAGAATAAAAAGAATCTGTGGGCTGGTGCCTGTTTTCCACCACTGCGTAAACCTGCAGCTACACGGCAGGTTTTGAGCTATTGTTCCTCATGAAATGATGTTCCGCTATTCTTAATTTTCACCTTGCCTTTTCTTTGCTCTGTGCATTCCTACTGTTTTTTTTATCTGCAAGCTATAATAAAGATTTTATTCTAAATTCCCTTTTGGGGGAATACAGAGTTCCATTGGACCGAAAAATATATTATTTACCAGCAGAGAAAATTGATGTTCCCTTTTACTGCAAACAGGAAACGAAAGTATCCACGCAAATCCTGTGGATCGTACTGTAATCCATATTATAACTGGGGATATCGGTCGCCTACCAGTCTGACCAAAATGATGATCTATATTTTATTTTATTTTGGTCTTTTAATTTAGTTGGTAGAGCCCAAACATTTGGCACTTCAGAATTTTAAGCTCAATTTACTGTGATTTTAACTGTCAACCTCCATTAAAATATAGTTTTGTTTGCACATGATTTAAAGATGTAACTCACCTGTTGCTTAAGCTGATTCGAAAGGAAATATCAGATAACAAACAACTTACTGACTGTTTATTATACAGTTGAATGGCTTCAGTTTGTTTTATGCGGTTTTTTTAAGTGAAGTAATTGTTCAGTGGGACGGCAAATTGAAAATTTGCAGTGGGAGGGTAAATTGGAAAAATAAATCTTTTAGTTTTATGTAAAATTTGGAAGCTAATAATATCAGTGTTTCTGTAAGAGGAGCCGCTAGTTATAGCTTCTAGCAAATACTTTAAAAAATTATTGTAAGCAGCGGCCAAAATAAAAGAAAAACAAACTAACAGCTGTTATGCGGGCTGTCAAGTTGGACCTTATCTACTTTTCATCTCACTCTCTGAATTATGCTCATTTTAAATGTTTCATAGAAGCTATTTATTGCAAATTTTCTTATATGCTTGTAGGTTATCAAGATGGAGCAGTCATGGCAATGAAGGATACCCATGATCGACACTTATTATCTATAACTTTACATAGACTTTTATCCATTGAGTGTTTAAGACATATTTAATTTTCATGTTGGCTATTTGATTTTACTTTGATGTGCATTTTTGTGGTGGCTCACATGCAAGTCAAAGTGGTGGCAATATGTAATGGTGAAAATTGTATACTCACTTCCTTTTCCCTTATGTTTTATACCCATGATAGTTAGGTTGTCTTTAATGTCAACTAGTGTGTGATATGATATATTTTGCATGGAAGTTGACAAATGATGATATATGTTCCCAATCCATGAGCATAGAACTAATCCAAATTAGTTTTGCACTCCTGTAACTAAACCAAGACAAGATTATAATATTTAGGGATGAGGATCAATTTATACTGATTACATTTGACCTATTTCAAAAATTAACAACCAACCCTAATGGAAATAGATCATAGAACAAAATTAGGAGAGCACATTTAGAGTTCAATTTGCAATTGGATAAAGGAGATAACATTAGCAATGCATCATCATCCTAGAAGCATATTACATACTTACCTACTATTCTTGACCTTGGTTCATTGTCATTGAATTGATCCATCTAGAGGTTTGACTGAGGAGAACATGACTCACAATTTAACAAAATCATGAAAGGTGTTTGTAAACACTACAAGTCCTTCCAAGCATTCAAACAAACTATAGAAATCATCCATATAAGATACATAAGTTTCAAGTTCAAATATATTAAGTTCAAGTCCAAGTCCTTGCAAGCATTCAAACACCAAAAGTCAGACTATAGAAATCATCCATATGAGATACATAAGTTTCAAGTTTAAATATATTAAGTTCAAGTCCACACTTGTGGAGATCAAGTTTGTGCTCATGAAAGTGAACCAAAAACATAATAGGTTAGCAGCAAGGTCAAAATTTATGGGATCATGGTGAATTATTTTTTGACATCTAGACAATGACACTTGCATCAATATTGGAGCTAAGTACTACATACATTTAAATATCATTTAATTTTCAATAATTTTAAATATCTAGATTAATTTGTTTATTAATTAATTAAATTTATTTAATTAACCTAAGGAAACTAATGTAGTAATTTTCTTTATAAATGTAAAGAAAAAAGGAGACTACAATGACACATCAAGAAATGCACAATGTTAAACTTGTAAAGGGAAAAAGCAACTAAAAAGCACAAAACAACAAAATAAAGAATTGTGAAAAAGACTAAAGAGAGGAGTGTCCCACAAAGGAAAAAATGAAATATGATACTTTGAAAAAAAATCTAAATTAATTTGTTTACTAATTATTGATTAAATTTATTTAATTAATCTAAAAAAAGTAATGTAGTATTTTTCTTCACAAATGTAAAGAAGAAAAGGAGAGTGTAATGACACATACCAAGAAATGTACAAAGTATGTTGAATTTAAAAAAAGGAAAGAGCAATTAAAAAGCACATGAAAAAGACCAAAGAGAGGAGGGTCCCACCAACTCCCACACAAGAAAAAAATGAAACATGATACTTCAAAAGAATATCTAAATTAATTTGTTTACTAATTAATTAAATTTACTTAATTAACCTACAAAAATTAATGTAGTATTTTTTTTTACATATGTAAAGAAAAAAAAGAGAAGCACAAAATATGTCAAAACTTAAAAAAGGAAAGAACAATTAAAAAATATAAAACAAAAGAAGATCAAATGAGAGGGGGTCCCCTAGGATGAAAAAATTGAAAGAGGGTACTTCGGAAAAATACTTCTAATACTGTTGACTTTAAAAAAATGGTTACATTGAACCAATTTTCAAACTTACATTGTCCAAGTTCTCAACCAAGCATTGATCATGTTGTAGCATGACAAACTTTGAAAAAATAGAGTTTACATTGATCTTTTAACATTTTTAAAGAAAGATTTCCCCTTTTGAATATCTGACCTAACTTCTAGACTCCCATCCACGGGAGAAAAAACGGTGAAGAGGTGAACAATTCCACAGAATCTAAAGAGACCGGGGGAAATCTGCTCCCAAGAGGCGCAACCTTTGAATTGTGAGGCTCGATGGGCTTTTCAAGTCCTTTATCCTTAAAACGGATCAAACTAGTAATGAAGAGGCACAACACTCTTCGGAGAGAAGGCTTAAAAACAAAGCTCCAAATTTCTTCTGAATACACTGTCAGAATATATCTTGAGAAACAACAAATCTTCAACGAAGGACCTGATAAATGAAATTCCGGCGATCTCAAACTGTAATATTAACGCTACATTGAACCAGAACAAATTTTTACAAACTCTCCAACCAGTAGGGTTTCGAGAAAAAAAAAATGAACGGCTGAAAAACCTTTCTCCCGAAAGGAGAAGGCTCGGCCTGTTGCGGCCATTGTTCCTCTGAAAGCTTGGTCCTGTACAGAGGCGAATTCTGTGTGCGATCCGGCGCAGCCCTCATTCCCTCCACACAGCTTTCTTCATACTGTAAGAATATTAATGCATATTGATTTCGACTTCCAGTTATATTTAAGCAAAACATTTGAAGGTTGGAAATGTTGTTTTAATTTTATTACAATTCGAATTAGTTTTTTTCTTAAATAGAAAGACAATTAATTATTTAAAACAAAAACATACACAGTTTAATCCAGAAGTACTATCTAATTAATGTTAACATTTTGTTAAATTTATAAATTTAAATGTTAATATTATAAAATATTAAAATATTAATTTTATTAAACTAATTGCTGTCAAGTTATCAAAATGATATTTTTTTTTTTACAATATTTTTATTTTGAATAATGTGAATTACATAAAATAAGGACCAATCAAAAGATAACAAACAACATAGATAGTTAGAATAATGTGAATTACATAGAATAAGGAGTAGTCAAAAGATAACAAACAAAGAAATCGATAAGAAATGGTTAAAATGTTACAAGATATTTGTTGAAATAATACAAGATATTCCATAGAATGTAGATTAAATTAATAATAATTTTATAAGGTATGAATAAGTACAATATTTAAATTTTAGTTTGAATTTTAATTTGGGAAAAGTATTAAAAACCATAAAAATGAATGATTCTAAAATGAGGGATTAAAAATGTGATCTCAAACATTAATACAAAAATTAAGTAATTTAAATTTAAATTTTAATTTAGGAGAAGTATTGGATTAAAAAAAGTCATTAAAAAAGGATTATATTTTTTTACCCTACCCAGTACCCACCACCTTCTTCATTCATTTTTTTTACCAACAACTCTTTAATTCACTAAAAAAAGTCAAACTAATTTTTTTATTTTTTATTTTTTAAATTACTTTTTTATAGAAATGTAAGTCTTTTCCTACAAATTTTAATCCTGTCCTTTGCAAAGTGTTAGGTTCAACCATAGCACCTTTGATGACGTCACGGAGTGTTTCTTTTTGGTCGCACTTATCTACTTTTTACCTGTGCCCTTTCCAATTCAATCCTCTTCGTTCAAAATATTCCCGCAGCTTGCGTCAGTTTCTACTGCGCCAAAAAATAAATTTTAAAATATCAAAAAGCTGTACAAGAAAAGAAAGCGAATCAGATTGTGTATTCCACAATTCACAACGGAAGTGAATTTATTAGGTGGTTATGCGTTAGGATGTAGTTTTGGGGACTTCAGGCTTAATAATATTAAAGTTTACAAATAATTTTTTTTCATTTAATGTCAAAATTAAGGATTATATATTTTGCCAAAGTCGTCAAAGCTTCATTCGTATAAAACATCGAGGATCTTTGTCGAGCTTCTCATTTTTCTTTAATATATATATTTTTTCCCGTATAGGTTCCTCCATGGGACCATAGGCTTATTACAATCTACTTACATATACAGCAGTAGTAGAATATTTTAAGGGCTTCCAATTAAGCACAGCCCCCAGGGAAGGGAATTTCAGTGTTTTTTAACTTCCTGTACAAGTAGTTCTGGTGGTTAGGTTTCAGTTTTTGATAAGGATAATAATTGTTAGATAAATAATATGTAGCTGAAGCGAGGCTTCAATTTGGGGGAGAAAACTTGTATATACAGCCGTAATCTTTGCCTGAACGAGATTTTGGCGACTCTCGAGGATCAAGTTAAGGTAAAGTTCAAAGCATAAATCGATTGTTAAAATTTTCAAGTGAAAATCTTATTAAAATGCTGGTTTGCTCGGTACAGGCACAAATCTGGTTTTTTATCGCTCAAGATAAGCCAATTTGAGCAAGAGCTTTTGGTTGTGGAGCAGCTTGAACAGTGTTGATGCAGTGGCAAAGAAGCTATCTAAATCTGAGGGTTTGGCTGTGCTTTTTATCACCATGACTGCTGAGAGAGTCGATTCAAATACGGACTTGGCAAGTCTTCTACATGACAGCAACGAAGAGCAGAGTTACAGAGCAAGTCAGAAATATTTAGCCAGACAAGCGTTTCTTCGGAGTTATCGTTTCTGTGTGGAGGAAACCTTCAAAGACAAGCTCCGGAGGCTCAAGGAGGAACCTCTGCAAGGAATTGTGAAGGAATCTCTTCAAAATTTGATGAAATCGATGAAAAGCTTTATGAGCCGCCATTACGAAAACCTTATAGAGGGAAAATTGAAGAAGAAGAAGAATCTGTGGGCTGGTGCCTGTTTTCCACCACTGCGCAAACCTGCAGCTACACGGCAGGTTTTGAGCTATTGTTCCTCATGAAATGATGTTTTGCTATTCTTAATTTTCACTTTATCTTTTCTGTGCTCTGTGCATTCCTACTTTTTTCTTTTTCTGCAAGCTATAATAAAGATTTTATTCGAAATTCCCTTTTTTGGGGGATACAGAGTTCCATTGGACCGAAAAACATATTGTTTACCAGCAGAGAAAATTGACTTTAGAAAAAATTGATGTCCGCTTTTACTGCAAACAGGAAACGAAAGTATCCTCGCAAATCCTGTGGATCGTACTGTAATCCATATTATATCGCCTAGCAGTCTGCCCGAAATGATGATCTAGATTTTTTTTTTCTTTGGTCTTCTAATTTAGTTGGTAGAGCTCAAACATTTGGCACTTCGGAATTTTAAGCTTAATTTACTGTGATTTTAACTGTCAACCTCCATTAAAATTTAGTTTTGTCTGTACATGATTTGAAAATATAAGTCACCTGTTGCTTAAGCTGATCTGAGAGGAAATATCAGATAACAAACAACTTACTGACTGTTTATTATACAGTTGAATGGCTTCAGTTGTTTTATGCGGTTTTTTTAAAGAGAGGTTATTGTTTTTTCTCTTCATGGAATACTTTCCCAGTAGGATGGCAAATTGAAAATTTGCAGTGGGAGGGTAAACTGGAAAAATGAATCTTTTTAGTTTTATGTAAAATTTGGACGCTAATTAAATTTGACAGTTGTATAGCTGTATTTAGACATTTTAGTCGTAAAATATAATTGAAATTTTGAAAAAACCGTATCATATGAAAGGAGAGATTTGGGACAAACTATCAAAATTTATATAGGATTATGATGATATATATATTTACTATTAAATAGATAACTGTAAAAAAAAAATTGCTTGACAGTCATGGTTGACTGTCAAATTAAGCCAGGCTCACCCCACATCTTACTGATAAAAAAATAAAATAAAAATTGGAAGCTAATAGTATCAGTGTTTCTTCTGTAAGAAGAGCCGCTAGTTTATAGCTTCTAGGAAAAACTTGAAGAAAATTATCGTAAGCAGCAGCCAAAAAAAACTAACAGCTGTCAATCGGGCTGATCTACTTAGTTTTCGGTTTAGATTTGATCGAATATTATTGTAAGCAGCAGCCAAAAAAAACTAACAGCTGTCAAGCGGGCTTTTTGGTTTAGATTTCATCGAATATTAGTTTACTGGAATTATAATTCAAAGCAATGAAAGGTTAGAAAGCAATTTCAAAAAAAACTATTTTATTTTTTTTATTATATTAATTTAAAAACGACACCTTGAAAGTTAGGTAAGATGAAGTTTTATACATAATAACAAAAAATATGGTGCTATGAAATATGAAATTAGTAAGAGGAGGTGCCAAAAAAATTAGTAAGAAGAGGTGTTAGATTAATGATCAAAGTTGACCATTTAAGGCACCCCCCTCACATCGCTGAGAAGTAATAGAAGGCACACATGTATGTTGGGGTCATCAATGTCTTTTGTGTTGAGGAGAGTCATGCGAGCCATAAGAATTATCCCTAGTACAATCATTATGATTGTGGCCATATCTACACCCTCATTGAGGAGATGAGCCCCTATTAGAAGGGGAAGGTGGCACATGTGCAACAATACAAGGAGCATAATCCCAATGCTCAATATAAGTCTATAAATAACTTTTCTAGAAGAACATTAGAACAAATCATAGATTTAGTATAAAAGGAAAAGTGGAAGTTAATAGAAGCTCATAAAAAGTTGAGTTTTTGTCTTTTCGTATAGTGAACAAATATGCCAAATTTAAGTGAACTTAGTTGGCATTTGTGGCCAATCACCTACAAGAATCATGTGCCAAGAAATCATGTATCCAAATCCAAGCAATTTGAGCACATAGGCAAAACCAAAAGAGGTGCTTGAGTAATTCTAGATGACCACAAAAAGGACAATGCAGATTAGCAACACCCAAATGAATCAAACACTAATCAATGAGGAGACCCTACTAAATCATGTATCCAAATCCAAGCAATTTGAGCACATAGGCCAAACCAAAAGAGGTGCTTGAGTATTTCTAGATGACCACAAAAAGGACAATGCAGATTAGCAACACCCAAATGAATCAAACACTAATCAATGCGGAGACCATACTAAAGAATGCAACAAGCAAAATAAGCAAGCTTTGGTTCCAAAATACATCATGTTTTGTGGAGACTTGGACTTAACTTATTTTATAACCTCACCTTATATATTTCAAAATACATCATAGATTTTCCTAACATGCTATCTTTCAAATATAAAATGGATTTTTCAAACATACTCTGTAGGGATTTGAAATCATTATATTTATCAACATCACTTATTTTATAAAAATATTTTTTAATAATTTTAATGGCAAAATTTGCATACCTATGCCATTTTCCATTTAGTTTTGGGTTCATTTTGAGGAGAGTGTTTTGATACATGGACATATTGACAAATGGTATAATTTTGTGCAAAGTTAGGTACTTTTTCCCTATGTTGCCTACCTACCCATTACACATGTTCCTATGCACTTACCACTTTACCTCATCCATATGTTTACACATCCTAATATACATTTGTCATATCTACTTATTTACTACATGTATGCACACACATATTTCCATACACATGTTACACACCTTGATTTAGCCCCTTTCATGTTCTAGGACTAGTTCACAATTGCACATCCTCATATCCTCACGATCACAAACTTGTCCTTCCCAAATTTAAAATTCAAATTCAAATTTTAATTGACTCCCAACCCTTCTTGCCTAAAGCCAAAAAAAACAAGTTTATGCAATATGTAGTTATGTCCTTGTATTTAAAGATGCTTAATGAATTCATCTTATTCATCATATACTCTTTGATCATTTAAGCATCACCATTTGCATTTAAGGAAGGAAACATTTTAGTTTGGTTCACTAAAAATAATCTAGATTTGCCCATTCATTCTACAAGCATATGCATGAAAGAAAAGTGTTGTTTTTATAATTAATACGCATTTAAGTTGGTTGAACTTGGAGAACATATCCACTTGTGACATACCAACAGCCCCACCAAGGCATTTATAAATATGGTTAGCCCTTAGATATTAGATGACATGAAGGAGAATTAGCCAAATCAAAGAATAGAAGTTAGCAAATCAAATAGTACAAGTTCCTAGGGATAGGACATATGCATGCTCACTGACTTGTCATTGATCCTTGATCTAATCCTTGCATAGAGTCAACACAATATTCTAATTCCAAGGCAAATACCATTCTAAGATTCACTATTTTAGATCTTAAGGCATTATAGATTTTAGAGAATTCTTTCATATCACTCCCTCTTTGGTTATAGAGCTTAAGCTAGAGTTGTTTCTAGTTACATTTTTACATTTAATAGTTGTTGCAAATTATCTTAACATCACTATGAGTAGATATTGAATTAATTATTCTAGGTTGATGGTGCTTATGTGTATGCATTTTATTGGATTGGCCTAGACTAAGCTTATGGAATTTTTTTTTTCCTTTACAAGTTTTGTGAACCCAATCAATCTTACACAACCTATCTTTCCTCTAGGGTTTCTAAACCAACATTAGTGTTTTCAAATTTGTGCTTTTTCTGATTTATATATTACTTTCAGATTTGATCTTACTTTTGTACCCTTATGCTTCATTCACCTATCTTTATAAATTAGGGTTTGGTGTGCTTATTCACATATCCTATCTTTACCTACCCTACATACCCTTAGATTGGATTTAGTATTTATATATTTACATATTTTTAGACCTAATTTAGGAATAATATTTCAATCGAAAATAAATTATACCTCGTTTTGATATCATTTCTTTGCTCTTGTTAGGGTTTTGAGCCTTTATTGCTTACTTTTGTGAATCCTACATCCTTGGATGGACCCTTCTTTTCACATCATGGATTCTTGTGGTCCATTATCCTTGGCATCCATTCACACTTCCCTTATTGAATATGACATGTTTATACAATTTGTGGCATGTGATCCATTTGTTCTTGATTCACTCATGACATTTTGTCAGACACATGGGAAAACTTAGTCTATAGAGGTATTATACTACCACATATGTTCATTTTCTTCATTTAGGGATTTAATCATCACTTTTTCCTCTCTATTGGATACTCTTACTTCACTCCTCTGTGATTATTAAATGTTGCTTACTTCTTTTATGGAGAGTGATAGTAATGCTCTTGCTTCTAATTGTATTCTACCTTTAAGCACCTTTCTTGACATGATCCATTTCATGCTACATCTATTTTAAAGGACACACATGATATACTTATACCTTCCATTCCTATAGATGACACATTATATGACGAAGGTACATCTTATGACATAATTGAAATTTATGATACTCATTTTGTTGTCATGATGATTGTTTGCCCACAGAGTCATGGTCTTGTGATGTGCCACCTTCTATTATACATGGTGTTGTGCTTCATGATGATCATTCTTCTACACCTCATGTGAACCCTATAAATATTCAAGGTAGTATTTCACATAGTGGTACCTTCAATGATAATGGCATATGTATTGATGATATTTCATTAGTCTCTCATGTTGGTACTATTCATGTGCTCCATTATCTTTTCCTACATGTTACATGATGATATTATGAGCCTTAGTGGGGAGTTATTACATGATGATAATAATGGTTTTATGGTGGCCTCTTTGCATTTTTGCTCACTAATTATGGACGTTTAGATGACAACATATTACTTATTAGTGAGTTTATATTATACTTGAGTGGTAAATCTTTGCAATGGTTTGATGCATCTTGTTGGATAAATTATAGTTCATGAATTTGGCTCATGCTTTCATTTTCTATTTCTCTAGAGCCCTAGTTCACATAAGGATAGTATGGACTTAGCAATGTTCTCTCATGATTTATCTTTCAATCCTTATTCTCCTATTTTCCATATGGATTATACATATACTACACCTATTTCTCATCATACACATGGATATTATAAGCATAGAGACATTCCATTCCAACATAAAAGTTGGGTAAGTGCATGGAAATGGGGGACAAAAGGGGGGTCAAAAGTGGCCACTTTTTTTTAAAACCTAAAATTAGCTAAAGCTAAATTTCAACGAGTAATTCAAGATGTGTACACATAAAATTTGAAGATATGATAAGAACAATAATTGTAGTATCTCTAAATCTAGTTTCTAAGCTACTAAAGATTTTAAAAAATGGTTAAGGTTAAGGTGGTGAAATGTTGAGCATGCACAAAAGTGTTCATGTTTTTATCATTAAAAAGTAACATTTAATGTCTGATGTGTGTCCCCCTTTTTTTTGCTACATTAGGTATTTTTGAAAACCAATTGGTGGAAATATAGCCAACAATTGGTACTACAAGTTGTATATTTTTTTATTGAATTTTTTTTTGGTGATCTTTCAAAGTGGATGCATCTTGAAATTTACATCATTGAGCATGCATGTCACATAGCTTGCACAAAACTAATTGAAAATAAAATTTTAATTTTTTTGAATGTGCATAGAATGAAGTGTAGAAGAATCTTTTTTTTTTTCAAATTTGGATAAGTGGATTAAAAGTTATAAAAAAATCAATACATATGCACTAAAGGAATATGAAGACACTCTTCAAAGAAAATAAAAATAAATACCTTAACTTATTCAAAATATTAAAAAAATTGCATGGCTCTTTATTTTGGTGGTGGTTTTGTAAAATTTTATTGCAAAACATGTAAACAATCTAGATGTCCAACTCTTAGGGTTGTTCTTAAATATCATCCACTTCAACAGTCAAAAGCCAATTTTGGCCAATAAAAAGAGGACAAATATTTACCACTTTTTATTTGTTGAATGAGGTGTAAAATTGCTATTGATTGTTTGACCATTGAAGTGGATGATATTTAAATAGAGTGAACTCTTAGGCTTGGAAATCCAAGCCTAAATGGGTGGGATCATTAAAAAAATTGAACTCAAGGCATTAAAATGTGTATGCATTAAAACATGTACATGTTATGTTTTTCAAAAAGCAAATGCGTTTTTCTAAAAAATCTCAAGGCTAGCCACTAATTTTTCCCCCATTTCCACGCACTTACCTAGTTCAAGAACTTATATAAAAAAGGGAAAATACACATTTAGCATACTCATGAGCACACAACTCCCTTACTTGATAAGATGAGTCATGGGAAAACAAATATTGGATGTCAAGAAGTTAGTGTTGTTCATTGTAACACACCCTTATTAAAGTTACAGGTTACATAAAGGAGAAGCCACCTAATATAACAAGTGAATTCATTTCTTAAATATTCTTATTATTTGCTATATTTTGTGCTTGTTGCTTTCCATTTTTTTGGCTTTATGTTTTCACATCCATGTTCTTAGTTCATGTGTGGATGATGCAAAGATACTTTTAGTGGTGCATTTTACACAAGTGACTTTGAACATGTGTTGCATTGTTCATGTCACTTCTTCCTTGTGCTATGTATCATTTAAATTTGGCATTTTTTATTACATGTCTAAGTTTTTTATTATGATTATCTTCCCCACTTGGGGGAGACATTTGGTTTCCATTTTCCTTTCCTATTCTTGTTTACTTCCTCTTGATGTCTATGCTCTGCCCACCTTTTCCTTTTCCTTTTATTTGCCACTTTGGTTGATCTTTTACTTACTGTTTTCCTATTTTATCTTTTGCATTATTATGCTTATTGGTATTTTGTTATTAATGTCTTTACAACCCTTTCCTTACCATTTTAGTTTCTCATGTGGCCTTATTATTTCTTATCACATTACTTGTCATACATTCCCATGCTTACCATGATACTTTACTTATGTTTGTCCACATTTGTTATCATGCCTATGCTTATGACATTTACCATAATATGATTCTTATGCCTTATCCTTTGATTTTTGATTACTTTCCATGATCCTACATTGTCATACCATATTTTTTACAATTTATATATTGAGGCTACATTGTTGTATCACACTTTTAGAGTTACCATGTTAGATGTGGGGACATCATACCTTTCCCCCTTAATATTGTTGTCCCATTGCCACATCCTTACATTGGGTGCCTGTGCTATGCATTCCCCCTTTACATCTTATACCTTTATTGATATATATTTACATTAGGGGAATCGTGCCTTCCCCCTTAGCATTTGAGCCTTCATTGCCTTATCTTTACATTGGGGGCACCATGTTTCCCCCATGATTTACTATGCTTTCATTATCCTATCATGCTTCTAAATCTATCCTATTACATTAGGGGGCATCACGCTTTTTCTACATCATTTTTACAAACTCCCTTGTGTTATTTTGCCTGTTTGAGGGAAACTAGGTTCATACACGTGCCTTGAGGATCACATTATAACTCCTTTTCACCTTCATGCTTATCTATTGACATTGTTACACTTTGATTTTGAGCCCACATTGAAACATCTATTGAGTTACATTAGGGGGCCATCATGCCTTTCCTCTTTACATTTTGAGCCATCATTACAATATCTTTACACATGGGTGATCGTGTCATGCCTTCCCCTTATTTACTACACCTTCATGGACATATCTTTATATTCAGGGGCATCATGCTCCTCCTTTACACATTATGCTTGCTCTTGCTACTCTTGGGTACCTACCCCATTGTTGTGACTTCATGTCTTTGTTCCAAATTAAGCCCTTGTTTTGGCTTCATGCCATAATTCCTTATGTACTTACATGGGTGTTCTTGGCCACTAAGGGCTACATCACCATCCTTTTGCCATGTTGAGCCTGAAAACATAATTATTCCTTGATCCTCTCTCCAACCCACATGCTTACCATACTCATTTTTCAAGACAATTACATGATCGTCATGTATGATGTATTCTTTATAGTCATTTCTATATATGCTTACGTGATTACATGCTTACATGTTTAAAGATTACATCTATTTTTCATGTACTATTTTCTCCCTCTTCTACAATTGTTTGTATCCTTTAAATGCAACCAATTATAGAGAGGGCATACCCTATTGCTAATACTCATGTTTAGCTTTTGTAGATAGATACATGTACTTAAAGGGGACTATCTTTAGTTCCTATGAAGGGTACAAGTGCATAAGCAAACTTACATGATGAATATCCTTTGATGTTTACATATTTACATTACATGCATGTTTGTGAGTGCTACATAGTTTGAGATGCACATGACCATTCTTGAATTCACATAGACCTAAAAGTGAAGGCAAAATGTAAGGGTGAAAATTACATACCCATTCCATTTACCATTTAGTTTTGGGCCCATTTTGAGGAGAGTGCCTTGGTACATAGACATATTGACAAATGGTGTAATTTTGTGCAAAGTTGGGTCCCTTGTCATATGTCACCTACCTATCCATTACACATACTCCTACACACTTGCCACTTACCCATCCATATGTTTACACATCTCTATACATTTGGCTTATCCACTCATTTTATTACACCCATGCAAAAACGTATTTCCATACACATGTTACCTACCTTGATTTGGCCCCTTTCATGTTCTAGAACTAGTTCATGGTCATAGGGATATCCTCACAATCACATACATGTCCTTCTCAAATTTAAAATTCTAATTCAAATTTTAGTAGACTCTCACCTAGATACCCTTCTTGCCTAAGGCCAACTAAATATAGGTTCAGGTGTGATATGTTGCTATGTCCTTGTATTTAAAGACACATAATGCATTCATTTTAATCATCCTATCCTCTCTAATCATTCTAAGCATTATCATTTGCATTTAAGGAAGAAAACATTTCAGTTTGGTGCACTAAAAGGAATTTAGATTTGTACAATCATTCGAGAAGCATATACAGGATTGAAGAGTGTTGTTTTCGATCATTCATACACACTTCTATAGGTTGACCTAAGAGAACATGTTCCCTTATGACATGTCGGCAATCCCACCAAGGTATTTTTAAATACCACCAACCCTCAGATATCAAAAGACACAAAGAAAGTTAAGGCGAATCAAGTGAAGTAAAGAACAATAGTTTAAAGATTAGACAATATAAGTTTGTATATACAAGACAAATCTACATTCACGAACTTGTCCCTAATCCCCAGACTCATCCTTGCATAGAATCGACAAAATATTTGATTCCAAAACAAATAGACACCAGTCTAAGATTCATTGTTCCAAATTTCAAAACATTGCTTTTCGTATACTCCATCTTCACTTATAAAACTAAATACAATTATTTCTATTTACATTTCTATATTTAACATCTATTACTAATCTAAATTAAGCTCCTTTACAATCATATAAATTCATAATTTTTCCAAACACATATCTTATGAAGATCTTAATATGGAGCCCCCAAATAACAAATTTAACATCATCTTACCCATATTCAGTATGATTAAAGGTAATTTATAATGTAGAAGAAACTACAGTGACGTGTTGCCGACAAATTGCTTATAAGTTATTCAATTGAAGTGAAAAATAGTGGAAACGTCAGCATGTAACTGCCACCCAAACAACACCTCATAGTTTTCGTAGGCATTCATAATACGTTAGGACATCATTACGCCACTAAATCTTTTTCCACTTGTCAAATGTTTGAGAGTCGCTATTTCAATTAACGTATTCACCTAAAATACTACAATTCAATTCACGCATTGATCGCTTGTTTACGTCGTTGTTTTTCTTTAAGATTTTTTCTTGCATGGACTTTTGGATGTGATTTTATTTTACCCATAAAAATATATGTTTAAAATGTAAATATAAAATGATGTTTAGCTTGATAATTGATGATGACAAATGATGTGTTGAATGACAACCAATTCACTTTGATATTGGAGTTTTTAGACCCCGTGATGAAGATTTTAAATTTTGAAAAATGACTTTCAAATTGGTTCACCTTCATGCCTATGAACTTGACCTTCATACTAGTGGATCTTTTCTTTTATGCAAACTTGTTTTGATATGCATGGGTCTAATTTGACAACATCTTGGGTAATTTTATTTATTCGTCTTGATCTTGATCTCTGAATTGATGTAAGGGCTGGTAATGTTTATAAATACTTTTGGGGAATTTGTTGAATTGTATGGTTTATGTTCTCCTAAGTCAGACACCTAGATGAACTAAATTTATGACTCTAAGCGAAAGGACCAAGGACAACATGCAATCTTCCTCACATTCTAGCACAATTTCAAATATGTGAATGAGTGTCCTTAAATACAACAACCAAACACATAAACGAAAACAACACACACCAAGTCAGCTCATAATGATTAGTGAAGTAGTCAACAATAGATAAATTTAAAATTCCAAATTTTAAAAATGAAAAGTTCAGATCCACAACTGCAGAAGTGACTTAGGTCAAGTTTATAATTGACAATCTAATCTAGGGTGGTGAGAAAAAAAGTCTAAAGATCAATAATAGAGTTAGTAAAAATGAAAGCACAATAGCAAAGGCTAGGTCTATGTAATAGAGTTAGTCTAATTGTGCATAGACGTCCACTAGTTGAAATGGATTTAAAATAAAGGAGAAAGTCTAACCATTTGCTTGATCTTTTCTAATGTTAGATGGATTCATTCTAAAGATGTATAAGCTATAATTAATTGGCTTTGTATAGGTTTTAATTACATGTAAGTTACATGATGTTGTCCTCATTCAATATCAATCGATTCTTAGTTAGTATTGATTCAACGTTACATAGAACTAGATAGGTTTTTCTACTCCTCTCCCTATTAATAGTTTAATTATTTTTTTAAGCATGGTTGTTTATATTTTTTTTTATTAAATTTGTCTTTTAAAATTTTACAAAAATTATTTGTAATTTTTATAAAACTTAGAAAAGTATAAAAGATTAGTTGTAAGTGGATATTCAAGAACTACAATTGATATGGTAAGTTAGACAACTATAATGTAAGACTAGTAGAAAGGGGTTTTCCCAAGTTAATGGAATAGACTTTGATGAATTTTTTCTCTTATTGTTAAACTCAATTCAATTAGATTCCCACTTTCTATTGCTACTACTTTGAATTTAGAGGTATAAGTAATGGTTGTTAAACCAACTTTTTTGCATGGGGATCTAGAGGAAGATATTTAAATGTCTCAACTTGAAAATTTCATTATTAAGAGAAGGGAAAATCTAGTTTATAAGTTACAAAAATCACTATATGGTTTAGAAATAATCTCTCAAGATGTCCAGTATGGTAAATCTGATTCTTATTTGTTGAAACCTGGGTTTGCTCATAGAAAATTTGATTATTGTGTTTATCATAAGTAGTTGTAATGTCCCACCCTGATTTTTTTTTTCTTTCTGATTTTTTTGTGTTTGTGCTTTGATTTTGTTTGTGTTTTAGAAGAAGACGAATATGCAAAAGTTTGTTTCACAATAGATATGATAGCAAAATTAAGCAAAACTAGAAATAACTTCACAAACACATATTTCTAAAATACCCATGTTCAACTATAATTTGAAAGTACATTATCTCAACAAAAGAAGAGATTCCCAGATGGGAATATCCCATTACAAAGCTAAATCAAACATACCCATTTGCTGATACAATTAATTACAGGTCTGAAAATGGTGATATCAACAATTTAGAGCCACAAAACACCTCCAATACAACGAACCCCCTATTTATCCTCCTTGGAAATGATGCATAGCTGATGGTATGCCCTAAGCACCTCAAATGAACCAAGTTTGATGCCCAAACCCTAGGTGTTTTGGGCCTAAAGTGCTCACACCTTGCTATGTAGGTAGTACGAACTAGTTTGGGGAATGTAGCAACAACCAAACAACTCACAACCCCTCAAATATGCTCCCAAACAAACTCTATCAAATACCTATAATCTGCTGCAATAAACCACACCCAAAACTGAAGAGGAAATGCTAATGAAAGAAGCTTCAAACCCAATGCAAATGGTACAGTTCCCTCAAGGACTGGTACGACTAGCATAGGGAATGCCAAACAATTTCAAACTCATTTAAAAACTACATTTCCAATCAGAAAAATTCCTCTAAAAAACTTCTCACAAATCTGCAAGCAAATACCCCTTGAAAAACCTTAGAAAATTGCACATTGAATGTCCCAACATAGCCTTTGTACAAAGTTATAAGCAAATATCCTAGAGAGATCTTTCACTTTTGCATATATTGTTCTCCGTGAGGGTTTCCATCCTCAAGAAGCATGAAAATGGTGTTCAAACTTAGTTCAACCAACAAATACTTGTGTGTGTAAAATCAAGCATATCAAATGAGCATTCAAAAACTTCTTTTATTTTCCTTCCAAAACCCTACGCCCATGTTGGGGATTAAAATATTTAATTTTGTTTTAACTCCTTATGCCTCCCATAAAGTGGAGATCATCTCAAAGAGCCTTATGTTTTATTTTCCAATTTAATTTATCCCCTACACTCACTTTACAAAATATATTAAACAATAATTAAGTTATATCTTTAATTTAACTTTATAACTTATTGTTATTTAATTTAAATTCGTTTGACTATATCAAATATCGAAAGTCGATATCCACCGCTCCCACTGACACATCTAAAAATAGTAACCTTGCCAGCTAACTCAGTTGGTGCTCGAAACTTACTAAAAATAGTAAGTATTGGAGAACTCAACCAAAATCACCTAGAAAAGGGCGTTGTGCACATCATAACCATCGGAGCTCAAAAACACATTCGATACTGCCATCTTGCGGGATAAACTGTCATCCCAAAGTTCCCTAACCCTAACATATTAGCCTACGAGAACCACTGAATAAGATAACTATCCACCAAATTGCATTGATTAGGAAGGGGACATTACAGTCCACCCTCCCCAAAATTTCTTGTCCTTAAGCAGTCTCAACTCTGGATGCTGTAAAATCTGCTCATTCTCCGAAGTAGCATCCTCTACCAGCAAGTTCCTCCACTTCACCAGATACTCCCTGATAACCCTCTTCCGTAAAATATGCTTCTTGGTGTCGATGATTACATTTGGAATAAGGATTAAATTGTCCTCTTCATCAAGAGGTGGCAACTCAGTGGAAGGAAATATGTTGTGCCCCAATGCCTTTTTGAGGCGAGACATGTGGAAAACATTATGAACTCTACTCTCTGCTGACATCTCTAACTCATAAGCCACTTCCCCAACCTGTCGGGAAACTCTGAATGGGCCAAAATACTATGGCTTCAACTTCTCTGCACCACTCCTCTTGAGAGTGGACTTTCTATAAGGCTACAACATCAAATAGACCATGTCACCAACCTTAAAAGAACGTTCAACTCGATGTTGATCTACATATTGCTTCCGTTGATTCTGAGCTTTCTGGAGGTTCTCCTTCAAGGACTTCATGATGTCTTGGCTTTCCTGTAACAAGTCCTTTGCCTTAGGCACTCTACTATCCCCAAATAGAAAATCTAAGAAGTTGGGTGCCTTGTAGCTATATAGAGCCATGAATGGTGACATATGTATGGACATATGGTAAGTGGTGTTGTAACAATACTCACCAATGTGGAGCCACTTAACCCATGCCTTTTGCTGCCCTGCAATGTAGTTCTGAGGTATCCTTCCACCCACTTGTTAACAATTTTAGTTTGCACATCCATCTGTGGGTGATAGATAACTTACTAGGAGTGAGTTCAGTCCCACTCAACCTGAAGAGCTCCTACAAAAAATGACTTAAGAACTTATTTTCCCTATCACTCACTATACTCCTAGGCAACCCATGAAGCCTAAATACCTCCCTAAAGAACAAATTGACAATCTGTGCTACTGTGTATGTGGCTGAAATAGAAAAGAAGTGGGCAAATTTTGTTAATCTATCCACCACAATGAAGATACAGTCCTTACCTTGAGCCTTGGGCAGCCCTGTAATAAAATCCATGGAAATGCATTCCCACTTCTGGTTGGGAATTGGTAGGGGTTGTAGTAAACCAACAGGATAAGAATGCTCATGCTTATTTTTCTAACAAATAAGGCACTCACGAACATACTTAAGTACCTCTATTTTGAGTCCTTTCCATGTAAATCTTTCCTGGATCTGCCTATAAGTCTTGAAATACCCGGGGTGACCAACCATAGGAACATCATGAAAAGCTCTCAAAATTTTCTTCTTAACCTCAGATTTAGGTACCAACAATATCTTGTGCTTGTAAATGATGAGATAATTTACAACGGTGTACCTATCATCTTGAATGGTACCCTCCATAACACCTATAGCCCATTGATCCTTAGCATATTCTGCTGAAATTAATGCTTTCCAATCAACTAAAATCTCCACTAAAGAACATAGGTGTGGTCTTCGGGACAATGCATCAACAATAATATTTTTCTTTCCCTTAACATAAACTATGTCAAAGTCATAAGCCTGCAACTTACCCATTTCTATTGCCTGTTATCGAGGTCTCTCTGATTTAGGAAATGCTCGAGGTTGTTGTCATCAGTCTTAACAATAAACTCGCCTCCCACTAAGTACTGCTTGAATTTGGATAAAGCATGCATAATAGCCAGCATCTCTGATGAAAAGGTATCTAAAATCCCCAAACTAATTCAACAATTCACTTTTGGAGTTTTGAAACAAACAAACAATTGGTGTTCCTTCACAACTGTCCCTTTTCCCTAGTAGCCCTCAAAACTTGGTTTTTTCAACATGTCTTTTGGAGAAGGCCTCAAACCCAGAAATCAAATACCTTTTTGAGTACCCATTATGCTCATCTTTAACATATTAGGAAACCAACTATGGTTGTTTTGAAAAGTAACCCCCAAAATTTGACTGTTCCGCTGTCTTAAAGGGGCAATTAGGTCACTTTTACAAAGCAACCACCATGCAAACTCTTCCTTAACCCCAAATCTCAATTCTAGGACCTTAAGTAGGTTTCAAATGGATCAAATCAACAAATTTTATTAGTGGGAACTCCTACAATTTCACCCAACCACAAAATCTCACTTTTGGCCTATTTAGGCTTGCATACAATGAGGGTTTATTGAAACTACAGCCTCCACACCTTTTCTCACCTTATCAACACTTCAAACATGTCAAAATAGGTCTATACATGCTTTAAAAACCTTCACCAACCTTTATCAATGCATTTTATGCAAACTCCAACTTGTAGCCATCCAACTTAAGCCAAAACTCATGAAAAGCAAATAGGGCAGCAACAAAATATTCTCAAATCTTACTCTCTGCTCCAAAATCCTACCTTAACATCTAAGCCTACCCTAAAGGTACCCATTCCACCAATTTACAACCTACTTTACTGATGGAATGGGTCAACAATCCATTTTTATCACTTACAAACCCTCAAAACAGGGTTTCCAACCTGCCTACAGACAAATGCTTGTAAAAACCTTAAATCTCAATGGAATTGAATTAAACCAAAACCAATATGCTATTACTTCATATATCCATCAACTATAATGCATTTGGAAGTAAGAATGAACTGTACGGGGCAATACAATGGCCTGGAGCAGCAAAATAAGCATAAAAACACAGAAAAATGGAGTTTCTTATTGCTTCTTTCAATCAATTCTTCAACAACCACCTCACATCGAGTTTCTCAAGTATATTTAAACTTGTCCAAGAAAAACTAACTCATTCAACCAACCAAACTAACATTTGAACTCCTATGACCGTTGGTATTCCACAATTTTGCATTTTTGCACCTTTACATGACAACATTTTGACAACATTACAAAATATGACAATATGAACTCCAATGAATCCAATTGACTCACACATGGTCTATTATGACCTTATTAAATGATTAAAATACTTGACACACCAAAACTTATCAAAAGACCTTATTTACATAATTGGACTGACATGGTGCCCCTGCACCAATCTCCTTATCATACATGCTATAACCTCTCTCGACACCCCACAATTTCCTACTCTTAAAAGCTATGGGATGCTTATCCTACATCAATAATACACCTACTCCCTCTCCACAAGCATCACAATCCAACTCGAATGGTTTAGAGAAATTAGGAATAGCCAACATTGGGCAACTACTCATTATCTGCTTGAATTGATCAAAACATTGTTGTGCATCATTAGACCAAACAAATGCCCCCTTCTTGGTCAAATTTGTAAGTGGGGCAACTACCTGAAAGAATCCTTTGACGAACCTCCTGTAGAAACCGCAAAGACCAAAGAATCCCTTGAACTATGAGAGATTCTTGGGTGGAGGCCAATCCATGATTACTCTAATCTTCTTGGGATCCACTCTAACACCATCAGAGCTGATAATGTGACCAAGATACAAGAGCTTGGTCATGCCAAACTCACACTTAGACTCTTTGGTGTATAGAGATACCCTCTCCAAAATACTCAGCACCTCGTCAATATGTTGTAGGTGTTCCTCCCAAGTCCTGCTAAAAATCAATACATCATCAAAGAAGATGACAAATTTCCTCAACTGATCCCGAAACACCTTGTTCATGCAGGACTAAAAAGTAGCTGGGGCATTGGTTAAGCCAAAAGGCATAACCAGAAACTAAAAGTGACCATAATGGCATTGAAATGTTGTCTTCTCCACATCCTCTTCCCTAACTCAAATTTGGTGGTACCTTGATCTTAGATCTATCTTAGAGAAGTAGCAAGCACCATGTAGCTCATTTATGAGCTCATCAATTCATGGGATGGAATAACAATTCTTAATCATTTTCTTGTTCAATGCCTTGTAGTCAATGCACATCCTCAATGTCCCATCTTTCTTCTTCATCAACACCACTATTGAAGCAAAGGGACGCTTACTTGGCCTGATATGCCCCATCTCAAGAAGTGTTAGGATTAAGGTGCCATCAACCTTATAAATCCTATGTAATTTATTATCTTATTATTCTTTGTAAATTGCCATAAGGGATGAAAGGTTTCACTAGCAACGATCTTGTTTTAACCGCATGTTTATATCTGGTACTCGACGCTAATTCATCCATGACAGGGGATCATAGGGGGTCTCCTCCCTATGAGGGGTTCAGAGGTTACACACCCCAGTGGGGGTTTGGGGGCAGTGCCCCCGAAACCACTTTTTATTTATATTTTATCATTGTAAATCTAGACCATTAGTCATTAGGTCACATATTTGTCAATCGATATTATGTTGGTTTTCTTGCCCTAGAAGGCAACCCCCTTTTATAAGGATATTTGTACTACATTTTTAGTAGAGTTGAGAGTAACAAGCGCCACTAGATTGAAGACTAAAGAAGAAGAGGAAGTGCATGTATTGTAATCTCATATTTGAAGATAATACAACTTGGAGCCTCTTTTCTTGGTGGAGTTTTTTACTCGAAAGGGTTTTCTCCATGTTACATACTGTGTTATGTGTTCAGTTTTTAATGCAAGTCATTTTTGTGTAGTGGGTTTTATTTCTGTTTCAATCTCCATTAATTCTACATTGTTTAGAGGACATAAATAAGGTTTGAATTAGATTTCTATTGTGTGGTTTGCACCTTCATTTCTAACAAGAAGCTCTTTGATAGCCTTCTCGATTTCATCCTTCAACCTCTTCAGATGTCTGTAGGGGTAATAATGACCGACTTGGCCCCCTCCTCTAACTCTATCACATGCTCAATGCCCCTCTTAGGAGGTCTCCCAGGTGGAATGCTACTAAATACTTTGTTGTGCTTGGACAACAAAGCCTATATATATGTGTGGTAAGTCGACTTCTATTGTTCAGTCACTGTGGACATGATCAAGCATTTTGCTGCTCACTCTACCTAATCATGTCTAAGAAGTCTCTCCATCCTCCTGAGAGACACCACACATAAACCACCATCTAACATTCCCCTAAGCACTTGCTTTTATCCATCAACCTTAAACTTCATCTCCATGGTACACAAGTTGAGGTAAAACTCTCCAATCACATGTAGCCATCTCATGCCAAGTACTACATCTGTCTCCCCCATGCTCACCACATAGTAATCATCTTGGAACTCATAATCACTGAACTAAATAGTCAAGTTAGGAATCCTCCTCTTGCAGGTGATAACAAAACCATCCACTACTCTCACCTTGAACCCTTCGAATTCCTCTGTCTTGAGTCCCCTTTTAGCTACTTGCCCCTCATCGTTGAAGTTGTCAGTGGCTCCTGTGTCAAGAAGAGTGACTACTCTCTGTCATCCAAGAACTCCCCAAATCCTGAATGAACCCTCTTTCTGAATGCTAGAGAGTTGGGCTATGGGCCTATCATCTTCCTACTCCTCAGACTCATTTGAAGAGTTCTCATTCCTTGAATTCCCTGGATCAACATGATGATCTACCTCGTCATCTACCGATTCCTCTGTTGAAAAGTATTCTATTTGCTTAGCCTTGACTTGGGAAGCACACTTGTGCGATGGGTCCCAAGGCTCCCTACAATGAAAGCATAGTTTTTTCCATCTGAGCTCATTGAGTTGATCATTGTCTAGTCTCGAAGGTCCTTTCTTTGGTGGATTTGAGTCTCACTGAAAAGGTTTCTTGTCCTTATCTTTCTTATGAAAGAAACCTTTGGTCTAAAATTTACTCCTCGAATTGGATGACTCCATATATGTATCTTGTCTTCTTTAAGGCATCTTGTAAAGAAAGTGGATTAAGGGCCTTAATCCAACCTCTCAACGAATTTGAAAGATCATCAATAAAGAGTAAAGTCAATCTCCTCTCAGAAATGTTGGTCACCATCATAGACAACTTCTAGAATTTAGAAATGTAAGTGTCCATTGAACCTCACTGTTGCAACTAAGCCAACTTCTTAAATGGCAACTTAGGATCCTTCTTGTCAAACCTGTCCATCAACCTCTTAGTGAACTTCGCATAAGAGGTAATCTGATCATGGCCCAAAGTGACCATACCATGGTGCCACCACTCATGGGAACTACCATATAGATGCAAAGCAACATAAGTAATAGTCTCATCCTCTGGCATAGGACTGAGCTGAAGGAAGCTATCTAATCTCTGTAACCACACCCTAGCTATAGTCTTCCTTGAGCCATCAAAGTAAGAAATGGATAATTTTCTCACTTTCTTCTACAATTCTTGGTTATGATATCTACCACCTCTACCTCTATGGGGTCTATGCCTCAATCTAAGATCCATGTAATCTTGAAAAGACATTTCAGCCTGGAACTTTGCTCCTGAATCTCTCCAATCCCTCATACTCTGATCTTGTAACTCATGTTGTGGAGAGTATCTATCTAGTTTTGTTTTAAATAATTTATTTGAACATTATATGTTGGTATGTGTTTGAAGATTAAACTCTGAACATTAATACTATTATTATTATTATTATTATTTTGGTTAAAGGAAATTAAATGTCTTAGGAATATTGATGAATTATGTGTGAAGAATATTGTGATCATTAGTTAATGATTTAGTTGCTTAATTAATTTTCTTTGGAAAGGGGGTTTTCTTGTGGAAAATACATAGTTATTGTATCATGTTATTTATTTTATTTTATTTGAAAAGAAAGTTGAAGAGTTGGGGAAAGTTTTAATAGAAGGGGAAAAGTGATTGATTGGTATGCTCATTCTCTCTCTCTTTCCAAAATTAAAAAAAAGAAGCAAATGCTGTAGTTTTTTTATAATTGAATCTTTTGGTTGAGAATGGTGGATTTTCTATAAGCTTGCTAGATGATTTGAAAGAAAAAGGTTATGAAGGAATAAGGGATATGGCTGGAAATCTCATGGGCTACTCGTAACCTGGACAACTAAGGTAAGGAATTGATTTTCTATTTTATCTCTTCATATGAATTATAATCTGGAATGATTGTATGTGATTGTTGAAATGAAATGTTATGATTTGTGGATAAATACTGAGGAATATTGGTAAATAGATGATCTGAATTAGGAAGAGAATGGAGGAATGCCTCTTTGGGTCTAGTTGTATAAAATTCATGTTGGGTTGTGATTAATGGAGTTGGGTTAATGAAATGGGGACTGTAGTTGAGAAATTGGGAGATGTTTGTTGTATTTACGAGAGCTATTGTAAATGTATGGAGAGTATTGTTGTGTTTATGGGAGCTACTATGAATGAATGGGAGTATTGTTGTGTTTACATGATTTATTTTGAATGAATGGGAGTATTGTTGTGCTTATTTTGTTAAGGGAGCTACTGTGATTGTTTGATAATGTATGTGGGAGCTACTATGTAATATAATGTGAAGGGAGCTACATACAAAAGGGAGGTACAAGAACTTACCCAAGAGGATTCCCCATTTCTCTATTCTGTGATGGAAATAAATTTTATGTTTGATATATGATATGATATTCTAAAAAATCTGAATCTTGATTGAGCAACGCTGATGATTTCATGCTCGGGAGTGGATTCAACTGGGTCGATCCTAAGGTTGGGTGGAGAACTATCTTGAGTTGCTTTGTTTATTTTGTGAAATATAGACTCCGGTATAATTATTGATTTGGTGGCTGTTGATAGAATATATCTTATGCTAATGATTATTACCAATTTTTCTTTATTTTCATGATCTCTAAAGTATTGAATGACTGATCTCAAGTCGCAGAATATTGAAGAATTTTGAGCCTACAAGGAAGAAATGCGTAGATCCTATCTACAAAATAAAGTAAATCTCATCATTTCAATTGAAAATCAAAGCACAGTTTAGTATTGATGTGATTATATGGACTGTTTAACTGTAAATGTACTATGAAGGTGTTTTAATATCATAGTGTTGTTCAATATAATTTCCTTAATTCATATTCATGACAACATAGGATATTATAGCTGTTGATATTATAAATTTGTATTGTTATTTAAGTGGCAGAAATGTTAATTCATGGTAGAAGCATCTCTCTATAAGGAAAGAAGGGAGCACGATGCCCAATTCAACATACATTATAAGTATATTTGGTATAATCACTAAAACAAAACTATTACTTTCTTTTTGGTAATGCCTACATGACTATATGAGTAACTTGTGTGCTTTTATATAGAAAGGAGCAAATCTAAAATTAGTAGAGGATAACATTTTGTGCATTGTTAAGCACTGCAATGACTATAAGCCTCCACAACATATTTTGTATCTGACGTTAATATGTATTACTTGCAATCAAATTTGATTTGGGTATTATGAAATAATAACATTAAATTCTTTTAGTAGTGAATGGATAGATCCTGCGATGAACGTGGTGGTGCTCACCTAGGGTTGGGGTCCTAAATGTGTGTTTGCAGGATTTTGTTCTTATCCCCTCGAACCCTTAGTGCCTTAGTTTGGGTTGTTCCTCGACCCACATGCAATGATTTACCATTTTTTCAATCACACTTCATGAAAAATGCTAATTTTTTGTATGTGCAAGTGCAAATGTGTGTTGGCAGGCTCAAAATGCATATCAGCTCTCAAAAATGGTAAAAAATCGGGTATATGCATTTCAGGATGCATATTGAGTTTGCATATACAAGGGGAGAATCTATTGCAGATTCCTAGGAAATATTCTGTAGTTGTATATCGGGTTCACTGTAGTTGGTGCATATGGAAGTATACAATAGAAAATATACAAGGCGCAGACATGCATTCGCTACAGTACAATGTATGATGGGGCCCGCGGATATACAAGGCTGATTGTACATCAGAAATATGCAAGGTCTGGACCTGAGGAGTTTTACATTCTACTTGATGCAGGTTTGAGATCTGGATTGCATGTATGTTTCGTTTGTATGATCAAATATACATTCCTGATGTACAAGGGGGAATCTAAAGGAACATGCAATCTGATTGATAAAGGATAAAGTCTGCTGCTTGTATGTATATTTTCACTTGTATATTGGTGTTGTATATGCCGGTGTACATTCAAAAGATGCAAGTTGGATTTGAGAATTATTCCAATCCGATGGATAAATTAGCTGGGGTCCATTGTATGTATATCACATTTGTATGATGCGATATACAAGGAAATGTACAAGCAAGGAGATACAAACCGGACCCGATTTGATTTCAATGCACCTCATAGTCATTTGAGGTCTGCAGCGTGCATATCATGCATTGTATATGCCAATATACAATGCGATGTGCAGGGAGAGATACATCCCAGATTTCAAAGCGTTTCCAATCCACTGTATAAAAATTTGAAATCTGCAGAATGTATATTGCAATTGTATATGCGTTTGCATATAAAAAAGCGGTAAAGGTAAAATGGAAGCAAGAAAAGTCAGCGATGACAAGGAAGCATCTGCGTGGCACATGCTCATTGGCCAGTGATTTGCCTATTTGTTTTGAACCGTAGATTTGGGAGATGCAAAGAAGGATTGACGGCTGTGTTTAAATGTTCGATGGTGAGGGTTTTCCCATGCATATGCAGTGGCATTCTTGGTGGGAAAATCGTTTATGCATCTGTTGCCGCGTTTCCACAGTAGTTGCGAGTTGGTATGCCATTAATGGCAGGATTGCTGGTAGGTATGGGCCGAAGGGACATGTCAGCTACCACCTTCAATTGGAGAATCTTCTAGTAGCAGCACAGGGCTCGAGTCCAACTACTCCTTGCCCTTCTTTTGCTTCTTCCTATTTTGTCTTCTGCTGCATTGATTGATTTAGGCACCATTCTTGGTGCATTGTAATTGGCAGAATTTTGATTTGACTTTTGTACGGTTTTGTTGAGGGCACACTTTGAGTATATCTGAGGTGTGTGCCTCATTGTTTGTGGTTGAAAGTTAGATAAATTCTAGTGCTGTGACACAATACAACTTCATTGGTGGCCCTGTCCTTGATGTCTTGTGAGTTTATGAGTCTCATGTTGTATGTTTCATGCATAAATTCACTGGTTTCATGCTGTTTTATATGAGAAATAAATTGTGCATGTGTTTAATCATTTGTCTCCAAGATGTGGGTATGTTTTCTTTTGAATCAAGATAGCTAAGGGTTGTTCAAGATTCAGGAATATAGTTTTTCTGTAGTGAATGTTTAATCTCCTACCTTTGTTCAAGGAGCAAACTAAATGTTTCAGGTTAATCATTGAGAAGGCATGTTGCAGCAGGGATACCATTAAGAATGAATGACTAAACACCCAGTTTTTGGGTAGTATCTGTAAGGCAGGTGCTAAACAAATCCCCTTGAAATCTAGTCTTTGGTATATGTTTGTGCTGATCATTCACATGTGCATGTTTATTGACTCCGAGCCGTGGATAGGCATCGATCTAGTCTTGTATTGAGGTTACAACCCAATGTCCTAGTTTTGCATCCAAATACCAAAAATCAAATTAAAACTTCAAATACAAACCTTTAGGACATTAGGAGTAGTTTTAGGACCAAAATCCCTTGTCTACAATTGAACATAGGCCCAAAGCTAGCCCCTTTGCACTTATATCATAGTTTTGGTCTACATAAGAGAGGATTTATCTACTTTGTGTCAATATCCCAACTAACTTGTAGGTGCATTTCATAGATGTTGAATAGGGAATCCCCCCTTAGTTCTGTAAAGCCTAAAGAAGAAGAGGAGATATTTATAGAGTCTATCTCCTATACTGTTGGCCTCTGGCCCGAGAATCCTATTGATCAATGATGTCTACTTTGTAGGGATAACTGGGAACAAGCATCCAGTCTGGGAAAATAACCAACAGATTTGGCGACTCTACTGGGGAGCTTTGTGTAAGGACCTTGATTTTAAAAGAAAACAATTCCTAGGTGTAGGTGGCGACTTCGAACAAATCTCCCAACCGGTAAAGTAAAAATTTGTATGCAAGGGAGAAGATCCCTACGTAATCCTCTGTTTGAAGAGTTATCCATAAAAATGATGTATAGAAGAAAAGGGACTATTCAAGCTAGTCGAGAGGGTTCTCCCAGAAGTAATGATAATGTTTAGGACAATCCAGGATCTTCAGAGCAAACAATACCTTATTTCTCAAACACTGAGGCTGAAATCCAGAACATATATGAAAGACAACAGCGTAGTGGATTGAGAATGAGGTCAGAAGTGTTTCAAAAATGCCCTTTCCTTGATTCCCCTGATATATTTGAAGAAGTTGAATCCCCAAGGGATGATAATGATGATCAAAATGTAATGAAACCATCCTCTTCTATGCCTGGGGAGGAGGAATCAGCCGAAGAAATCAAGAGCCTGAGAGTAGAATTAGAATATTTGTAGGCGGTAAAAATTAGAGATGACATGAGATAGAAAGTGTAGGCTCTGAGAACTGCTCAGAATGATTTAGTTCCCACCCTTGACAATATAAATGTGTTGAGGAACCAGCACAAAGATGAAGCCCATCATCAGCAGAATGGTCAAAGATAGAATGCAAACAACACTAGAGTACCATTAAATAATGTAAGAAATCAGAATGCAAATAGAAATATAAATGCAAATCAGTTTGATAGACAACCTATGCAGCTGGACAGATTCAGGCAACTGGTTTTTGATGGCATTCCTAGTTATCCCAATCCTATTGACAAACATGTGAGGCCACGAGTGCCAAAGTTTTCAGGAAATAATACTGTGTCAGGAGAAGATCACTTAAAAGCTTTTCAGAATATCATGGAAAACTTTGAGGTTGAGCATGGGGATGTTTTTAGGAAATTATTTATGCAATCCTTAGTTGATGAGGGTAGAGAATGGTACAAGGGTTTGCCTGATAAGAGTATTCCATTATAGGAGGATTTCAGAAGAATTTTCAAAGAACAATATGGTGAAAAAACTGATCTAAGTTTTTTCATAAATGAGTTCACTGGCATTACCAAGGGATCAAATGAACAGGTTGCTAATTTCAATGATAGATTCACTAAGGTGTTGAACAAATTGCCACATCACCCGAGGCCTAATGAACCTATGTGCATAGTGTTATACATAAATGCTTTTGATGCCAAAACAACTTATGGGTTAAGAGATAAAGGTCCTGATAGCCTCAGAGATGCTTTCAAAATATAAACAAATATTGAAAATAACAGAAAAGTGTCTGGTAAGACAAACAAAAGAGATGATATAAAAATTCTACAAAATCCAAATACTAAATCTCAAAGTGTTTAGGGCATTGCATCTACTTCTGAGGATAAATTAGATAAATTGACAACTATTTTCAAGGACCTGAGCTATAGAATGGCTAAAAATGAAAAGGGGGTAGGTCCTAACAGGCAGGTTTACCAAAGGCAAGAAAGAAGACCATCATTACATGATATGCCATATAATACCAATTGGCATAATGGTAAACCCATTCTCCCAAACAACAACCCAAGTCAAAGGATTCAAAATGTTAGAGAAACACCTGATCCTTTGAAGAAGGCTGTTAATATTGTAAATGACACCCCATGGTGCATAATATGTTAGATGCCTCACTCACAGTCACAATGTATGATTGCTCAGTCTCTATATAATAATGCTGTTGCCTGTAATGAATGTAATGAACCACATTGCATGGAAGATGACAATGTCAATATGCTGTCTACAAACAGGGAGTATCCTTCTCATGATGTTGATGCAAACACAAATAATGAGATTCAGGTCTGCCAACAGTTTCCCTGTGATGAAGATGATGAAGATAATTATGCTTATGCTCAGGACTCACACAATTTTTTGAATGACTTGAGGAGACCATCTGATGAAGAGATTAGAGCCTTCACAGCTGCAGCAGTTGCTCAAGTCAAAAAGAATTACAGCCTAAGAGGTAAGGCTCAGGTAAGTAAATCACACCAACTAGAGAATACTTTTGTGAACCAACTAGTGCACAGTCATAAAGGGACTGAAACACAAAAGAAGCAATGGAGCAATAATAAGCAAAATTTTAAGCAAAAAATAGGTCATGATTCTCAAGGGTCAGAAAATAGAATTCTCTAGGTTGAGGATCAAAACAAAGATTTTCAGATCAAAGATGACAGTCAGGGAGCCACGAAAATTAAAGCTGGATCATACCAAGATAAAAATAAAACTATAGATCAGGCTACAACTATTATACAAAATTATGCTCCATTTGACATAACTCAGGGCTTGTCCCAGGTAAAGATCTCTGTTCCATTGATGGAGCTGATGAAAGTTGAAGAGTTCAGAAATAAAACATTGTCCTTGATTTCAGGAATACCCTATCAAGCTAATCAGAATATTGAGACTCAGGGTAGGAAACAAGTTATTTGTATTGATGAGGATGAGGTCCCTGAAGTTTATTTGGGGATGACCATGACAAAATGCTCCTCACAGGTTGAGCCATTTTATGTCTCTCTTGTCATAAATGGAAAAGTGATTAAGAATTGTATGCTTGACTCAGGAGCATCAATGAACATCATGCCTTTGGTGATTATGCAGCAAGCTGGGTTAAAGATAGATAAGGCATGTGGGAAATGCTATGCCATGGATGCTAGGGAAGTACCTGTCATTGGAATTATGAAATATGTAGACCTATAAAATGAACATAACAGTTGTTGATATCAAGCCACAGTATGGCATGTTGTTGTCAAGAAGATGGGCAGCGTTGATTGGTGGAAGTATGCAACTAGATCTATCATATGCCATGATCCCGATGAATGGTAGGGATGACAAATTGATTAGAGAAGAAATGTCACTAGACGCAGTTGAGGATCAAGAGTCAGAGGAGCATATATGTTTTGTGGATACTGACTGTGATAATTTCAAAGTTGTCTCAGATGAAAAAGGGGGTATAGGGAGAGATATTTGCATTCAAGAGCTTGACCAACAGGGTCTCTAGACCATGTATTTTGATGGAGCTTGTTTGAAGGAAGGCTCTGGTGCTAGAATTGTATTTCTGTCTCCAGCTGGTAAGCTTCTAAAATTCTCTTTCTTGCTGAAGTTTTCATGTACAAATAATATTGCAGAGTATGAAGCTCTGTTATTAGGATTGAATGTTGCTTTGAAGCATGGGATCAAGATGCTCAAAGTATTTGGGGATTCGGAGTTAGTTGTTTCCCAAGTCAGAAACAAGTATGCATCAAAGAATAAGAGATTAAAACAGTATAAGCATGCTGTTTGGGATACAATTGAATTGTTTGATGCTTTTTCAATAAGCTGGATAGAGAGATTAAAAAATGTCAGGGCATATTTTCTAGCTAATGTAGCCATAAGGCCAGATGACATCACTTTGTCAGATGTTACAAATGTTGAAGTCAAACTTAGACCTGTAGTACCAGATAACGTATGCAGCTGGCAAGTGTTTGATGATGATAAGGATTTACTGAGATTTCTACATTGTATTGATGAATATGATAACTAAGAAATGGATTATCAGAATTTTGTAAAAGTTGTGGATGGGAAAGAAACTCTCTTAGGGAAGGAGGTAATTCAACTCAAGACAAATAAAATCCCTAGAGGGTTGGTTGCATTTGAAAATAGGGACCAATTTGTTACAAAGGCATCTCCAACAAACAAGAATGACTTGGAGGAGATAAACTTGGGGACATCTCATGCCCCCAAGAGGGTATATATTGGCAAACAACTCAAACCACACATCAGGAGTATGCTGATTGCACTATTGAAAAAATATAAGCATATTTTTGCTTGGTCATATGAGGACTTAAAAGCTTATAGGGAGGATTTATTCTAGCATGAAATCCCTTTGAAGCCTGGAGCTAAACCATTTAGACAGAAACAAAGACCTATCAACCCAACTTTAGCTCCAAAAATGCAGGAAGAGCTTATGAAGCTTAGGGAGGCTGGAATAATTATGCCCATTAGACACTCAACTTGGGTGTCCAACCTTGTCCCAGTTAGAACTTAGAAGAATGGTGACATAAGGCTTTGTGTGGACTTTAGAAATCTCAATGTATCTTCTTTAAAGGACAATTATCCATTGCCAAACATGGAAACCATGTTGCAGAAGGTGACTGGCTGTGAGCTTTAATCCATGATGGATGGATTTTCAGGGTACAATCAAGTGAAAGTAAAAGAATCAGAATAGTTCAAAACTACTTTCACCACTCCATGGGGAAGCTATGTATATGTGAGAATGCCATTTGGACTAACATATGCAGGTGCCACCTTTCAGAGAGCTATGGATGTTGCTTTTGCAGGATTGATTGACTCAATCCTGGCTGTATATCAGGATGATTTGATAGCTTATTCAAAAAAGGAAGAGCAACATTGCATGCACTTAGAGCAGATCTTTATTAGAGCATTGGAATATGGCATCTCACTCAACCTAAAGAAATGTGCTTTTGGGGTAGTGGAAGGAAAATTGCTTGGTCACATTGTTTCCAAGGATGGAGTCTGGATTGATCCTAAAAGGGTGGCTACAACTGACAAAATTTAGATCCCTAAAATAGTCAAAGGTATTCAGTCCTTCTTTGGGCAAATTAATTTTTTTAGAAGATTTGTTCCTAACTTTGTAGAGACCACCAAAGATATTTCTAAAATGTTGAAGAAAGGTGCAACTGTCAATTGGGAAGATGAAGCAACTAAATCATTTTAGAACATAAAAGAGGCTATAAAAATGGCTCCTGTGTTGAAATCTCCTGATTCTTCTAAGCCATTTCAGTTGTTCTCATTTGCTTCTTTCCACACTATTGCTGCATGCTTATTGCAAAAAAACGTAGAAGATTTTAAACAACCTATAGCTTTCTTTAGCAGGTCATTGCAGGCTGCTGAATTGAAGTATGACATCATGGAGAAGCAAGCATATGCACTGGTTAGAGCAATCAAAAGCTTCAGGCCATTTTTGGTAGGCTCTCAGATAATTGCATATGTGCCTCATGCAGCAGTTAAAGATATCTTTACTCAACAGGAGGTGACTAGAAGAAGATGCAGATGGATAAATAAATTGCAAGAGTTCAACATTGAAATACAAACCACAAAATTGGTACGAGGACAAGGTTTGGCAAAATTGATGACAGTCAAATCTAGAGGCATGCCAAGTGAATGTAGTGCATAATGAAGTTGTAAATATGTCAGAATGTGAATGGTATAAGGACATAGTACATTATTTGCAAAATTTGAATTGTCCTTCCCATCTCAGTGATAATCAGAAGAGGACCTTGAAGCTACATGCTATTAAATACATCATTGTTCAAGGAGAGCTATATTGGAAAAATCATGATGGTGTATTACTCAGATGTATAGATGAAAACCAGGCTAAGGATATTTTAAGTGACATGCATGATGGAGTATGTGGTGGACACTATGCTGCCCAGACTACAGCCCACAAAATTCTTAGAGTAGGCTACTGGTGGCCAACTCTCTTCTCAGATACACAAAGAATGGTAATAAAATGTGATCCTTGCCAAAGGTTCTCAGGAAGGCTAAAATATGAAGGTGCATTACCCCTCAGAACTGTAACTGTGGAAGCTCCTTTTCAGCAATGGGGAATTGATTTTATAGGGGAAATCTCAGAAAAATCAAGTGGAGGACATAGTTAGATTTTGGTTGCTACTGATTACTTCACTAAATGGATTGAGGCCATTCCAACTAAGAAAGCTACAAGCAAAGTGGTGATGGATTTCATTCTAGAAAATATTATTATCAAATTTAGAATACCGATAAAAATGGTCACAGATAATGTAATGTGCTTTAGGTCTGGTGAATTTATTGATTTTTGCAACAATTATGGAATAAATTTGTTGCATGCATCACCATATCATCCACATGGAAATGGTCAAGCAGAGTCAAGCAACAAAAACCTCATGAAAATTGTCAAAAGGATGGTAGGCAGAAACAAAAGGGGTTGGGATTCAAAGCTGAAAATGGCATTGTGGGATGACAGAGTAACAGTGAAGAAAGCAACTGGAAGGTCGCCTTTTGAACTGGTGTATAGTGCAGTAGCTAAATTACCTGTGAACAACTTCCTACCAGTTTATAAATTTATACAAGAAAATGAGGAGGAGATTGAGGACTCAATGACTGAAAGAATAAATCAGCTGGTTGCACTAGATGAAATGAGAAGGGAGGCACAGAAAATAAACATCAAGATACAACAAAAGGTAAAATATTTGTTTGATAAAAGGGCTATAGTGAGAAAGTTTCAGATAGGTGATTTGGTCCTTGTATGGAATGCAAGGAACCAGGATAAGGGCAAGCACGGTAAATTTGAGCCCTTATGGGTGGGCCCGTACCAAATCAGCAACACTCATGGAGAAGATTCCTACTTTCTCCAGGTCCTCAATGGTGAACTATTGGAATTGCCTGTGCATGGTCAGTTCCTAAAACCCTACTTCTCATAAATGGGTAGCTTTTGTGCACACTGTAAACTAGATGTAAATATTTTGTACATGCCTTGTATAGTCGGTCATGTTTTGAGTTTTGCGTTTTGTCTGGTTTGCCCCGGAGTAGCTTGGTTCTCGCTGCAGTCTTGCATCTGCACGTCCCCGATCGGAGCCACTGGTGGTGCTCACCTAAGGTTGGGGTCCCAAATGTGTGTTTGCAGGCTTTTGTTCTTATCCCCTCGAACCCTTAGTGCCTTAGTTTGGGTTGTTCCTCGACCCACATGCAATGTTTTACCATTTTTTCAGTCACACTTCATGAAAAATGCTAAGTTTTTGTATGTGCAAGTGCAAATGTGTGTTGGCGGGCTCAAAATGCATATCGACTCTCAAAAATGGTAAAAAATCAAGTATATGCATTTCGAGATGCATATCGAGTTTGCATATACAAGGGGGGAATCTATCGCAGATTCCTGGGAAATATTCAGTAGTTGTATATCGGGTTCACTGTAGCTGGTGCATATAGAAGTATACAATGGAAAATATACAAGGTGTAGACATGCATTCACTACAGTACAATGTATGATGGGGCCCGCAGATATACAAGGCTAATTATACATCAGAAATATGCAGGGCTCAGATCCGAGGAGTTTTACATTCTGTTTGATGCAGGTTTGAGATCTGGATTGCATGTATGTTTCATTTGTATGATCAAATATACATTCCTGATGTGCAAGGGGGAATCTAAAGGAACATGCAATCCGATTGATAAAGGATAAAGTCCGCTGCTTGTATGTATATTTTCACTTGTATATTGGTGTTGTATATGCTGGTATACATTCAAAAGATGCAAGCTGGATTTGAGAATTATTCCAATCCGATGGATAAATTATCTGGGGTCCGTTGTATGTCTATCGCATTTGTATGATGCGATATACAAGGAAATGTACAAGCAAGGAGATACAAACTGGACCCGATTTGATTTTCAAAGCACCTCATAGTCATTTGAGGTCCGCAGCATGCATATCGTGCACTGTATATGCTGATATACAATGCGATGTGCAGGGAAAGATACATCCCATATTTCAAAGCATTTCCAATCCACTGTATAAAAATTTGAAATCTACAGAATGTATATTATGATTGTATATGCGTTTGCATATACAAAAGTGCTAAAGGTAAAATGGAAGCAGGAAAAGTCAGCGATGACAAGGAAGCATCTGTGTGGCGCATTCTCATTGGCCAGCGACTTGCCTGTTTGTTTTGAACCGTAGATTTGGGAGATGCAAAGAAGGATCGACGGCTGTGTTCAAATGTTCGATGGTGAGGGTTTTCCCATGCATATACAGTGGCATTCTTGGTGGGAAAATTGTTTATGCATCTGCTGCTGCGTTTCCACGGTAGTTGCGAGTTGGTATGCCATTAATGGCAGGATTGCTGGTAGGTATGGGCCGAAGGGACATGTCAGCTACCACCTTCAAGTGGAGAATCTTCTAGTAGCGGCACAGGGCTCAAGTCCAACTACTCCTCACCCTTCTTCTGCTTCTTCCCGTTTTGTCTTCTACTACATTGATTGATTTGGGCATCATTCTTGGTGCATTGTAATTGGTAGAATTTTGATTTGACTTTTGTACGGTTCTGTTGAGGGCACACTTTGAGTATATCTGAGGTGTGTGCCTCATTGGCTGTGGTTGAAAGCTAGACAAATTCTGGTGCTGTGACATAATACAACTTCATTGGTGGCCCTGTCCTTGATGTCTTGTGAGTTTATGAGTCTCATGTTGTATGTTTCATGCATAAATTCACTGGTTTCATGCTATTTTATATGAGAAATGCTTTGTGCATGTGTTTAATCATTTGTCTCCAAGCTGTGGGTATGTTTTCATTTGAATCAAGATAGCTAAGGGTTGTTCAAGATTCAGGAATATAGTTTTTTTGTATTGAATGTTTAATCTCCCACCTTTGTTCAAGGAGCAAACTAAATGTTTCAGGTTAATCATTGAGAAGGCATGTTGCAGCAAGGATACCATTAAGAATGAATGACTAAACACCCAGTTTTTGGGTAGTATCTGTAAGGCAGGTGCTAAACAAATCCCCTTGAAATCTAGTCTTTGGTATATGTTTGTGCTGATCATTCACATGTGTATGTCTATTGACTCCGAGCCTTGGATAGGCACCGATCTAGTCTTGTATTGAGGTTACAGCCCAATGTCCTAGTTTTGCATCCCAATACCAAAAATCAAATTAAAACTTCAAATACAAACCTTTAGGACATTAGGAGTAGTTTTAGGACCAAAATCCTCTATCTACAACTGAACATAGGCCCAAAGCTAGCCCCTTTGTACTTATATCACAGTTTTGGTCTGCATAAGAGAGGATTTATCTGCTTTGTGTCAACATCCTAGCTAACTTGTAGGTGCATTTCATAGATGTTGAATAGGGAATCCCCCCTTGGTTCTGTAGAGCCTAAAGAAGAAGAGGAGATATTTATAGAGTCTATCTCCTGTACTATTGGCCCCTGGCCCGGGAATCCTATTGATCAATGATGGGTACTTTGTACGGATAACTAGGAACAAGCATCCAGTCTGGGAAAATAACCAACATAACGCATGAGTATTCAGTTAGAAGTTAAGAGTTGATTTATAATGATATTAAATAGGGATTCATAGGTATTGAATCAGGGTCATCAATATATGAGAATCACATTTTATTCATAGTTCTTTGGAATACATTAAATAAAATGAATATTTAGTCATTGATTAAATAGTAATATGTCAAGACTTTTGTGATATTAATTACAAAGTAACTGAAATCTTTAGAAGGTAATTCTTGTGCGCAGCCATGGTCAGCTTGATATCTATCAATAAAGTTTGTATTATATTTAATTATCATTATCTTACTAATGCAGTTTCCCTAATTGTCTGTAGTAGCTTATGGTGTCACAATTACCTAATTGCAGTATGAATGAAGGATTGATTTGTTTTGAAGACAAAATTGGTACAGGTGAATGTTAAGACTTGATTGATTGTAAAGGTTAGTCGATTAATATAAATCTATTGAGAAATAAAAGAGGAGTTGATAAACATGAAGTTTCACAGATTGTATTAGTTGAGCATAGATGACTAAGTGTGGAGCTGGGGTAATAGTTACCAAGAAAGCTGTATTGATTACAATTATATATATTCAAAGTAAATATCTTTAAAATGATTGGTTTGTAATGAATTTTTATGAATAAAAACTATTGAAATTTTGGTATTTATTCTTAATTTATGACTCTCTTTTGTTTGTTAATTGAATTCTATTGAAACAGTTGCTAGAGGGTTGAATTTTCTACAATTGAATTTTTAGATCTAATATTACATTTGTTCAAAGTAAGTAATTACCTTATTATAACTTAATTGTTTGCTTTATAATTGGGTTATTATAGTACTATTTTGAAGTTGGCATTACATATGGGTTCATTAACCACTGGAGGGTTATCTCGTGGGGGAAATATAGGCATACAAGGTCTAGTGTTCACTATCCCAGCCATTGAACACCGATTTTCTATCTTGCTATTCACTGAACCATCCTCGTTATCACCATTCCTTTTGTCACCATTACCATCTCCATGTCCCCCATTGCCATTTCTATTTCTATTATTATTATTGTTGTTATTCCCTTCAATTTGTCTCACCAATAGAGCACAAATCTGATTCATATATTGCTGCATTTATCATTGTCACCAAGTGAGATCATTTAAAATCTCTCTAGTACTAGGTTCACTGTGCTCCCGATCACCCATGTCTACCTCAACCTTGTCGAAACCTGTAAAAGGATCTATATGTGTTGGTACTTCAAGGTTTGGGTTTGACATGTTTCTCCTCAAATAATACTGATGTGTGTTGGGCTGCATCACTCAAAGGAAATACTGCATGGTTCACTATCACAATTGCATAGGATGGCAAGAAGAATTGAGCTCTAATACCACTATAATGTCCCACCCTAATTTTTTTTTGTTTTTTTCTGATTTTTCTGTGTTGTGCTTTGGTTTTGTTTTTGTTTAAGAAGAAGGCATCTATGCAAAATTTTGTTTCACAATAGATATGATAGGAAAATTAAGCAGAACTGGAAATAACTTCACAAACACATTTTTAAAATATCCATATTTAACTATAATCTAAAAGTACATTATCTCAACCAAAGAAGAGATACACTGGTGGGGAAATCTAATTACAAAGCTAAAGAAAACATACCCATTTGCTGATACAATTAATTGCAGGTTTGAAAATGGTGATATCAATAATTTGGAGCCACAAAACACCTCCAATACAACAAACCCCTGATTTCTCCTCCTTGGAAATGTTGCACAATTGATGGTATTCCATAAATGAACCAAGTTTGATGTCCAAGCCCTAGGCGTTTTGGGCCTAAAGTGCTCATGCCTTGCTTTGTAGGTAGTACGACCTGGTTTGGGGAATGTAGCAGAAACCAAACAACTCACAACCCCTCAAATTTGCTCCCAAAAAAACTCTATCAAATACCCATAATTTTCTGCAATAAACCATGCCAAAAACTGAAGAGGAAATGCCAATGAAAGAAGGTTCAAACCCAATGAAAATGGTAGGTTCCCACTAGGACTGGTACGACGAGCATAGGGAATGCCAAAAAGTTTCAAACTCATTAAAAAACTGCATTTCTAATCAGAAAAACTCCTCTAAGAAACTTCTCACAAATTTGTAAGCAAATACCCCTTAAAAAACCTTAGAACATTGCACATTGAATGTCCCAACATAACCTCTATATGAAGTTATCAGCAAATATCCTAGAGAGATCTTTCACTCCCATAGATATTGTTCTCTGTGAGGGTTTCCATCCTCAAGAAGCATGAAAATGGTGAACTCAGTTCAACCAACAAATACATGTGTGTGTAAAATCAAGCATATCAAATGAGCATTCAAAAACTTCTTTTATTTTCCTTCCAAAACCCTACGCCCATGTTGGGGATTAAAATATTTAATTTTGTTTTAACTCCTTATGCCTCCCATAAAGTGGCGCTCATCTCAAAGAGCCTTATGTTTCATTTTCCACTTTAATTTATCTCCTATAGTCACTTTATAAAATATATTAAATAATGATTAAGTTATATCTTTAATTTAACTTTATAATTTATCATTATTTAATTTAAATTTGTTTGACTATATCAAATATTGAAAAGTCAATATCCACTGCTTCCACTGACACATCTAAAAATAGTAACCCTGCCGGCTAACTCAACTGGTGTCCAAAACTGACTTACTAAAAATAGTAAGTATTGGAGAACTCAACCAAAATCACCCCAGAAAAGGGTGTTGTGCACATCATAACCATTAGAGCTAAAAAACACATCAGATACTACCATCTAGCTAGATAAACTGTCATCCCAAAGTTCCCTAACCCTAACATATTAGCCTACGGGAACCACTAAATAGGCTAACTATCCACCAAACTTTATTGATTAGGAAGGGGACATTATAGTTGATGATTAGTTTATTATCATTTTTATATGTTAATGATATGTTAATCATTGGGAATAGAAATGACGTGATAAAATAACTAAAATCCTAGCTTTTTTCATAGTTTGATATGAAAGACTTAGGTTTTGTCAAATTCATCTTAGGTATGGAGATTAAAAGAGATCATGTAAACAAGACACTTTAGCTAAACCAAATAAAATATGCTGAAACTATCTTATAGTGGTTCCAAATGCATGATAATAAACCAATGAATTTTCTTTTTTAGTTGGGACAAAATTATTTATTGAACAATGTCCCAAAATAGATAAGGACCTTGAGGGGATAAGTAGAGTTTCATATGCTAGTGTTCTTGGGAGTATTATGTATGCAATGATTTCACAAGACCAAATATTTTCCAAGAAGTGTGAGTATTGAGCAAGTTTATGTCTAATCTTGACAAGGAACATTGGACTTGGGGTAAGAGTGTCTTCAGGTATATGTCCAGAGAACTATAGATTACTTCATTTTCTATTAGGGCATAGATGATGTAGGTAGGGTATTGGATATATGTTTTTATGGATGTAGGCTGGGCATGTGACTTGGATAGTAGAAGGTTTACCAATGGCTATTTACTCTCTATTTGGGGAAGCTTTTAGCTAGATGAGTAAAAGGCAACAAGTTGTTGCTCTTTCCACTACTAAGATAAATATATGGCTACTATGTATGTTGGGTCCCAAAATTGTAGCTCCACGATCCTAGAGTATCAATCTATCTTCAAGGCTTAGGATTTATCTTCATGAAGATAAATCAAGGACTCATCAACATAGTATTAGTGATTAAAGGCCAATTCAAAGAGTGGGTGCTCTCTCCTTCACTTTGGGCTCAACTAGACCTATGAAGGTGTTCCCAGAGATATCCTAGACATGATTTATAATAGAGAATGATGAGCCAAACTAGACCTTTACAACTCTACCTAGTGTATGTTTATCCCCAAGATTTGTCACTGAGCCAAAGACTAACTAGATGTATATTAAACCTCTTCTTATGCTGATGTTGATATCAATGCAGATATGCAATAAATATGCATGTAAAACATGATTCATCAAGATAAACGACTATTATAGTGTTAGTAAACATATTTATCACTTCAAAATAGATAAGAAAACTGTGACTTGCCCAACGAATGGTGACAAAACTTCCTACAATAGTTGGAGAGATCACCAATGGAATAGTGATCTTCCTTTGCATTTGAGAGGGCCATCTCCCTCATATGTTGGGTTTTTATAATTTTTTAGGCACTTTTAACCAGAAAGTACCAAAAGGTAGAAAAGGAAAAATAAAAGGAAAAGAAGAGGAATCTGTCTACAAACATAAGAAACACAATACAAATTTCTAGGAGGGAAAAATGAGTAGATCTGCAACAGAAGCACAAAGTCTTCCAAATCAAATTCATGAAAAGAGTAGATAAAGAGAATAAATAGATAATCAATTAAACATAAGAACAATTAATTTCAAAAAAGAAATATTAACATAAGAGCAATAATTCCTTTTGAATATTAAAACTAACAGGAGCACAAAATCTCCAACAATTCCTCTTACAAGCTTTTTATTTTGTTTCTCCCAAATAAAAAATTCACATAACTGTAAATAAAATTGGAATGTTACATACAACATAGAATGAGAAGAGAGAACACCCATACAATAAAAAAATCTCTTTTTAAAGATTTTACGCACACAGAAGTAGTTGGGTAACTACTTGTAACTCCATTTTTACCTAACTCCTACCTTTAATTATTTTCCCACCTTTTCATAAAATCATATCCATGGGAAATTCCTAAAAGTCATGTGCAATAATCCTTTGCACTTTACAACATTAATTAATTCTTTAAAAGAATTAATTTACCTTGAAATTATAAATTGACCTAAGTACATGTAATTTTATTTGACATGACTATAGTGTGAACTGATTACTTTTGCACTATAAAATAATATTTAATTCTTTAAAAGAATTAAATAGATATATTGGTGCAAAGTAATTTATAAATCTATAGATTGCCTGATAATGGGCTTGAGTGACACTGGGTGTCATTAATAGAAATGATGGAGAAAGCGTACGGTGAAGTGTGTAAGGTGCTGGTGAAGGGAGACTAAGGCTGGCATGCATCATGATTTTTTATGGCGTTTGGGAAACGCCAAGTCATTTCTCGAAGTTGGGGTGGCAAAAAATATTGAAAGTTAATCGTTCTTATTTTTGACATGATTATTCCTTCCTCCAGTGACTGGTGAATGTGTTTATGATGGACACTGTTGGTGTGACCGGTGAGGTTGGTTTGGAGCCTAGAATGAGGGTTGCGAAGGGCAAGAAGGTGGTGGAAAGAGTCCCCAGAAGATGGACTAGGAAGAGGGGCAATGTTTCATCTGTAGGTGGTTGAATGGTGAGGAAGTAATTTGCTCGGATGTGACTTAAGAAAATCTCTGGTGAAGATGCCATGGTTGGAAATAAAGAATCCAATTCTCTGGGATTGGTTGGGGTGACTCCTTAAGGTGGCGAAGGAAGTAGATGGAAAGGAAGGGGAATGTAAGGGAAGCGATGGAAAATCTTTTGTTGGATTCTAGTACTTCTCGTGGGAGGTGGAATGTCTTCAGAGTAGTCCAGTCACTCACAATCACTACCATGCTTTCCATTGTAGCTTCTGTAGTCTTGACGCATGAGGATTTGATCAAAGATTCTAAATAGAATTCGAAGAGCTTGGAGCTTGTTTTAGGTCACTTGCATGATGTTACGATTAGGGTGATGGAGACTAGCAAAGTGGTTGATGGGATAGCTAGCAAGATGGGATTTCCTGTTTCAGAGCATGCTCAACCATCCTTCTCCTGTGCGTGTGATAGTGAAGCTAACGATGTCAACTTGTTTGGTGATGGAGGTATTTAGGTGGTGCAGGAGCACCAAGACATCTAGGTTTTGGTTGGATTTTGAAGTAGTTTGTTTTGTTTAATAAGGTCTTTGAGACCATCTTAATGTTGTTATGAGGCTTGAAAGCCATGCTTGTAAGGGACTATGTCCAAATAGCTAGAAACTATTGTTAGGTTGTAGTCCTAGGAAGGACAATCATGTTTTAATAGGCAGTTTGAATTAGTCTTTTATGTAAAGCCTTTGTGAGACATTTAGGACAGTCAGTAAAGTCTTCATGTTTGTAAGCCTATAGAGGCATGTCAAAGGTTGGAAGGGTGTGTTACAACCTTGTCCAAGGTTAAATGTTAAACAAAACATCATATAAACCAAACACTGTCGCTATAGTCCTAAAAGAGGACAATTACCAGTTTCTACAGTTTGAAAACAAGAAGGAAGTTCGATGGTTGGGGCAGCTTCATCAACCCCAACCACTCCCATTCTTCTTGAATCAAATGTAGGGGGTCTATTTAATTCCTAGAAGATGTGTTGTGAAAGATATAACCAGTGGTTTGCAAGAAATAAAGAAAAGATCTCTGTTTTCCTATTTTTTCTGCATTTTTCTGAGTTCATGTGTATTTGAGCCCGTACTACTGTACAGTATGGCCCTGTCATGGAAGCTTGAACATCTGGGAGTGTAGTGTGGTGAGTTAACTATCCATTGAAGCAAGTTTGGAACCTTGAAGTTAATTAGAAAACATACAATGACTGTGGGACATCAAACTGCCTCTTGAAATTGCTGTCTCCATAAGTTATTTGTTGTTTTCCTGAGAAATCCATACCTGTACGGAACTGTCATAGCACAAGGGCATGTTGGATGGATAGTAGATTGAAATAGATTTGTTTTGAATCTTGTTTGGGATCTTGACATTAATCTTGGTGTGAGAAATCGTTGTTCTATTGTTGGCTGTCCTAAAACCTAGATTAGGGTTCTTCTGAACAACCCGATGGAGATCTCCCCATTCTATTGATTTTGTTCTGTTTCTACTCAATGGAATGGGTTGTAAGATAGTTAGTCCATAGTCTTGTGAAGGTTTTGGGAGGCAGGAGGATGGTTTGGTCTGAGTTCTCCATGTAATTGACTCTGTAAATACCATATGTTGAGACTTGGTGAAGGACAGTAGCAGCTTGGTGATTATCCTTGATTGTATTCAGTGGTCAACCAGAGAATGCCATATATTGAGAACAATACAAAGGGCTCCTGATCTTGCAATGACCTTGTGCCAAGAGGTAGGAAGAGACCTCTCTGAGAAACCCATTCATTGTACCTTATGCTGTCCTGACAGTCATCTCTGAAGACAGTCACCGCAAGGGAGGACACTAGGTATGTTTGGCTTGTAATTGATTGGTCAAGGAAAGTCGTTAAATGTTTGGCATGTTATTGGTTTGGTTGGTTGTATGAGATAGGGTTTGTCTCATTAGGGATCATCCTATGAAGGCTATTGTGACTGTCTCTCTCTAGTGAAGCAGAGATGTTGTGACTATCTTAGAAAGGTAGAATAAGGATTACTGTCCTGCAGAATGGGTTAGATGGAGTCTTAGATGGAGTTGAGTGTCCTGAGATAAGTATCCTGAAGTTCCCTCATTGTGTACAGTCAAGAACAAGTTAGTATTGTGTTGAAGCCCTTCATGGTGTGGAGTTTGACCTCTGTCATAGAAGATAGTGAACTTGAAGGGTTATTGCATGAGAAGTTATGAACATGCTTTTGCTGTCCTAGATGCTCTGCATCATATTGGTATTAGAGGCACTAGTAGGTCTTTGAGGAAGTAGTAGATCTTGTGAAACAGTAAGGGTTTGTGAGAGGTGTAAGGATGCCTCCTAAGAATCAAATGGCTAGGGAGAACAATGAGTTGATAGAAGCCTTAGAGGCTAGAGAAAAAGAGTTGAGGGACAGAAGAGAGCAGGATGCTACAAGGGAAAGAGAGTTAAGGCAAGTGAGAAGGGAGAATGCATCAATCTTAGCAAGATTGGAAGCATTGGAGAAAAATCCAAGAAGGGATGAGCAAGATGATCAAGAAGGAGATGAGGAGGTAGATGAGAATCCTCCTAAGGATGAGTTGGATGCTGAAGAGAAGAAGTTTGTGAGATTGCTGAAGGCAGTCCAAGGAAGTGGAACAAAGGCAAACATAGAGTTACCTATCTATCAGGGGAAGATGGATAGTGAAGAGGTGTTAGGGTGGATAGATGCCCTGGAAAATTTTTTTGAGTATGAGGAGATGAGTGATGACAAGAAGATCAAGTTTGCAAAAACAAAACTGAGAGGAACAACACTTACATGGTGGAGTAGTGTGCAAATAGAAAGAATGGCTAGAGGTGCATCAAGAATCACTTCTTGGGGTAGGATGAAGGATATGATGAAGGATCAATTCCTTCCATCTGATTACTCCATTCAGACAAAGAGGATGAGGCAGAATTTGAAACAAAAGGACATGGATGTTATGTCCTATACTGAGAAATTTCATAAGCTTAGTATTAGAGAAGGATTGGAAGATGAAGAAGAGAAAGTGGCAAGGTACCTTAATGGGCTTAGGTATAACTTGCAAGATGAGATTGGCTTGACAGTACCAAAATCACTTGGAGAATGTTTTCAGTTAGCCATCAGGACTGAAGAGAGGGTGAAAAGGAAGCAAGAAAGGCAAGGAGGAAGTGGAAGAGGATATAGAGGTAGGGGAAGACCTACTACTGAAGTTCAGAACAGTAATGAGAAAGGTAAGGAGTTTTCTGCAGATAAGAGAGGTGGATATAGAGGTGGAGGTAGATTTGGGTCAGGTAGAGGAGTGTTCACAGGCAGATGTTATCACTGCAATGAGGTGGGACACAGATCTTTTAAATGTCCTAAGAAGGATGATATTGACAAAAGCAAGGATAGAAGAGTTCACTTGGCACAAGAGGAGGAGAAGCCAGAAGAACCAGAAATGTCGTCAGCCTCTCCAGTGATGGTTGGAGAAATGCTTATGGTGGAGAAAGGTAAAATGTAGCAACCACCACAGGTATCTATTTTCAGAACTAATTGTTTAAGCCATAGAAAGATATGCAAGTTGATTGTAGATTTAGGTTCTCATGATAATCTAGTTTCTTGGGAAATGGTGCACAAGTTGGGATTGAAAACTTTTGATCATCCTAGTCCTTACAATGTCACTTGGGTGAGTCAAGAGCAGCAAGTAAGGGTTACTAAGAAGGCATATGTTGATTTTACAATTGGTCCATATCAGGATTATGTTTTGTGTGATGTCATTCCAATGACATGTGGGCATATTATTTTGGGTAGACCATGGCAGCATTTGAGGAGAACAACTCATGATGGTTATACTAATGACTATGTGGTGCACAAAGATGGTAAGAAGTTCAAACTGATGCCTTTACCTTGTGAAGAGAAGAAGGAACATGTTACTATTTGTTTTGGAGAGAAATTGAAGTTGAATGTGTAGGTTAAGGATGATTGTAAACAGCAGGAACAGTTGCAGCAGAAGAAGGTGGATGACAGTCCTAAAGAGCAGCAGGTTTGGGACTTGAGTTATGTCAAGATTGGAGACATTTAGTGCCCTATAAGGAGCTAGAAGAAGGAAGGAAAACAACAAATAATATAGAGAGAAATAACTCAGAACCTTAAGTTGGGAAGAACAGAAACATTGTAGCAACAGGGTCCTAGGCAAGGACACCAAAACAGGTTTTATGGTTCTAACACTGTTTACAGGAGCCATGCAGGTTGGAGAAGGAGGAAGATTACTCTTGGAGAGTTCATGTTTCCTAGTCAGAGGAACATCCCAACAAGATGGAAGAATGGTTGGAGTAGATCCCATAACTCTTGGGACAAGAGTTTTCATCATGCCGGGGAGTATGGTGTAGGAGCACCAAGACATCTAGGTTTTGGTTGGATTTTCAAGTAGTTTGTTTTGTTTAATGAGGTCTTTGAGACCATCTTAATGTTGTTATGAGGCTTGAAAGCCATGCTTGTAAGGGACTATGTCCAAATAGCTGGAAACTATTGTTAGGTTGTAGTCCTAGGAAGGACAATCATGTTATAATAGGCAGTTTGAATTAGTCTTTTATTTAAAGCCTTTGTGAGGCATTTAGAACAGTCAGTAAAGTCTTCATGTTTGTAAGCCTATAGAGGCGTGTCAAAGGTTGGAAGGGTGTGTTACAACCTTTTCCAAGGTTAAATGTTAAACAAAACATCATATAAACCAAACACTGTCGCTATAGTCCTAAAAGAGGACAATTACTAGTTTCTGCAATTTGAAAACAAGAAGGAAGTTCGATGGTTGGGGTAGTTTCATCGACCCCAACCACTCCCATTCTTCTTGAATCAAATGTAGGGGGTATATTTAATGCCTAGAAGATGTGTTGTGAAAGATATAACTGATGGTTTACAAGAAATAAAGAAGAGATCTCTGTTTTCCTATTTTTTCTGCATTTTTCTGAGTTCATGTGTATTTGAGCCTGTACTACTATATAGTACGGCCCTGTCATGGAAGCTTGAACATCTGGGAGTGTAGTGTGGTGAGTTAACTATCCATTGAAGCAAGTTTGGAACCTTGAAGTTAATTAGAAAGCATACAATGACTATGGGACATCAAACTGCCTCTTGAAATTGCTGTCTCCATAAGTTATTCACTGTTTTCCTGAGAAATCCATACTTGTACGGAACTGTCATAGCACAAGGGCATGTTGGATGGATAGTAGATTGAAATAGCTTTGTGTTGAATCTTGTTTGGGCTCTTGACATTAATCTTGGTGTGAGAAATTGTTGTTCTATTGTTGGCTATCCTAAAACCTAGATTAGGGTTCTTCTGAACAACCCGATGGAGATCTCCCCATTCTATTGATTTTGTTCTGTTTCTACTCAATGGAATGGGTTGTAAGATAGTTAGTCCATAGTCTTGTGAAGGTTTTGGGAGGTAGGAGGATGGTTTGGTTTGAGTTCTCCATGCAATTGACTCTGCAAATACCATATGTTGAGACTTGGTGAAGGACAGTAGCAGCTTGGTGATTATCCTTGACTGTATTCAGTGGTCAACCAGAGAATGCCATACATTAAGAACAATACAAAGGGCTCCTGATGTTGCAATGACCCTGTGCCAAGAGGTAGGAAGAGACCTCTCTGAGAAACCCATTCATTGTGCCTTATGCTGTCCTGACAGTCATCTTTGAAGGCAATCATCGCAAGGGAGGACACTAGGTATGTTTGGCTTGTAATTGATTGGTTAAGGAAAGTTGTTAAATGTTTGGCATGTTATTGGTTTGGTTGGTTTTATGAGATAGGGTTTGTCTCATTAGGGATCATCCTATGAAGGCTATTGTGACTGTCTCTCTCTAGTGAAGCAGAGATGTTGTGACTGTCTTAGAAAGGCAGAATAAGGATTGCTGTCCTGCAGAGTGGGTTAGATGGAGTCTTAGATGGAGTTGAGTGTCCTGAGATAAGTATCCTGAAATTCTCTCATTGTGTATAGTCAAGAACAAGTTAGTATTGTGTTGAAGCCCTTCATGGTGTGGAGTTTGACCTCTGTCATAGAAGATAGTGAACTTGAAGAGTTATTGCATGAGAAGTTATGAACATGCTTCTGCTGTCCTAGATGCTCTGCATCATTAGGTCCTATTTTTTAGTTGTCTATTTAGTTTTTTTTTGGTGAAAGGTTTAGAGAGTTGGGCCGCTGTAATTTGCCCCTCTCTAGTTTTTTGTAATATGGGTTGGAAATGATAACAGTAGTAGGCTACTTATGATTTTTGATCGAAGACTATTGCAGATGTCAGTTGCTTTGGCTGAGACTACTCCAGGGGTTTGTTTTACAATTTCTTGTCAGGTGTCTAGACTTTACAGACTTATGGGGTTTTCCCATTTTTTATTTGGTCCTGGGTCCCATAAACCAGGGTTTTATTATCAATTTTTTTTAATAAATCTATAGACCACTCCCTTTGACATGATTAATTACCCTTGCTAGAAAATTAGATAAAAATCAATTAATTCAAAAGAATTAATATGATTAAATTTAATAATATTAGCTAATGTCCCAGAAAGTATTGCCTTTTGTATTTTTGCTTTATCCATATGGTAAGAGAGTGATCCCAAAGAAGTGATTTTTATAAAGTTGTATGTGATTGTTTGGTCCCGCTTTAATCACAATTAACCTTCAATCACTTGTAGAGTTCCATTGAAAGATTTATATGAGATTTATTAAATTGAGGGATAACAATAGCTCTAACTAGACTGCATTTCTTGGTGGAGTGTAGAGAACTCCAAAATCTCTATGTAGTGGATTAGTCCCTTATCCATTGGGCTTTAGCTTAACACCGTCTCTAGGTTTAGATTCCTTCCTATTCTCTTTGGGTAATTCTTCATACTTCTCCACATGTTAGCAATATATCCATATTGACTTGTAACCAAACATCATGGATAATCTACAACATAGTCAGAAACCATTACTTTATCCACCTTGTCTTGCACAACCCCTCAAACTTAGCCTTTAGTTCTTCCTCCTTCACATCAAATGGGCTCACATCCCTTTCCAGATTATCTAAAACCAAAAATTCTGAGGAATAAAACTTTCTCTCCCTAGTTCTGACATCTCCATAACAATGTCCACATCCAACATCTAGATTCATTAAGGCCCATTTGAATCATCATGTTTGCTCTCTTTCTTGATAGCATTGGTTTTATAGACCTCATACAATGTTGCCAATTTGAATCCTTTAAGTGGTCGGTTCCCTTCCCATCATAAATTGACCCATTTTCTGAGAATACACTCACATCAAAAATGTATAGCTCATTGCAACTGCACATTGAAGAATGAAAGAAATATTTACAGTGAGTTGTGACACTGTTACTAAAGTATGTTCTGTATTGATTGTATGCTGGAAAATTTGACTGTCTAATGTTTGATTGAGAAGGCCTTGAATAAAGCTTCATGGAACTTGTGCTTGTCTTTTGGCATTCTTTACAAGACAAATGTAAATTCCTTTCAAGATTGTGATTGAAATAAAAAAGGGTGTATCAGCAGAATCTAGATAAACTGAGGGATAAGAGTCACTCTTTTTTGAAATAGAATGACCATTGTAGTGATGTTGAATAGTTGACATGTTCTTCTGACCTTCATAATTGCATCTAAAAATGGTTGTTTTGTCATTTCTTCTTTGTACGGTTCTATGACATTCGCATATACATGTGCAATCCACCTTTATTTCATCAACTGTAGATAACTCTATCTGTAACTGAGCACGATTGTCATGTTGCCCACTTAAATTCTAACTTCCATAATCACATTTCTTCTTTGAAGGACTATAGTCATTTTCTTCATCAGATGAGATATTCACTACAACAGGCAGCAATTCTAGTGATCCTATCTTATTTCTCTTAGGCTGGTTGTGCTTGTTCACAACTTTGACAATATGCACCTTGCTCCTAGTTTGGTCTAGATGATCGCTTGGGTCTTTAAATCCATAAGAAGGGTTGTTTTGTATGTTGATCTTCACATCTGATGTGGTCAAGCCACTAGATGTTAGAACATCAATATCATTAGAGGCGTCACTTTGCAGTTGGAATAAGTGAGAACTTTTGTAAGATGAAACTTCACACACTTTGATTAGAATGTTTCATGGTGACATCTCATTTTCTAAAAGTTGTTGAATAGTCTATTTGTATTCTTGTATAATCTTTACATTTTTTTTCTAGGTTCTCCATATTTTGGCATGCGAAGCCCTACAAGAAGGTAGAGCAGGAAAAATGTTCCCTTGTGTTGTGGCTTATGTTTTGTTTTAGGTGTGATGTTTTTGTCATGCCCACATTTTACATGTGGACAAGAAAATCAAACTAACAAAATTTTTAGGTGTGATGTTTCCAAATAGATGGGATTGGAGTTGTAAATCATCACCATGTTGTACTAATTTCTTTGAAGATTTTACATTTACATCTGTGTGATTATAGTCTTGAACTTTTCTTCCACTAGTGAACATCTCACTATTTTTTTAGAGTCCACCGCTTAACATTGCCCCTAGGATAATGAAGGAAAACTTTTTTTCCAACATTGCCCTCCATAATTATTTTGTCTGTCTGGTTCTCTTCCATAGTCAATTTTTCACTTTTTCTTCCACAATTATACCCCTCATCCCAATTTTCCATAGCCAAGGATGATGAAAGACTTAGATCATACCACCATGAGAAGATAATGAATAATCTTAAGAATGTTTTCTCCCTTCTTTTCTGATATCAATACTCAGATGACTACTCATCTGATCTGCTTTTAATTCAACTACCATTGAGTTAAGATCTAGACTACCTTTATTTCAACAAAGAATTAATGCACTCTGCTATTAAACTCAATCCCAATTTTTTTTTCAATCCACTCTCATTCATCAACTTTCTTATTATTGAGGTATCATCCCAACTACTAGCTTCTACATAAATATTTGAAAGAAACTCATAATGATAAGTTGGAGGTATTTTTCGTAGTATGTCAAATTATGATATTTTATTTCAGGGTTTAACTGCGTAGTTTTTGAGTCAAACTACTGGTCATGTGTTTGAGTCAAATTATGGGTCATGTGTTTGACTCAAAAACTACACAGTTAAACCCAGAAACTCATAATATCCAGGTTTTTCAGGTGCTAATGTAAAAAGATTCTCTATCATAAACTCTCCTAACTTGTGTTACAGTAAACTCCACATGGACTAAGAAACCCCCCCACAATTAGGTTTCAGAGGCATCTATTCAATAAGTCTCATTCTTCACATATGTGTCCAATACAACTAAGAATGTATACTAAGAAGGCATAATGTTCCACTATGGGTGTGATACAATAATCTTGAATCATAACATCAAAACATTGCATGCCTTTAATCACTAGATTTGTATGATTGCATACATACAAAATAGGAACAAAGATAACATGACCTGGCTATATACCTTCCTATTTGTTTTGCCTTATCTTTGATAATTTACTAGTGTCCCTTTTACTATTGCCATATTTATTTATGTCTTCATCCTTCAGATTGGAATCAACAAGTTTCAAACTAAACTTATTCAACTTAGTTGTACTGTCATTTTCCACAAACACATCATTTTATGCTTAGATTTATGTGGTGATCTTCTACAAAAAGAATTTATCCTTGTATATTCACCCCTTTGGAAGAAGTAATGATGAACCAGTGCTTCTAGGCATTGAAATTGTTATTGAATTATTTGAGGATAGGGTGCTTTGACATGAAGGGTCTGTCATGCTTACAATAATAAAGTCCAAAATCTCCCATCCATGTTTCTCCTTAAATTTAAGAGTCACTCCCATCCATTAGATAGAATGTAAATAATTTTTCAAAGTGACTATTGGTTGTCATAAAAATTCAAATATAGGTTATGTGGGCCAATCATCAATTGAAAAATAAAGAAGAATGATATCCCCCATCACTTAAACCCAAAGCAAACTTCTCTAAGGGCAGAAATACCATAAAAATAGTTGCAAATATGAGATAGACTATCATCTGTGATAGATCAACAATAATCAAGTGGGATATTTTGCAATCTCAAACCTACTATGATACAAGCTGAGAGTTGAGTCTACAATTTTGGTACAACCAACTTGTGAAATTGAATACAACTTCGAAAGTGATCAAGAAGCTTGGAGAGGTATTTTTTGCAATTTGAAGCTAAAATATCATTAAATTGAAATCCTAGTGGGAGAGAAACCATAACCACCAACCTCTTATGGGCACGAGGATTAATCATAGGAAAGGGGAAAATGCCACAATACTACTGCAACTTATTGGAAACACACAACACATAAAACAAAAACAAACCAAAATTAAAGTAGAAAACGGACTATGTACAATGGGAAGGAGGAAGATTCAGCAAACTAAATGTGACCATTTATGGGTTGAGTGAAATATGAGCCTTTTCAAGTCAACTTCTGGCAAAATGGAGGAAGTTTTTGTAAGGATATGAGTAATAATAGCATCATGATATTCATTGCATCCACAGGGAAGACATGACACATGGATGGGAAATCAAATATGGATTCAAAATTTTGACCATGAATATCAGGGATACACAAGTTATTTTCTATTATAACAGAATGTATGACACACATTTTCCTCATGGGTTATTGGAATATCAACATTATTTGTATCTATAGAAGGATATATGGCATACATATTTTCCTCCACAAATGTAATTGGAATGTCAAGACCTTTTCCCATAACTCCAAAATCTTTGCTTAGTGGCTATTCTTGCGGCATTTCGATTGCAATTGGATGAATCAAATCTTCTTTGGATGCTTCCAATGGGAAACTTGGGCTTGAACTTCAAGATGTTGGAAAGCTTTTTAGATTTTATTCTTGCTCATAATTATTATTTTTTGGATTCAAGATCTCTTACTTGCTCATGTTTGTTGCCACCAATTTCTTATTCTTTGTGTACATGATCCTCCATGTCCAAATCTTGAGGTGGAAAATTTCTTCTTCTTTTGATTGGTACAACATCATAGAAATTTCTTAGGAGATGTACCTCCTTTATTAGATCCCCCACCACTTCAATGATTGGATTTGGCTTGAATGGGGGTATAAATAGGAAGATATTTGCTTCATCTTCATTACTTGCAAGAATCCAATCTGATAATAGTTTAGGGTACTTTGCAAGCATCTTTTAGTATTCATCTTCAATACAGCCACCAACCTCCATCCTAGGGGAGGTACCTCTAGATTTCTGAGGAAATAAAAGCACCTAAACTTTGATTCTTTCCCCAACAAAGTTGCCAAAAATCTGTTAGTAAACAGATTTGTCACTTTGAAATAGATAAAAAAACTATGACTTGCCCAATGAATGGTGACAAAATTGGGCCTACAATAGTTGGAGAGATCACCAATGGAATAGTGATCTTCCTCTACGTTTGAGAGGGGCAACTCCATCATATGTTGGGGTTTTATAAAATTTTAGGAACTTTTAACCAAAAAGTACCAAAAGGTAGAAAAGGAAAAATAAAAGGAAAATAAGAGGAATCTGCTTGTGAACATAAGAAACATAGTACAAATTTCTAAGAGGGAAAAATGAGTAGATCAGCAACGGAAGCACAAAGTCTTCCAAATCAAATTCATGAAAAGAGAAGATAAAGGGAATAAAAAATTATCAATTAAACATAAGAACAATTGATTTCAAAAAAGAAATATTGACATAAGAACAATAATTCCTTTTGAATATTAAAACTATCAGGAGTACAAAATCTCTAGCAATTCCCCTTACAAGCTTTTTATTTTGTTTCTCTTGAATAAAAACTTCACATACTTGTAAATAAAATTGGAATGTTACATACAACATAGAATGAGAGGAGAGAACCTCCATACAATTGAAAAATCTCCTTTTAAAAATTTTACCCACACAAGTAGTTGGGTAACTACTTGTAACTCCCTTTTTACCGAACTCCTATCTTTAATTATTTGCCCACCTTTTCATAAAATCACATTCATAGGAAATTCCTTAAAGTCATGTGCAATCACCCTTTGCACTTTACAACATTAATTAATTCTTTAAAAGAATTAATTTACCTTGAAATCATAAATTCACCTTAGTACTTGTAATTTTATTTTACATGACTATAGTGTGAACTTGATTACTTTTGCACTATAAAATAATATTTAATTATTTAAAAGAATTAAATAGATATATTGGTGTAAAGTAATTTATAAATCTATAGATCACTCCCTTTGACATGATTAATTACCCTTGCTAGAATTTTGGATAAAAATCAATTAATTCAAAAGAATTAATATGATTAAATTTAATAATGTTGGCTAATGTCCCATCAAGACTTGCCTTTTGTATTTTTTCTTTATCCATAAGGTAAGAGAGTGATCCCCAAGAAGTGATTTTTATAAACTTGTATGTGATTGTTTGGTCCCACTTTAATCACAATTAACCTTCAATTGCTTATAGAGTGCCACTGAAAGAGTTATCTAGGATTTATTAAATCGAGCGATAACATACAGTTCACTTAGGATATCTCCCTGAGTTATACAACTAAACCATGAAAACATGCAAGAAATGAAATGAATTCCAACCTATTGGTGTTGTTTTATTTTATGCTTAATGAGGTGATTGATCATTAGCTTCCAAGTCTGGTGCCTATTCTAATGGGTATCAAAGTCCTCGATTTCCAAGGAGAGCAAGACACACCTATAAATCACAACTAGAACTAGATTTGTGCATAAACACATACCAAATATATCATGCCATAAAATTGAACATGCTTAATAATCCATAATAATGTTGTAACAATTCATATGAAATAAGGAAATGAACACCACAAAAAACTTTTAGATGATTTAAAAATGTTGTCACTTTTATCAAACCCCTATTACATCCACACCAACAAATGTGACAAGAGGAAACCCACAATGAGGGTCGAAGGTTCAGGTGGTGCCCACGTGAAGTCTGCACTTCAAGCAAAGGTTATGTTAAGTCTAATTTTCAGTCGAGCATGATTTTTTCTTGCGGGGGGTCATATTTTCAAATATCAGTCATCTTAGAGAAGATCACCCTGATGTTTCGTTATCACCTCATAATCACTTGATCTGTGAAGTGTGGACGTCAATTTTATATGAGGGTCGATATCTGCCTGTCTAGTGACTTCATACATCTTGCGGGGGGTCATATTTCAAATATCAGTCATCTTATGAATACCACCCTTGTCACAGAATATCACCCTGTGCCAACATGATGATGACATCATCTAAGTCCGATGGGATGCGGGGGGTCATATTTTCAAATATCAGTCATTTTACGAATATCACCCTATGACAACATGACGATAAAATCATCTAGGTCCGATGGGATGCACCATATGGTCTTCGGCATGACAGTTATTATCGGCAGCTATGCTAGGGGTCTCACCAATCGCCAATGAGGACATGAATAAGATGTATGGCATAGGTACGGTAGGAGGATCTTCCTCTGATGCAATAGGTTGCACTGATGAGGGTGGTCATCTGAGTGACACTGCATATCGGGTGAGAAAGCAATAGGTACATCGATGTAGGGGGTCTAAGCTGGCGTCATCGGGAGCAAAATCACTGACGATTATCTTTCAGTGTGGTCTTGTTTATAAAGTGTTGGAGAGGTCATTACAGGGTGAATGTGGGATAGTTAGTTCCCACATAATTTGAAAAGACAGCGACGGCAAGGAGGCATCTACCTGGCACATTCTCATTGGCCAACAACTTGCCTATTTGATTTGAGCTGTAGATTTGGGAGATGCTGAGGAGGATCGATGGCTATTTTCAAATGCAGGATTTTCTTCATGGTTGCGGTGGCATTCTTGGTGGGAAAGCTCCCAGAGCATGCAGTTTGTTGCGTTTCCACAGGACATTGGTAGGTCGACCATTGATTGCAGAGTTACAGAGGCATGGGCTGATGATAGACATGCCACCTACCAGTTTTAAGAGAAGAATCCTCAAACACCAGCACGGGGTTCGAGTTCAACTACTCCTTGCCTCTCTTTCTGCTTGCTACATTGATGTTTTGAGCACCATTTTCTCATAATCCATTGTATCTGGTAATTTTTGAATTTTGCCATGTAATTAATGTTGAGTTCACTTTCTTGCTGTATATAGCAAACTGTGTTACTCATTTGAAAAGTGTTGAAGACTGGATAAAAAAAACTTGGTATAGTGATAAGATACAACTTCATTGGTGGCCCTGTTCTGGGTGTCTTGTGAGTTTATGAATCTCATGTTGTATGATTTGTGCATAAGTTAACTAGTTTCATGTTGTTTTTATATGAGAAATGCTCTGTTGCATGTGTTTGATCATTTGTCTCCAAGTTGTGGGCATATTTTCTTTTGAATCAGAATAGCTAAGGGTTATTTAAGATTTAGGAATATGGGTTTTCTGTATTGAATGTTTAATCTCCTACCTTTGTTCAAGGAACAAATTAAATGTTTCAAGTTGATCATTGAGAAAGTATGTTGCAACAGGGATACCATCAAGTATGAATGACTAAGCACTTGATTTTTGGGAAGTATCTGTAAGGTAGACACTAGGAATCTCCCCTTGAAACTCAGTCATTGTTTCAAGCTTATGATGATCACTCACATGTGTATGTCTATTGACTCTGAGCCCTAGATAGGCACCAGTCTAGTCTTGTATTGAGATTACAATCCAAAGTCCTAGTCTTGCATCCAAATACAAATCAAACTCAAACCTCAAATACAAACCTTTAGGACATTAGAAGTAGTTTTAGGATCAGAATCCTTTGTCTCACAACTGAGCATAGGCCCAGAGCTAGCCCCTCTGCACTTATTTTATAGTTTTGGTCTGCATAAGAGAGGATTTATTTACTTTGTGTCAACATCCCAGTCAATATATAGTCATATTTTATAGATGTTGAATAGGGAATACCCCCTTGGTTTTGCAGAGCCTAAAGAAGAAGAGGAGATATTTATAGAGTCTATCTCCTGTACTGTTGGCCCTTGGCCTGGAAATCCTGTTGATCAATGATGACAACCTTGTAGGGATAACTGGGAGGAAACATCTAGTTTGGGAAAAACCCAATAGATTTGGCAACTTTGCTGGGGACTTGCTTTGTAAAAGAACCCTGATTTTAAAAGAAAATAATTCCTAGTTGTAGATGGCGACTCCGAACAATCTCCCAACTGGTAATGTAAAAATTTGTATGCAAGGGAGAAGATTCCTGCGTAATCCTCTGTCTGTAGAATTACCTAGAAAAATGATGTACAAGAAAAAGGGACTGTTCAAGCCAGTCAAGAGGATTCTCCCAGAAGTAATGATAATATTCAAGACAATCCAGGATCCTCAAAGCGGACAATACCTTATTTTTCAAACATTGAGGCTGAAATCCAGAATGTATATGAAAGACAACAGGGTGTTAATTTGAGAGTGAGATCAGATGTGTTTCAGGAATGCCCTTTCTTAGATCCCTTTGACAGATTTAAAGAGATTGAGTCCCCAAGGGATGATGATGATGACCAATATGGAAAGGGACCATCCTCTTCTATGCCCAAAGATGAATAATTAGCTGAAGAAATCAAAATCTTGAGAGCTTAGTTAGAATATTTACAAGCTGTGAAGATTAGAGATGATATGAGACAAAAGGTGTAAGCTCTGAGAACTACTCAACATGATGCAGTCCCCACCCTTGATAATGCAGATGTCTTAAGAAACCAACATAGAAATGAAATCCAATATCAACAGAATGATCAGAGACAGAATGTAAACAAAGTTAGAGCACCGTTAAATAATGTGAGAAATCAAAATGCTAATAGAAATGCCAATGTTAATCAATTTGGTAGACAATCTATGCAGCTGGACAGATTCAGGTAGCTTATTTTTGATGGTATTCCTGGCTACCCTAATCCCATTGACAAACATGTAAGGCTGCAGGTGCCAAAGTTTTCAGGAAATAATACTGTGTCAGGTGAGGATCATTTAAAAGACTTTTAGAATGTCATGGACAACTTTGAGGTGGAGCATGAAGATGTGTTTATGAAGTTGTTTATGTAATCCTTAGTTGATGAAGCTAGAGAATGGTATAAGGGTCTACCTGACTAAAGCATCCCATCATGGGATGACTTCAGGAGGATATTCAAAGAACAATATGGTGACAAAACTAATCCAAGTTTCTTCATTAATGAGTTCACTGGTATTACTAAAGGATCAAATCAGCAGGTTGCAGATTTTAATGCTAGATTCACTAAGGTGTTGAACAAATTGCCACATCACATGAGGCCTAATGAACCAATGTGCATAGTGTTGTACATAAATGCTTTTGATGCCAAAATAACATATGGGTTAAGAGACAAGGGCCCTGCCAGCCTCAGGGATGCCTTCAGAATTGCAACAAATATTGAAAATAATAGAAAAGCGTCTGGTAAGACAAACATAAGAGATGACGTAAAAAATTTGCAAAATCCAAATACTAAATCTCAGAGTGTTCAAGGTAATGCATCCACTTCTAAGGAGAAACTAGATAAATTGACAACTATTGTCAAGGACCTGAGTTATAGATTGGCTAAAAATGAAAAGGGGATAGGTCCTGATAGGCAGGTCTACCAAAGGCAAGAAAAGAGACCATCACTAAATGATATGCCATATAATACTAATTGGCATAATGGTAAACCCATTCTCCCAAACAACAACACAAATCAAAGGGCTCAAAATGTTAGGGAAACTACTGATCCTTTAAAGAAGGCTATTAATATTGTTGATGACACCCCATGGTGTATAATATGTCAAATGCCTCACTCACAGTCACAATGTACGATTGCTCAGTCTTTATATAATAATGTTGTTGCCTATGATGAGTGCAATGAGCCACATTGTATGGAGGATGATAATGTCAATATGCTATCCACAAACAAGGAATATCCTTCTCATGATGCTAATGCAAATACAGATAATGAGATTCAGTTCTACCAGCAGGTATCCTGTGGTGAAGATGATGAAGATAGCTATGCCTATGCTCAGGACTCACATATTTTTCTGAATAACTTGAGAAGGCCTTCTGATGAAGAGATTAGAGCCCTCACAGCTACAGAAGTATATTAGGTCAAAAGTAATTATAATCTTAGGGGTAAGGCTCAGGTAAGAAACTCGCGCCAACCAGAGAACACTTTTGTGAGCCAACCAGTGCATAGTCATAAAGAGGCTGAACCACAAAAGAAACAATGGAGCAATAATAAACAGAATTTTAAGCAAAAAAAGGTCATGATCCTCAAAGACTAGAAGATAGAGTACCCCAAAATGAGGATCAGAGCAAGAATGCTTAGGTCAAGGATGACAGTCAAGGGGCCACAAAAATTAAAGCTGGATCATCCTAGGATAAAAGTAGAACCATGGATCAGGCTACAACTGTTATACAAAACTATGTTCCTTTTGACATAGTTCAAGTCTTGTCCCATATAAAGGTCTTTGTTCCATTGATGGAGTTGATGAAGGTTGAGGAATTCAGAAATAAAGCATTGTCCTTGATTTCAGGAATGTCATGTCAAGCTAAGCAGGATGTTGACGCTTAGGGAAAGAAACATGCCTTGTGTATTGAAGAGGATGAGGTTCCTGAAGTTTATCTGGGGGTGACCATGACAAAATGTCCTTCACAGGTTGAGCCATTTTATGTCTCCCTTGTAATTAATGGAAAAATAATCAAGAATTGTATGCTTGATTCTGGAGCATCAACAAATATTATGCCTCTGGCTATCATGCAACAAGTTGGATTGAAAATAGACAAGGCATGTGGAAAATGCTATGCAATTGATGCTAGGGAGGTACCAGTTATTGGAATCATGAAGGATGTGGATTTTAGGTTAGCAGCATATCTAGAAAAAACATATAGAATGAACATAATAGTTGTTGACATAAAGCCACAATATGGTATGCTGTTGTCAAGAAGATGGGCAACATTGATTGGAGGAAGTATGCAACTATATCTATCATATGCCATGATCCCAATGAACGGCAAAGATGTCAAACTAGTCAGAGAAGAAAGGTCACTAGAAATAGTTGAGGATCAAGAGTCAGAAGAACATATATGTTTTGTGGATATTGATTGTGGAAATTTCAGGATTGTCTCAGATGATCAAGAAAACAAAGGGAAATATATTTGCATTCAAGAGTTGGACTAACAGGGTCTATGGACTATGTATTTTGATGGAGCTTGCTCAAAGGAAGGCTCTGGTGCTAGAGTTGTGTTTTTGTCTCCAGCTGGTAAGCTTCTAAAGTTTTCTTTCTTGTTAAGATTTGCCTACACAAATAATATTGTAGAATATGAGGCTCTGTTACTAGGATTGAATGTTGCTCTGAAGCATGGAATTAAGATGATAAAAGTATTTGGAGATTCAGAGTTAATTGTATCCCAGGTGAGGGATAAGTATGCTTTAAAAAATAAGAGGTTAAAACAGTATAAGCATGTTGTATGGGACACAATTGAATTGTTTGATGCTTTTTCAATAAACTAGATAGAAAGATCAAAAAATGTCATGGCAGATTTTTTAGCTAATGTGGCCATAAGGCCAGATGATATTACTCTGTCTGATGTTACAAATGTTGAGGTTAAAATTAGACCTGCAGTACTAGAAAATATAAGCAGTTGGCAAGTATTTGATGATGATAAAGATTTGTTAAGATTTTTACACTGCATAGATGAATATGAGAATCAAGAGATTGATTTCCAAAATTTTTTAGAGGTTGTGGATGGAAAAGAAACTCTTATGGGGAAGGAAGTAATTCAGCTGAAGACAAATAAAATCCCCAAAGGGTTAGTTGCTTTAGAAAGAGCATTTGACAATAGGGACCAAATTATTTCAAAAGCATCTCCTACAAACAAGAATGACTTGGAGGAGATAAACTTGGGGACATCTCATGCCCCCAAAAAGGTATATATTGGCAAACGGCTCAAACCACACATCAGGAACATGCTGATTGCATTGTTGAAAAAATATAAGCATGTCTTTGCCTGGTCATATGAGGACCTGAAAGCTTATAGAAAAGACCTATTCCAGCATGGAATCCCTTTGAAACCTGGAGCTAAGCCATTTAGACAAAAACAACGACCTATGAACCCAACTTTGGCTCCAAAAATGCAAGAACTCATGAAGCTTAGGGAGGCTGGAATAATTGTGCCTATCAGACATTCAACTTGGGTATCTAATCTTGTCCTAGTTAGAAAAAAGAATGGTGATATAAGACTTTGTGTTGACTTTAGAAATCTGAATATATCCTCTAAGGACAATTATCCACTGCCTAACATGGAGGCTATGCTACAGAAGGTAACTGGTTGTGAGCTTCTATCCATGATGGATGGATTTTTCAGGATACAATCAGGTGAAGGTGAAAGAATCTGAACAATACAAAACTACCTTTACCACTCCATGGGGAACTTGTGTATATGTGAGAATGCCATTTGGACTAACAAATGCTGGTGCCACATTTCAGAGGGCTATGGATGTTGCTTTTGCAGGATTGATTGACTCAATTCTGCCTGTATATCAGGATGATCTAACTACCTATTCAAAAAAGGAAGAGAAACATTGCATGCACGTAGAATAAATTTTTATTAGAGCACTGGAATATGGCGTTTCACTCAACCCAAAGAAATGTGCTTTTGGGGCACATCATTTCCAAGGATGGAGTTAGGATTGATCTTGAAAGGGTTGCTGCAACTGACAAGACTCAAGTTCCCAAAACAGTGAAAGGTATTCAGTCCTTCTTTGGACAGATTAATTTTGTTAGAAGATTCATCCCTAACTTTGCAGAGATCACAAAGGATATTTCTAAAATGTTGAAGAAGGGCGCAACTGTCAAATCAGACGATGAAGCAATTAAATCATTTCAGAACATCAAAGAGGCTATAAAGATGGCTCCTGTGTTAAAATCTCCTGATTTTTCTGAGCCATTTCAGTTGTTTTCATTTGCTTCTTTTTATATTGTTGCTGCATGTTTATTACAAAAAAATGAGGATGGTTTTGAGCAGCCTATTGCTTTCTTTAGCATGTCATTGCAAGCAGCCGAGTTAAAATACGATATCATGGAAAAGTAGGCATATACATTAGTTAGAGCAGTGAAAAGCTTCAGGCCATATCTGGTAGGATCTTAGATAGTTTCATATGTACCCCATGCAGCAGTCAAGGATATTTTTACTCAGTAGGAGGTAACAGGAAGAAGATGCAGGTGGATAAACAAATTACAAGAATTCAACATAGAGATACAGATCACAAAATTGGTAAGTGGACAAGGTTTGGCTAAAATAATGACACAGTCAAATCTGGAAGCATGCCAAGTGAATGTAGTTCAAAATAAAAGTGTTAGTATGTTAGAATCTGAATAGTACAAGGATATTGTATATTATTTGCAGAATTTGAATTGTCCTTCCCATATCAGTGATGGTCAGAAAAGGACCTTGAAGCTACATACAATCAGGTACATCATTATCCAAGAAGAGTTGTATTGGAAGAATCCTGATGGTGTCTTACTCAAATGTGTGGATGAAAATCAAGCTGAAGAGATTCTAAGTGACATGCACAAAGGGATGTGTGGTGGACATTACACTGCCAAAACCATAGCTCACAAAATTCTTAGAGCAGGCTACTGGTGGCCAACTCTTTTCTCAGATGCACAAAAGATGGTAAGAAAATGTGATCCTTATCAAAAGTTCTCAGGAAAACTAAAGTATGAAGGTGCATTACCCCTTAGAACTGTAACTGTCGAGGCTCCATTCCAGCAGTGGGGAATTGATTTTATAGGGGAAATTTTAGAAAAATCAAGTGGAGGACATAGTTGGATTTTGGTTGCTACTGACTATTTCACCAAATGGATTGAGGCCATTCCAACAAAGAAATCTATGAGCAAGGTGGTGATGGATTTTGGTTTGGAACATATTGTTACCAGATTTGGAGTGCCATTCAAAGTGGTCATAGATAATGCCATGTGCTTCAGAACTGGTGAATTTGTTGATTTTTGCAACAAATATGGGATTAATTTGTCATATACATCACCATATCATCCACAGGGAAATGGTCAAGCAGAGTCAAGTAACAAAAGCCTCATGAAAATCATCAAAAGGATGGTAGGCAAGAATAAAAAGGCATGGGATTCAAAGCTGAAGATGGCACTATGGGCTGACCGAATAACAGTGAAGAAATCAATTGGAAGGTCACCTTTTGAGTTAGTATATGGCGCAGTAGCCAAGTTGCCTGTAAATAATCTCTTGCCAATTTATAGATTCATACAAGAAAATGATGAAGAGATTGAGGATTCAATGACTGAAAGGATAAACTAGCTGATTGCATTAGATGAAATCAGAAGAGGATCACACATGACAAACATCAAGAAACAATAGAAAGTGAAATACCTGTTTGATAAAAGAACTATAGAAAGGAAATTTTAGATAGGTGATTTAGTCCTTGTTTGGAATCCAAGGAGCTAGGATAAGGGTAAGCATGGTAAATTTGAGCCCTTATGGATGGGCCCATATCGAATTAGCAATACTCATGGAGAAGATTCCTACTTTCTCCAGGCCCTAAATGGTGAAATACTGGAATTGCCTGTGCACGGTCAATTCCTTAAGCTTTATTTTTAATAAGTGACTATCTTCTATGCACGATTGTAAATTATATGTAAATTGTCTGTAAATTCTTTGTATAGTCAGTGTTTTTCCTGGTTTGCCTGGAGGTGATCTGGTTCACGCTGCAGCCTTATGCCTGCACGTCCCTAGTCGGAGCCAATGGTGGTGCCCACATGAAGTCTGGTCTTCAAGCAAAGGTTATGTTAAGTCTAATTTTCAGTCGAGCCTAATTTTTTCTTTCGAGGGGTCATACTTTCAAATATCAGTCATCTTAGAGAAGATCACCCTGATGTTGCATTATCACCTCATAATCACTTGATCTGCGAAGTACGGATGTCAATTTTACATGAGGGTCGATATCTTCCTGTCTAGCGACTTCATACATCTTGCGGGGGGTCATATTTCAAATATTAGTCATCTTACGAATATCACCCTTGTCGCAGAATATCACCCTGTGCCAACATGATGATGACGTCATCTAAGTCCGATGGGATGTGAGGGGTCATATTTTCAAATATTAGTCATCTTACGAATATCATCCTATGACAACATGATGATGACATCATCTAGGTTCGATGGGATGCACCATATGGTCTTCGGCATGACAGTTATTATCGGCAGCTATGCTAGGGGTCTCACTGATTGCCGATGAGGACATGAATAAGACGTATGGCATAGGCGTGACAGGAGGATCTTCCTCTGATGCATCAGGTTGTGCTGATGAGGGTGGTCATCTGAGTGACACTGCATAGCGAGTGATCAAGCAAGAGGTACGCTAATGTAGGGGGGTCTAAGCTGGCGTCATTGGGAGCAAAATTGCCGATGATTATCTCTCGGTGTGGTCTTGTTTATAAAGTGTTGGAGAGGTCATTGCAGGGTGAATGTGGGATAATCAATTCACACATAATTTGAAAAGACAATGACGGAAAGGAGGCATCTACCTGGCACATTCTCATTAGCCAACGACTTGCCTGTTTGATTTGAGCTGTAGATTTGGGAGATGCTGAGGAGGATCAACAACTATTTTCAAATGCGGGATTTTCTTCATGGTTGCGGTGGCGTTCTTGGCGGGAAAGCTCCCGGAGCACGTGGTTTGTTGCATTTCCGCGGGACATTGGTAGGTCGACCATTGATTGCAGAGTTACAGAGGCATGGGTTGATGATAGACGTGCCACCTACCAGTTTTAAGAGAAGAATCCTCAAACGCCGGCATGGGGCTCAAGTTCAACTCCTCCTCACCTCTCTTTCTGCCTGCTGCATTGATGTTTTGAGCACCATTTTCTTATAATCCATTGTATCTGGTGATTTTTGAATTTTCCCATGTAATTAATGTTGAGTTCACTTTCTTGCTGTATATAGAAAACTGTATTACTCATTTGAAAAGTGTTGAAGACTGGATAAAAAAAAATTGGTGCAGTGATAAGATACAACTTCATTGGTGGCCTTATTCTGGGTGTCGTGTGAGTTTATGAATCTCATGTTGTATGATTTATGCATAAGTTAACTGGTTTCATGCTATTTTTATATGAGAAATGCTCTGTTGCATGTGTTGGATCATTTGTCTCCAAGTTGTGGGCATATTTTCTTTTGAATCAGAATAGCTAAGGGTTATTTAAGATTCAGGAATATGGATTTTTTGTATTGAATGTTTAATCTCCTACCTTTGTTCAAGGAACAAATTAAATGTTTCAGGTTGATCATTGAGAAAGTATGTTGCAACAGGGATACCATCAAGTATGAATGACTAAGCACTTGATTTTTGGGAAGTATTTGTAAGGCAGACACTAGGAATCCCCCCTTGAAACTCAGTCATTGTTTCAAGCTTATGATGATTACTCACATGTGTATATCTATTGACTCTGAGCCCTGGATAGGCACCAGTCTAGTCTTGTATTGAGATTACAATCCAAAGTCCTAGTCTTGCATCCAAATACAAATCAAACTCAAACCTCAAATACAAACCTTTAGGAGATTAGAAGTAGTTTTAGGATCAGAATCCTCTATCTCACAACTGAGTATAGGCCCAGAGCTAGCCCCTTTGCACTTATTTCATAGTTTTGGTCTACATAAGAGAAGATTTATCTTCTTTGTGTCAACATCCCAGTCAGTATATAGTCATATTTTATGGATGTTGAATAGGGAATACCCCCCTTGGTTCTGTAGAGCCTAAAGAAGAAGAGGAGATATTTATAGAGTCTATCTCCTGTACTGTTGGCCCTTGGCCCAGAAATCCTGTTGATCAATGATGACAACCTTGTAGGGATAACTGGGAGGAAGTATCCAATTTGGGAAAAACCCAACAGGTTCCCCTAAAGATTTATAGATTACAGTGGATATATTAAGTTACAAACATTCTTATCTTGTAAAAACCCCTTTCTATGACATGCAGGATGTGTTGTCCTGGGTGTGCATATACTAAAACCCCATACATCTACTAACACTCATGATTATCTTGGAGGAATAGAGATGACAACCTATCTTGTTTCTTGCATTCATCTATTAATACACCTTCAGATTGTGCCCTTGAATCCCACCAGAACTTACTCAATCAACTACAAATCATGGTAATAAATAAATAGGCACAAAATCCCCCAAATTTTCCCTAAGTTAAGTCCAAAATGAGATGAGATGTTGTACATTCATGTCTTCCACCCAAAATAAGTAGCCAGGTTCCTGCATGTGGATCTACTATGGCTATAGTTTGCATTAATGCTACTAGAGGCGCCCAAAACTATCTACATTCTTAGCACCTAGTCTTGCATGTGAATATGTGATTGGTAGAATCTCAACAACTTCATTGATGGTTGATTCATGACTCGTCCCTTGTATTCTCCATTCAAACATACTCCCTAAACTTAGAAGCTTTTCAAACTTTATGCTCTTTGGCATATGACCAATGTACAAGGGAAGGAAAAGAACAACATTGAGTATATTCTTGATCAAAGGGGACCATCAAATATTTCTCAAATCAATTATGGATGATAGGCAAAATAGGGCCAAGGTGACAAGAGAGTACCAAACTTGCATAAATTTACAAATTTTAGACCTACAAAAATGGGTCCCAACATTGGCTCTTATAGGGGATGTGCCTCTTACAAGCACAATGAGAATCTAAACATCATCTCTAGGGGAGACCACAATGTAAAAAAAAAAAACATTGACAAGGGTCATTGTGTACCTTGTATTTGAATAGATTAATGTGTCTAATTGTCAAATCCGATGTGTGTCCATGGCTATTTGCAATAGACTTTCAACTAGTAGTTCTCCTAAAAACCTCCAGTCTTCCTCCAGTCTTCTCTATTAAACTTACATTCTACTCTTAATTACTTGAAAGGAAATGGACTAAATGCAATTAACTAAATTACTATTCATCCTTTCTAACTATTGCTGAAAATAACTTAATCTAATGAAATCAAAGATTACAACAGGAAATGCTATTTTGAGTAAAGAAATTAACACCTAGTGCTGAAAATAACTTTAATGAAATCAAATATTACAATGTTTAGGAAATGTTATTTTGAATAAAGAAACTAACACTTAAGAAATACTAGTCCGTATCCATTGGTTGCCCTTGCTCCACCTCCGGAGCGAGGCCAATTGACCTTAGTAATCGACAAATAGATGAACTCCTTCCTTTTATTTCATAGCTTGAATCAAAAGTAGATGCTTACTTTGAAAATAACAAAGTTATGGTCTCTTTCTTTCTTTCAACAAAAATCTATATAGTCTACCTATGCCATAGTTCTATATATATCAACTATTTTTAACAGATAGATATAACTATTTTTATTACATCTTAACTAAGAGTCTCTAAAAAAATAGAGGATTTATTAATCCAGTCCAATGATTATACATATGCTAACTATTTAAGTTAAATCATGCAATGCTCTCAAGAGAGACATGTAGTGGCACTGATTGTGCAACTCTTTACAATGAACTACATCTTTAGGAGTTATTTGTAGCTAAGCAATAATGAGAGTTGGATTTAGTGGAGAAGAGGCGACATGGAACAAGAGATGGTGATGAGTCTCTAGAGTCTTTGCATGGAACTTCTATTTAGTGTTTCCTCCTATCCCCTTTGGATCCATTTTAATAGTTGGTTCATTATGCAAAAATCTCAGAGTGCTTATTGGTAGGTTGGAAGAATCTTTTGCATCCTTTCAAAGTATCTCTAGAGTTTTGTGAAACTCTACTGCAAGTATCTCCGGAGCCCTATATTGATAAAAAATATACTTCTACATAGCCAAATGTTAGTTCAATCCTACTACCTAAAACTCTTTATCCTAGAAATTCCTTTTAGCATTACACTTATATCTTAACATAATTAAGAAAGATTTCTCAACAATATATGCACAAATCTTGGGCAAATTGGGATTTAGGAAAGGAAAGAAAGGTACATTTGAAAAATTAGATTAGTCCTTTCTAAAGCTTCCCCCAACTTGAGGGTTTGCAGGTGCTCCTGGATTATTTTGGAGCCTTTGTCTATTCATTTGGTACAATCTCATTATGCAATTGTACTCAACTTGATATGTGGCCTAGTTCTTTCTTGTGACATCTCAATTTCCTTGATATCAATCCACCTATTCTAACCATGCTTGAAAATTGGATTATTCCATCTAATCTGCCCATATAAGCACATGTTCAATAATGAGTGGATGCTTGAATCTCATTCCAATCCATTTAACCTCATATTTTTATATTAGCTGGGCAATTGCCCTAGCTTTTCTCAAGAACCACTTTAGGTTTCCTAGTGAGACCAATTTTCTCATCTTTTGATTCATAGACATGATGTTCCATCTTCTCTTGCATGCTACTAAGGCCCTGTTGCAGGAGGACTATATGCAAATTGAATAAATTTTATTTTGAACCCCATAGGGATTAGATGCTCATGCTTGAGGTACAAGCAAATAGTTTTTGTTGGTGTGAATAGGGATATTACCTAACCAGTTTCCCCTTTGTAGTGTGAACTAGGCACATTATCTAACTGGTCATTAGTTAGACCTATTCACACATGTTCACATGTTAAGTTTACTTAGGATAATCCTATATGTTTCTAGGTTGTCATGTGACTTATCCTCTAGTTGGCATCTTATCTTTTAGTTGTCACATGTTGTAGGAGTAAGACACTTGTCACTATCCTAATGAGTCTTACATCTCATCTTGCCTTTATAAGAAAGTCATATCATGTACCTTATGTAACAATTTTGGCATTCATTGGTAGAATAGAATTATTCTCTCATTTGGTCTCTCTTGTGCTTTCATGAAGATCCTAGATCTTGAGTGGCTACCTTGATAGCCAACTCTTACATGGTATCAAAGCTAGGAGGATTTTATTTATGTTAGTCAATTTTTTGAGAGATCTTGAATGTAAATCATGGTGGATCTTGAATAGTTGAGTATGCTCTTCTCTTGCATCAAATGATGCCCTAGAGAATCATAAAAAAATGATGGAAATACTAGATTTATGAGAGATTGCTCTTGTGGCCTTGTATTGCAAGTTTGTTTTGGAGCATGCTGATGAAAATCTGAGCACACCATTGTGTTTAAGGTGTTTATGATAATCAATTTAGCCAACTCTTACATGGTATCAGAGCTTTGCAATTAGTTTGATTCAATTTTTTTTAGAAATTGTACTTTCAGTTATAGCCTAACTTTGGCATTTGCATGCACTAAGATAAAAATACCACTTTGCTATTTTGGCTTGTGGCAATTGTAATTGCACTAAGTTTAAAGTGTCATGGTCATATTTTGCTAGGGGAGCTTCAATTTCAGTATTGATATGTTGGGGAGTTCATAATTTTAGTTGAAGGTTTCATGTCTTTGTAAAATTGGAGATCTATCTTAGTCATAATGGGTTTTTCATTTCATCCTTCTCTAATCATCTTGAAAAAGGAGAAATATAAACAATGGAGAATGACATTTTGAAACACTTGCATTGGCTACATATTTTGCCACATCTATATGGTCATGTTCCTCAACCAGGTACTTATTGGAAAAAGTTTGTTTGGAATTCCAAAAGAGATCATGTTATAGGAGTGATTGGGTACCATGTTGATGATAACACTTCCTTTTGTACATTGAATGTCCTCATGTTATGTGGACAAAACTTTGGGAGATTTACGGTGATCCTAATATTCTGCCATTCCTAGATGATCCTATTTTAGATTGTCTTGTACCTCCTGATGATTTAGATAATATACCATATGACTATGATACAAAAGAGGAGTTTGTTTCTTTGGAATACTTTGCACATTGTGATGATGAGGTTTCCACTCCTTCTCATCCTACAGAGACATTTGTTGATACTTCACATTTATTAATTCAGACTTCCCTTGATCCTAATCAACAAGATGTTTATTGTTTTCCAGATCCACCTCATTGGGACTCTTATCTTGCAGACATACCATTCTTGTTTGTGGAGTCTCACATTTCAGATATGGAGGACACACTTGAGCGGTTGAATCCCCTCTTTGATGATAGTTATAGCATAGCTTTTATCACCCCATCTTTGTCTTTGGAAATTGATGATCTTGAGTTTTCCTATTGTCTTAGATTGTCACATTCTTCAAGTGGGCCTGGGAATCTTGATTTAGTTGTGGCATCTTTCAGATTCAACATGTGGACACTTGAACATTTTTAAAGAAATTCTACTTCATGAGACTTCTTCCTTCTTCTCTTGTGTTGGAGTTGGAGTTTCTTCTACATACACCAATGGCTTGGTTGCTTCCCAAAGGGAGAAATGTTGTTTGTAGGCATTAGACACTCTTTTGTCTTCAAGCATTCGCCATTGGCCAAGGAGCTACTCCATTATGTGGGGGATATCTAGTCTCACTCTTTCCCTCTTATGGGGGTGCTTTTGATTGTATATTCATGATGGATGTAGTACTTGGGGGGTATTTATGTTGAGTCCTCCTTCCATCACTCCATCACTCCATCACTCCATCACTTGTACACATTCCATCCATCCATCACTTGTACATATTTGTTTGCTCTTTTCTCTCTTTTGGAGAGGGATTTTTTCCTACGGGTTTTTCTCCTTTACTCCATTTGTGAGAGATTATTTGTACATGGGTACCTAACATGGACTAGTAGTTGGGACCCATCATTGCATCTTTGCATTTGTCTACTTCTCCCTAAGTTGTGTTAGGATTATCTATGGAGCTATCTGTCCCAAGATCAAGATGTCTAAGAGCTAATCACAAGAATCAAAGAAGATCAACATGATAGAATAATAATCTATATAAAAGATAATGTCATGATATGATATAATGAGAGGCCTTGGTTATAAAGACCAAGGTGAGACATAGGACAACATAGGATTAGGACAAGTGTCATAATCCTATGACATATGACAACTAGAAACAACTAGAATGATTCCTAAGTCAACTTAACATGTGAACATGTGTGAATAGAACTAACTAATGACTAGTTAGATAATGTGCCTAGTTCACACTACAAGGGGTAGACCAAATAGGTAATAAATGTATTCACACCAACATCCCCCCTTAAGTGCAACTTAGGAAGAAGTAAACAAATGCAAACATGCAAAGATGGGTCTCGACAACAAGGTCATGTTAGGTACCCATGTACAAAAGATCTCTCACAAACGGAGGAAAGGAGAAAACCTCATGGGAAAAATTCCTCTCCAAAAGAGAGAAAAACATATAAAAGTGAGGGAAGGAAGAAATGAGGACTCAACATGACCCCCCAAGGACTACTTCTAGCACAAAGATGCAAAAGATATCCCCTTATAGGAGATAAAACAAGAGAAGGATGAAGAAGTCTCCACAAAAGATGTCCCATAAAGATTAGGAACATGAAGATGACTATGAAGAACTCCACTGAAGCACAAAAAAGGTGTAAACAACTATCGAAGAACAACTTCTATACTGTTGAAGAACCTCCACTGAAATTAAATTGAAGATCAAGATCAAAGAGACACAAATCTGCATGAGTGACCCCAACAAACTACTCAACCAATCTGATAGTTGAAGATGCAAATAGCACATCAATCTGTATGAGTGACCCCAACGACACTACTCAAGCAATGTGATAGTTGAAAATAAAGGTGCTAATAGTCTCAAGAATTTTGACCATCTGAATATGGTAGAAGGTTGGCTCCATAAATAGGAATGCAAGAGTGTCTATATGGTATGTGTTCCATCTCATCAAAATGCATGGGTAACCAACCACTGCATCCACCTAGCATATAAGAACAAAAACTAGATACATAGCTCACTCCAAGTGAAACTATGGAAGCATTAGCACAAGTAGTATGATACCCCGATAATGCTGATAAGGGAGAGGTATGAAATCTCGACTAAAACTATGTGTTACAATGTAGTGCAAGGAGGTGAAGAAGCAACATCAGAAGATGCACAAAGTAGTACAACAACTAATAAAGGGTGTGCAAATAACGAGGCACACATGCATGAGGCTCAAATGATGTCATGGAGGGACACTCACCAAATAAGATTGTGATGGCAAATAATGAGGCACTAACACAACCCCCATGGCACTTTATAAGTAGTGCGAGTACAAAAATGACACAACATGATGTACAAGATCCCCAAACTATAGGTACAATATGTGGCACTTTATTTCAGTGCATTTACAAATCAAAAGGTGCTTTCAATGGATGCATGCAATGTCCAAAAGAAGGATGGAATGAGTCAATGTCATGAGGTGGACAATGAAGACATATACCATGCATGCCTTACAAACCTCAAAAAAATGATAAAAAAACATAAAATAATGAACCCCCCATAACAAATAATGTTGCAAAATATGCCCCCCCAGAAAGAATTACAGAATTAAGTACAATGTTGTCAATGTGGAAGCCTAAATCGATTGTTTATAACATACAAAGATTTTACAATTTTTTGAGAAAATTATCTTGCCAAAAAAAATGACATGTACCAATGGATTCGTTTCATTTTATGATGAATTTCAAAAAAAAAATTCTCAATTTTGACATCGTGGGCAAAAGTTATGCCTTGTTGAAAAATGTCAAAAAAATAAGAAAAAATGCAATTCGGAGGCAAATTCTGGAAAAATACAGCAAGCTAGGGAAAAATCACCTATACCACAGAGAAGTGCATAGAGCCACCTTTCCAATGACTGTAAGAATGCAAACAAATAGCTCCTAGTTTCCAAGATATGGCAAAAATAAAACGTCCCCCTCCTTAGGCACTTTTCAAAGCAATGAACAACCTCAACGTGAATTTTTAATGCGACAAGGTCAAGATTATTGAACACGTTGTGTGACTAGGCAATGGAATCAGTAAGAAAAGAAGAGAAAGAGTTGTTTGCCTATGAGGGGGTATTGGCCACTTACTAAACCAGGCCTCACTTTCCATCTTCGACAATAAAAAATAGGTCCCCTTTGTTACAAATGTTGCCTTAAACTCCACGGTCACCCTAACCTCTTAATATGAAATAATGAACAAGAGGTATAGTAGATGAAAACCATGAACATATTTTAGCATACCATGTTCTCCAATGCACATAGAATTGGATGGAGAGGATAAATATAGGAAGGCTTGAAAAGCATGGCTGTTAAGGTTGAACACCAAGACTTGAATGCACAGGGCCATAGGCCAAACACCAAACCAAGTCAACAGAGGAGATGATTCTACAAATGGCCAAGTTTGCTGAAAAATAGAACAATTCTTCACCAAACAAATGCAAAGCAACTGGATGAATGTGCCAAATGTCCACAATTGGGTCACGCAGAAACCAGGTACTGAAGTGGCCTGTAAGAGGATGAAATACTTGAGTGAATTGGGTTGAGCTCAAACTAGTTGAGAGACCTCTGAATACCAAACAAGTGGCCAAGGGACAGAGCCTAAAATGAGACCAATCACCAAATGTAGGCAAGAGAACCTAATATGGGCTGAGCAAGAGGTGAGGTTGGCTAAATAGGTCAAGAATGTTGTGAGACCAAATTTGGAGTTTCTTATAGATGCCAAACCAAGTCTTGTGTGTGCACACCAAACACAAATTCTGAGTGACATGTGCAATCTTAGAGTCCAACAAACATGACCACGATCTAAATGGTGTCTAAATGCAAATGGGTTGACTTGGATGTGTGGGTAGCACACCCATTGTTCAAAAACCATGAGGAGGATTCCATAGATGGGCTCTAGAAGATAGTTGTCTCTATCATTTATCTTTTACTAGAGCATCTAGTGGCGGAACAGGTCTCACAGGCCTGAACATAAGCCAAAATAGATACAAATTAAGCATGGTGCAGGAAGAGGTTTCCATCTGAGGACAGATGTAAAAATAGATACAAATTGTTCTGCTTGAAATCATTGGGTAATTATAGAAAAGGGAGATCAAAAAGCCCCTTTCCTACACGCTTTGATACAAATTCATAATTAACTTGCTTATCGGTTCCTTCCACGATGATGATCGGGTTGTCAGGCAAGATTTGGTCTGTGAATCTATATTTTAGCCAAGCACCTAAAGAAAAGAGGGTGAGTGGACTGGCATGGGCATACCAAATAGTGTCTTAGTGACTTGGATGGATTGGGACCAAGGATCCTATGTGGATTGAGAGCCTGAGGTGCATGTACCAAGATCAGTCATGGGAGTGCCAAAAAGGAGCCAACTATCCTGCAAAAAAGAAGGTTGAAGGCAACCAAAAAGGGTCGAGAAGATTGCAAACCAAAACTAGAGTGTTGGCTAAGTGTAGAACCATAGGTAGGGCAAATGAAACATGGCCAAGGATTAGAGGCCCACAGAGATGCATCGAGCAGGCCACAAAGTCTTAGTTGCAGACTGTGTGTCCACCTGGGATCTGTAAAGGGTGTCGATCTGGGATCTTGGAGTCCCAAAAACTAGGTGTGGAAAGGGCTGAAAATGAGGTGGCCTGGATCGTGCAACGTGAGTAGTGTGTTTGGCCTAAAAATTCAAAGAAGTCTTCAAAACCTACAACAAGAAATGTCACCCTAGAAATGAATGGTTGCATCGATCTGAGAAAGGGCACAACAGGAGATGACTTCAATGAAAGATGACTCTGATGGTGCTCCCTGTGATTTAGTGGTGTAGAAACCACAAACAAGTGATCAATCTACCCAAAAATAACTTTGCCAAAAATTGACGGCAATAATCTTTCAAGCCACGAATGGGAATACTAGTTACAAATATGAAATCACCTCTACAAACACCAGAAAACTCACAAAATGGCCATAACTAGGTGACTATTTGAAACCCTTGACATGGTAATAAATTTGAGAAATTCAACCAAAATTTCACCCAAAAAAATTGTAGAGGGCAATATTGCCCTTAGCTAAATTTAATTTACCTTTTCAACTGATAAATCTATAGAGGGAGTAAAAAAATGTCATATTTGACTATGAACAAAGTATATTGAGTTTACATTTGATCTTAGTAGATTTGACCCTTTTGATCTCAATCGTGAGGTTAGATTTGCTCCAAAATACACTATAAGAAACCTAAAATTTAAAACCACAAACAAGAAGGCCCCCAAAAACTGTTATTTCTGTCAACCTTTCTATTTCTCGAAGTCATCCAAGGATGCAAGAGAAGAGCATACTTGGTTTCAAGAAAGAAAAATAAATCACTGTCTAAGATCTTCTAAAAATGAACTAACTCTAGACAATCTACAAGCTCTGATACCATGTCAGGATTAGTTATGGAGGTAGCTATCCCAAGATGAGGATGCTTAAGAGCTAATCACAAGAATCAAAGAAGATCAACATGATAAAATAATAATCTATACAAAAGATAATGTCATGCTTTGATACAATGAGAGGCCTTGGTTATAAATACCAAGGTGAGACATAGGACAACATAGGATTAGGACAAGTGTCATAATCCTATGACATATGACAACTAGAAACAACTAGAATGCTTCCTAAGTCAACTTAACATGTGAACATGTGTGAATAGCACTAAGGTAAACTGAATAGACAATAACCCTGTTCACACCAAAAAGTTACACTTAGGTGGGGTGTTGGTGTGAACAAGGATATTACCTAACCAGTTTCCCCTTTGTAGTATGAACTAGGCACATTATCTAACTAGTCATTAGTTAGACCTATTCACACATGTTCACATTTTAAGTTTACTTAGGACAAGTCTAGATTTTTCTAGGTTGTCATGTGATCTTATCCTCTAGTTGGCATCTTATCTTTTATTTGTCACATGTTGTAGGAGTAAGACACTTGTCACTATCCTAATGAGTCTTACATCTCATTCTTGGCTTTATAAGCAAGGAATATCAAGTACATTATGTAACAATTTTTGCATTCATTGATAGAATAGAATTATTCTCTCGCTTGGTCTCTCTTGTGCTTTCATGAAGATCCTAGATCTTGGGTGGCTACCTTCATAGCCAACTCTTACAGTTTATCCAATTTATCTTCTACTTTCTTTAACTTATCCCTTTCCCTAGAGATTTCCTTCTTCTTTGTTTCAATGATAACATCTTTTTCTTTGAGATTGTCTTTAAGGGTTAAAATTTCCTTCTCCTTTTCCTCCATGATAGTCTCTCTTTCTTTGTGATTGTCCTTAAGAGATAAAATAACAAGGTGTTTATCCTAGAGAATTTGTTTTAAATTTACTATTTCTTCTTGCTATTTTTGCTCTTTTGAAGGCTCTACCTCTTCATATTTTGGCATTATTGATTGGTTCTCAGCTTATGCTTTTGGAACACTCTCATGTGCACAAGATGACCCAAACTCATCTTCAATATGCTTTTGAATTTCCTCGTCTAAGGCAAATTGATGGCTAGGAAGATTCCTTGGCGTATGGAGTTTGACAATAATCTTATCAATATTATGGTCACCTTTAGAGTCACTTTCTTGCTAAGGTATGGATTTCTAACACTTTCTTATTTGGAACATTCGAGTTGACAAATGCTCTTGCCTTTGTGGCACTCCTTGTGCCTCTTCTGCTTATGAAGAAATGGTGTGTAACTCTTCCTCTATGGTCTCAGGTGTTGTTGGGGTAGTAGATGGAGAGGGATGATTTTCAATAGTGGAGATGTTAGGGTTTTTTAGCCTGGAGCTTGAGATGGCTCCTCTGCAACAATTTATCTTTTGTTTTTCCTTTCTAGGGCTTGATATAGCTCATCTACAATAATTTTTCTTTTCTTTTTCTTCTCAGGGTTTGAGATGGCTCCTCTGTAACTATTTTCCTTTGATTGGATTTTGGCTCTATTTTACTCTTCTTGGATTTTGGCTTTGTTTTACTCTGCTTGGCTTTTATTTTTCCACATATGAGCCTTCTAGAAAGGCTTTCCAATGGGCTTCTCCTCTTCATTTTGTTGTGAAATGATGTTCATAAATGAAGAATACAAGCCCATGATGTTTGATGGGGATTTTATCTTGTTGGTGTTTATTGGCCATGGCTACCATCGTAGAATATAGGAAATGGGGCAGATTGACTTTATATTCTAGATGGTCCTAACTATATCTAAGATGGGTTAACATCTTCATGATTTTCCCTAAAACTATACCAAACTACCCATCATAGGTGAAGTATTTCATTAGGCATGCTGCTGCAATTTTCCATGGCTCTAGGAGGCTTCCTTGAATAATACCATTTTGCTCTCCCTTGTTGACAAGCATTCTCACTTTTGGTTCTCCCTCATTAGAATTTTTTTGATCTAATTTAGAGTAAGAGGTTTTCAATGATAGAATTTATCACCTTCATCTAGAAGTCTGGAGATGGCACTGATGATGGAAGATGAAATAGTAATGTTGACGGCTCTCACAATGGTATGGCCATTCTAGAGATTACTGACAAATTCCTCCACAATCTCCTCCTAAAAACCCTCAAACTTGTCCATAAAGGCTAACTAGCTTGCATTTCTAAATATTTCAGCTACTTCTTGGTCAAGGAGGATCTTGTGAATAGAGGTTGGTTTTGACTTATTCTTGACCCCCATATTATGAGCTATTGTTGACACAAACAAAGGTTTCTATTTGAACCAAGGTCGATAAGCTTATAACAGTTGCTATTTGAATGCATGAGAGTTGGAATATTATATGATTTGATGGTTTGCTAATTGAGGTGATGAACTATGGAGGTTATTATTATGCATGATAGGAAATAAATGTGGTGAAAATCAATAATAAAAGGTCATTATTTCTTATTTAAGTGAATAATGTCACTCTGGTACTTGCACGAAATGATAATTATTTTCACTTGGTGTGGAGGTACATTTCTATTTTTAGCAAATGAGGTGAGTACATGTGGATAATTTCATGCATAGGGTGATGGCAAAAGGTAATGATAGATTTGCTTATAAATTTATTGAGAAAATCTTTTTAATTAGTTAAAGTACAAGAGTAATACCTACAGTCTTTTCAAGATATTGAGTTGTCAATTCGTTGACGTGACTTCTTTGTCCATGTCAACAAAATCTTGGTGTGGCCCCTTTCTTTTTAAATGATATTTGGATTATCAATACATGGTGACAACTGTTATTACTATGAGGTCTTCTAATGTACAACTGCATGAGGTATTCCTGAAAGATCACCAATGTATGGGTTTTGTAGACTCCTTGAATTACAAGCATGAGAGATGCACTTGAGATGCTTTGAGTTTCTCACCAGAGATACGCTTGAGATTATCCAAAGATGCTTCTAAGTTGTTTATGCATTGACTTATTATTTTTTTTTTTGAGGAAGAATCTCCATTTGCTAGTTTTCAATTCTTCATCTTTTTTTTTTGGGAAGAAGAATCACCATTTGCTAGTTTTCAATTCTTCTTTTTTTAGGCTCAGATGTTTGTCTAATTAAAAGAGGAAGCCTCTTTTAAATAGCATAGATCTAGGTGTGATAGGACTCTGGGAAATTCCTCTTTGGTGGAAGGACATTGATAAAGATGAAGCCTTTGTCCATTCACCAGAAGTGTCTTGTGTTCTCCATCAATTAGTGATAGTTAGGTAGTCCCATTGTCATAAATTTCCTTAATTTCATAGGGCCCCATCTAATGTGTTTGCAACTTGCCTATGAATTCCTTGAACTTGCAATCAAATAGGAGGACCCAATCTCCTACCTAAAATCTTCTCTGTTTGATGTGTTGGTCATGCCAAAGTGTCCTTTGTTGTTGAATTAGCTTTGTTTGTTGAACTGCTTCAAGTATGATTTCATCTATCTCATCTAGGTAGAGGATGTGATCTTGCTCTATTGAAGTTAACTCGAGACCAATATGCATGGATGTTATGAGAGTTTGCAACTCAAATTATATGGGTAGTATTGGTTTCTTTCCATAGACTATCTCATATTGAGAGAATCCTATAGTTGATTTCCAAGTGGTGTTGTATGTCCATACAAATTCATGGAGTCTACTTGCTCAATGCTTCTTGTTTACTACTATTGTCTTTGTCAGAATATTTTCTAGTTCTCTATTCGTTACTTCCACCTAGCCATTGGCTTGTGGATGATAGGGTGAAGACTTTTGATGCTCAATTTGGTATAGATCTATGAATGTCTAGATTACCTATGAGATGAATTGTGGACCTCTATTTGAAATAATTGTTCTAGGTGCTCTATATCTCAAGAATATCTTGTTATACAAGAAGTCAACAACCTTTTCTTCTCTAGAAAATTGTAGTGCTTGGACTTCCACCAATTTTGTTATATAGTCTATACATACTAAGATATATTCCTTTCCTAAAGATGATGGTGTTATTGGACCAACAAAATCTAGGCCCCGTTTCTCAAATGGTTCAAGAACAACTTGAGAGTGAAGGGGCATCTTGTTAGTGATTGTAGGTTGATCCACTCTTTGGCATTGATCACATTGCCTTATATATCTTTGAACATCGTTATGAAGAGAGGTCTAGTAGTATCCATCTGCTAATACTTTATGTATTGTTCTTTGGGAGGAGTAGTGTCCCCCTATAGGTTCATCATGACAAGCTCTTAATATGTCAAAGATCTCATCAGTTCTCACACACCTATACAACACAAAATCAAGTTCAAATTTAAATAACAAGTCATTCAACCATTTGAAAGATAAACTTTCTTTTACCAATCTTTTCTTCTATTTTGAAGAATTTGATGGGAACAATCCCGTGGCTAAGAAATTAGCTATGTCAGAAAACCATGGAGTGTTGATAGAAACAAAAATAAGTTTTAATCCATCTTCTACAGGTTGATCAACTCCACTTGTATGCAATTTGGATAGAAAATCAGCAACTAAGTTAAACTTCCCTAGGTTATCAACAATTATAACATCAAATTATTGCAACAATAGTAACCATTTGATTATTATTTCACTCACAATTGGTTTATTCATCAAGTATCTGATGGATGCATGGTCAGTGTGTACAAGAAATTTATATCTAGTGATGTAATGTCTAAATTTATTAATGGCATAAATCACAACCAAGAATTCCTTTTCTATTGTGGTGTAGTTTCTGTCAGTTGGGGTGAGATTCTTATTGATGTAGTAGATTGCATACTTACCCCCTCCTTCTTTCTATCCTAATACTACCCTTATGGACTCATTTGAAGCATTAGTTTGAATATGGAAGGGAAGACTCCAATTAGGTCCTCTCAAAACAAGGGTTGTTGTCAATTTTTCCTTTATTATTTCAAATGTTTTTTGATAATCAGTTGTCCAAGAAAATTTATTATCTTTGGTCAAGAGGGAAAACATGGGAGAAACTAATTTACTACATTTTATATGAATCTTCTATAATATCCTGCATGGCCTAAAAAACTCCTTACATCAGTTTTGTTTTTGGGTATAGGTAGTTGTTGGATTACCTTAATCTTGTTTGTGTCAACTTTGATTCCTTCTATAGATACATGATGCCCAAGGACGATACCATGTTCAACCATCATAAAGAACTTCTCATGGCTCAAAGAAAAATGATGTTTTTTACAACATGTTAGGAATCTTTCTAAGTTTTGGAGTGCTTCATCAAAAGTATCTCCATGGATAGTGAAATCATCCATGTAGACTTCTATGCATTCATTTGCTAACTTGGAAAAAATAGCTAGAAAAGCCCTTTGAAAAGTGAAAGGAAGCTAGGTGTGCAAAAATCGCTTCCTACACTAATCTAATGAGGGGAGGAGAGTACAAATTCAATTTTATCTTTACAGTTACAGCTATGTTAACCCACTAACAGAGATATTACAACAAACACAAACATAAGAATGTGAGACAGAAGAAGAGAGACACAAGATATACATGGGGAAAACCCTTACGGGTGAAAAAGCCCACACTCCAAAACACAGCTCAAATGTATTCTATAAACAATGAAGGTTACAATACAACACAGAGCCAATGCTCTTGTAGGAGTCTTCGACACTCGTATCTGGAGATGATCTGGTAGCATAACAGTACCTATCAAACCTGTAATACATCACCTCTCCAAAGCACCTACTTATATAGAAAATACAAGGAAAAAATGGCTCCACATTGAGATGGGCATCCAACATGGCCTCATGGCCCAAAAACCACATCTATGGACACTTGTCCAACACTATAGGATGCTCCTAACACTTGTCAAGTCACCCCATCCCAAGGAGGTCACCTCTTTCCAAAATGGGCTATGACAGATGCTCTTACGACTCTTACAACTGTCATAGAATCTGTCATAGATGTCATAACTTACAGCTGTAAGAGAAACTATCATACATAGGCTATAAATAGCATATTCTCTTACAACATATCATATCCCACCTTGGGGTGCCCAAAGATGCTTCTCGACACATGTCTTCACCTGTCATAGAATCATCTATTTTTGACTCTTACATGTCATAACTTTGTCATAGGAATCTGTCATGATTGTTTCAGTCAATATTCCCTTACACACATTCCAAGATGTTGACAGATGGTAAAATATTCCTACCACTAAGTGGGACACCTATCTCCTCATGCAAGGACAAAAATACATGTGGTCATATGCCATGTAAGATGACACATCACCATGCCAACTCCCACAATATGACAACATAGGATTTGCATCCAAATTATACAATAGGCAATAAATAAATACAATGAATTAATACAAGGAATTACCAAGGTTGAGACACCTTAATTCCCAACATTCTCCCACTTGTCGAACACCTTGTAAGAGCCAATAGAAATAATAGGATTTAACTTCTATAGGTCGAGAGGCCCATAGACTTTGAACACCATTTGAACTTCTCTGTGCCCACTAGTTTTGTCAATGCATCTGCAACATTCTTCAAAGTATCTACCTTCTCCAAATTTACCTTCCCATCCTCTACCATGTCTTGCATGAAGTGAAACCGTATATCAATATGCTTTGTTATGGCATGGAAAGTTGGATTCTTCGCAAGGTAAATCGCACTTTGACTGTCACAACAAATCGTAATCTATCCTGCATCAACACCAATATCTGAACACAATCTCTTAAGCCAAATGGCTTCCTTGCAAGCATGAGTTGCTGCCATGTACTCAGCTTCTGTCATGGACAAAGCAACCACAAGTTGTCACTTACTCATCCAACTAATTGCACCACCAAACATAGTGAACACATAGGCACTGGTGGATCTCCTGCTATCAATGTCACCTGCCCAATCAGAATCCACAAATCCATGAATACAAACTGAATGTGGAGGTCCTATAGCATAACCATGATAGCAATAGAATACTCAGAAGTACCCCTCAAATATTTGAACACTCGCTTAACTGCATCCCAATGTACCTGTCCAGGATTAGCCATAAATCGACTAAGGACTCCCACTGCTTGGGCAATGTCTGGTCTTGTGTAGACCATAGCATACATTAAACTACCAATAACACTAGCATAAGGTACTCTGCTCATGTCCTCCACCTCACTAGGAGATTTTGGACAATCACTAACAGACAACTTTGTCCCCAATGAAACAGGAACACATAATGGTCTACATCTGCCATGTTGAACCTATCCAACATGGTCTTCACATACTTACTCTGGCTTAACCAAAGTTTTCTATTTGCTTTATCTCTTTTGATTTCCATTCCTAGAATGTACCTGACTGCCCCTAGATTTTTCATCTCAAACTATACTGACGACTGAGACTTCAAATTAGAAATCATATTCTTACCATTCCAAATCAACAACATATCGTCAACATACAATGCAATAATGAGAATGTGATCATTGTCAAACTTGTAATACACACAATGATCAAATTTTGATCTTAGAAATCTAATGGACAACACAAAGGCATCAAATTTCATATACCACATCCTAGGAGACTGCTTCAAACCATACAAAGACTTCTTTAACTTGCAAACCAAATTTTCTTTACCTTTCTCTATGTAATGCTCTGGTTGTGACATGTAAATCTCTTCCTCAAAATCACCATGAAGGAAAGCTGTCTTCACATCCATCTATTCTACCTCTAAGTCATAAGCAGTTACAAGAGATAACAAGAACCAAATGGATGTCAACTTTGCAACGAGAGAGAAAATTTCACCATAATTAATTCCCTCCACTTGTGAATACCCCTTTGCAACGAATCTAGCCGTGTACTTTTCAACATTGCCATCTGCACCAAATTTCTTCTTGAACACCCATTTACATCCAACCGGTTTCTATCCTATAGGAAAAGGCACCAAGTCCCATGTTTTATTCTTCTCCAAAGAAGCCATCTCATCTTCCATGGACTCCTTCCAAGAACCTGCATCTTTCATGCCCATAGCCTCTTTCACAGTTCTAGGCTCATCAGTGTTAGTAAGTAAAGTAAAAGCACAAATAGAATCAAGTAATGAATAACCAAACCTATCAGGTTGCTTTCTTATTCGTGTAGACCTCCTTAATGGTTGAGGTTGAGGTTTTGCTTCTTCTTCTAAGCTTTCAAAGCTGCTAGAGCTCTCCTCATCATCAGGTCTCACAGGGTCTTCCACAAAAAGCAAGAGCCTCTTTGGCTGACTCGGATGTTTTCCTCCACATTTCTTTAGATAACAGTGAGGACACCACATCTTCCATCTTGAAGGTGGTAGTGGTGCTTCTGATAGCCATGACAAGATGATCCCATGAATCTGGCAAAGAACAAAGCAAGGTCATACATCGATCCTCCTCCTCCATTTTCACACCCACAGATGTCAACTGTGCAACAATCATGTTAAAAGCATTCATGTAGTCCACAACGGATCCTCCATCTTCCATCTTTAGAGCGAATAACCTTTTTTTTAGAAAAAGCTTGTTCACCAAGGACTTGGCCTAATAAACATCACCCAGCTTCTTCCAAAGGTCTTTCATGCTTTTCTCCTCATGGAAATTCAACAAGACAGAGTCAGCTAGACAGAGTCTTATGAGACCCTTAGACTTTCGATCTTTGAGGTCCCAATCAGCTTGTGACATTGCTTAGGTTTTACACTAGATACGGTTTCCCATAGGTCACGATCAATAAGTAAGTCCTCCATCTTGAGTTTCCACAACTCAAAATTAGTGCCATTAAATTTCTCAACCTCTAACCTTTCAGATGTGGTTGCCATCTCCTTTCTGCAACAAGATACAGAATGCTCTACACAACACTCCCACTCAACCTAAGATTAGCTCAAAAAACCCCTACCCAGCAGCTAGAACCAAAACTGGCCAGGCTCTGATACCAACTAAAAGGAAGCTAGGTGTGCAGAAATTGCTTCCTACACTAATCTAATGAGGGGAGGAGAGTGCAAATTCAATTTTATATTTATAGTTACGACTATGTTAACCCACTAACAGAGATATTGTAGCAAACACAAACATAAGAATGTGAGACAAAAGAAGAGAGACACAAGATATACGTGGGGAAAACCCTTACGGGTGAAAAACCCCGCACTCCAAAACATAGCTCAAATGTATTCTGTAAACAATGAAGGTTACAATACAACACAGAGCCAATGCTCTTGTAGGAGTCTTCAATACTCGTATCTGGAGATGATCCGATAGCATAATAGTACCTGTCAAACCTGTAATACATCACCTCTCCAAAGCACCTTCTGATATAGAAAATACAAGGCAAAAATGACTCCACATTGAGATGGGCATCCAACATTGCCTCATGGCCCAAAACCCATGCCTATGGACACTTGTCCAACACTGTAGGATGTTCTTGACACTTTTCAAGTCACCCCTTCCCAAGGAGGTCACCTATTTCCAAAACGGGCTATGACAGATGCACTTATGACTCTTACAACCGTCATAGAATCTGTCATAGCTGTCATAACTTACAGCTGTAAGAGAATTTATCATACATAGGCTATAAATAGCATATTCTCTTACAACATGTCATATCCCACCTTGGGGCACCCAAAGATGCCTTCCTCAAAGATGCTTCTCGACACATGTCTTTATATGTCATAGAATCATCTATTTTTGACTCTTACATGCCATAACTTTGTCATAGGAATCTATCATGACCGTTTCGGTCAATATTCCCTTACATATATTCCAAGATGCCGACACATGGTAAAATATTCCTACCACTAAGTGGGACACCTATCTCCTCATGTGAGGACAAAAATACATGTGGCCATATGCCATGTATGATGACACATCACCATGCCAACTCCCGTAAGATGACAACATAGGATTTGCATCCAAATTATACAATAGACAATAAATAAATAAATACAATGAATTAATACAAGGAATTACCAAGGTTTAGACACCTTAATTCCCAACAAAAAGTAGTTGGAGCATTACATAGACCAAATGGAAGGACTCTATATGCAAAATTAACCTATGATTAGGTAAAGGTATTCTTATGTTGGTCCTCTGAAGCCACCTAAATTTGATTGTATCCACTAAACCTATCCAAAAATGACAATTACTATTTCCCAGCCACATTATCTAAAACTTGGTCAATAAATAGCAAGGGCAAGTAGTCTTTTTTAATGGTTTTATTTAACTCCCTTTAATCAACACATATTCTTTATTTTCCATTCTTCTTGGAAACAATGACCAAAGGAGACACCCACTGACTATAAAAAATTAGGTAAATGATGCCTACTTGAAGTAGTTTTTCTATCTCAGTCTTTACTATTTCTTTGAGTGCTAGGTTAAGTATTCTCTGAGGTTGTCTAATTGGTCATACATCTTCTATGTAAATGTGGTGGGTATAAATTTTGGGATTAATTCCCCTCATATCCTTGTACTCCCAAGAAAAAGTTGTGGTGTGGGAAATTAGAACATTAATGAATTTTGTTTCTTCTTCCTTTGTTAATTGGCTATTTATATTCAAGGTTTTTCCTAGAAGGACCATGGTTTGTTTGGTACTTTGATGAATGGACTGAACTATCTTATTTTCTCTTATTAGTGTGTTTACAGGGCAAGAGTGTGGCTACAACATATGAAATGTAGCAACATCCTTATAAAATGTCTCACCATGGGATATAATATTTGCTAAGGGATAGTGGGATGTTACTAAAAATTCTCTCCTAGATTCCTAGGTACAGTCCACTATGCTACCTTATATGGTCATGTGAGTTATGTCCTTCTTTGTGTTAAAGTCCATGTCTTCTTCTAGTTCTTCTAAATGTTGTGTGATAGTTACCATAGCAAGGGAGACATTATTTTCTGTATTATCTGCTTCATCAACCCATACATGGCTTGAATATTTTAGGGAACAAAGATATCTTTATTATGTCAATGCCATTAGATATGATCATGTCCCATGTTCTACAACCAATTGAGGCTGTAGAAGTTTCTAGCCATGGTATGCCTAGGATTAGGGAGTAAGCATTATTCTAGTTCCTTGGTTCCAGTATTAAGAAATCAATAGGAAATTCCCATGATTCTACTATGACTAGTATATCTATCAGGATTCCTTTTGGAATTTCCACATATTGGTCAGCCAATTGCAGAACCATGGAGGTGGACTAAACACCTGTAAGAGCTAGTTTTCTTAGTGTGTGGACTGTAATGACATTAATTTCTACCCCTAAATTGACCAATATATTTGGTATTTCAATCCCTATGATGAAGACTATAATTTTTGGGTTACCATGGTCACCATATTTGGGAACAAGCATTTCTTTGACTAGCAGGTCAACTAATTTTCCTTCTACCTAAATGGTTTTGAAGGAGTTATTCCTTCTACTTTAGATCTTAACACAGGTTTGTCTAATTAATTAGTTAAGCTCCAAACTATCCATAATGGTTTGGAGGAGAGGGATTTCAATGTTTAATCATCATATTTCTTAAAGTAATTAAGATTCAATAAGGGGTTGAATCTCCATAGATGGGACTTGTTTTTGAGGAATGGTCTATTTAATTTGATTAGAAAATGGTTGCATGCCTGGAGTGTGCAGAGAAACTCTAGAGTCAACCTTTGGAGAAGCTCCAGAGATCTCCAATAGTTGTTTGCGAAGCACTTTTGTGGGAACAATATCTTCCTAAGATTGTTGTTTAGAAGAATCTGACAATTCTTGTTCATCAGTGATTTCAACAATAGTGGGGGGAGGTGGTCTTGGTAGAGTTTTTCTTGATTATAATTGGAGGTCGTTTAGATGGATAGAATTTACTCTAGCTATGTTTTCCTACTGAACCAAATAGACTATTGCACCCTATTTATTATTTTTTGGATTGGCTATAGGTTGATTAGGAAGTGGCAGTTGATTAACTGGTTATGTTTATGATTGACTTAAAATATTAGTTGGGCTAGTTAATAGAGGTTTCTGTTGATTTGTGAAACATCTTTGTTGACCTGAGAATGATTGGTTGTAGTTTTGGTGGGGCATCCACTATTGTTGCATGTTTTGTGGTCCATACTGAGGCTGAAATTGATGAGGCCAATGTTGGTTAGGCCATGGCTGATTTGACTATTATTGATTTGGCCACTCTTGTAGTCCCTATTGAGGAGGGTTTAGAGGTCGACTCCATTGTGCACCCCACTAGTTAGCTCCCTAATTTGCAAGGTCTCTATAAGAAGCCTAGTTCATGTATTGGTTACATGGGAAGTTACTAGTTTATTTTTGCCCTGTGTATTTCAATTCTTCTTTGATTTGAGAATTTTTCTTTGTTAATCTCTTTAGGGATGGGATTTGATCACAAGTGGTAGAGTAGTTTTTTCCATAGATTTGACAAATCTCAGTTCTATCTAAAGGACACTCATGCAATGGGTGTTTATTTATCCATCTTAGACAATATATGGATAATGATTTAGTTGTTTTGTTTTTTGCCTAAATTCCATCTAAAGTAGTGTTTAACTGAACCAAAATATCTGCCAAGTGAGATTTGCAAATTCTTCCATAAGTTGTCTTATGTCATTCTACCCTTTTAATGGTCTTGATGTCCTAGTTCCATTCTGTGTCCTAGAATAATTCCTACAAGCTCCTCAATTATTTCCATATCCAATTTGTTTATGTTCCCTTGTCCCATTAGGTCCAATGCTTTATTTGACTCTTTGTCCAATCCTCTCAAGAATAAGGCTTTAGCTAGGTTTTGTTCTATAGGATTGCCATATCTCTAAAGGGCAAAGTTAAATCTGTCTAGATAATCTTATAGGCTTTTATCTTCTTTTTGTTTGGTTCTAAAGAGTTCTTCCCTGCGATCACTTATCCTACAATAATTGTGGTACTTGTCAAGAAATTTAGTTTCCCTTTGTTCTCATGTATGGAAGGAATTTGGAGTCAACCCCATAAACCATCTCATGGTGGAATCCTTAAGTGTGGATGGAACAATTTCAACTTCTGGTTATCTGAACCATAGTTGTATTTTTTGCAAAATACCTTAAACTCAAATAGAAAATGATCTAGATCTTCTTAAGGAATTCTCCTAAAGGTTAGAAGTATTGAAGGAGAAATATTCTTCATGGGAGCATTTTTCTTAGGATCAATGACTATAGGGTAGTAAAAGGTTCTCCCTATAGCTTTATTTGGGTGGTCATTGTTGTTATTATTTTCCATGGTGATTGGGTTTGTAATGTCCCCTTTTGGGGATTGCCCTAAATCTTGCCCTAGAATCACAAATTTAACATAGTTAGAGTTGTAAATTACCAATTGAATGCTTGAAACAAGATAAACCTGATTTAGGTCTTGCAATCATGTTAGTTATTAACAGATAAATAAACATATAAGCCAATGATGTTACAGATAGAATTCTAATCACTATTATAATATTCAGCATGCACCTATGGGATTCCTTTTAAGATTTCCCTCCAGCAGTCCATCGTCATTATGGGATACCACATACAAGGTGCCTCGATCCATTCCATCCAACCTAGGATGTATGGAATGACACTCGCCATTCGACCTCCTGGTCCCACTTGGGGTGCCCCTATCATAATGGAGTCCTAGCTACTTGCATTCCTTATATGCAGTATCCTCCATAATGGAATGACAGTTGGATGAGAGCCTTAAGGGAATCATTACATTGGTTCTATTGTGCATAGGCACAATTATGGCAAGAATTATAGTATTAGGAGAATAACAATATCTGCTGTTAGTAATTACTGCATATATATATCTGTTGATCTGCATATTATCTCTGCTCTAAATCAGTTCATATTCTATGTATTTCTTCTTCTTATTCTTTTAATCATTTTTTTCCTTTCAAACATTCTCATCACTTACCTCTTATACTCTTTCAATGGATATGCCTCTTGGGAATAGATATGTCTTATAATATTAATCACAGCCCTTCAACTCTTGTCCTCTTGTGAATCACACCTTTTGATAATAGTAATTATTTTACACAACTGATCGCTACCTTTTAAGTCATCATTCACAACCTTTCAATAGACAATAGTGATTGCTGCATAATAGTAATTATTTCCTTAATCAAACAACTTACCTTACTTTATATTAATCACTCTTCTCCTCTTACAAAAACATTGCCTTGTCTATGCACAACATAACTCTTGAAGTCACTATTGCTTCACTAAGGAAATCACACCATATTTTAAAATTAATCACTACCTCTATATTTCAACAACCATATTTTGGGAATGAAACAAATCACGTCTTGTCTTTTCTAGAGAGGTCAGCCTATAGGGGTGGGGATATGACAGTTTGCCCTACCCAAGATTGCTTGTCCTCAAGCAAACATAAGATTCTAAATTAACCTTGTAGATTTGTATTCTTGTGAAGTCATTAGCTTTTGTGATACTTTGATAGGAAATGGAAATTTTAAACCAAGTGACGATTATTTTGATTTTATTTGACGCTATGTCCTTGGAAAATAGCTACCAATAAGGTTAATACCACCATATAACATATGAGTACAATTGATTGTCCAATAGTCTTCTTACTATTTCCCAAATCATCTCTCTACAACAAAACCAAGAGTTGGAAACTAGCAAGATTTGTTACATAAGACAAGTTTTCTCTCATTTCATCATCCCAAGGATCCTAGGCAATGATACAAACTCTTCATTACCCCTTGTTGAAGTCTAAAATCATGATGAATTGCCTAGAATGTTGTGAATATCAAGATCCCATCCCCTTGTGTCAAATCACTTTTGCTTTCATGTAAAGGACCAAGATGTTTGAATGACAACTTCCTTTAGATAATGTATGTTTCATTTTGTGTAAACATTCAAACAAGTTTACGATAAGTTTGTTTCTAATGAGGAGCTTATAGGATTTTTGAATTACTTAATCTAGTCAACATTTATTATACCCATAGGTATTTAAGTACAAATTTTATGGGATTGATCAAGTCAATAAAATGAAAGATGTACAATAGTTTAGTATTTAATAGGAGGATTTAAATTTAGAGGTTTAACCTAATATCCAATTATTGTTGCATCTTCTAACTCAGTTGGAGGTTTATCACTCCTCTTTGACATACCTCCATGTTTAGTACTAAATTTATTTTCATATCTTGGGAAAGTACCCGATTTATTTAAACAATATCAATTTATCCCAAGGTTGATTGATCTTGGGATTTGTGGGTTATGGGCCCATAATATAACTCAACATAGGCTTATGTAACAACTTTGTTGTAACTTGATGTGTATTAAATTCATCTAAGTTGCTCTAATCAAGAAAAGGAACTTAGACCCTTGAATGAAATGAACTACTCTAGATATTGCATGTAGAAGTGAATTTGGTCCCTCAATAGACTTCACTAAATCAATTTTATAGGTTACAAGGTTGATCATATGTGGTATGGATTGGATTGTATTGCCATTGTTTCAATGAGTGTGGGATAGATCACTTGTTTGTACATTTTCTCTAATTCCAAAGGAATAGAACAATTTATTTTCAATGATGTTCCTTTTGCATGAAGCTTTGATGAATATATCTTATGGTAAATTTCCAACATTTCTCTTAAGATCTCTCTCCAAATTTGTAGGTTCCTAAAGAATTGAGTTATCTTCATTACATTCTCTCAAAATTGTTGTTTTGGATTTTAAGAGATTGACCATCCTAGATCAAGATGATACCTTAGTGTACCTAAATCTTAAAGTTTGAAAGATAACCTTAATCCATCTTTGTATCTTTAGTTATGCCTGATTTTCCTTGACAACTAGATTTTCATTGGAAGTCAAATTATATTGTTAGATTCAACTATGTTGAGTGGTTATGATTGATTTGTTCCTTCCTTGGGAAACTTTTGATATTTTGATTTCTTGATCTCCTAATGAGTGAGGATTGCTTATGTTAATGAGTTGATTTATCCTTTATATCTATTTCTTGAAGGAGTCACTACTCTTCTTGGTTTCCTTTACCTTTTGAGTTGATTGTTAGATTTATTTCCTATTGATAGTTTCTTCAAAAGGAAATAATTCCCCTTTTATATCTTATTGTTAAGGTAGTCCTACATTTGAAGGGTCACACTTTCAATATTTGGGGTTTCATCCTTTCTTGCATCATCATCATTCTTGAGAACCTAATTTAATTTACTTCTAAAATCACTTAGGGTTCTATTCTCAATTGAATTCTTCAATGATGTTTTTAGATGTCTTTCTCAAATGAACTGTTCTCTCCTTTTATAGCTCAAGTTTGAGGGAGTCACACTTTTTCACTTCAGTAGTTACAACTTTTCATTATTACATAAGTTAATTGGTTAGGGCTTCTCAACCCAAGAATTGTTTGACAAATAAAGCTTTGATAGATTTTGTATTTTCATAAATTTTAAGCATAAAGTAATCTTAAACACAAATAGAGTAAACTTGTTGAAGAAACATTAGACATGAAGCAAACACATAGATATACATAATACATGAAGCATACGTGATACATGAAGTATACACGTAAGACATAAAGTATGAAGCATACGTAATATACGAAGTATACACATAATTACATGTGAGGCATGAAGCATATAAGTACACATGATACATGAAATATGAAGCATACACATAGATACACATAATATATGAAGTATACACATAAGTACATGTGAAGCATGAAGCATACATATAAATACATGTGATACATGAAGTATATGCAAGACACAAAGTATACTCATAAATACATGTAATACATAGAGCATGAAACATACACGTAATACATGAAGTATACGCATAAATACATGTAATACACGGAGCATGAAGCATACATGCATAATACACGAAGTATACACATAAGTACATGTAATACAAGAAGCATGAAACATACACGTAATACACGAAGTATATGCATAAATACACATAATATACGAAGCATGAAGCATACATGTAATACATGAAGCATACGCATAAATACATGTAATAACCAAGGCATGGAGCATACACGTAAATACATGTATGTAACATTGGAAAATGTCCCCTTGGGGGCTTTTCCTTCTTAAGGTTTAGCTCCCGGGTCTTTTGCATGCATTTAAGACATCTTACTTCATAATTTGGCATCCCGATGGAATGAGCCCTAGGTAACATGACAAATGGGACCTAGGAGGACCCCTTGAGCTTAACCCTACCAAAAATAGGGGGGAAGACTTGGGTGCCTGTGCCCTAGTCCTGCCCTATTTTGGGGCAACCCCAATTTTTGGGTGTCAGTTTATGACTGTTATTTGGGTCCTATGCTGACACGGTAAGTTTGAATTACGAAAATCTTGGTGGGAGTGTTTGTAGTTGCATATAAAAGCATGTTTAGGCATTCATTTGTAAACTAGATTTCAATTAGAGGGAAATTGTGTTGTTCAAGTGTTTTTAAGGTGATTCAAGGCTTTCATTGTGTTGCAAGAGCAGATTTGTGTGGTTTATGTGTTTGTGTTTATAGATTTGAGCATCCATTTCATCATGGAATGAAGAGCATCTTCCTCCCATGATATCTTCACTACAAGGTGACATTATATTGTGTTTTCATCATCAGTTCCTTTGGTTTTTGCCTCTGCCCCACAACGGAACTCACTCTCTATCTGACAACAGTGTTTGGAGACTTAAGTGTCCTCTAAGGCTTGACTGAGGCAAGCCTCTAAACACCACAACCCCCTCCCAAAGTTTTCATGGTTGCAGGTTACAAGTTGTGGAGCTGGACAAAATGAAGTTGCAGGAAGGCATCTTGAAGGGTCAAAATTACATAATAGAAGGAAAAACAACCACCTGGACTTGGGTGCCTGCTCATTAGTCCTCCAACTTCTATGATGGGAAAATCTCTGAAACAACAGGGAAGAGTTGCAGACTGAGTTTCCAGATTCCAACAAAAAGCAGGGCATTGGACTTGGGTGCCCGCTCTTTTGTGCTTGAATTTTCTACCTCGAAACACCAAAAATAGGTATTCTGTAATTTGATATTTTGCTTCCCTTTGCGAGAGCTTTTTATGTTATTCTTCTGTTTACAATCGTATTTGCATAATTAGGGTTTTAATGGTCAATTAAGCATAAGAGAAGGAAAATTGATAATTAAACACCCTAATCCAAGCTTCCCTACATCTCACAGTGACCTAGGGTATGATATTGCCTGGCCACTTGACCCTAGATCCTTGAATGTATAGGGTGAAAGGAGGATTCAAACATCTAAACACTAAAAACTAAACAATCGTAATTTTACCCTAAACATTTTGGTGAACCTGTGTTTTTGGGATTAAATTGCAACTTTATAAGTGTTTGTCTTTATATTTGGATTGATTTCATTCATTCATATAGTCTTTCATTTTATTGCATTGAGAAAAATTTAAAAAAATTGAAAAATTTGAAAAATTTAAAAAAACTGCATTGTTTGGCTTACTAAATTGCATCAATTCTTTCTAAATTTTTCTAATTCATGATTTTTGCCTCCGATCAGATATAAAATACAGAAAAACACAAAAATTCAAAAATTTGCATTGCATTTTCATCATTAATATGCTAGGCTTTTGTAGAAATTTTGACAATTTTCATATAACCTAGTAATTCTAAAATGTAAGGTTAGTAGGCAAAATCTTCTTTCAGATTTTTCTACTGATTTTAGAGGATAATTTAAATTAGAATTTGGCTGTAGTATTGCATTTTGGTGTAAATGTGCATTTAGATTTAAAATATTTGCATTTTTGCATAGAAAATTTCAACAAAAAACTAGCAATTTTCATGCATTTTCATTAGATTTGCATTGGCATTTTGCATATTAGGGATTGAAAATAAATTTAAGATCTAAGTACATTTGATTTTCATCATAAATAAGACTTCAAAATATTCACATAGCATTTTGTGTCAACATCTCAAACCTAGGGCTTCAAAAACAATGATTTTCACTAAAATTGGCCTTATCGACTCTATAAACTGTTGATAACTGAGAGGGGGGGTGAATCAATTATCTTAATTACTTCAACTTTTTGATCTTCCTTAACAATTAATGCAACATTAAATCATATAAGCAAACATAACCATGAAATGGAAATAACATCAATACACATGACACAATGATTTTGACGTGGAAAACCCTGTTAAGGGAAAAAACCACGGGGTGATTAACCCAAGATTGTATTCTCTATTAAAAGAATAAGATAGTACAAAATGGCACTTGCCAGTTAGGGCTCACTTCCTGAGCACACTGCTCACAAGAGGCTCACTGCCTACAATAGTTAATACAAGGAAACTAGATACTTGAACTAATGAGAAGCATCCACACATGCTGAGGTTCAGTTCCAGTTAGGCTCAATACACTGATCTACTGCACTTCATTCTTCCTCTTATTTGGAGCTGATGTCCTGTCACATATCGGACTTGTATTAAAGTTGTTACTCTATTCCTCTACTTTTCTTTGTACAACACAACTTACAACACACACCTTCACATCTAAATCCATCTGGTATATATATATATATCCATACAAATGATTTCAACACCTTTCTAGTCGACATCCGGAATAGTCAATATTATCCCAAACTTTGATCTGTCGGCTGAATCCTTGCTTGCCAAGTGATGCGTATCAAGGAGATGCTTATAGAAGTCATCAATTATGTCGGCCAATCATGAGTGATACCTTAGGAAGCTTGAACACCATCAATATCTCATCCGGATTTAGGTCTGATGCTCTACCGGTCAGTTCTTCCTCTGTCTACTCTGCCAAATAGGAACCCAACACTCAAGTGCTCATGTTTCTTCATTTTTCCATCACCAGAGGCTCAATCCCTAGAATCTATCAATCAAGGTACACCTCTTAACTTCCCCAAGTCCGCACTTTACTAAGATACTTCCTTTGAGAGATCCGGACTTGACTGTTAGACCTTGCCACATGCTCTATTCTTGCTTACCAGACCATAACACTCTTCAATCTGACTTCTGGTATAGGCACACCATGTCCTGCAGATGTGTGGGATGAACTTTGTTTCCATCAATGACAACAATAATGAAGCTACAATGTGTCTCTTGCCAACAATCTCCCCCTTTGGCATTGATGGCAACACTTAGTGAAAAATGACTGTCATACTACACCCCCCCTTAGCTACTGCTCTGTTCTAATGTACACTTTACCAGAGCTCCCCCTTAGCTGGATTCCATATTTTTCACTGTTCCTCACTCCCCCTTTGACATCAATAGAAAAGGGTAGGGTCCGCACACCAAAATTTCCCAAAAACAAATCTATACTTGGCCGCAAAAACATATATACATGTTTTACTTACATATACTTAACTATATCTACAAAAGTGGTTTTCAACTGTACTACTTCTGTTGCCCAACTCCTCTTCATCCTGTCCAAGATTGAGATATGACCACTCAACAGGAATGTAAACGTTTCTGCTGTCTTTAGATCTGTCGGATCATTGGTCTGGGCTATGGTCTGTGCATCACTTAGGGCTTCATACATGGCTTCTAACTTAGGGATAATTATCCCTCTAAGTTCATTCAACCTGTTTATTCTATTTTTCTTCTCCTTCTCAAGCTTCTTTATTTCATTTGTGACTACAATATCCTGACACTCTTGATTTACTATGGAGGAGGAGAGAGGATCAAAACTTTGAGGTAAACTTAATAGTTTATCCTCTTGCTCTTTTACTTTCTTCTCAATGTCCTTGGTCACTTTAGGCCAGGATAAACAAAATTTGTAGATATGTCCGCCATCTTTGAGAGCATATTCTAAGCTCTTTATTCTAATATCCATAACTCTCCTATCATTTTTTATTAAACCCTGCACTTTGGAGAATTTTTTTCCCAAAAACTCCTTCCAGACTTTATCTTCTATTGACTTCTCTAAGGAATCAAAATGTGTGCTAACACTATTAACTAGAGATTTGAGATTACCGGATGAAGAGGCTGAGGGATCCTTTTGAAAAGATGGCATGATCTTCTCCAATACATCGGATGTAGTTTCTATGAGCTTGCAGTCTTCCATGTGAGACTTTAGAAGTTTTTCTTTTGCCTTTGCTGAAGTAAAGGATGCTAGCTTCATGGTTTGAACTGGGGAGAGGGAGTCAAAATTGAACAGTCCTTGAAGAAGTTCTAGTTCATCAAATTCCATCATCTCCTTGGTTAAGAATTCTTCTACTACTTTTGTTGTGTCTCTTGCCGGTGACAGGGTTTTGTCCCCTTTTGCAACCTTACCACTATCATCTGTGGTCTTTTCTGTTGGAGTTTTCTCTCCTTCTGTATCCTTACTATTGTCATCTTCTTTTTCCTTCTCCTCTTCTTCTTGAATGATCTTCTCTTCTACTCTTTCTTCTTCTTTAGATCCAGAGTCTGTAGGGGAAACCAGAGGAGAGATGTTTGCTTGTTCATGGATCTCTTCTTCCGAAGCAAAGGATTCTAAGTCCTTATCTTTTTCTTCACCTGTCTCCTTTACCTCTTTTGCTATAGTCTTAGTAGATTCTTCTTTGTCATCTATTCCCGAGGGATCATCACCTAAATCCTCTATAACAGGAATATTGAATCTTTTATAGGCATTCCAGAGGATTTCTTCTGTTTCTTTTGCCACTTTATCAGTTTCTCCAAGTATGAGCTGATTCATTCTAGCCTTACTCCGAAACTCATCCTTGCAATCTTTGAAGATCATATCCATTTGTTTCGAAGTAATTGAAGGATAGAGCTGAATAGCTATTTGTTCTCTAATCTCTAAGTCCTTAGCCTTGGCATTTTCTTTTCTCATTTCAAGTTCCTTCTCTAAACTTTTAGGAATTAGAGAAATTATTTCAATAAATGCTTTATTGTATATGTTCAAGTACTTAATTGTGGCTTCCTCCAAAATCTTTCTATCTGCATCATTATATGCATCATAGAATTCTGTTATTGGTTGTAGGTTCCCATCCACAGTAACTGCTTTAACTACATCATCTAAGGACAGAGTGGGCCTTTCAACAAACTCTTTTGCCTCTGCCTTCTTGTCTTCACTGGATACTTTCTTCTTCTTCTTCATCTTCTTGATTTTTTCATCAGATTTTGTCTCTTCTTCATCCTTCTGACTAATATAAGACCTTGTTGCCTTTGTCTTTGTTCTCTTTTCTCCTTTATCAGATGATTTTGCTTTCGATTTTGATGCCTTTGAGCTCTTAGCAGTGACAGATGCAGAGCTCTTAGAGGATCTGGTCCGAGAGGGGGTTTCTACTAGAGCACTTTCTTTTTCTACCTCTTCCTTTTCTTTTTCTGCCCTTTCCATGTTTTCTCTGTTTGCATCGAGTGCCTCTTTTGAGATGCCATACCTTTTGGCAACATTCTCTACTTCTTTTCTCACTTTTCTCTTCATCTCTGGTTGCCTTAGCTCTACATGAATCTTCACACTCAGCTCTTCAAAGGTTCCAAACCTTTCTGTCTTAGGATCCTTGGGTTGACTGAGCATGTGTTGAACATGTAGCTCTACTATTTTCTCATCTACTTCATACCCCATTGGCATGATCCAAACTACCCTTGGGTCCACTACCTCCATTAGGCACTAATCAGTTTCTACCATAAAGCAAATTGTATCCTTATACTTTTCAACTGGAGATTAAGGGATTCTCTCTCTGGCTTGCATCATATTCTGAAAGTTCTTGAAGTAGCCCCAGAGTGCTATGTTTTGTGCCTTGGCATCACCAAGTCCATGCAAGTAATCTCTGATTTGAATTGCAACAGGTCTATCATTCTGCCATACCCAACCACTGGATCCGGGTAGCTCATTCATAAAGTAGAAGAACAAACACAGTATTAGCCCACCATACTTGAAAGAGTTCTTCTTGTTCTTCTTAATCTTTTGTAGGTTTTCCATCAGTTGGTTCAGAAGGAGTTCACAAAGATCATAATCTGCATTCTTTCTTAACATTTCATAAGTAGTGTAGATTGATGTTCTGGATATAGAATTTTCTCTGTAGAGTGATATATCTTGTAGCCAATAATCATGTAGGCAAACTTGATGTCTGGATCTGTGATATCCTCAACTGTCATTGCTCTTTTATCAAATTTAGATCCGGTAGCATCACTCACAATTTGATTTTTGACTGATTTTAGAGTAGATAACCCACCGGTTGAGTGTACTCCAGTTACTACCCTAATGGCATCCTTAGTTATCTTGAATGGCCTCATCAACCATATAAAGTTATCATGCATTCTACTTAGAACATACTGGACCCATTCATCTTTCAGAAAATAGGGGAAATGAATGCACTGTGTAAAATGTTTGTCTCAGATAGCCTTATACTGAGGTTTGAGATCAAAAGAGTCATCTATTAACTGATTGTGATAGATATCTGACAGCTTGGATTCTCCAAACTCTTCAATGTTCGCATGAATGTATGCCCTAACGTCTTCAACATGCAAAACCCCATGCGGAATGGTAGAAAATGCACCTAAAGGATCTGCTTCTAGAGATTTGTAGGGATGTTTCTTAAATTTAGGGTGCGGCCTATCAGAAATCTTCACAACATTCAGAGTAGTCATCTTTAAAGATTCAGAGAAAGAACAGAAAATACCTCTTACACCTTTTAGGGTTCACGGAATGAGCTGAAGAGATCACTAGTTGATTTGAATTCTGCGAATGATCCTTGAGAGAGATGAGGAAAGCTTGTTTGCAAAGCTCTTCTTGTCTATTTCACTAATGCAAATGTGCAAATGAAGAGTAAACAAACCCTTTTATTTCTGGGAAAACCCTAATTCCATACTGTAATAAATGCGCAACTTAAGTCATTTCAGTTCCCTTGTTCTTCTTATTTTGAGAAGGATCTTTTCTAGATCACTAAGATATGCTTAGAGTGAATAGTGACAATCTATCTTCCTTTCTCTAATCATTTGATCTATCCGCAAATCAAGATTCCACAATTTTTGAATCAAGCCGGATCTAATTGTGAGAATCCTATTTTTACTGGATAACTGTTAAACCAGATCAATCTTGGTACATCAGACTCTTCAAATCTTCTTGCGGATATTTCATATCTTTACCAAACCTACTTTAGATGTTTCTCTAAGAACCCTTTAATCCGCAACTTCCCATGTGCCAATTTCAGGCACCAATTGACTGGCTGGGGGAATTGATTTTTCTTAGTGACTCCCCCTGAGCCAGAGCTCATCTATTCAATTTCTGGAAGGATTATCAGCACCAGATTTTGGTGCGGATCCATCCCTAACATTCTCTGTGCTTCTCTTCAGCCAAATCTTATTCATCTCCCTTTGAATTTCATCTGTGTTCACTTTTCCTTTTCCTTTGTCTTGGTTATGATTATGCTGTTCTGGACCCCTTTTGTTTTGATTCTTACTTCTACAGAATTTGGCAATATGACCGGATCTATTGCAATTGTAGCAAACAACATTTCTTTGCATATTTGACTGATATCCTCTTGATCTACACTGATTAGCCATATGTCCCATTCTATTGCATGCAAAGCATCTACCATTGAATGAATTGTTCATTTGCATGTTTCTACACTCATGGGATTTGTGACCATACCTTTTGCAATTGAAGCATTGTCCGGGGAAGGATGTATTAGTCTGATTCATTCTTCTTCTGCACTAATTTGCTTTATGACCAAAGTTATTGCAGTTGTGGCAGTATCCATTGAAAGATGGATATCTTTAAGCATTTGGTTGCCTTACCAGAGGTCTTTTAGGCTTGTTTCTTGGATTTTCTGATCTGGAGTTCTTCTGACCGGATCTGGAGCTTTCACCTTTCTCATACCCCAAGCCTTGCTTGTCATCGACCCTCTTTTGGCTTTGAAGAAGAACTCCAAGTTGGGCAGAGCATATCTTGAATTTCTCTTTGTATTCATTTGTTGTTTGAAGATCCTTTTTAAGATTGTCAATCTGATTCTCAAGTTATTCTTCATTATCCCTAGCTTCTTCAAGATTAGATTCAAGATGCCTGATTATTCTATCCATTTTGTGGCAGTCTTCTGATTTCTCTTTGAGAGATTGTCTTAGATCATCTTCAGTTTTCCTTTTTTCTTCAATTTCTTGGGTAAATTTTATAACTCCTGATTCCATTTCATGTCTTACCATAATGACCTCTTTTGATAATTTTTCACATAACTTGGTTTTCTCCTTTAGATCTTCATTTGTATCATTGTCTTCACCTTGACTTGCCAATTGTTGAAGTAGATCCTTTCTCTTTTTCATAGAGATACTCAATTTCCCTTTTAGTTCATTTATGAAATCATCAGCCTGTTTGAGTCTTTCCTTCAATTCATTGACTTCAGAGTTAGATTGCTCAAGATCTTCTAGGGCAGACTAAAGTTGTTCCCTCATACCATACACATCCATTTGAATTCCCAGATCTTCCTCAAGCTGTTAGGCTCTATTTGGAGGAACTTAGCTTTGATACCAATTGTTGATAACTGAGAGGGGGGGTGAATCAGTTATCTTAATTACTTCAACTTTCTGATCTTCCTTGACAATTAATGCAACATTAAATCATATAAGCAAACATAAGCATGAAATGGAAATAACATCAATACACATGACACAATGATTTTGACGTGGAAAACCCTGTTAAGGGAAAAACCATGGGGTGATTAACCCAAGATTGTATTATCTGTTAAAAGAATAAGATAGTACAAAATGGCACTTGCCAGTTAGGACTCACTACCTACAATAGTTTATACAAGGAAACTAGATACTTGAATTGATGAGAAGCATCCACACATGCTGAGGTTTAGTTCCAGTTAGGCTCAATACACTGATCTACTGCACTTCATTCTTCCTCTTCTTTGGAGCTGCTGTCCTGTCACATACCGGACCTGTATTACAGTTGTTACTCTGCTCCTCTGGTTTTCTTCGCACAACACAACTTACAACACACACCTTCACATCTAAATCCATCTAGTATATATATATATCTATATAAATGATTTCAACACCTTTCTAGTCAGCATCTAAAATAGTCAATATTATCCCAAACTTTGATCTGTCGGCTGAATCCTTGCTTACCAATTGATGCGTATCAAGGAGATGCTTATAGAAGTCATCAATTATGTCGGCCAATCATGAGTGATACCTCAGGAAGCTTGAACACCATCAATATCTCATCTGGATTTAGGTCTGATGCTCTACCGGTCAGTTCTTCCTCTGTCTACTCTGCCAAACAGGAACCCAACACTCAAGTTCTCATGTTTCTTCATTCTTCCATCACCGGAGGTTGAATCCCTGGAATCTATCAGTCAATGTACACCTCTTGACTTCGCCAAGTCCGTACTTTACTAAGATACTTCCTCTGAGAGATCCGGACTTGACTGTCAGACCTTGCCACATGCTCTGTTCTTGCTTACCGAACCATAACACTCTTCAATCTGACTTTCGGTATAGGCACGCCATGTCCTACGGATGTGTGGGATGAACTTTGTTGCCATCAATGACAACAATCATGAAGCTACAATGTGTCTCTTGCCAACATAAACTTGCACCATAGGCATGTTGTAAAGAGTATTTTTGAATTAATTAGCTATTATTAGGGTAATAATTTGCTTCCCCTCCTAAAAATATTCACAACACCCTTTTAACGGGCTCTTGTATTGAAAATTTGGTGAAAAACTACATAGTTTGGCTATTTTTGCCCTAAGGTTTGACCTAGTTTGCACTCCAAGCGTGTTGTGACCAATTTTATGGATTGAGGTGACTGGTATCATTGATTTTATTTGATTCACCTCATGAAATTCATTAAAACACCCCTTTTTCTAGGTCTTGGAATTGAAAAATCGTGAAAAATAGCCTATTTTTGCTATATTTTCACTAGGGTTTTACATTAAGTGGCATTAAAAGTGTGTTGTGTTGGGTATTTTTACATTAAGTGGCTATTATTACTGATATAATTTTCTTTCCATCATCACTTTCCTCACAACACCCTTTGTTATGCTCTTTTACATTGAGTTTTGGTGAAAAAAGTGCCTATTTCGACATATTTTCACTATAGTTTGGCTTGGCATTATCTTGGATTTGCATAAAGAGTGTGTTGAGAAGGATCATATTGCTGTTTTGGACTGATATCAGACATATAATTTTCTTCCTCTGATCAAGATCCTTACAACACCCTTTGTTTCACTTATTTACATTGAAAAAAGTACAAAAATCAAGCATTTTAGGCTATTTTGGGGCATATCATTTTGCACTTGTCTTTTGCATACTTTTGGAAAAACTTCTCAAAATATGATCTTATATTGGAATGGCACCTTCATTTCATTTCTCAATGGTATCTTTGCATGCATTTATCAAAGATCTTGATTTTGACCAATTTTTAACCCTTATCAGTGAACATCCTACGATATTAGAAAGCTTAACTGAGTTCTTCTCCATGAGTAGCAAGGAAAGAGATGATGATGATCCCATAAGTTATCCTACTTCCCCTATAACTAAATACTCCAATGAGAAGACTAGGGATAGCTTTAGTAATTCCACTGCTCTCCCTAGCCAAGATGAAGCATTAGTGAATGAAGAGCTCCCTTTAACAAAGAACATTCCATGGGTAGAAAATGAGCATTCATTTAACAATAAACAAATTCCTACCTCTTTGGATCATCCCACCAACCTTCTTCCTTTAGTTGATTGTTCACACACCTTGGATTTCACTAAGGAAGAGAAGGCCTTTAATGTTCCTCCTTTGTTTGAATATTCAAGTCATTTGGAGATCACTAAGAGGATAGAGAATAAGTATGCTAGTAAGCTTCAACAAGAAAACATTCCACCTAGACAAATGAACTTTGATCTTGGTACTTCCTCCTCTACAACACAAAAATCCATGACAAAGCAAAGCCCTATGTTACAAAAACTAAGTCGTAAAGCACAACAACGTCAACATGCAAAAAGGAGAAACAAAAGGCGACAAGCTTACCCTGCATCTCAAAAATAAAACATTGATCCTAACATTGAACCAAACAAACATGATCCTAACAATGAACAACATGATGAGCAAGACAAGAGTTGGGCTACAATATTTTATGTCACACTTTCCTCTAGTATTCGGGGGTGGGAAGATGACGATGATTTACTTGATGATAAGACTTAGCCCGGAAGACCCTATAGGTAAGTATTTCTAACCCTTTATCTCTCTTGTGATGTGATTCCCTCGTGATGTGTTATGTGTTGTTTAGGCCTCCTGGGTTGACCTTGGATTCTCCCGTAAGGTTGAAGATACTAGGAGACCGCCTCTGTCACGACCTTCTTCTATTTGTATCATCATTCTTCTATATTGCCTCTCTCTTTGATTTCATTGTTGTGTGTTGTGTCTTACGGACATAGCGTTGTGGTTGGTGACTTGGGGGCACCCTCCTACATGACTTTCCCTAAGACACTTATTTCTGCTCTCTTATTTATTGTTTCCCTTCCTCTAGTGTTTCTATCTAACGGGCGGATGATGAAAAACATTTATACTAATGTGGACCTAGTGTCCCTTTTGAGAGCAATCAAAAAATGGACTTAGTTCCTAATATGATGATGGGGTTGTATATTTTATCTGATGCTTGGCTAGTGGAAGCACTCATGCTTTCCGCATAGTGACTTTGATGATGTCTTTATCACATTTACAAACCTTAACAATACTGCTACTTTGTGCACCTTTGTTTGTCTTTGAATATGGCCTCGGTGGTACTCGATTCGAGAGCTTCGTGATATAGCCCCATGGTTATCCTCGAACTCCGCATTCATAGTATAACCTTGGCTTTTTGTGTGGTTAATCATATGCATTAATGTTGTTTATCATGATTTTGTAGACACTAACATGTTTCTTACAGGGATGTGTTTGTGGGAACATTTGGTGATCGTAAAGTACATGTCACCTCCAGGGGGCATGGGCTTTGTGAAAGTCTATGTTTCCTTGTGTCTTTTCTTCCTACCTTAGCATGCTTGATATCGTTGCATGATATCAACCACCTTAATGTGGGGTCATATATAAGGTAAGCTATCTGTTATAGATGTTAGCAATGTGCTTGTCCTCAGGTGTAGACTAGTGCGATGAGTACTTCCTACATCCTGAGTTTGTTTGCAATCAACCAATTTATCTTGAAATCTATTGTGTATACCTCCTTTTCATCATAAGGCATCTCCGTGATGCTGGTGGGGTTGTATACTTTATAGCTCATACCTCCTTTTCACCGTAAGGCATCTCTGTGATGCAGGTGGGGTTGTATGCCATGCTTCCTTTTCACTATAAGGCATCTCCGTGACGCGGGTGGGGTTGCATTTTCAAAAGTCCTTTGCAGAGGTGGGGAGTGGTTTTGTGACTAACTCAACCCTTAAGCATGTCTTCGATGATTGTTGTGGCAAAGCGCAATCATTGGTGTGTGCCTGTAATTGGCCTAAGATGGTGTTGAGCCTAGAAATAGGAACACTCCATCACTTGTCTTCCGTGCTTTCTCCATGTCTTCAATGTATGTGTGTTTGGCGTGCTTTCTTTGTTTGGCATGTCTATTGCCCCATATGCAGTCTGTATTTTGGGAGGTTTTGTGTGTCTTGCATGTGTGTTGCCCCATATATAAAAAGACCTGTGCAATGAGTGCATCATGTATTATGGGAGGTTTGTTTACTTTCCAGTACTTGCATCTGCATTTAATATATATAAGAAAGAGAAAAGAAAAGATATCATTTCTATCTTCCATGCATTAATGTGTCTTCTATGCATTGACTATCTTCTTTGTGTTATAAGTGACTGTAATTGTCTTCTCCATGTTTTGTGTGCCTGTTACTGTTTTCTATGTGATTGGCATGTCTTCTCCATGCTTGGCGTGTTTGCTGTTTTTGTGACCTTACTTTAATGCATGTATTGGCCTTGCGTTTATACATACATTAAAGTGGGGGCTAAATATAATGTCAGAAAATGTCCCCTTGGGGGCTTTTTCCTCTTAAGGTTTAGCTCCTGGGTCTTTTAGATGCATTTAGGACATCTTACTTCATAATTTGGCATCCCGATGGAATGAGCCCTAGGTAACATGACAAATGGGACCTGGGAGGACCCCTTGAGCTTAAACCTGCCCGAAATAGGGGGGAGGACTTGGGCACTCACGCCCTAGTGCTGCCCTATTTTAGGGCAGCCCCAATTTTTGGGTGTCAATTTATGACCATTATTTGGGTCCTATGCTGACATGGTAAGTTTGAATTATGAAAATCTTGGTGGGAGTGTTTGTAGTTGCATATAAAAGCATGTTTAGGCATTCATTTGTAAACTAGTTTTCAATTAGAGGGCAATTGTGATGTTCAAGTGTTTTTAAGGTGATTCAAGGATTTCATTATGTTGCAAGAGCAGATTTGTGTGGTCTATGTGTTTGTGTTTGCAGATTTGAGCATCCATTTCATCATGGAATGAAGAGCATCTTCCTCCCATGATATCTTCACTACAAGGCGACATTATATTATGTTTTCATCATCATTTCCTTTGGTTTTTGCCTCTACCCCACAAGGGCACGCACTCTCTATCTGACAACGGTGTTCAGATACTTAAGTGTCCTCTAGGGCTTGAGTGAGGCAAGCCTCTAAACACCACAACCCCCTCCCAAAGTTTTCATGGTTGCAAGTTACAGGTTGCGGAGTTGGACAAAGTGAAGTTGCAGGAAGGCATCTTGAAGGGTTAGAATTATAGAACAAAAGGAAAAATAGCCACCTGGACTTGGGCGTCCACTCATTAGTCCTCCAACTTTTGTGACGAGAAAATCTCTAAAACAACAGGGAAGAGTTGCAGACTGAGTTTCCAGATTCAGACCAAAAAATAGGGCATTGGACTTGGGTGCTTGCTCTTTTGTGCCTGACTTTTCTGCCTCGGAACCGTAAAAATAGGTATTATGTAATTTGATATTTTGCTTCCCTCTGTAAGAGCTTTTTTTGTTATTCTTCTGTTTACAGTTATATTCACATAATTAGGGTTTTAATGGTCAATTAAGCATAAGGGAAAGAAAATTGATAATTAAACACCCTAATCCAAGCTTCCCTACATCTCACAATGACCTAGGGTATGATAGTGCCTGGCCACTCGACCCTAGATCCTTGAATGTATAGGGTGAAAGGAGGATTCAAACATCTAAACACTAAAAACTAAACAATCCCAATTTTACCCTAAACAGTAATACATGAAGTATGCACATGAATACATGTAAGTTATGAAGCATACACATGAATATACGTAAATCATGAAGTATACACATGAATACACATAAATCATGAAGTATGCACTTGAATACACGTAAGTCATGAAGTATACACTTGAATACACATAAGTCACGAAGAATGTGAATGTACGTAAGGCATGAAGTATACACCTGAATACAAGTCATGAAGTATACACTTGAGTACATGTAAGTCATGGAGCATATGAATGTATATAAGGCATGAAGTATACATCTGAATAGAAGTAAGTCATGAAGTATACACTTGAATATATGTAAGTCACGGAGCATATGAATGTACATAAGGCATGAAGTATACACCTGAATATAAGTAAGTCATGAAGTATACACTTGAATACATGTAAGTCATGAAGCACATGTAAGGCATGAAGTATACACATGCATCAACTATCATTCATAGGATGGAAGGAAGGATGCTTTGATACAATTTGTAATGTCCCCTTTTTGGGATTGCCCTAAATCTTGCCTTAGAATCACAAATTTAACATAGTTAGGGTTGTAACTTACCAATTGAATGCTTGAAACAAGATAAACCTGATTTAGGTCCTACAATCATGTTAGTTATTAATAGATAAATAAACATATAAGCCAATGATGTTACATATATAATTCTAATCACTATTATAATATTTAGCATGCACCTATGGGATTCCTTTTAAGGTTTCCCTCTAGCAGTCCATTGTTATTATGGAATACCACATACAAGGTGCCTTGAGTCATTCCATCTGCCCAAGATGTATGGAATGACACTCTCCATTTGGCCTCCCGGCCCCACTTGGGGTGTTCCTACTAGAATGGAGTCCTAGCTACTTGCATTCCTTATATGCAATATCCTCCATAATGGACTGACAGTTGGATGATAGCCTTAAGGGAATCATTACATTGGTTCTATTGTGCATAGGCATAATTATATATCTGATGTTATTAATTACTGCATATATATCTCTGTTGATGTGCATATATATATCACTATTGAAGTCTACAGATTTATTTCTACTCTGAATCAGTTTGTATTCTATGTATTTCTTCTTCTTATTCTTTTATTCATTTTTTTTCCTTTCAAACATTCTCATCACTTACCTCTTATACTCTTTCAATGGACATACCTCTTGGGATTAGATATGTCTTATAATATTAATCACAACCCTTCAACTCTTGTCCTCTTGTGAATTGCACCTTTTGATATAGTAATTGTTTTACACAACTGATCGCTATCTTTTGAGTCATCATTCACAACCTTTCAATAGACAATAGTGATTGTTGCATAATAGTAATTATTTCCTTAATCAAACAACTTCCCTTACTTTATATTAATCGTTGTTCTCCTCTTACAAAAGTGTTGCCTTGTCTATGCACGATATAACTCTTGAAGTCACTGTTGCTTTACTAAGGAAATCACACCATATTTTAGAATTAATCACTGCCTCTATATTTCAACAACCATATCTTAGGAATGAAACAAATCATGTCTTGTCTTGTCTAGAGATGTCAGCCTATAGGGGCGGGGATATGACAGGGTTGGGTTGGTTCCCTTGATGAATTGAACCTTATAGGATTTTAGTTTGAGTTTCCTATAGTTCTTCCTTCAAACTAATGGATCATTGGATATATTGTGAGATTATGTGATCTTGAGAGGCTGTAGGAATGTCTAAGCTTTGTAATATTAGGTATAAGATGAGTAGTTTTTCTAATCAACAATACTTTGGTCTATGTTATTTCTTTCACCTATAGAATGTTTTGGGGGTTTTTGTTTAATAAACTGACCATGTGAGTTTCTTTCCCTAACCATACAGATGTTGTTCTAGTCCTAATCCTAAGAACTACCAATTGATTTATCCACTAACACTAGTCCTCAATAATGGTGCCAAAAATGACAAGGGTCATTGTACACCTTGCATTTGAATAGATTAATGTGTCTAATTGTCAAATCTAAGGCATGTCCATGGCTATTTGTAGTAGACTTTCAACTAGTAGTTCTCCTAACAAACTTGAATCTTCATTCTTAAACATGCATTTTACTCTTAATTACTTGAAAGGAAATGGACTAATTGCAATTAACTAAATTATTGTTCATTCCTTCTAATTATTGTTGAAATTAACTTAATCTAATGAATTCAAAGATTACAACAAGAAATGCTATTTTGAGTAAAGAAACTAGGACCTAATGCTGAAAATAACTTACTCTAATGAAATAAAAGATTACAAAAGGAAATACTATTTTGAATAAAGAAACTAATACTTGAGAAATGCTAGTCCCTATCCATCAGTTGGAGTGGGCCTTTGGTCCACCTCCGGAGATAGACCAATCAACCTTCAATAATCAACAAATAGATGAACTCCTTCCTTTTATTTCATAGCCTTAATCAAAAGTAATGCTTACTTCAAAACTAACAAAGTTCTGGTCTCTTTCTTTCTTTCAACAAATATCTATATATTCTACCTATGCCATAGTTCTATATATCATCTATTTTCTAATTGATAGATTATAACTATTGTTATTACATCTTAACTAAGAGTCTCTTAAAAAGTAGAGAATTTATTCTTTCAGTCTAATGATTACACATTTGCTAACTATAAGGTAAATCATGCAATGCTCTCAAGAGAGACATGTAGTGGCACTGAATGTGTAGCTCTTTACAACGAACTACATCTTTAGGAGTTATTTGTAGTTGAGTGGTAATAAGAGTTGGATTTAGTGGAGAATAGGTGACATGGAACAAGAGATGGTGATGAGTCTCCAGAGTCTTTGCATGGAACTGATAGTTAGTGTTTCCTCCCATCCTTGCTAGATCCATTAATTCATGAGTGAATTTAATAGTTGGTTCATTTTGCAAAAATCCTGGAGTGCTTATTGGTAGGTCAAAAGAATCTTCTGCAGCCTTTCAAAGTATTTTTAGATTTTTTTGAAACTCTATTTCAAGTATCTTCAGAGCCTCGTTTTGATGAAAAAATATACTTCTGCATAGCCAAATGTTAGTTCAATCCTACTACCTAAAACTCTTTATCCTAGAAATTCCTTTAAGCATTACACTTATATCTTAACATAATTAAGCAAGTATTCTAAAAAATTTATGCAAAAATCTTGGGAGAAGTGGGATTTAGGAAAGGAAAGGAAGGTACATTCGTGAAATTGGATTAGTCCTTTCCGGAGCTCATCAAACATCCCACAAAAAAGAAAATCCTAGGACCAACACACTTCACTATGACCAATAGGAATCATAGTCGCACAAAGACAACACATAAACAAAAGATAATGTACAAGATAAAATACTTCATCACTTAGGAGAAGTAATGCTTAAGGTATAGACCATGAATTGATAGATCCATAAGATATCCATTTAAGCTCTTGAGATGATAAATATTGTGACCACAACCATTTGCAACTTCGCAAGGTCCAAGCCATAAAGGATAAAAAATTTAGTGATATGCTTTGTCTTTTGATCTAGCATTCCACGTGGGGACTAAATATCCTATCTAAAAATATTTGAAGTGTTTTCTTGTCAAATATGTGTTTTACCTTTTGTTGTTGTGATAGTACCCTATCATGTGCAGTCCTATCTTCATCCAACTTTGTGAGCTCAAGCATTCTTTAATAAATTATATCATTTTCACCTCCTTCAACCTCATGCAATAGCTTGTATACAATAAATTCCAAGATTATTGGCATCTTGTTATACATACCATACATTAACTCAAATGGCCTCTTTCTAATAGATCTCTTGTATGTTATTCTGTCAACCCTTAGTGCATACTTTAATTTGACATCCCATCTCTTCTTATTGACATATAATTGTTGGCAAGAGACACAGTGTAGCTTCATGAGTGTTTTCATTGATGGCAACAAAGTTCATTCCACCCATCTGCTGGGCATGGTGTGTTTATACCGGAACTCAGATTGAAGAGTGTTGAGGTCCAATAAGCAAGAACAAAGCATGTAGCAATGTCTGACAGTCAGGTCTGGATCTCTCAGAGGAAGTATCTTAGTAAAGTGCAGACTTGGGGAAGTCAAGAGGAGTATCTTGACTGATAGATTCCAGGGATTGAGCCTCCGGTGAAGAAAGAGTGAAAAGATATGAGCACCTAAGTATTGGGTTCCTGTTTGGCAGAGTAGACTGATGAAGAACTGACCAGCAGAGCATGAGACCTTAATCTAGATAAAATATTGATGGTGGTCAAGTTTCTTGAGGTATCATTCATGATTGGCCGACATGATTGATGGCTTCTATAAGAATCTCTTTGATACGCATCACTTGATAAGCAAGGATTCAGACGACAGACCAGGAGTTTGGGAAATTATTGAGTATTTTGGATGCCGACTAGAAAGTGGATAAAATCCTTGGTGCGGATATATATACCAGATTGATTTTGGTATGAAGGTGTGTGTTGTGTGTGGTGTGCTGTCGAGTGTGAAGCAAAGAAGAGGAGCAGAGTAACAACAGTAATACAGATCCGGTATGTGACAGGACAACAACAAAGAAGGGGAAGAATGAAGTGCAGTAGATCAGTGTATTGAGCCCAATCGGAATTGAACCTTAGCATATGTGGATGCTTCTCATTAGTTCAAGTATCTTGTTACTTTCTTTGTAACTTGTAGACAGTGAGTCTCTTGTAGGCAGTGAGCCTCTTGTGAGCAGTGTGCTCAGGTAGTGAGCCCTAATTGAAAAGTGCCATTTTTGTATTTCTATTCTTCTAACAGAGAATACCTTCTTGGGTTAGTCACCCCGTGGTTTTTCCCTTAACAGGGTTTTCCACGTCAAAATCATTGTGTTATGTGAATTGACTTTGTTTATGCTTTCATGATTATGGATGCTTATTTGTTTTGATGCTGCACTAGTTATTAAAGAAGAACATAAAGTTAAGTTAATTAAGATAACTGATTCACCCCCCCTCTCAGTTATCAACAATTGGTATTAGAGCTAAGTTACTCCAAACAGAGCCTAACAACTCGAGGAAGATTTGGGAATCTCAATGGATATGTATGGTATGAGGGAACAACTTCAGTCTACCCTAGATGATCTTGAGCAATCTCACTCCGAAGTCAACAACTTGAAGGAAAGACTCAAACAGGCTGATGATTTCATAAATGAACTAAAAGAGAAACTGAGTATCTCTATGAAAAAGAGAAAGGAACTGCTTCAACAATTAGCAAGTCAAGGTGAAGCCAATGATACAAATGAAGATTTGAAGGAGAAAACCAAGTTATGTGAAAAGTTATCAAAAGAGTTCATCATGGTAAGACATGAAATGGAATCAAGAGTTATGAAATTTACCCAAGAAATTGAAGAGAAAAGAAGAACTGAAGATGATCTAAGACAATCTCTTAAGGAGAAGTTAGAAGACTACCACAAAATGGATAAAATAATCAGGATCTAGAATTTGATCTTGAAGAAGCTAGAGATAATGAAGAACAAATTGAGAATCAGATTAACACTCTTAAAAGGGATCCGGTCAGAAGAACTCTGGATCAGGAAATCCAAGGAACAGACCTAGAAGACCTCCAGTAAGGCAACCAAATGCTCAAAGATATCCATCTTTCAATGGATGCTGCCACAACTGCAATAACTTTGGTCATAAAGCAAATTAGTGCAGAAGAAGAATGAATCAGACTAATTCATCCTTCTCCAGACAGTGTTTCAATTGCAAAAGGTATGGTCACAAATCTCATGAGTGTAGAAATATGCAAATGAACGATTCATTCAATGGAAGATGCTTTGCATGCAATAGAATGGGACATATGGCTAATCAGTGTAGATCAAGAGGATATCAATCAAATATGCAAAGAAATGTTGTTTGCTACAATTGCAATAGATCTAGTCATATTGCCAAATTCTGCAGAAGTAAGAATCAGGACAATAAGGGTCCGGTACATCATAATCAAAACCAAGACAAAAAAGGAAAAGTGAATGCAGATGAAATTCAAAGGGAGATGAACAAGATTTGGGTGAAGAGGAGTATAGATAATGTTGAGGATGGATCCGCACTAGAATCTGGTGTTGATATTCCTTCCAGAAACTAAATAGACGAGCTCTACCTCAGGGGGAGTCACAAAAGAAAATATTTTCCCCCAATCAATCAATTGGTGCTTGAAATTGGCACATGGAAGGTTGCGGACTAAAAGGTCTCTCAGAGAAACATCTAAATAACCCTTGGGAAAGATATGAAAGATCTGAAATGAATTTGAAGAGGTTAATCATCTGAGATTAATCCAGTTTAATAGTCATTCGGTAAGAACAGGATTTTCACAGTTAGGTCCGGTATGATTCAAATTTGAGGTATCTTGATCTGCGGATAGATCAAATGTTTGGGGAAAGGAAGATAGATTGTCATTAATCACCGAGAATAAATCTAAGTATATCTTAGTGATCTGGAAAAGATCTTTCTCAGAACAAGGAGAACAAGGCAACCGTAATGACTTAAGTTGCTCGTTTATTGCAATGTGGATTTAGGGTTTGCTTAGAGATAAAAGGGTTCATTTGCTCGTCATTTGCACATTTGCATTAGTGAAAAAGATAAGAAGAGCTCTGCAAATAAGTTTGCTTCATCTCTCTCAAGGATCAACCGTAGAATTCAAGTCTACCGACATTCTTTTCGATTCATTTCGTGAACCCTAAAAGCGTAAAAGGTATTTTCCGTTCTTGAAATGTCTCTCTAAATCTTTTGAAAGATGGCTACACCAAATGTTGTGAAGATCACTGATAGACTGCATCCCAAATTCAAGAAACATCCATATAAATCCCTAGAAGTTGATCCCCTAGGCGCCTTTTCAAACATTCTGTATGGGGTTTTGCATGTCGAAGACATTAGGGCATACATTCATGCCACTATTGAGGATTTTAGGGAATCTAAGTTGATGGATATATATCACAAGCAGCTAATAGATGAATCATTTGAACTAAAAACTCAGTACAAAGCCATCCAGGACAAGCATTTTGCACAGTACATTCATTTCCCTTGTTTTGTAGAAGATGAATGGGTCTGGTATGTTCTGAGTAGAATGCATGACAACTTTATGTGGTTGATGAAACCATTCAAGATAACCAAGGATGCCATTAGGGCAGTTACCGGATTGCACTCATCCGGTGGGATACCTGCTCCCAAGTCAGTCAAAAATTAGATAGTGAGTGAGGCAACAGGATTGAAATTTGATAAGAGAGCAATGATAATAGAAGATATCACTGATCCGGATATCAAGTTTGCCTCCATGATAATCAGTTACAAGATATATCATTCCAGCAGGGAAAATTCAGTACCTAGAACTGCAATTTACACTGCTTAGCAGATGCTTAAAGAAAATGTTGACTATGATCTCTATGAGCTCCTTCTAAACCAACTTTTGGAGAATCTATAGAAGATAAAGAAGGACAAGAAGAACTATTTCAAATATGGTGGCTTGATACTCTGTCTGTTCTTCTTTTACATGAATGAGCTACCCAGATCTAGTGGTTGGATGTGGCAAAATGATAGACCAGTAGCCATACAAATCAGGGATTATTTGCATGGACTTGGTGATGCCAAGGCACAAAACATAGCACTCTGGGGCTACTTCAAGAACTTTCAGAATATGATGCAAGCCAGAGAGAGAATCCCCCAATCTCTAGTTGAAAAGTATAAGGATACAGTATGATTTATGGTAGAAACTGATCAATGCCTAATGGAGGCAGTGGAGCCAAGAATAGTGTGGATCATGCCAATTGGGTATGAAGTAGATGAGAAAATTATGGAACTACATGTTCAACACATGCTGAGTCAGCCAAAGGATCCTAAGGTAGAAAGGTTTGGAACCTATCAAGAGCTAAGTGTAAAAATTCATGTTGAACTAAGACAGCCTGAAATCAAGAGAAAAGTGAGAAGAGAAGTGGAAGAATTTGCCAAAAGGCATGGAATATCAAAGGAGACAGTTGATGCCAACAGAGAGAAGATGGAAAGGGTAGAAAAAGAAAAGGAAGAAGCAAAAAAAGAAAGTGCTCTGGTAGAAGCCCCCTCCCAGACCAGATCCTCTAAGAGCTCTGCACCTAAGAGCTCAAAGGCATCAAAACTAGAAGCAAAATCATCTGGTAAAGGAGAAAAGAGAACAAAGACAAAGGCTACAAGATCATACACAAGCCTCAAGGATGATGAAGAGACAGAGTCAGACGAGGAAGTCAAGAAAATGAAGAAGAAGAAGAAAGTATCTAGAGAATCCTCTACCGGTCTAGACAAGGAAGAAGAAAAGATAGATAAATGTGTTGAGAAGCCTACTCTTGATGATATCATCAAGGTAATCACTGTGGATGGAAACCTGAAACCAATAACAGAATTCTATGATGAATGTAGTGAAGCTGACCAAAAGATCCTGCAAGATGCCACAATCAGGTATCTGAATATCTACAACAAAGCTTTCATTGAAATCATATCACTAATTCCTAAAAGCCTTGAGAAGGAACTTGAAATGAGAAAGAATAATGCCAAAGCAAAGGATATGGAGATCCAGGAACAAATAGCCATTCAGCTCTATCCTTCCATCACTCCTATGCAAAAGAATATGATCTTCAAAGATTGCAAGGATGAGTTCTGGAGAAAAGCTAGAATGAATTAGCTTATGCTTGGAGAGATTGACAAGGTGGCAAAAAAAATAGAAGACATCCTCTGGAATGCATACAAAAGATTCAATATTCCTATTATAGAGGACTTAGGTCATGATCCCTTGGCCATGGATGACAAAGAAGAATCTACTGAGACAGTGACAGAAGAGGCAAAGGAGACAAGTGAAGAGAAAGCTAAAGACTCAGATTCCTCTGCTCTGGAAGAGGAAGTTCATGGAGAAGAAGACACTTCTCTTCCGGATCCTCCTGCATACTCTGGAATTGAAGGAGAAGAAAGAAAAGAAGAGAGCATCAGTCAAGAAGAACAAGTAAAGGGAAGAGAAGAAGGTCAAACAGAGAAGACCACAAATGATAGTGCTAAGGCTACAGAAGGGCAGAAAACTCTATCTCTGGCAAGAGACACAACAGAAGTAGTCAAATATTTCTTAACCAAAGAGATGATGGAAATTGATGAACTGGAACTACTTCAAGGACCATTCAATTTTGATTCCCTCTCCCCGGTTCAAACTATGAAGATAGCATCCTTTTCCCATGCAAAGGCAAAAGAAAAACTTTTGAAGTCTCACATAGAGGATTGTGAGCTAATAGAAATTGCATCCGGTGTATTGGAGAAGATCATGCCATCCTTCCAAAAGGATCCTTCAGCCTCCACATCCAGGAATCTAAAGTCTCTTGTAAATTCTACTCATTCACATTTTGATTCCTTAGAAAAGTCAGCAGAAGAAAAGGTTCGGAAGGAGTTTTTGGGAAAAAGATTCTCCGAGGTGCAGGGTCTAATAACAAATGATAGGAGAGTTATGGATATTGGAATAAAGAGCTTAGAAAATTCTCTTAAAGATGGTGGAGATATATATAGATTTTGTTTATCTTGGCCTAAAGTGACCAAGGATATTGAGAAGAAAGTAAAAGAGCAAGAGGATAAACTATTAAGTTTATCTCAAAGTTTTGATCCTCTCTCCTCTTCCATAGTAAATCAAGAGTGTCAGACTATTGCAGTCATAGATGAGATTAAGAAGCTTGAGAAGGAGAAGAAAAATAGAATAAACAGGTTAAGTGAACTTAGAGGGATCATTATCCCTAAGAGGCCATGCATGAGGCCCTAACTGATGCTCAGGCCACAGCCCGGACCAATGATCCAACAGATCTTAATAAGGCAGAAGCTTTTGCATTCCTGTTGAGTGGTCACATCTCAATTTTGGACAGGATGAAGCAAAGTTGGGCGATAGAAGTTGTACAGTTGAAGAATACCTTTGCAAATATACTTAAGTATATGTAAGTACAACTTGTATATATACTTATGCGGATATGTATAGATTGTTTTTCTTGACAATTTTGGTGTACGGACCCTACCCTTTGCCATTGATGTCAAAGGGGGAGTGAGGAGTAGTGAAAAATGTGGAATCCAGCTAATAGGGAGCTCCGGTAAAGTGTACATTAGAATGGAGCATCAGCGAAGGGGGAGTGTAGTGTGACAGTCATTTTTCACTAAGTGTTGCCATCAATGCCAAAGGGGGAGATTGTTGGCAAGAGACACAGTGTAGCTTCATGAGTGTTGTCAATGATGGTAACAAAGTTCATCCCACCCATCCACAGGACATGGTGTGTCTATACCAGAACTCAGATTGAAGAGTGTTGAGGTCCGGTAAGCAAGAACAGAGCATGTAGCAAGGTCTGACAGTCAGGTCCGGATCTCTCAGAGGAAGTATCTCAGTAAAGTACGGACTTGGGGAAGTCAAGAGGAGTATCTTGATTGATAGATTCTAGTGATTGAGCCTCTGGTGAAGAAAGAGTGAAGAGATATGAGCACCTAAGTATTGGGTTCCTGTTTGGCAGAGTAGATTGAGGAAGAACTGACCGGCAAAGCATCAGACCTTAATCCGGATAAGATATTGATGGTGATCAAGTTTCTTGAGGTATCATTCATGATTGGTCGACATGATTGATGACTTCTATAAGCATCTCTTTGATACGCATCACTTGATAAGCAAGGATTCAGCCGACAGACCAAGAGTTTGGGAAATTATTGAGTATTCCGGATGCCGACTAGAAAGTGGATGAAATCCTTGGTGCAGATATATATACCAGATTGATTTCAGTATGAAGGTGTGTGCTGTGTTTGGTGTGTTGTCGAGTACGAAGAAAAGCAAAGGAATAGAGTAACAACAGTAATACAGATCTGATATGTGATAGGACAACAACACCAAAGAAGAGGAAGAATGAAGTGCAGTAGATTAGTGTATTGAACCCAACTGGAACTGAACCTTAGCATATGTGGATGCTTCTCATCAGTTCAAGTATCTTATTACTTTCTTTGTAACTTATAGACAGTGAGTCTCTTGTAGGCAGTGAGCCTCTTGTGAGCAGTGTGCTCAGGCAATGAGCCCTAATTGGCAAGTGCCATTTTTGTATTTCTATTCTTCTAATAGAGAATACCTTCTTGGGTTAGTCACCCCGTGGTTTTTCCCTTAACAGGGTTTTCCACATCAAAATAATTGTGTTATGTGAATTGAGTTTGTTTCTTCTTTCATGATTATGGATGCTTATTTGTTTTGATGTTGCACTAGTTATTAAAGAAGAATAGAAAGTTAAGTTAATTAAGATAACTGATTCACCCCCCTCTCAGTTATCAATAATAATGTCCTTTTAATGATCTTCATGAGGGCTTTGTTGTTGGATTCATCCTATCCATTACCTTGGGGATGGTATGGAGATGAGTGAATCAAACTAATTCCATATTTAGAACACAAATATGAAATTTCATAGGACTTGAAACACATTTCATTATCAACGATAATCCTTGAAGGCACACCAAATCTAGTTATCACATTGTTTAGTAAGAAATAAACTACCACCTTTGATGTACAATTGCAAGTTGGAAATGCACCAACCCATTTGGTGAAGTGGTCAGTGGTTACAAGAATCCATTTATACATGTTGCTAGACCTTTCTATAATTTCCCCTATGAAGTCAAACCCCATTGTTGGAATGGAGCCTCAACTATCATAGACACAAGGGGAAGAGCACCTACAAACTTTATCCTACTTGAGAACCTCTGGCAAGCATCACATTTCTTACTAATATGGATACATCCTTGAATAGTGTAGGTCACCAATATCATTCTCTATGAACTTTATGTGTTGTGGTTTTTTCTTTGAAATGCCCACCATAAATCCCTTGATGGCACTCATTCATTACTCTGGAGAATTGGTCTTGGTCTAGACATTTTAGCAATAGTCCATCATGTCTTCTCCACATTAAATCACCTTGAACCAACACATACTTTTGGGCCTGCAAATTTAGTATTCTTTGTTGGTTTTCATTCATTATGGGATGACAATTGACATTATCCAAATAAAATACAACATCCTTATACCATGGATAATCCTTCATAGGACAATGGACATATGTAAGGTTAGAACTTACATCATTGATCTTCATTGCATCCAAGTTTTCATCTACCATTATCTTGCAAGGCCTTGGCCTCTAACCAACTTTGTAATCCTTACCTCTATATCATATTCTTGGATGTTCTTGATCCACCTGCACCTCTTTTCATAGGCTTCTTGCTAAGTAAATATGTCTTTTATGGAAATATGTGGGACATATGCAATAATATAAATTGCACCTATTAGATATGACTTGAATTTCTTAATAGCTTTGACAAGGGCATAAACATGTTTTTGCATAGCTGAATACTTTAATTTTGCACCTTGTAATGACTAGCTAAAAAAGCCAATGGGTTGCTCATATCCATCCTTATTTTCTATAGTAGAACAATAGCTATGGTATAAAAGATGCAAAGCAGAAGAGCTAGAATGACTTAGAATAGTTGGGACAATCTAGAACTGGAACCTATTTGAGTACTTTTATCTCTAAAAATGAGTTAGTCGGTTCTTCACTCCATATGATAGGCTGATTTTTCTTTAACATCTAAGAGATTGCCTTAGTTTTCTTAGAAAAGTTAGGAATAAACCTCCTAAAAAAATTATTTTCCTAAATAAGGATTGTATTGCCTTAACTATTTTGGGCTAAGGAATAAGGTGTATTGCTTTCACTCTTTCTAGATCTATCCTCACCCATCTTTTGATATGATGTACCCTAAGAATTTTCCTTCTTCAACATCAAATATAAATTTTTGGAATTTATAGAAATTTTGGACTTAAGGAACCTTTTAAATATCATATTTAAATGCTTGCATGATCTATCCTATCCTTGGAATAATCTATGAGCTCATCTTGCTAGATCGCCATGATTTCATCAATAAGACCCACAAAAGCAACATCGATAACCCTTTGAAAAGTGGTGCCTACATTTTTTAGTTAAAAATACATTCTCATATAAACATAGGTGCCCTAAAGAGTGGTAAATGGAGTCTTTTTCTACTTTTACTTCTTGACTACCACCTAGTTGTAGTTGGAGAATCCATCCATCATGGACATTAGTTCTGATCCTGTCACCTTTTGCAACATGTGGTTCATGTTAGGAAGTGGGTAGTTGTCTTTAAGTGATTTGATATTTAGATTCCTAAAATCCACACATAACCTTATCTCTCCATTTATTCTTTCTGACTAGGACAAGGTTAGATACCCATTCAGAGTGTCTAATAGATTTGATAATACTCCCTTCCTTCAACTTCATAATTTATTTTGGCATTTGTGGGGTTAGCATTGGATTTATTAGCTTTTGATTCTTCTAGAAGGGTTTAGCATCAGGATAGAGGGGAATTGTATGCTGAAATAAGTCCTCTCTATATTTTGTAAGCTCATCATAAGACCAAGAAAAACATTTCTTGAACCTTTCTAGTAGCACAATAATAATATGCTTCTCTGTTGGTCTCAATATTTTTCCAATATAAACCATTTTTGGTGCAAAATTGATCCCAAGCTTTACACCTTCTACATCACCTTCATTCATTGGCCTACCTCTAGTCTTGTCGAAATCAACATCAAATGATCTTTCTAGTGCTACTGAACCTATATGAAAGGTGTTGGTTTTCAATTGCACTACCTCATTCCCAAAAAGCATTTCCTTGCCATCTTCTATTTTAACCATAGGCTACCAATCAATCAACTGACTATCAAACTTTTCCATGCAATTCAAGTTGTAAATTTGTTAACTAAACACCTACCAATTGTATATGTTATCTAATATGGTAGGCCTTGTGAGGGTCCTTCAACATTATACATGCACTATGTTGAAGCCAATCCCAAGTTGAATTTAGATGCTTCAACTGCCAATGCACCAACTACACCATTCTCTAACTTATTGATCCATTCAATACCGATTGCATCAAATAATTCAATGGTGTCCCAAACAACATTACAATACATCTTCAACCTCTTATCCTTTTCTATATATGTGCCTTTTAGTTGCAAAACAACTAACTTTGAATCTCCATGAATCCTTAAGCATTTGACTCCATGCTTATGATGAATATTTAGTCCCAACATAAGGGCCTCATACCCTGTGATGTTATTGGTGCATTGGAAAGTCAACTTGAATGAAAATTTGAAATGTTGATCCTTAAGAGAAATTAGAACTAAACCAACACTTGCACCATCCTTTGAATATGAACCATTAAATAAAATGATCCAAAAGATATCCTCATCATGAATTACAGAAGAGCAAGAAGTAAGATTAACAACTCTATGGTCTTGTTCATCACAATATCCAAATGATATGGAGCAGAATCCAAGTAGAGCATTTCATTGGTGGTCTTATAATGGTCATTAACAGTATGCAACATTTTCTTTTCCCTATGTAATTTAATTTTTTCTCCATGCAAGGGAATGCTAAAATAAGATAAATCTATTTGTATACTACCACCAATTTACACTACCCACTTTCTAGATAACAACAAACCCTATTTGGCAGGACAATAAACAATGATTATATCCATTAGGAATGCTTTTCCTTGATATCTAGCAAGATGAACATCTACACCATTCACAACTCCAAGCATAATTAAGACACAAGGTTGAGACACCTTTTCTATTAGTTACCAACACATAGTGAGTATCATTTGTACCATCATGGTGGTTACTTGCAGCATAGTGAGGGCCACTTGCAACATCATGGTGGTTACTTGCAACATCATGATGGTTACTTGTAGCATTGTGGTGGTTAGTTGCAATAAAAGAACTTAAGGACTTGTAGCACTTGAATGTGCAGTTTTATTTCCTATGCATGTTCTTTGGGAACCTATAGTAGTGGAATCCATTGTCATGAGAGGCTCTAGGTCACAATTCAATGGGATCTTTTTGCAAGAACATAATCAATGGTGACTACATCTCTTGGTTTAGAGATCATGGCTTTACTTTTCCCTTTGAGAGATCCTAGTGTTGTAGTTCAGTTATTTGATTGTGTGAGGGCCATGGGTGATCTTTAGTTAGGAGATTTTTATCATAATGTTCAATGGGAGATTTGATAGTAATGTGGTTCTATCTATTAGATAGATGATCTTCTACTGAAAATATGTAAAACTGTTAGTGTAGGTTTTTTATTTTCCTTATGTTAGGGGATATTTATTTTTCCTACACATATTATTAAGCTTTCTTAGGTTATTTAGGCATGGTTATTATGAGACCACATGGCTTAATCTATTAGTTATTGTATACACCTAAAAATGGCACAGACAAATTAAATAAATATTTATTATTTATTTAATTCCCATTCTTTTATCATTTAATAAATTCATCAATTTATCTATTTGATTCACATTCATCATTAATAGTCCAGATATTAAATAAATATCAATTTATTTAATTAAGTCAATTAAACTGGTTCTTCTAATGTCATCCCTTAATTAAATAATAATCAAATTATTTAATTGCAAATCATCCTATTCCAAAGTCAAAAGTCCACTATTCCACGTCATCCAAGCCACCTCACAACCCACCTCATCATCTTGCACATGTAATTAAATATTTTAATATTTAATTAGTCTATTTTCCCTCACCCACATGTCCTATTATCTCTCTAACTATCCCTATTCCAAAGGGCATGGTCTCTCCATGTCACCATGGTCAAAGGGACACTTTGTGACACTTCTTCCATAGTCCCTAGAATCTTTCCAACCTCCCTACAAATATGGTCTCCTTGTTTGACCTTGTCTCTTTGATCATTGTGAGCCTTGTGACATGTGGACTCATGTCACACCTTTCTCTCCTCCATGTCAAGGCGAGAGGAACATCTTCCCTCTTTCTCTCCCTCATCTCAACCAATTCAATCCTCACCATACACCTCTCAAGACCAAGTCTCCATCGTTGAGATCTTGACACATGGATTTGCCCTCTCCTTGGCCTATAAAAGGAATCTCATTCCCTCATTCTACAACACACAAGCTATAGGAAAGTTACTCTGTAGGCATCCATTATCTTCATAACCATACAACCATGGCTTCAATCATCCATCCTTCATTCTCACAATAGTTGCATTGTAGGTAATATTCATTGCATTTTACCCAACATACAACCATTCAAGTATTGTCATCTTCAAATAGCGAGGAAGCACGCTTCTGAGAGCTCTATTCATCAACAAGATCAATACAAGATAGGCAACAATGGAAGCATTCGAGTTAAATCAATCTTCAAGGTAAAATGTCTTTGTTTATTTGATTTGAATCATATTTCATTGAGATTATTGGATTATTAGTAGTTTAATACTATTGACAATATTTCCATTAATAGTTATATGTCTCTCTCACCCACTCTTGGGTAGTTCAATTTCACACCCTCTTTTGGATTTATATGCCACCTCTCATAACTATTTATTTGTCTTTATTTGAGTAGGTATAACCATGTAATGGCATTTACCAAGTAGGTAAAATTTCTATCTATTTTGGGTAGTTGGAGTTATTACACCTTTTTGATGTATTTGTCCTTATTTTGCTATATATACAACAGTCATCTCTCACCTCTACTAGTTAGTGAGAGTAATGTGAGCATTCTCTAAATTCTCTTACAATTTGTCTCTTTAGTTCTCTCTTTTAGGATAATCTCTCCATTCTACTATTTTGATCTTCGATCATCTATTAATTGGAGTGTGTGTGATCTACAACTAACAACAAATCTTGGCTACGATTCTCGCTTCTCATAGAATCTAACATGGTATCAAAGCCTGTTTGTTTGGTATAGTCCACTTATTTATTCTATTTTTGAGAGAATTAAGACTAATCATTGCTAATATTTTTCTCAAAAACCTAGTATGCTCTTCTCTTGCATCCTCAGATGATCTGGAGAATCATAACAGTTTAGAAGAAAATAAGCATTTGTATTACTCTGGTTTGCATATATGTGTTCTTATGAGATCTAGGTGATTGTAGCTTTTTGATATTCCTGGAGGCATTTCTAGTTGTTCCATAGTGTCCAGTGCTTGAGAAAGTCAAGATTGACTTTCGTTTCACCAAAATTAGATATCGAAGGACTTAGTTACAAACAAGGGTTTGAAGCGTGGTTCCAAAAGGTAGCTATCATTTCATAACATTTTCAGCCCAAATAGACCTTGGCATCATGCTCAGAAGGCCCAAAAACCTAAGGATTGACTATCAAATCATCGAAATTGGAGAAGTTGGCCTCTGAGGCAAAACTTTTATGCCCCTGAACCGTATGACTCGCCATACTATACGAATTTCAAAAAAAATAAAAATTAAGGGTCGAAGCCCTATGCAAGCATTACACCAACTAAATGCTAACGCCAATGTTGTGATCTCCTCAAAATCACTAGTGATTCCCTTTGACTGTGGTGGCTAGTACCAACCCACCACCATAGCAGCCACTATCACTGCCTCTCGAGCAACGATCCAACATGTACCATCAGTGGAAAAACAAAAACCCCACCAAGAAGAATATTTTGGAGAATATTTCAAAAAACTAGTTGATTTCTGAAAAGTGGTTTTGCATGATTTTAGGGCAATTTTTGGCCTGAGAAAGGTAGTTTTGCGGCCTATAGGCAGTTTCAAGCAAATTCGACAACGGTTTTGAAATCCTAAAAACTTGAGGGAATATTCTAGAGAATCTTAATTTTGCTAGTGATGATGTCATGCTAACATTAGTACCCTCTTTGAAAATTAGCCCCCCTCACCATTGTAAGTTTTGATTTTGCACTCCAACTTCAGAAGGCCCATTTTCAACCATATGGAGGCCTTTCTTAGTGCAGGTTTTTTTTATTCGGGCTAGAATTTTGCACTCTACACTATGGTGAAATTATTTTTTTGATTTTATGCTCCATTATTTAAGAAATTGAGGATTCTTCTAGAATTTGTTGCATAATTCTCATTTTGAGACCTTCAAGGAGCCATAACTTGTGCAAACAGCCTCCTTTTTAGGTCCTATTTTTTGTAGAGTTCATATTTTTCTTTGTACTCCAAATTGGTACTCTCAATTTGATCTCATATTGTACTTGAGCTTTAGTTTCAGTGTTTGGGCCAATTTGGGCCTTGTAAGAGTTTGAAAATCTGATATTTGCATTGTAAATCACACTAATTATAAAGTGCTAACCTTGTAATTTCTAAAGGGTCATTTAAAAAACTAGTAAAAGGGGGGTGTCTTGTGTCTCTCATTTTCACACTTCTCTTTCTAGATAATAATCTACTTTTATGCACTAATGGATCCATCAACGGTTCCTGTTCTGACACCATATAACTATTTTGAATGGAAATCTAAGATGACAATCTATCTCAAAAGGAAAGAATTGCACAAGGTTACAATGGACTTGGAATGGAACCTACACATGATATAGAAAAGCTTATATGGTTTAATAAATGTGATGAAGCATTTGGTACTCTATGTATGTCAATGTCTCTTGAACCTTTTTACATCAAATCTACCACTAGACCAAATGATGTGTGGACCACATTGGAAAACCTCTTTGGTAAGCAAGATGAAATAAGGGGTCATCAATTGGAGAATGAACTCATAAGGTTGAGTCTAGCAATTTTGACATAATACAAGACTTCTTCACAAAATTAAAAGCCATCAGGTTGCAGTTAAAGCATTGTGGAATAGAAAAGAAAGAAACACAACTAATATTAAGCATTATTTCTAAGCTTGATCTAAATTATTATTTGTTTGTTTCTACTTTTCATGATACAAAATGTGCTCTAGGTTCCAACTATAAAATGCCTTCTCTAGATGAATTTGCTGCAGAACTCACTAAGGAGCAAGATAAATTGGTTCACATGGGTACAATTAAACCCTCTAAGTCACATGCCTTGGCTGCAAATCAAGGCACAAAAGAATAGAAAGGGTTTGACAAATAGGATAAGAAGAAAAAGAACCAAGGAGAAAAGAAGAAAGATTAGAAACCTGCTACCTCAAATGTAGCTAATTAGACCTCTTCGTCAAAAGGTGATCAGCCTAAGAAGGAGAAGGTCTTGAGCGTTCTTATTGTAAAAGGCCTAGCCATGATGAACACATGTGTTTAAAGAAGCATATTGATCACCTTACACATCTTCTTCAAAATAACAATATCAAGGTGCCTGCCTTTGTCAAACATGGTTCATCATAAGGGTCTTCAAAGGACATAGAAAAGAGTAATGGGAAATGAAAGGGCAAGGTCCTAGTTGTTGTTTCTTCACAACTTAATACATGGATCATTGACTCGGGTGCTTTACACCACATAGCTTCCTCACAGGATGGTTTTACCTCCTTAGAGGCATGTTCTATGCCTACCATACTAATGGGTGATGACACTCCTATTGAAGTGCATGGCAGAGGGTTTGTTGACATGGGTGAAGGAACATTTCAGGATGTTCACTGTATTCCATCTTTGTCAATTAATCTCCTATCTATTTATTAGATCACTCACACATGCTCTGGAAAGTGAGTTGATTTCACACTAGACACATTATTAATGAGTGAGTTGCACAATGGGTCTATAGTTGCTATGGGAAAATTAGATCATTAGTCCTAGACTATATTAGTTTTCTCATTTTGTTCTTGACTCTCCTTCGATAGTATTACTCACTCACTCAGATGAGGTGAGCCATTTGTGGCATCAAGGGTTTGGCCACTTGAATTATTGCTACTTGCAGTAGCTCAGTCAACATGACATGGTTTCAGGGTTGCCTTCCATTCACTTTTTTGATGGAGTTTGCCAAGGATACATTCTTGGTGTACTGTTGAAAATTGCATACCCTTGTAATTTCACACAACGTTTGGTGACCACTTTGGTGCCTACTTCCTCTTTGTACATTTTAGGCTTATTTTTAGCTTCTTTTTCTCAATTTTATAAAATTTTGTTTTAGTGCTTTGTGATCCTCCTAGCTCAGAGGTGATTCACAAAATTCTAAGGTAGATTCAGTCAAACGCTAGCACTTAGCGTAGACGTCCATACGTCATGCTGGTGTCCTGTGAGTGTGAAACAGTTAGTGAGCTACTTTTGGGACATGTTGAGCATCTCCTACAATGTGTGAGATTCCCATAATAGCTTTGTGCCCTTGAATAGCTCTCTCCTCTTCCATGTTGACTCACTCTTTCTTCTCATTCAAGATAAAAATTAACTTTTGAATTACTCTCTTTCTCTTGGCTCTCTTCTCTGTAAATTTGATAGAAATCTTGTGAATACACTCTTACATTGATCTCTACAACAACTATTGAGCATTCCATGCTCTTTGGAATGGTAAAATTGTCCTTGTGGTATCTTCTTGCAGCTTGATCATTTGAGAAGGCTCTTCCTTGGTGTTTTGAAGTTGTTTGTACCAAATTCTAGCCCTTGAGGAGTTGCAACCTCCTTCTTGCCATCTAAGCTGGTGATATTGTTCTATTTTGTTGATTAATATTTTGTATTTGAATATGTTTATATATAGTTTAGTTATTTGCTTCAATAGTTTATAGTGTAGACCACCATCTATTTATTTTTCCTTATTGCATGCTCTAGGATATTCTTCCCCATAGACCAGGAAGATACTCCTAGTTTATTTTCATATTCTTATTGCTCTAAATTCCTAGACACAAGTAGGATAGGAGCACACACATTTTTCTACTCTCTCTATCATTCTGTACTTGTAGATTTTGAAAGACTAAAGAAGGGGCTTGACTAAGGCAAGCTCCTTTGCAGCACAACATTTTTCTTCTGTTTCAGCAATAATTTACTTAAGGAGAAAAACTCAAACACTCAGAGGTTTTGTTGGTGTTTTCCCCTCCTATTTCATTTCATTTCATTTTTTTTATTAGCATATATATATATATATATAAAATTTTCTGGTGTTATCTAAGTACTTATGGGTTGTATTTCTATATGTACTTGTGTTGTGTAGGTATCTAGGATCCATACAGAGTTGATCATTTTTATTTTTCTGGCTTTGAGGATGCCAACACTTAGTGTAGACATCCCTGTGTTGTGCTATCATCTAGGGCAATGAGCCTCTTCTTCAAGTTCCAGGTTCTATTTCTTTTCTCTTTCCACTTCTATACTCCATTTTCTAGAATTTTGTATGTACAACTATCTATTTTCTAGTATTTCATCAGTTTTTTTCTTTCTTGTAAACATCTAGTTTAGTTGCTTTATTTGTGCTAGAATATAAAGTGGTTTTTTAGACCTAGAGTAGGTTTAGAACATTAGACAAAGCAAAACCTAAGTGTAACATTAATGAAAAGCTCCCTTAGTTGATATGTTCAATTGAAGAGTAGTTTTTCCTACGCTACATTTTGGTGAACACAACGTTCTTAACACACACCTTATTCATCACATTTCTCATCACATAGTATTGTGCATTGTGAAGCTAAAAATTTGTTTATGAGCTTCACAATCCAGTCTTTAAATTTTGAATACATTGTACACGTAGGAGTCTAAGACATCTTTCCATGGAATTTTCTGCAAATCCTACCACTCCTATTTGATTTGCTCCAAATCTTGTAAACTTTTGTTCTAAACAAGACATAACAACTAGTACTTCTCCTTCTTCTTCTAGAACTATTCCAATGACTTCTTTCCATGATGTGAAAGCAACTTTTGATGATGAGGTAGCCTTTGGTTTTGTCCCACTGGATAAAAATTAGGACTTGATCACCATTAGGTTGATTTCCAAAACTTTCTACTTCATGAGGACATACCCAGTTCTATTGTCCCCCTGGTTGACGCTCTTTGTGTTATATTAACTAGTCATAGTAAAGGTCTTGATTTCCTATGTGGCATCATACATATAGTCCATAGTGACACTCCACTTTTAGTGAGCTATGTTACAGAACCTTAAGATTCACACTCTAATATAATAGGCAATCAGTTGTATATTCCTCTTTCTTCTTTAGGAATTTACATTTTCACATCATCACAAATGGCTACCAATGCCCCACAGCCTGATAGTATAGGTACTAGTTTGTCTGGAGGCGTTGTGAACCTTGTACACTAGTATGGGTTTGTTCTGCCCTCAAGGCCCTTGTAGTTTTACTTTTCCTACTATTTCCCTTAGAGTTAGCCAGTAGTTGTCTTTAACCCTTGCTTCCACTCCTCTCCCTACACCCACCTCACACCACTAATCCTATTATTAACCAACTTCTGTAAAATGTTGGTTCTATTCAACAACAACTTGCCTTGCTTTCCATGTCATCTACATAGCCTCTTATTACTACTTACTAATAACGCAGTCCACTTTCCCTTTCTATCCTTGCTACTCCATTTCTCCAAAACTTTGTGGCACTAAGGTTTGAAAAGTACTTTGGTAAAGGAGTCCCACAAACACAATTATCTACTTTCACTGTTTTATGCATTGATTTCATCTTTCAGGATGCCTTGCTATAAAAACTATTCTCGTGGTCATTGAAAGACACCTCTTTGGACTGGTTTTGTTCACTTCTTGATCATTCTATCATTTCTTTTAAACAACTGGTAAATTAGTTCTTTCAACATTCTCAAGCCAACATTAGACCTCAAGTCATGTTCACTGACCTTATTCATTGTAGACAAGCTACAAATGAAAAGGTAACTAACTTTATCTGCCATTATCAAGATCTTTTCTCATGGATTCCTTATGCCTTACCCAATTCTAATGTGTAGAGGGTCTTTATTGGGAACCTATAACCTCATATTTGGGACAAGATTCTACTCATGAAATATCAATCATTTGTGCATCTATGCACAACACTATGGGATTACCAATAGTCTATAATCTAGCTTGAGATGTCTACCTCACCGGCTCTTGGTGGTCAATCTGGTAGTTCTTCTTTTACAAGTTATAAAAAGAATCATTTTTTTAAAAAATAATTCTTCTATAGTTATCAACAATGTAGTGGTTGAAAACCCTTCTTAAGCTTCTTTAGCCCTCTCTTCTTCAAGATCATCAAATAATCATTAATTCACTCCTCTTACGAAGTCTTGCTATTCAATTCTCTAGAAGATCCTAAATAACAACTTAGTGTAGTTGCCTCTTATGCATCCTTTAGACACATGCAAGCCAATTTTGCCTTCGTATGAACCGAAGGCCTTTTGCCAATTCCATAGGGTACCTGGACATGACATTGAAAATAATTTGCATCTCAAGAACATTGTGTAGGACCACATTGATCAGAATGTGATCCAAGTCTCTAGTACAAATGTAAAAGCAATAAGTTGGTCACGACGCCTAACTAGCATATCTAGATTCATACCAACCCCATGCTGCATCATTCTTCCAATTTTTTTGACCTAAATTCACCTCCCGTGGCACTAGATATTCCTTTGACATTCCCTCTTCCTCTGTCTTTACCAAAATGGTCGGTGTTGTCACTTGGATTTGCACCCTTTGTTGAAGCTTGCTGCTGCAACAATCTAGTAAAACATTAGACTGATCTCAAGGTGTGGGACCTTGCAGATGAGATTATACCTCTAGAGAAGGTCAGTTCCTCTTTCTAAGATTAATTCTTAGAGAATTAATTACAACTAAACCAATTTTAAGAATCACTAGAGAAAAGGGGAAGAGGAAAATCTAAAAAAAAGAGGTGATACACTAGATTCAGTTTGGATGGCTTCTAGATCAACTTCACATGCACAGAATTCTATTAGAATAGCTAACCATATATGCATAATACTCATAAAACCCTTGCCGAGGTTAAATAAGAGATGGAGATACAAGGAACCAATGATTCACAAATAACCCACATTCATTCAATGAAGACACAATGCATAAATGTATGAGAAAGGAAAAATTAGTAGTTTTCGTTAATCATGGAGGCAAAATATACATCTGATACAAGATGGCTTCAAAAAATCAACAATCAACATTGCATCTTTTACATATGCATATATAGCATTCAAAGTCACTATTTTGGCCTTAGACATGGGAAAGATGAGTCAACACGTTTCCCAGTCACCCATGCTACTATACATCATGCCCTATGGGCAATATCAGAAAACTTGCAAGTTTGGGAGTGTTACCCTGCCCTAATTGACAAAAAAATAATGTAGAAAAGACCCACAATTAGATTTGGGTCATTGGAAGCCCACTGTTTCAACCACTTTGGGTACCTACAACAATAAATCCATGGCACTATTTCATCGACCTAAAAATCCTCTTCATTTTGCATTAATGGTGCCCTTGGTAGATGCACAGGTGTTTTCTAGGTCAACATGCAAAAAACCTGTGCTTTGGCACTTTTACAACACTTTTAAATATTTATCTCTATGTTTCTGGTGCTTAAAATGCTTTCCCAAGACCCTATTGGTGAGTTCCAGGTCACTTGGAAATCATCGACAAGCATTCAGGCTCCCTTTTCACTTTGTTCTAGTTCATTGGTGATTTCCCATTGATTGGGAAATCAACGACAAATTTTATCTACCTTTTCTCTCTTCTTCTTTATAAATATTCATGCCTTAGCCACTTTATCATTTTCCCATCGAGCCTTCGACCAAGAACACGAACTTGTTCCTATTCATCATAAATTTCTCACCGACTGGGAACACTTCTATTCTTCTTTGCCTTTCCTTCCTTGAAAATCTCTTTCTCTACCTTCAATAGGCTCTTTTATCTCTGTCTTGTCCTCTTTTCATCCTTGTGACCCCTTCCCATAATTGGTTCCATCAGTCTCCAACCAGTCTAGCTGGTCTCTACCTTAGACTTCGCCTTCATCGCACCATTAGAGATTTCCTATGCACTAGGAACTCATCGACGAGTTACTAGTTTCTTGGAACTCCCCAAACTCTGAGGCCTTTCTTCATGGTTGGTGAGTTCCAACTGGCTTGGAACTCACCAATGGATTTGTCTTTGCCTTATCTGATTTCTGTACTTCTTTCCATCAGGCTTTTGAATGGGAACAAGAACTCGTCAAAGATTTCCCACCCATTGGGAAATCTATGATGGTTCCGCTTTGTCAGCCATTTCCACCTTAATAAAAACTCACTGCCTTCCTTTCATGACTCAGAAATTTCCTACGTATACTAGTTCAAATAGTTTCTTACCTGCCCAGCCGGTGTCGACGCCTATATTCATCCATCAGAGATTTCACTAGGAATAGGAACTCTGTTGGGGAATTCCTAGTTCCTAGGAACTCTGTTGGGGAGTTCCTAGTTCCTAGAAACTCTCTATTCTCTGACACCACCGTTCTCTCAACCCACGACCCATTCCATTCCATCGGGGAGTTCTTGATGATTGAGAACTCTTCGATGAAGGGGAACTAAAGAGCCTGTTGGGGATTTTGAAGGAACTCGGAACCCATTAGGGATTTCCTAGTTCCCAGGAACTAGGAAATCTCTAATTTGTTCCTAGTTGCCCCAAAAACTCTGATGGGCCATAAATTGGTAAAATTTTAACATTCTTTGAAATTTTCAAAGGAAAACCTACATTTTAGGACACAAGGAACACATCTAGGGACACCTTAAAGGAATTTAACACAAATTTTCATATTCTTAAATATATGCTATGATGGGGGTCAAAGGGAAAAATAGGGCAACATTGGAGAGGAGTTTTCTTGCTAAGCACAAGAAACTAGTGGCCTTATACAATCCATTGGGAATGTGAGTCAAAGGGGACTATATCAAACATATTAAAGAGAGATTGGTCCAAACCAAACAAATGAAAATTGCCTCCAACAAACAACACAAGGCAAAACATAAAACAACAAAGCATGCACTCTCCTAATGAGAGTGCATCATGTGCAACAACACTTGGAGGAAAAGAAACTACACAACCTAACCTAAACCTAAACTAACCAACCAAAAGAAGAATCAAACAAAGCCATTAACTGGTTTTTCAAAATAACTACCCTTCCTAATTAACTTAACATCCTTTTCATGCTTATGGGCAACCAATGAGAGGTAGAAAAAAAGTGGGCATAGAACATACTGATGAAATGCCACTATGAGAATAAAATCAAACTCACCTACCTATTTGAACTGGTTGTGAGTGCAATGGTCTTGAAGTAGATAGGTGGGTTGATTCTATTCGACTTGATGCTCAACTTCATGCTTAGGAGTAAGCATGACAAGTGGTGACTCCTTTTTGTATGTCTCCATCTGGGCTAGATGTCTGATAGGACATCCTCTTGAAGTTGCATGCAAACCATCAAAGCTAGTTTCATGCCTCTGTTTTGCTTCTTTATTATTTTTCTACTAATGGGAATGTTCTGGTTCCTGTGGCTCATCTAGATACATAGTTGCTTCCACGTCATAATCATACTATTGAAATAAGGGCATACAACTGAGAGGGGGGGTGAATCAGTTGTCACAAATTTTTTTATCTTTTGCTGTATCTAATATTCTTCCACACTTATTAACAGATTAATGATATAACCATGATAGCATAAATCAACAACACATGAGTAGAAACATAATCAACACATATGACACCAGGATTTTTACGTGGAAACCCAGTTAAGTGAAAAACCATGGTGGGGGTTAACCCACAAGATTTATTCTCTGTTAAAAGAATAGAAAATGGGAAGGCACTTGCCTTCGGGTGCACTACCTAGAGCTCACTGCTCAAAAGAGGTTCACTACCTACAAAAACATTTATAAGTTTATCACAAGAAGATTGAATTGGAAAACAACATCTTCTTTATGCCAAGGTCAGTTCCATTTAAGCACAAAATACTTATGCTCTACCCCCAAACACTTCTTCACTATCTCCTCATTCTTTACTGCTCTTCCTCTTCTGCTCTTCTTCTTCTCTGTTCTGCCTTTCTTCCTTTCTTAGGATCTTCTCATTTTCGCACAAGGATGATTTTCCACAACTCAACCACACATATTTATATGCTTCATCAACCTTGGAATAAACATCAAGGTTGGCACTACAAACATTTGACTTAATGCAAATCACTATACTGTCAGCCAAACATAGTTGGGACCCAAATCTTCCTCGAACAACATGCCACACTTCATAGAACCTCTCTTAGATAATCCGTAACATGCACAAAGCATCCAGTCGGCCAAGATTAGAAAGAACAGCAACACCCAAGGACAAATCTTCAACCACAAGCTCAATCCTCAATGTAGACCACCAACACAGTAGGTACACGATCCAGAGACCAACACAAGCACAATGAAATCAACAAGAACAATGGCACCACCTCAGATCATCAGAAACACTTGCATCTTCATCCGGGAACTCAAGAACACCAACTGTCATGACTGTCATACTAGAAAGATTACTTACAAACCTCCAAACCATGAACCACTTGAGTTGAGGATACACACTGACATCCCAAACACTCCTCTAGATTCACAGATCATAATATTTCAATGTGGATCAATCCAGACCAAATTTCTGTCACTCTATCACCTCTGAACAACTGCAAAACTGGGTTCTACTTAGATGGCCATAACTTCGCCAATTCTCCATGCAAACCTCTCAAATTTTGACTGGAGCAACTTCAGATCATACTCTACAAACCCTTTAATCTGCAGACTCTGATCCTCATCTTACTGGGAATGCGGAGCAATCTACTACACTGAACTGCACTATCTTCACTGTCTCTGGCAAAGAGATATGTAACTCATTTGTTTCTTCTGGAGAGGCTAATTTTCTTAATATCTTCAACATACAAGTCTTCTAAACAAGATACAGTTGACACTAATGACAACAAGGATATGTTGACATCAATGACAACACCGATTAGGCAAATATTTGCAATAATCTGCCCCTTTGTCATTAATGGAAACATATGATGTGAAAAACTATTTCAACCATCAAGACCAGAACTTCTCCCCCTTTCTCTTATCACACCTGCAACTATTTTCTTTACTGCTCCCCCTTTCACCATCAATTGCTTCCAAGTTTTTCACATGACTTCTCACCCCCTTTGACATCGATGGCAAAGGGTACATATTTGCAATCCTCTCTCCCACTTTTTCTTCTTAGATAAAACCAGACTAAACTTAGAACATGTTGACTACTCTCCCTAAGTAGCTTCCCCTTCACATCAATCCAGATCACTAGATATGACTGTGAGTTCCACCAGACTGATGCACACTAGTGCACCTTAGTTCTAAATAGGAGGGGTAATCACCCCTAGCTTCCCTCTGAGATACTCAAAAGTGTCCTTAGGTAGAGGCTTAGTGAAGATATCTGCAATCTGATCCTTTGAAGAAACAAACTCCAATCCAACTTCATTCTCATTTACGTTCTCTCTCAAAAAATGAAACTTGATGGATATATGCTTTGTCTTTGAATGCAACACCAGATTCTTTGAAATGTTTATTTTACTAGAATTATCATAGAAGATTGTAATAGGTTCTTCAAACATAATTCTGATATCCTTCAACATTTGCTTCATCCACAAAACTTGAGTACAATTGCTTGTTGTTGCTATATATTCTACCTTTGCAGTAGATAGAGATATTGCCTCCTGCTTTTTGCTCAACCAAGAAACCAATCTCTTTCCCAAGAAAAATGCAACTCCACTAGTACTCTTCTTATCGTACATATCTCTTGCCCAATCAACATATGCATATGCATGAAGAGTGAAATCATCACCCTTAGGATACCATAAGCCATAGTCAGATGTTCCCTTTAGATATCTGAAGATTCTTTTGATTGCTACAACATGAGATTCTCTAGGATCAGCTTGAAATCTAGTAACAAGGCCAACTACATTCATAATATTAGGTTTGGTATGAGTCAGATAAACCAGTCCTCCAATCATTGATCTATACTTTTTCTAATCTACCTTAGGGGAATCATCATCTCTACTCAACTTGCATCCAGTTATCATAGGAGTACTCACTGGTTTTGAATCTTCCATTCCAAACTTTTTGAACAACTCTTTCACATACTTAGACTGAGATATGAAGATGCCTTTTTTTGACTGAATGATTTGAAAACCTAAGAAGAAATTCATTTCACCAAGCATGGACATCTCAAATTCACTTTGCATCTGATTAGCAAATTTTTTACACATACTCTCATTTCCACCAAAGATGATGTCATCAACAAATACCTCAACAATCAAGATGTGTTCATGATCAATTTTGAAATAAAGATTACTGTCAATAGTGCCTTTGTTAAAGCCTAACTTTAGAAGATACTTATCTAATCTTGCATACTAGGCTCTTGGGGCTTGTTTAAGTCCATACAATGCTTTCTTCAATCTACAAACCTTATCTTCTTGATCAGACCACTGGAATCCTTCTGGTTGCTCAATGTAGACTTCTTCTAACTCTCCATTCAGGAATGTTGACTTAACATCCATCTAGTAGACTTTGAAATCTTTGTAAGCAGTAAAGGCAAGAAATAGTCTGACTGCTTCAATTCTTTCCACTAGAGCAAAAGTTTCTTCAAAATCAATTCCCTCTACCTGAGAGTAACCTTTGCACACCAATCCTACTTTGTTTCTCACAACTTCATCATCTTCATTCAATTTATTTCAGAAGACCCATTTAGTTCCAATTATATTTTTGTTTTTAGGTCTAGGAACAAGATCCCAAATATGATTCTTTTCAATTTGTATAAATTCTTCTTCCATTGCTTTTACCCAACTTTCATCATTACAAGCTTCATTCACTGATTTTGGTTCAATCTTTGAAATCAGAGAATACTCCTCTTGTTCTTTAGCAATTCTTCTTCTAGTTTGAACACCTTTATTCTTATCTCCTATGATCTAATTTTTAGAATGATTCAATCTTACATACCTGGGAGTTTTGGGATTTTCTTCAACTTCTGATTCTTGAATTGGTTCCTCAATATTTGTATTCACTTCTTGAGTCACTGGATTCTCCGGAGTAAACTGAACTTGCTTTCCATCATTTGGACTTTGATTTTGGTCATTTGATTCATATCCACAAAACCTTGAAGGTCTCTCCTTGATTTCATCAACCTTGACATTAGCACTTTCAACAATCTTTTTCAATCTCTTGTTAAAGCACCGGTATGCCTTGCTTTGATTAGAATAACCCAAAAATATTCCTTCATCACATCTTGCATCAAACTTGCCTAGATCTTCATCTCTTTTGATATAGCATATACTACCAAAAACTCTAAAATATTTCACAAAAGGAGCATTACCAAACCATAGTTCATAAGATGTTTTACCAGAATTACCTTTGATCTACACCTGGTTTAGAGTGTAGATAGCAGTACTTACAGCCTCTCTCCAATAGACATGTGGAACATTTGCTTGCATCATCATGGTTCTAGCAGCCTCTTGAATAGTCCGATTCTTCCTTTATAACTCCATTCTGCTGAGGAGTCATAGGAGTAGACAACTGTCTTCTTATTCCATGCTTTTCACAAAATGCATTAAGCTCACCAAAGGTATACTCTCCACCTCTGTTAGATCTCAGACACTTTATCTTCACACTAATCTCATTCTCCACCCTAGCCTTAAACACTTTGAATTTGTCAAGAGCCTCTAATTTTTCTCTCAAGAAGGTGACCCACATCATCTGAGAGTGATCATCAATCAACAACATAAAGTATCTATCTCCTTGCAAACTCCTAACCCTGGCAGGACCACACAAATAAGTGTGCACAAGTTCCAACAATCCACTTGAAGATTGTTCTTTACTCTTGAAAGTAGCTTTGTTTTATTTTCCCAATTGACATTCCTTACACATGTAATTGGTAGGTTTCACAAGCTTTGGAAGATCTCTTACAGCTTGAGTAGCACTTATCTTGACAATGTTGTCAAAGTTTACATGACACATTCTCCTATGCCATAGCCAACTCTGATCAATCTAAAAAATCAAACAACTTTTACCAGTACCACTTAAATGAAAGATATTGCCTCTAGTCTGTGTACCAGAAGAAATCTTAGTTCCAGAGCTTTCCAAGATTCTACATTTTCCATCCTTGAATTGGAGATCATACCCTTTGTCAACCAATTGTCCAACACTGAGATCTATTATGCTTCAACCCTTCTACATACAAAACATCATTAGTGTTATTCTTACCATCAAGAGAGATGGATCCTCTGCCACAAATTCTACCAGCTGAATTGTCTCCAAACTTCACAATTCCACCTTCATACCTTTCCATACTTACAAACTTACTCGTATCACTTGTCATATGATGAGAGCATCCACTGTCAATCACCCATTCATCCTTTTCTTCAACCTGATCAGCCAAGGCACTTTCTACATTCACACAGCTAGTAGATTTAGTAGGTACCAGATCTTCTTCTTTGATAGCAATGAACACCCATTCATTTCCAGAGGTACTTCCCTTATCAAATTCATCATCTATAACTCCTTCGTCAACAACTTCTTGCACATAGTAGCATTTCTTTTGAAACCCTCTCCAGACATCTTGAAGAAAAATGACCAATCTTATTGCAAGCAAAACATTTGAAAGGAAACTTTCCTTCATACTTACCGGATCCTCTTGGTAACCTTTTGGCAAAAAGGGCTTCAAGTTCTTCAAGCTCCATTTCATATTCTTCAAGATCCTTCCTTTCCTTCTCATAACTGGTTAATCTTCTTGAAGAGATTTCACCTGAATCAGATCTTTGCTTCCTGGAAACACTAGCCTTAAAAGTAGACTTTGATTTAGGAAGGGAATCGCCAAGCTCACTCATTTCAAATGCTGAAAGCTTGCCAACCAACTGATCCCTTGTAACAGTTGTCATAGTCCTGATCTCCTCAGTAGCAGTAACTCTATGCTTGTATGAAGCAGGTAAGGATCTGAGCACTTTGCCAACAATCTCTGATTCTTCCAATTTTCCACTAGCACACCTGATACTGCACACAACTTCATTCACCTTTTGCATGTAGGAAGTGATGTTTTCATCTTCACTCATCCTCAAACTTTCATATCTACTAATTAGACTTTGTAACTTAGCACATTTGACATATGCATCACTTTCATATAGAGTTTTCAACTTCTTCTAGATTTCATGAGCAGTTTTCAATTCTAGGACATTTGTCATTTCTGTATCAGTCAGGGCACTTAACAATGCTTCTTTAGCCCAAATGTTGTTTTCAGCATCTTTGAGTTCATCTGGAGTTGAAGGACCTTTCTCTAGGGGCTTATACTCATCCTTTATTATCAACCAATAAGCATCATCCATGCATTGCAAATGGCACTCCATGTGATTCTTCCAAAGAGAGTAATTTGTTCCATCAAATCTCAGACTATCCTTCTTGTAAGTTGACATCCTGGATCTCCTCAAGTGGTCAAGCTTCTTTCAGAGGAACTGGCTCTGATACCAATTTTTGAAATAAGGGTAGACAACTAAGAGGGGGGGTGAATCATTTGTCACAAAAAACTTTATCTTTTGCTGTATCTAATCTTCTTCCACACTTATTAACAAATTAATGATATAACCATGAAAGCATAAATCAACAACACATGAGTAGAAACATAATCAACACATATGATACCAAGATTTTTACGTGGAAACCCGGTTAAGGGAAAAACCACGGTGGGGGTTAACCCACAAGATTTATTCTCTATTAAAAGAATAGAAAATGGGAAGGCACTTGCCTTTGGGCACATTCCCATAGCTCACTGCTCAAAAGAGGCTCACTACCTATAGAAACATTTATAAGTTTATGACAGGAAGATTGAACTAGAAAACAACATCTTCTTCATGCCAAGGTCAGTTCCATTTAAGCACACAATACTTCTGCTCTGCCCCCAAACACTTCTTCGCTATCTCCTCATTCTTTACTGCTCTTCCTCTTTTGCTCTTCTTCTTCTCTGCTCTGCCTTTCTTCCTTTCTTGGGATCTTCTCATTTTCACATAAGGATGATTTTCCACAACTCAACCACACATATTTATATGCTTCATCAACCTTGGTATAAACATCAAGGTCGGCACTACAAACATTTGACTTAATGCAAATGACTATACTATTGGCCAAACATAGTTGGGACCCAAATCTTCCTCAAACAACACGCCACACTTCATAGAACCTCTCTTAGATCATCTGCAACATGCACAAAGCATCTGGTCGGCCAAGACTGAAAAGAACAACAACACCCAAGGACAAATCTTCAACCATGAGCTCAATCCTTAATGTGGACCACCAACACAATAGGTACACAATCCAGAGACCACCACAAGCACAATGAAATCAACAAGAACAACGGCACCACCTCAGATCATCAAAAACACTTGCATCTTCATCCAGGAACTCAAGAACACCAACTGTCATGACTATCATACTAGAAAGATTGCTTGTGGACCTCCAAACCATGAACCACTTGAGTTGAGGATACACACTGACATCCCAAACACTCCTCTAGATCTGCAGATCATAATATTTCAATGCGTTTCAATCCGGACCAAATTTTTGTCACTCTGTCACCTTTGAACAACTGCAAAACCTAGTTCTACTCAGATGGCCATAACTTTGCCAATTCTCCAGGTGGACCTCTCAAATCATGATTGGAGCAACTTCAGGTCATACTCTACAAACCCTTTAATCTACAGACTTTGATTTTATCTTATTTCTTTGTGACTGGATAAACTTCAGATCATATCTTCACTATCTTTGGCAGAGAGATATGTAACTCATTTGTTTCTTCCAAAGAGGCTAATTTTCTCAATATCCTCAACATATAATTCTTCTAAACAAGACACAGTTGACACTAATGACAACAAGGATATGTTGACATCAATGACAACACTGATTAGGCACATATTTGTAACACATACTATAACTAGAGGTCCTCACCAAGAAGGAGGGAATATCTACTTCGAGAATTAAAAATAGTTAGCCTCTTCTTTGAAAACTACACATACCTCACCAATGTCATCTTCATGATCATCTGAAATAGGCTCTGAAAATGAGCCATGAATATGCTTAATGGTGAAGTTCCCATCATTAAGAAGTTGATATCCCTACTAGATAATCAAGAAAAAATATTCAATTTGTTTTCTCTCATGCTCAATATCCATAATGCCATCCTCCACGAAGGTGAAAGCTCCTCAAATAAGTATGTGCCACCATTCTCTTCCTCCCCTAAGATAGGACAACCCTCGTGCTTTTCTTCATGGTCTAGCAACTTGCCACATTATTTAGCATTCTTAAGATGCTAGGAATCATTCATTGATGTGGGCATCTACATACTTTCTTCATCTTTGTTGAAAAAATAAGACAGTTCATCAAACAAGCCAACACTACCAACCTTTGAAGCATTTGCTGTAATCTCCATTACAACCTCATCCTTAAGAGGGGAAATGAGGCCTTCATCCTCATTCATCAAGTATCTTTTAGCCCCAAGAATTGCTCAGAAATTCTCATTACCAGAATGTTCCTCACTTTTTCCATCCTTGCTCCTCTCTTGTGCAAGCTACCTCTGTGATCGAATTTCCTCAACATGCAAGCTTTGCATTTTACTTTCATTGATTTCACCACAAGCATGAGAAAAACTTTCAAATGAACTATAATTTAGAGGATTTAACTTTGCATGTGAATCAACATCTTCTACATGTACATGAGGTTTATAATCATTTACTTTTGTGGGCTCACAAACAACAAACTATTCTCCCTTTTTAGCTTTAAATGCCTTCTTCTTCTAATCCTCTAACTGACTAGCTTGCCTAACAATTGGTCCACCATTGCAAAGTGAAATGGTGGTGGGACAAGAAGGATGCCATAGAAAGGGGGTTGGGAATGTTTGTTGAACTTTGGGCAGAAGGGGAGGCTTTTGAGAGGGCTTCCCCTGAGGAGTAACATGTGGATCTTCAATAGGAACAAGTCTTTGTACAGGATGGGGATCTCTAAAACTTGGGATCTTGAATCCGGAAGGTATTTTAGAAATGTAGAAGGATGCCCTTGCTTGAAGCTTGGGATTTTGGATATAGAATCCTTCTCTACCATAGGTTGATTCACAACTGTAGGGGATGCTTGCATTAAACTAGGAATGGAGGAGGTCGACTGGGATTCCATCCTCTAAACTTGGGCAAGTAGCGACCTCATTTGCTTCTTTTTATTTGCAATCTGCATAGCAAGACATTCTTGTTCATACCTTACTTATGCCTTGATCTCCTATTGTTGAGGATAATCATGATGAGAAAGCTCCTCCTACTTTCATTTGTACTCTTTCTCTATGTTGATATCATTTAACCCCCTTTGAAAATTTAACATGATATCTCTGATACTCATGTTATCACCCAGATTTGCACCCTTGCTGCTATTGTAAAACTTTAGCAATCTGGAGAAACATGGGAATGATCTCGAAGTGTGGGACCTTGCGAACTAAGATCAAACCTCCGGAGAAGGCCGTCTTCCTCTTTCTAAGCCTATTACTTAGAGAAATGTATATAAACCTAGTGCTAATGCTTGCTGGGAAAAGGGTTAGAAGGAATGCTTTGAAAATGAAAGATAAAACTGGAAAACTTGAAAATAAGGGTGATGCACCAGATTCATTGAGTGATGCTAATTCTGGAAGAGAGACACAACAATGATCTCAATCATGAAGGGTGTTCACACAGACTTATAGGGCTGATTAAGGCTTCGATATGAAGATCTTACCTATAGAGGAGTCATTTTACTCACATAATAGATTATAACTTCAAGTAAAACACAGAAATTGGGACATAAGAGAGGCAAGAAATCATGCATATATTAATCATGAAGGTCAAAAACCATTACAATACATAATATTTAGTAGCATAACACTAAGAGGTCTAACTACAGAAAAAATGGTAGCATAACAGCTCCAAAATAAAACCATCCTCCTTTGCTACATCTCATGCTTATGCATATATATCATTTACAATTTGACCTGAGTCGGTTACAATCAATTCACCCATGGGCTCTGTCAGAAAATATCTGCGTCTGAAGGGAGTGCTGACCTACCAGAATTCATGGCATAAAATATCTGGAACAGGGGTAGATGGAAGATATTTTAAATCTTCAATGTGAGCTGTTGAATCACCAACCTGCACCCATAAATGCAACAAATATCTGCATTTGCATATGTCAAAATGGTCGCTAAAACGTCCAGTTGACAAAACATTCAAACTTGCATCAAACTTTGAAAGTGAAGATATCATCCTAAAGCCCTCCAGATGAAAGAGGTGGCAAAAACAAGCATATTTGCCTTTTGAAGCATGTTGAAATTCGCCAGAATGAGGGAGATACAGGCGGTCAAAGTTATGGTCAATTGCGTCTGTATATCACTTTGCATCTGCGACTTGAATCACCATATGAATGACCCCTTGAATCTACCTTTTGATTAGCTTTGACATGTGACACTATCTGATTGGTCGCTGAGATGTCCTGAGACCCATCGCTTGAACATTTGCATGCATTATCGGCCGTCGGAAAGACTACAGACTGAGCTACCAATGCACTAAGTCTCGCTGAAATCCCATTGTATATGACCTTTGTATATCGATTGGATATGAGATACAATCACACATTCATACAATGCGGAACTCAAATGGATTATCGGCCATATTGGAACTTTAGAACAGGTCCAGCCTTTGTATCTTTTCTTTTGCATATCGGCACATACATGCACTTCAACATACAAACTGCAGACTCCAAAATGATTATCCACTGCATTTGATTCCCTAATAATGTCTAGATTGTATGTTTTCCCTTTGTATATTGCCTTTGTAAATCGCATATACAATGCGAATATACAAGTAGAACTATATAAAATCACTTGTACATTGCAAACAAGCATCTGACCTTTGTATGTTACCTTTGTATATGCCCTTTGTATGTGCACCTTGTATATTGTCTTATATCTGCGCCTTGTATATTGTCTACATACAATGCAAACATACATACAAACATGCATACAAACACATCTACCTGTATCGACCAGAATACATACTCTTTCAAGTCTGGGACTTGTATATCAGGAATGTATATGCCCTTGTATATGCGAATGTATGTGCAAAGATACAATCGAGTATACATGAAAAAAGTAGACCCCACCTTTTGTATCTCCCCCTTTGTATGTGCACATGCATCAGCTGTTGGGGAGACCTTGGGTTGAGCCGTCGATAAGCATGTCATGCCGAAAATCATTTGTATGTCTGCCCCTTGTATCTTTTCCTTTGTATATTGCCTTTGCATATTGACTTTGTGTATGCAAACATACAACGGCGAATGTATATCCCTTTGCATCTGATCTTTGTATCTCTCTTCATGTATCTACCTTTGTATATGCAAACATACAATGGCAAATGTATATGCAAATATACATTCAAAAATGCATACACAAATACAAAGCATGAAACTGAGAAACCCTGCGATGGAAAATACTTGAAGCTAAAAGATTTCTAGGTTTTTCTGGGTTTTCTGCAAAGATTCTTCAGGTGATATTTTGGGATTTTTTGTCAAGACAGAGCATGAGAGATTGAAGGATTTAAGCCTTTTCTCCTTCTATTTAGGCTTTCTCTGACTAGATTTCTTTGATAGAAAGAGGGAAACAAAATATTTTGGGCGTAGGAAAAATATGACAACTCATCTTGTTGATATTTTGAGGTTGATTAGTAGAGAAGTTGTGCTAGTTTGGAGTAAAATAAGCCTCTTGAGGCTAATTATAAGCATGAGTAGGCTGCCAAAAAGATAGTGCATGGGTGGGAGGGAGGTAAGGATTAAGAGAGTGTTGATACCTTGCTGCAGCAGGGGCATTTGGGATACAACCAAAAGCATTTTGGGTCTGATATGGTTGATAGGGAGGCACACAGACTACATTTTGACAAAGTGGAGGGGAAGAGCCATATCTCTCACTGTAGTTTGACATACCAGAACATTAAAGAGCTAGAAAATCATTCAAAAATAAGGAGCAATTAGGTCTGCCACCTAGAGAAATAAGCTCATACCAGAAGAGTTTCCATGGTGTTGGAGAAACTACCCTGAATGGTAAGATGCATTGAAGAACACACTGAATCCTTCAATGGATGATGTAGGGATCATGAAAGTTGTCCCACCAGGCATGCCAGAAACTATTATCACTTGGATTTGCACCCTTTTTTGAAGCCTACTGCTACAACAATCTAGTCAAACATTGCACTAATCTCAAGGTATGGGACCTTGTAGATGAGATCATACCTCCAAAGAAGGTTGGTTCCTCTTTCTGAGCTTAAGTCTTAGAGAATAAATTTCAATTAAACCTTTTTTAAGAATCACTATTGAAAAGGAGAAGAGGAAAAATTGAAAACAAGAGGTGATACACCAAATTTAGTGTGATGGCTTCTAAATCAACTTCACTTGCACATAATGATATTAGAATAGCTAATCATATATGCACAATATTCATAAAACCCTTGTAGAGGTTAAAGAAGAGGTGGAGATACAAGGAACCAATGATTCACAAATAACCCAAATTCATTCAATGAAGACATAGTGAAAAAATGTATGAGAAAGGAAAAATTAGTAGTTTTCATTAATCATGGAGGCAAAATATACAACTAATACAAGATGGCTTGAAAAAACCAACAACCAACATTACATCTTTTACATATGCATATATAGCATTCAAAGTCACTAGTTTAGCCTTAGACGTGGGAAAGATGAGTCAACACATTTCCCAATTGCCCATGCTACAATATATCATGCCCCTATGGGTGATGTTAGAAAACTTGCAAGTTTGGGAGTGTTTCCCATGCCCTAACTACAAAACATTAATGTAAGAAAGACTCACAATCAAATCTAGGTTGTTGGAAGCCCACTATTTCAACCACTTTGGGTACCTACAACAATAAATCCATGGCACTATTCCATCCACCTAAAAATCCTCTTCATTCTACATTAATGGTACCCTTGGTAGATGTACAAACGCTTTCTAGGTCAACATGCAAAAACCCGCGCTTTGACACTTTTGCAACACTTTAAAATATTTATCTCTACATTTATGGCACTTAAAATGCTTTCCTAGGACCTTGTCAACGAGTTCCATGTCACTTGGAAATCACCAACGAGCATTCGAGCTCCCTTTTCACTTTGTTCCAGTCTGTCAGTGATTTCCCACTGATTGGGAAATTGCCAACGGCTTCACTTTACCTTTTCTATCTACTTATTTATAAATCTTCATGCCTTAGTTGCTTTATCATTTTCACATCAGGCCTTCAACTAGGAACAAGAACTCGTTCCCATTCATTAGAGATTTCCCACTGACTAGGAACACTTTGATTCTTCTTCACCTTTCCTTCCTTGGAAATCTCTTTCTCTACCTTCATCAGGCTCTTCTATCTCTATCTTGCCCTCTTTTTAGCCTTGTGACCATTTCCCATAACTAGTTCCATTGGTCTCCAACTGGTCTAGCTGGTCTCTACCTAAGACTCTGCCTTCATCGTGCTATTAGAGATTTCCTAGGCAATAGGAACTCATCGACGAGTTCCTAGTTCCTAGGAACTTCCCAAACTCTGATGCCTTTCTTCATGTTTGGTGAGTTCCAACTAGCTTGGAACTCATCGATGGCTTTGTCTTTGCCTTAGCTGATTTCCATACTTCCCTCTGTCGGGCTTTTGAATGGGAATGGGAACTTGTTGGAGATTTCCTACCCATTAGGAAATCTCTGACGGTTCCACTCTGTCAACCATTTCCACCTTAATTGGAACTTGGTGCCTTCCTTTCATGCCTTAGAAATTTCTTGCCTTAACTGGTTCAAATGGTTTCTTACTTGCACAGTCAGTGTCCATGCCTATATTCATCTGTCAGAGATTTCTCTAGGAATAGTAGCTCTGTTGGGGAGTTCTTAGTTCCTAGGACATCTCCATTCTCTTGACCTGTGGCCTGTTCCATTCCACCGAGGAGTTCTCGATGACTGGGAACTCTTCAATAAAGGGTAACTATAGAGCTCATCGAGGATTTCCTAGTTCCTGGGAACTAGGAAATCTTCAATTTGTTCTTAGTTGCCCCCAAAACTTGATTGGGCCATAACTTGGTCAAATTTTAACATTTTTTGAAAATTTCAAATGTGAAACTACATTTAAGCACACAAGGAACACATTGAGGGACATCTTAATGGATTTTAACATAATTTTGTGGATTCTTAAAGATAGGCTATTTTGGGGGTCAAAGTGAAAAATAGGTCAATAGTAGGCATGGTGGATGCTCGCTCTTGCTAGCTCAAGAGAAAATTGTTCCCAAGCCTATGATTTACTTCTCTCCCATGGATGTTCCTACTGATGTATATGAAGGACCTCTTTATATTATTGTTGAGGTTAATGGGAAGCCCATAAAGGCTATCCTAATCGACCCCATGTGCCTAGTAAATATAATCACAAAGGAGTTCTTATATGTACATGAACTATATAAAGATGTGTGTGAGAGATCAGAAGTCTTTATAAGGTGTCATGATGGAATGTCTTGCTTGACTCTCAGTTCGATCACCCTCCTTGTCCAAGTGCATCATTTTCATCTAAAGTTGGACCACCCACACCATAATGAAAGCGGTCCCTTCAGTAATCCATGAGTGCTTAAAGTTTCCCCACAATGGCTATGTGCATACAATCCATCATAGCGGATTCTTGAGCCGTTGGTGATGAGAGGAAACTTTTTCTTGGATTACTTTTGGCTTGCTTTGATTGAGCCCCTCTGTGTGCACAATGACTACTTGTTTATTTCTTATCAAAAGACCAAGACCACTCGGATTACCCATTTGTCTATTGGCCCTTTCTCCTTGTCTTATGTTGTTGCTTCTCCCTCGATTACTTTTCCTCCAGAGGTTGCTTCAGTTCCTTTTGCCGCTTCTCAAGGAGTTAAAGGAAAGAAACCTACCTAGAGTAAACCACTTCATCCTTGTGCTCCTAGATTTTTTTTAGAGGTCCCACCTTTGGTCTCTTATTTGAGACCTAGAGGTCCATCTCCTATACAACCTCAAGCGCCACGTGTTCTTGAGATCTCTCAGCCTTCAAAAATTTCTTCTATTCCTTTTGCCTCTTTAGCAATAGAGGGAAAGAAACTCATGATGAGAAGTCCTCTTTCTCCCCTAGAGATTCCTCAACCATTAGTGGCTACTTCTATTCCTCTTGCCTCTTCAGTGGAATGAGGAAAGAAACCCATGTCGTAGGATCCCCCTTCTACCCCCTTGGTTTCCCAACCTTCTATAGTTCCTTCTTTTCCTCCTTCTACCCCTATGACAAAAAAGGAAACAAAGCCCATGTTGGAAAACCCCCTAGTTCCTTCAGTAGTCTCTTGCTCGCACATGATGTAACCAACTTGCGATAGATTGCAAGTGTCGTCTCCATGCTTCAAATCAAGAGTGTGTCACTGATGTTGAGCCTCTTCTAAAGCATCCCCTCCCTTGCAACCACCTCTGATCCTTACTCCTCTTCAGAGCCCTATCCTCCTATTTTCCAGTGTACCTCTCTCTCATCCCTGACTCCTTCCTCTTTGTTGTTGGAAAAATATGAAGGCCACCTCCAAGGGTACAAGTAGTCTTGGCTCCATCCATGGAGAGTCCCATTCTTTCATCCATCCTTAATATGCCACCCTTTATTGAACCCTTAAATTTTCTAAATGTCAGTGTGATCTCTAGTGCCACTTTGTCTCCTCTTGTCCCATTTTAGTTTTCCTCAACACTCTCTACCCAACCACCATTGATATAGACATTCTGCGTCCATCACCAAAGTGTAAACCAATACACTATCCCACTCCTTTGTTTTGCAAGCCCAAGCACATGCCACCATCACCACTACCTCTTAACCCTTCTAAATCACTTCTTCCATCTATGGAGGGGGTCCCTCCACCCATGTCTCTTAGTTCTCACATTCTTGTCGATAGCATTGATGAGACACACTTGGTTCATTATTCTAACAGGTACTCTCTTGATTCCTCCCTTGTAGAGTGAGTCATAGATTCCATCTTAGATATCCCCTTATTATCCACAATCACATGATCATTGACACTAGTTACTCCTGGCACTTTTGAGGATTCTACTCCTGCTAGTGATCCTTTGCATCTGGTTCTAGGGGAGTCTACGTGTATCACTCTTGATGTGGTCCTATTCTTATCTTTTCCTTTGTCCCCCTATGCTTATCAAGATTGGGACCAAGATGATTTAATGACACCCAATCGATGAGGGCTATACTTTCATCTCATGTATTTGTGTGATTGCATGCTTGATTGTAATGTTTTCCTCATAAATATAAATTTATGTTTGTTAGTTCTTCCTAGAGGACCCATGATGCCCTTGTAGACATGTGGATATAAGAGGAATTCCCATGCTATGAAATTCTTCTATTTTTCCTTGCATTCCACTATATGTTGTCTCTTTGTTTCTTGTGACATTTTGGGGATGATACGAAGTGTTGGAAGATTTATATTCCTTCCATGTTGACACAAAATTTTAATTTTAATTTTTTTTTCTTGCGACATTATTCCTCTGTACTCATATTTCTACGTGTGTAGGGAATGATGACAATTCTATGAGTTATCCCTTAATAATTCCTTTTGTCAGTGTGTATTAGCCCCAAACTTTGTGACTTTGTGACATTATTCCAGTGCTTGATGTCATACCATGCTTACAGAAGCCTTTGTGTATCATGCATGCAACATCGCTTGTGTTGCCTCTACTTTGGGGGCATCTTTTCCTTTTCTAGATGCATCTTTTAGAACATACCTTTTCCATATATATATGTTTCCTAAAGCTCTCTCCCCCTTTGTCTATCTTAAAACTAATTGCATAATGTTGCTTTATGAAATTATTTTAAGGTTGGGGCATACTTTCATGCTTTACACCTTTGCACGCACCAAGTTGTTGGTATGCTCATCACAGTGTTTGTAGCTTGTGGTCCTAAGTAGATGTACTTTCTTGGCCTAACCATGCATTTCAACTACTCCTTTCACACTCTTTGTGAGTCACTTAACAACATAGTTTGTTAGTCTTAGAGGCCCACAAGAGTTGGGTATGGTCCCTATCTCTCGTAGTATGCTATCCCTAGAACCATACTTGGCATTTCTTCTAGCTCTCGTAGTGTTCTAGAAATGCCTCTTTGATTTTAATTTCTTTGCAGGTTTGTGTGTATGTTGTATGTTAGATTAGAATGTGTATTAGACTATATGGTTTGTTAACCCTGATGTTTTGGAAAATCATATTTGGTCTAATCCTCTTTAGCATATATATGGATCTGGCATTGCCTCATCAGCAGGTTTTTGTTGTTTAACGTTGTTGTATTATAGGTTACTAGCTTGGGGGCTTCATTTCTCCACTCAAAGAGTTCTGCATCCTCTACAATATCCTTTTTTTTAAAGTTAGTATTGGTGATATTTTTCCTTTTGTACTTTAGAATGCATATTCATGTAGTTTCATAATTTTGGTAAAGTAGGGGCTAAATGTAGTATTGAAAATTGCATACCCTTGCAATTTTACACTACGTTTGGTGACCACTTTTTGCCCACTTCCTCTTTGTGCATTTTAGGATTATTTCTAGCTTCTTTTTCTTAATTTTATAAAATTTTGTTTTAGTGCTTTGTGATTCTCATAGCTCGGAGATGATTCACAAAATTCTAAGGTAGATTCACTCAAATGCTAGTGCTTAGCATAGATATTTGAACGTTGCGTTGGCATCTCGTGAGTGTGAAACAGTTAGTGATCTACTTTCAAGACACATTAAGCATCTCCTACAACATGTGAGATTCCCTTAATGCATTTGCACCCTCGAATGACTCTCTCCTCTTGCATGTTGACTCACCCTTTTGTCTCATTCAAGCAAGAATATAACTTTTGAATTACTCTCTTTCTCTTGGCATTCTTCTCTGCAACTTTGATATAAATCTTGTGAGTACTCTCTTGCATTGATCTCTACAGAAACTATTGATGATTCCATGCTCTTTGGAATGGTAGCATTGTCCTTGTGGTATCTTCTTTCAACATGATCATTTGAGAAGGCTCTTCCTTGGGGTTTTGAATCTATTTTAACCAGATTCCAGACTTTGAGGAGCTCCAACCTCCTTCTTTCCATCTAAGCTAGTGATATTGTTCTATTTTGTTGATTAATATTTTGTATTTGAATCTATTTATATATATGTTAGTTATTTTATTTGATATTTTATGGTGTAGACCACCATATATTTATTTTTCCTTGTTGCATGCTTTAGGATATTCTTCCCCGTAGACCAGGGAAGCTACTCCTAGTTTGTTTCCACATTGTCGTTGCTCTAAATTCCTAGACACAAGTAAGATAGGAGCACACACTTTATTTTTCTACTCTCTCTATCATTCGCTGCTTGCGGGGGTCAAAAGACCAAAGTAGGGGCTTGACTGAGGCAAGCGCCTTTGTAGCACAACATTTTTCTTCTATTTCAGTAGCAAGTTCCCTAAGGAGAAACACTTAAACACACAAATGTTTTGTTGGTGTTCTTCCCTCCTTCCATTTCATTTCATTTAATTTTTGTTTTATTAGCATATATACTTTTATTTTATTTTTGGTGTTATTTGAGTACTTCTAGGTTGTATTTTTGTATGTAGTTGTGTTGTGCAGGTATCCAGGATTCATACAAAGTTGATCATTTTTATTTTTATGCCTTTGAGAATGACAACACTTAGAGTATATGTCCCCACAATGCACTATCATCCAGGGTAGCAAGCCTCTTCTTCAAGTTCGAGGTTCCATTTCTGATGCAAAGTTGGAAGATTGGATGCAAATTCTTAGAACTCCACTGTCGAAATGCTTCCTTCTATCGGCAAGAGAAATCTATTATCCTTCCGACATACTCCATTGACTAGACAGGGCTTATCAGTGCCTTCGATATACTTCACCCCGATGCTTAAATGTCACTTTGACGACTATTCAAACCGATACAACAATGCATTGATACATTCAACCCTGCACATACATTACCTGACTTGCTATGTTAGTTTTGTCTACTGTTTCTGTCGGTCAACACTTGTATCGCAAAACAATGTATGTTTCAACATACAATTGTAGCATGCAATCAAGACATACAATTGACACCTTCCCATCACCAGTTCCACTCATTGTATCTTCAACTGCTTTGACCGCTACGGTCGGTCATCACTTGCATCTTACAAAATGCATATTAACAATGTACATCCCATATACAGTCTTTGATATGCAAATGCAAGATATACACAAAATGCTTTCACATACAACTATGATATACACACACAATGTCTGTGACATACAATTGACTATACACAGGAAATTTATCTTCATACATGCATGATATACATAGAAATTGTATATCCGATATGTTTTAACATTGTATATTTGTTACATGCATTTTCAACATGCATTCACACCTGATATGCTTTGTGATCTATACACGAACTGTACAACCAACATGTGATTTCAGGATACACACATAATGTACTCAGGTACATTAACGATATACACACTGCTTGTATATTCAGCGAACAACATGAACTTAACCTATAAGAACTTTTATACATACTTTTCTTCACATGATACACATAGGATGATACTCGCATACAAATGCGATATACTCACAAACTGTTCCAGCATGCAATTGACGTATATACATAAAATGTATAATTGAATCTCATGCCAATAACCTCCTTTGTAACAAATTTTGCAGTTTCTATTCTGCCATGACCACGAACAAAAAGAAACAAAACAAAAAACTATTGTACAAAGTCCATATGAATTCACAAAAATCCACCAGTGGAATGGTTTTAATCGTGCATCTCAACAATAGGAAAACTAAATTAAATACAAAACAATTCTATACAGATAATATACACAGGGCAATTTGATACACAGGGAATTTACACAGAATCCAGAATTTGTAAAACACAACTGACAGAATTTCTATTTCTTCATTCCAACTTCATCTCTCTGGGTTTCCAGCGACACGGGCCGATTACATAAATTTATCCATATTCCACCCTTGTCTTAGATTTTGCTTAACCAAGATTATAAGCAAAAACCCTAACTAATCACATGACACTTATTTGGCTTAAGATAGAAAAACACCTAATAATACAACACATTGACTTAATCATCCACATACCCCAAATGTCTAATGATGTCCAAATTGGCTTATTGGGATGCTTAATCTGTGACCTTGATTCATATGGTGGGGTTGATTCTCATGGTGGGGTCGGTTCTTACAAACATGAAATGTTAACACAAATACTACATGACAACATAAAATGCATAAATCATATTACACCTTAGTCTTCTCCCTCAGATGTATATTTAGCTTGTTGAAGGGGTGCTCCTACACGATACTCCCCGGGAGAAGAGTTCTCAAGCCCACTTGAGATCAGAGTTTGAAGGTCTACACCATGGTTTGTGATCTGATCTTCAGTCATCCAAATTGCCTTTGAAGCAGGTTTCTCGTGCCAAGCCACCAAGTACTCCATGTACTCCTTGTTCCTTGTCTTCTTTGTCACTCTTGAGTGTAATATCTTCTTCAATTTTGGTGGATCCTACTTAGGAATATCATCATCTATTGCATCCTGCAATGGTTCCTATTCTACATCTGCATTCTGCTTGTATGGAGTTAAATCACATATATTGAAAATGGGTGACAATCCAAGATCAGGAGGAGGTTGGATCTCATAAGCATTCTACCCACACTTCTTCAAAATCTGACATGGTCCAATCTTCCTCTGCATTAGCTTGGTATGTTTACCTTTTGGGAGCCTCTCCTTCTTCAGATTAACCCATACCAAATCTCCAACATCAAATTGTACATCTCTCTTCTTCTTATCAGTATATGTTTTGTACTTCAATGTAGTTTGTTGGAGTTGTGTCTTGACTTGATCATGCACCTCCTTGATGGCTGATGCAAAGGCTTCTCCATCTGCACTAATAGACTCTCCTATAGGCGGATCTCTTAATTCCAATATACCTCTTGGATGAATACCATATACTACTTGAAAATGTGACTTCCTTGTACTCCTATTAATGGTGTCATTATAGGAAAATTCTGCTTGTGGTAAGATGTTATCCCACTTCTCTCCATGTTGCCTTGTCAAACATCTTAACAGATTTCCCAATGAATGGTTAACCACTTCAGTCTGTCCATCTATTTGAGGATGGTAGGCTGATGAGAAGGATAAATTGATTCCAAGCTTCTTCCAAAGAGTCCTCCAAAAGTGGCCAATAAATTTCACATCTCTAATCAACACTATGCTCAATGGCAATCCATGTATCCTCACTATCTCTTTGAAAAATAGATCAGTAACATATGAAGCATCACAAGTGGTTTTGCATGGCAAGAAATGTGCCATTTTACTAAATCTGTCTACTACAACAAAAACACTATCATATCCCTTCCTTGTTCTAGGTAAACCCAATACAAAATCCATGCTTATGCTCTCCCATGGTCTAGAAGGAATGCGTAGTGGCTGATACAAACCTGCATTAGTTGATCTCCCTTTTGCTTTCTAACATATGACACATGCCTCCACAAATCTCCTCACATCTGACTATAACTTGGGCCAAAAGTAATGCCTCTTCACAAGATCAAGAGTCTTATCCAGACCAAAATGTCCTGCCATGGCCCCACAATGTTTCTCCCTAATAATATTCAGTCTCATAGAACATCTTGGAATACACAACTATCCACCCTTGAAAAGTAATCCATCTTGGATCAGAAATTCAGAGAACTCAACATAATATTTGTCACCAAAGGAAGTGCATACCTTATAGATTTCTCCAAAGTATTCATCAGCATCATACATGACCTTCAAGGAATCAATGCCAACACTCTCCAATTGGATCTGATTTATGGTTAAGACCCTCCTACTCAAAGCATCTACTACCTTATTCTCGACCCCTTTCTTGTGTTTGAGTGTGAAAGTGAAAGCTTGCAAAGTTTCCACCCACTTCATATGCCTATGGTTCAGCTTCTCTTGACTATTTATGAAACTAAGGGCCTGATTATTTGTGAACACTATGAATTCTTTTGGCAGCAAGTAATGCCTCCACTTTTTAAGTGACTGTACTAGAGCGTACATCTCCAAATCATATGATGAGTATCTCTTCTTTGCATCATTTAGTTTCTCACTGAAAAATACAATAGGCCTACCTTCTTGACTGAGTACTGCCCCAATTTCCATGTGGCTTGCATCTCATTCTACCTGGAAAATCTTGTTGAAGTCAGGAAGTGCAAGGACTGGCTGCTCTGCCACCTTCTTCTTCAATGCTTCAAATGAATCATCTGCCTCCTTTGTCCAAGTGAATCTGCACTTCTATCCTCCTTTTATGGTGTCAAGCATGGGTGCACAAACATGACTAAACCCCTTTATAAACTTCCTATAAAAGGTTGCTAACCCATGGAAACTTCTAACATCATTCAAGGTTTTAGGAGTTGGCCAAGACAATATGGCATTTACCTTCTCTTGATCCATTTTCAGTTTGTTATGTGAGATGACAAATCCAAAGTAGATGATCTCTTCCTGCATGAACAAACACTTTCCTAAGTTGATCATTAGCTGCTCTTCATGTAACTTGTTGAGGACCAAGTCTATATGGTTGAGGTGCTCTTCCCTTGCATTACTAAAAATCAGGATGTCATCTAGATATACTATGACAAAGTTTCCCATGAATTCCCTCAAGACCTCATTCATCAACCTCATAAAGGTACAAGGCATGACCTTCCACTCATATAACCCCTCATTGGTCTTGAATGCAGTTTTCCATTCATCTCTTGGCCTAATCCTAATCTGATGATAGCCACTCTTTAAATCTATTTTGGTGAAATACTAAGCTGCCCCCAAGCAATCGAGCAAATCTTCTATCCTAGGGATTGGGAACCTATACCTGATTGTTATCTTCTTGATAGCTCTTGAATCAGTACAAAGTCTCCAAGCGCCTTCCTTCTTTGGTGCCAGTACAACCAGTATTGCACATGGGCTTAAACTCTTGCTAATTAGGCCTATCTTCAACAACTCCTCAATCTACCTTGCTACCTCTATATTCTACTCTGGGGTAAGCTTGTATCCTAGGATCAGATCTATGCAATGGCTGATGTCCCTCATAGGTGGTAGGAACCTTGGTATTCCATCAGAGATGATGCCCTTGTATTTGTCCAATAACTCTTGGACAACTGGATCTATGAACCTTTGCCTCTTCTCTCCCTTGACTTCTTGCTGCTGCTCCTTGTTCACCTTTAGGCATGGAATTAGAGCATATGCAACTGCTCCTTCTTCTACTATCTCTTTCATGAAATGTTTGCCTTCTACCATCAAAGCATATCGGGTGTGAATGCATGTTGAAAATGCATGTAACAAATATACAATGTTAAAACATATCAGATATACAATTTTTGTGTATATTGTGCATGTATGAAGATACATTTCCTATGTATACGTCAATTGTATGTCACAAACATTATGTGTGTATATCATAGTTGTATGTGAAAGCATTTTGTGTATATCCTACATTTGCATATCAAAGACTGTATATGGGATGTACATTGTTAATATGCATTTTGTAAGATGCAAGTGATGACCGGCCGTAGAGGTCAAAGCAGTTGAAGATACAATGAGTGGAACTGGTGATAGGAAGGTGTCGATTGTATGTTTCGATTGCATGCTACAATTTTATGTTGAAACATACATTGTTTTGCGATACAAGTGTTGACCGACCGAAACGGTACATAGAACTGACATAGCAAGTCAGGTAATGTATGTGTAGGGTTGAATGTATCAATGCATTGTTGTACCGGTTTGAACAGCCATCGGAGTGATGTTTAAGCATCGGGGTGAAGTATATCGAAGGCACTGATATGGTGTAGGAGCACCCCTTCAACAAGCTAAATATACATCTGAGGGAGACGACTAAGGTGTAATATGTTTTATGCATTTTATGTTGTCATGTAGTATTTGTGTTAACATTTCATGTTTGTAAGAATTGAGCCCACCATGAGAATCGACCCCACCATATGAATCGAGGTCACAAATTGAGCATTCCAATAAGCCAATTTGGACATCATTAGACATTTGGGGTATGTGGATGATTAAGTCAATGTGTTGTATTATTAGTTGTTTTGCTGTCTTAAGCCAAACAGGTGTCGTGTGATTAGTTAGGGTTTTTGCTTATAATATTGGTTAATAAAAATCTGAGACAAGGGTGGAATATGGATGAATTTCTGTAATCGGCCTGTGTTGCTGGAAACCCAGAGAGACGAAGTTGGAATGAAGAAATAGAAATTCTGTCAGTTGTGTTTTACAAATTCTAGATTCTGTGTAAATTCCCTGTGTATCAAATTGTCCTGTGTATATTATCTATATAGAATTGTTTTGTATTTAATTTAGTTTTCCTATTGTCGAGATGCACGATTAAAACCATTCCACTGGTGGATTTCTGTGAAATCAGTGGAATGGACTTTGTACAATAGTTTTTTGTTTTGTTTCTTTTTGTTCGTGGTCATGGCAGAATAGAAACTATGAAATTTGTTACAGAGGAGGTTATTGGCATGAGATTTGATTATACATTTTATGTATATACGTCAATTGCATGCTAAAAACAATTTGTGAGTATATCACATTTGTATGCGAGTATCATCCTGTGTATATCCTGTGAAGAAAGGTATGTATAAAAGTTCTTCTGGGTTAAGTTCATGTTGTTCACTGAATATGCAAGCAGTGTGTATATCGTTAATGTACCTAAGTACATTCTGTGTGTATCCTAAAATCACATGTCAGTTGTACAGTTGGTGTATATATCACAAAGCATATCGGGTGTGAATGCATGTTGAAAATGCATGTAACAAATATACAATGTTAAAACATATCAGATATACAATTTCTATGTATATCACGCATGTATGAAGATATATTTCCTATGTATACATCAATTGTATGTCATATACATTGTGTGTGTATATCACAATTGTATGTGAAAGCATTTTATGTATATCCTGCATTTGCATATTGAAGACTGTATATGGGATGTGCATTGTTAATATGCATTTTGTAAGATGCAAGTGATGACCGGCTGTAGCGGTCAAAGCAGTTGAAGATACAGTGAGTGGAACCGGCGATAGGAAGGTGTCGATTGTATGTCCCGATTGCATGCTACAATTGTATGTTGAAACATACATTGTTTTGCGATACAAGTGTTGACCGACAAAAATGGTAGACAGAACTGACATAGCAAGTCAGGTAATGTATGTGCAGGGTTGAATGTATCAATGCATTGTTGTACCGGTTTGAACATCCGTCAGAGTGCCGTTTAAGCATCGGGGTGAAGTATATCGAAGGCACCGATAGGCCCTGTGTGGCTGATGGAGTATGTCGGAAGGACAATAGATTTCTCTTGCCAATAGAAGGAAGCATTTCAACGGTGGAGTTCTAAGAATTTGCATCCAATCCCTTGCAACTCTGCATCAATTTCTTTTGCTCTTTCCACTTCTATACTTTATTTTCTAGAATTATATATACAACTATCTATTTTCTAGAATTTTATTAGTTTCTTTCTTTCTTGCAAGCATCTAGTTTAGTTGCTTTATTTCTGTGAGAATATAAAGTGGTTATGTAGACCTAGAGTAGGTTTAGAACATTAGACAAAGAAAAGCTCGAGTGTAACGTTAGTGAAAAGCTTCCTTGGTTGATACGTTCAATTAAGGAGTAGTTTTTCCTACGCTACACTTGGTAAGGATCTCGAGGATAAATATAACAAAGGCAAATAATGGAGGGCCACACAACTTCTAGAGTTAGTACACAATGATTTGGCAGGACCATTTCAACATCCATGCTTTAATAGGGCTAGATATATCTTGACATTCATTGATGATCTTTCCAAATACACTTAGGTTTATTTTCTCTAGTAGAAGTCTGAGGTCTTTGAGTCTTTCCAAGACTTCAAAGCTTTTGCAAAGAAACGGTTAGGGAAGGCCATCAAAATTTTGCACACATATAATGGGGGTGAATATGTTAATGATTGGTTTGAAAAATTTTGTGCTTTAGAAGGTATTACTTGCAACACACAGTTCCATATAGTCATCAACAAAATGGTGTTGTAGAGCACAAGAATAGGTCCTTGAAAGATATGGCTAATTGCATGATACGTTCCAGATCTTTGGTACCTTAGTACTGGGAAGAGGCCATTAATTGTGCATGTTATATCTAGAACTAAGTTCCTCACCAAGTTGTGAAGGGGGTAACTCCTTTCCAAGCTTGGACTAGTCGAGAACCCACAGTTAAGCACTTTCGAGAATTTGGTTATCCTTCATGAACCCACATTCCAACAAATAAATGCAAGGCTATGGATCCGCAAAGCAAGCCTTGCATATTTGTTGGGTACCCAGATGGTGTCAAAGACTACATGCTTTCCTCCCTACCACTCATGAGTTGTTCATCAAGAGGAGTGTTCATTTCGAGGAGGACTCTTCTAGTTCTTCTCCTACCATGTCTCCATCAACCATCACATTAGAGACACTACAACATGATGAGAGTTCTTTAGAGGATATAAATGCTCCTGATCATGATCAGGAAGATTCTTCCTCCACTTCAGAGGGTGACAGTGATGATGAGGTTTTACCTTCCTCTCCTACTCGTCATTAAGAGGTTGATGATTGTCCTCCAGATTCTCCAACCACAAGGCCTCTTTGGGCTCTGAAGAACAAAGTCATAAGTTCAATAGGTTGCCCATCTCTTTGTTGCTCTAGCTTTTGATCCACAATCTTTTCGGGAAGTTTCTGGTATGTCCGCATGGGATTCTTCTATGCAAGAAAATTTTAGTTTCTTGGAAAGGAACCATACTTGGGATTTAGTCCCCCTTCCTAAGGGAAGGAAACTTGTTTGATGCATGTGGATCTATTGAACACAATTTGTAGTAGATGGGTCGAATGACAAGCATAAGGCTCACTTGGTTGCTAAAGGATTCTTCCAGGTTCTTGGGATTGACTAATCTGAGATTTTTACACCAATGGCCAAAATAAATTCCATCCAACTTATCCTTGCTATAGATGTAGTCCATCATTGGGAAGTTAATCAGATGGATGTGGAGAGTGATTTTCTTAATGGCACTGACCTTCAGAAGATAGGGGTTCATTTAGAATCCTTCACTAGTTTACCAACTTTAGAAGTCTTAATATGGCCTAAAACAAGCTTCTTAGCCTGGTATGCCAAGATGGACTCCTTCCTTTTATGAGTTGGGTTCATTCGATGCCATTATCATCCAAATGTATACATTTTGTATTAGGATGACACACTCACATTTCTGGTTCTCTATGTCAATGACTTGTTGATCATAGGGAGTCACTCATCCACCATCAAGGTAGTGAAAACTACTCTTCATGATTGATTGATAATGTCAAACTTGGGTCTTCTGCATTACTTCTTAGGGATTGAGATCACTCAGTCATCTTTAGGTATCTTCATTGCGCAACCCAAGTACACACTTGATATGCTCTCCATATTTTTCACGGCTAACTATAAGCTTGCACCGACTCCATTTCTGTTAGGGGTCAAACTTGAGGCAAAGTGTTCTACACCCTTGGTTGATGGCACTTTGTAACAACTTGTTATGTGTCTCATCTATTTGACTCACACAAGGCCTAACCTTTCATATTCCATGGGCATGGTCTCTTGGTTCATGCAGGAGCTCCATGAGCTACATTGGAAAGCAACTAAGCGAATACTGCACTATGTTCAGGGCACTCATAATTATGGGATTTAGTATGCAATAGGCATAGATATTGACACTAGTAATAAACAACAATATATGGCTGAAAGAACTACTAAAAATTTCTTATAAATGACTAAATGTGGTCACATGACCATTAGTAGTTTATTGCCAGTCATTTATAATGTGACCAAATTGATGACTAAACCATTTTAAGTTTTTTATTGGTTGTTTAGATTGATTGATTGATTTGGTAGTATATTTAGTTGTTGATTTAGTCATTGATTGATATAATTTGGTCACTTATTTAGTCATTTTTTATTCACTGATATATTTAGTCATTAATTTAGTCATTGATTGTTGTTAACTAGTCACTTATTTAGTCATTTTTATTCACTGATTTCTGTGCATTGGTAGTGTATTTAGTCATTAATTTTAATCATTATTTTGATCAATTTGGTAGTATATTTAGTCATTTTATTCACTATTCACTGATTTCTATCAATTGGTAGTATATTTAGTCATTTTAATCAAGGGGAAGAAGCATCACCACAAAATCACATCAACCATTTTGAATCTTGCACAATGAAACAACTTTGAGAAGGTAAAAACAACTTGTTTTATTGATAAAAAATGCTTAGAAGCAACATACAGATCTAAAAATAAGTTACAATGCTTTCTCTTTGCTAAAAAAACCTTCATGGTTACAATACATAGCTCAAAGAATGAGCAAGAAACTAATTTTTTGAGTATCACTAAGCATAGAAGCATAAAGACATTCATAGATGTCTTCTTCACAAATCCATGATTGTCCCATGAAGCTCACTGTCCTAGTTCAAGATCACACTGTAATCTCTGTAGAGATCCTATCTCATGCACCCAACTTGCTCTAGTTCATAAGTTGCCACTATGAATTGTTACCTGTAGCAATAAACTATTCTTATCTCTGATGATTATGCCTCTGATGACTGTCATCTTTGGTAGGATGCCTCACTTGTCATGGACTTTTATTCAACATTACCTTATGACTAGGCTATGCATTTTCCTAATGAAACTTGTAGCTTCTTGAAATGCATTGTCCAATAAATTGTCAACCTACTATCATGCATTTTCCCTTTATAAAATAACAATGCCTCATGACTGCCACTACCTAGCTCATTATTCTGGCATGCTTTCACTTGTACTCTGCCTCCCATCAACGTAGAACACTGCCCCTCTATTGAATGCCATGACTACCTTTGACATCACTGTATCTTTTGCAAAATCTTTGAAAATAGTTCATCATTACTACTGTTACCTAGGTATGCACTCTATGTCATCTTCTAGACTGTTACAAGTTCACACATTCTATCATTAGTCTTGTCACTTATCACATCACCATCATTGGGTTGTCTCCTTACCCATGTAAATGCCTCTTGAGACACTGACAAGATTGTAACCTTTGCATAGTTCTTCTCATTGACTCTAAGATTATCTTTTAATGTTTGCATGATCACTGTCTTTTGCATGAATCTCTACCCCTTGACAGTCACTTGTAGGTTTTCTTCATGCATAGCTGGAAGCTCTTTCACAGACTGTCCTTTCAATCCTCACTATCATACATCCTCATTTGCAAACATATTCACTCAAGATTGAGGAGTGCTTCTATGATGGTCATAATTGTTTTGGAAACACTATCATTGCCATGATGCCATTTGATCAGGACCTTCACTTTGTGTTTCCAGGTTAGATTGAAACTATCCAATCTCTTCACAGTCTTCTCACTATATTGTTTCAAACATTCCTATGTCTTCTACTTATGGCTCTTAGTGTAACCCTATCATCCATGGGTCTTTAAGTGTTGCTCATCCTCAAATGACTATCACTGCCTTTTGAGAAGCTGGTCCTCTTATTCTTTTACAGTCATATCACTGTCATAATTATTCCTTGTGGGTGAAACCATGATATGAAGGATTATTGCAAACAACAAAGAGAGGACCTGCAAAGAAAAAATATAGTTTTCAGTACTCGATCAATGATTTTTTAAATTTTTCCCAGTTGGACCATAATGAAAATCTATAGAACATTATCTGTAAAAAACTAACAATTGCTGGACTTGATAAAAAAGATCATAAAAAAAGATATGCATTCAATAAAATTTCTTTTGAAGTATATGAAAGCCTTGATTCCTTCAAGAAAAAAAAACTGTAAAGGAATGTGTAAAGATTAACTCAAGGCCATGCTGCAGTGGTAACAATGTGACATGTATTGAGTGTGCAAATTTGGAATTTGAAAATTTATATATCATTGTCCACTAGTAACCAAATCAGGTTAATGGAACTACACAAAAAACACATTTTACATTAAAAGTTTTAAATGAGGAAAATAAAAATAAATCATAAATCACAATGAGCTCGTTTATGTCTTTGAATTTTGTCAGATGTTGTAGTTGGAACTGCCCTGGTAGACATGTATGTAAAATGTGGAACCATGGACAAGGCACATGAATTGTTTGATAGAATGCCTAAAAAAAAAGTGGTCTCATGGACTACAATGATTGTTGGATACACACAAATTGGATTTTTTTTAAAAAGCTCTAGAAACTTTCAAGAAAATGCAATTGGTAGGTGTAAGGCTAGACTGCACAACCTTTGCTAGCATCCTCCCTGCCTGTTCCAAAATGGAAGCTTTGGAACAGGGAATGGGCATCCATCAAAGCATAATGGATGGGGGATTTTTGTCAGATATTATAGTTGGATAGAATGCCTCAAAGAGATGTCATCTCTTGGACTGCAAATATTGCTGGATATGCACAAAATGGATTTGTTGGAAAGGCTTTACAAACTTTCAAGCAAATGCAATTGGCAGGTGTAAAGCCAAATTCCACAACCTTTGCCAACATCCTTCCTACCTGTGCCAAAATGTGAGCATTGGAACAAGGTATGGACATCCATCAAAAAGTAATGGATAGAGGAATTTTGTTAGATGTTGTAGTTTCAACTGCCCTGGTAGACATGTATGCAAAATGTGGAAGCATTGACAAGGCATGTGAATTGTTTGGAAGAATGCCTCAAAGAGATGTCATCTCATGGAATGCAATGGTTGCGTGATATGCACAAAATGGATTTGTTGAAAAGGCTTTAGAAACTTTCAAGAAAATGCAATTAGCAGGTGTAAAGCCAAATTCAACAACCTTTGCCAGCATACCCCCTGCCTGTGCCAAAATGGGAGCTTTGGAACAGGGTATGGACATCCATCATAACATAATTGAAGGGGGATTTTTGTCAGATAGACATGTATGCAAAATGTGGAAGTATAGATAAGGCACATGGATTGTTTGATGGAATGGCTCAAAGAGATGTCATCTCTTGGAATGCAATAATTGCAGGATATGCACAAAATGGATTTTGCATGGATTATCTTTTGCAAATGTTCTTTAAGTCCCTGAAAGTCTTCCTTAAGCATTTCATGTCATACCTATTTGAAAAGGTCTTATATCCTTGTCTACTTGTGTGTTTTTGTTCATTGCTGCACTCTCATAGTTAGCCCAAATCCTCTTGGTAGGTGTGTGGGAGCTAAAGGACTCTAAATTATGTTTATCGCTTTCCTGCAGCTCATAGAAATCTCACCAGTGGTATTGCGGTGTAAGTGTATATTGATTCAGGGTTAATCACAAACCCGCAATGGTCCCAAAACAAGTTTGTGGCATACCGGTGTGGGGAAGTGCAAAGTAACATTTGCTTGGTCCTACAGCCCCGTAACGGTTTCTAATAGGTCTTGCGAGCTCACAGTGAGAGTTTCAAGTAGCATTTGTTGTGGATCGCAACCCCGCGGTGGTCAATGTAACAGTTTGCAGTGTTGTAGTAAAAGACAAGTCAAGGGAAACAATAGCTCCATGGCCCTGTGACATCCAATTCCCTAGCATGTGGTAACACGGTGAAATTTGAAGTAACGGTGGTTACCCTGCCACCCCACAACAGTGACCTCACTAGGCCTATGAGGTGGTGGTAAATGGAAAGTAGTGGACAATGACCGTCAAAAGGGCTCTCACGATCTTGTGATGGATATCAACAATGCATGTGGTGATGTGGTAAGGCATTCAATGCTGAAATGACCACCCCACTGCCCCATGAAGGTCATTATTAATGCATGCGAGAGTGCGGCTACCGAGGATCATTAATGCAATTTTTGCATTAATCTCCCATTTGTTGGATTTGTCTAAATCGACGGTTCACATTTGAAACAATATGAATGATGAGATTTTCTAGTCTTTTGGCATGAACCAGAGTAATGTCAAGGAGATTTGTGACACAGCTGAATAAAATTCATAATTTCTTCACATTTTCTCATTCAAGTGAATTCAATGGCAATTGGCGACTGCAAACTCAAGCTTTGGTTTGCTCTGCAAACTTCATTCAACCAGGTAAGTGAAAATTCATCCACTTTTGTATCTAGTTGATTTCTACTTGCATTCTTCATTCAATTAAGTTTAGCAAAGCAAGTAGTTGTCAAAACCCTAGTTTGTAGAGATAGTATACAATGGCACCTAAGAAGGCAAAGTCTATAAGTAAGAAGGCTGAGTCCTCTACGCCCAAAGAAAAGAAATGGTCTCTTTAACAGTCCTTGTTAGATATTTTTCCAAACTCAGTTGATAAAGGGTCCAAAAGGGTTTTTAGAGATGAATTTCAAGGATGCAGAGATGCTATAGTTTCTGTCTCTAGTTGGAATTTATTCGGGTACTTCTATGACAAAAAAGATCAACAAGCTCTTGTATGCAACTCGTGGATTCTAGACATGGCAAAGTTGACATTGCCCAACATCTTTGTAGACATTGAACTTATCATAGTCATGGCACACTGTTATCACCCAGCTATTAAGATAGTAAGGTTACCTAATGGCTCACCACTGGTAACAATATCAAGGAATGTAATAATAGAGTGTTTCATGCTTAATAGGCAGGCTCTGGCAGTTGTAGATACTCAAAAGAGTGAAGAAGACTACAAGAGGTTGAGGAAAACCTATAGGACTGATGAACTACCCATGTACATGAGAAAAGGTGCCAATAATAGAAGAATGCCTATTCCTACTACCTCTATGGAGCCCTTTCTTATTGATGATTTCACAGTTTATTGAACAAGAAGACCTATTTTGCATTGTGTCAAATTCTGGGGGTAGATGCACAAGATAAGATGCCAATGGGAATAATGATGATATCAATGAGGATTCAAAATCCTGAATATGATTTTGCCTCATATTTGGAAAAACAATTGCACGAGGGATTTCTTCACATATTGGAGAATAGGGGACCACTGACATTTAGACGTTATTCTCTTTTGTGCCATTTGATTCTATTTCAAAATAGAATGTGCTGGGGTTCAAGAATGACATTGACTATGATTAATGACAAGGGATACAGATTGCCTGTGAAATGTTGGTGTTACCTTTGGGACATGAATTGTAACAAAGGTGACTATGTTTCCTTTCATGATGATTTCTCTGTCAAGATTATGGCTTCTTTGGGGAACCCCATACCAAGATTAACAAAAGAAATAAGGCAAATATTGAGACCTCATGAAATGATGCCAAAGAAAGGGCATACACACAATTTTGGTGACTTTTTTTTACCAAACTATACACTGATAATGGTATATGGATGCACTCAAGCTCCACATATTTTGCCTAAGTTCTATCCTTGCAGGTTGGCATTTCTTGAATTTATGTGGCAAATGTTGTGGATGGAGAGGGATTTGATGAGAAAATAGAAAAAGGGGACCTTTTTTCCATATTTGACTATGTTTCAAGGATATTCTATTGGTGTTGACACTCTTGAGGAGTTGCAAGAGTACCTGAAAAGTAGATATTCTTTGGAATGTGCTAGAGAAAGGGTTTTTGATCCAGAAGGTCACATTAATTTTGTGAGACAAACAATTCTTACAAAGTTTGGGGTTGCCCATCATGTTGATTATGAGGAAGATATCATCAGAAATTGCCTCACCCCAGATGAGGTATATAGCAGGAAAAGAAAATGGGACATATTGATGGACATTGAAGATGGGAGGAGAAAACAAAACCCCAATTTTTTAGGATTCTTTGTTGAAGAGAATGACCCAAAAAGAAGAATCAATCTGACTCTTGACAATTTTGAAAGGATATATGGAAAATCAACAAAGAGCTAGCCTACAAAGGCTATTAATCTCCCTACAAAGAGGTCAACTGGAGTTCAGATTTTAGAACCTGATCTTGATACCATGACAATGCAAGATACCTCACTCTTTGATCAACCACCTCCAAAAAGGCAAAGGACTAATGATGTAGTTCCATTAATGCCCTATTAGATGACTGAGGGGATGGGAGACATAGAGGAGGTTGCTGACATATTGCAACAAATGAATGAATATGGAGAGGTTGATCAGCCTCCTACATAGGAAGCAGAGGCTCACATGCCTAAGGTTAGAAAACAAGGTCAAGAGTAGGGAGAAAAGGAAATACATGATGATGAAAGAATAATTGATTCTTTAAGATTCATTGAAGATGATCAATTCATCAACACTCCTAAATTCAAGGACTTTTGGATGAAGTTGAAGATGAAGGAATTTGATGAAAAGGTGGAAATAAATAAAATGGGAAGTGATGAATCTCAACATGAGCAAATTGTTGCTCAAAATTTCAAGGAGATGAAAATAGATGAAATAAGTATCAGTCTTGAGGAGGCCAGACAACTTGTCTTGAAGAGAAATATGTTGATCATTCCTAGGATGGACTTGAAGACAATGTTCCTTCTTGACCAAGTTAGAAATCAAGATGATCCAATGTTGGTATCTGAATTTGACTGAGTATGGTATGAGCGGTGTGGGATATAATCCCAAAATTGAAACATTGGCCATATGGAGCATACAGAAGAGAACTCAGAAACCAAGGTTGCTAGATGTTGTGCAAGAAATTAGGGGGACAATAATGGTTAAAACATTGAAAGATACCTCAGCATTGGAAGCAGCCAATATCACTATGCATTTAGCCATGTTCACTAGAGTTGTAGTTAAAAACATGGAACAAAGTTGCTTGAGTATGAAAAGACTCAAAAGGAAATGAATGAAGAGGTAAATAGATTATTCATGGAAAATGTCTGATTGAAGCAACAATTGTAAGGTGTTGGTTCATCTCAAAGCCTAGCAATTATGCCTTATAAAGTCCCTGTGCCACCTGAATCTGATGACAAAACTGTTCCTGATGAGCATTTGAATGCTCTTAAACAAAGTTTTGACAATGAAATTGAGAAATTAAAAAAGGCCAATAAGAACATAAAAAAGGAGAACAAAGCAAAGATTTTTAGCATCATTGAAAAGATTTTGGAGTACAGGATTAAGATGGTGTTGGATAAGATTAAGGAAGTACATAAGTGCTACATTGCTTTGTCCCAGGCAATTGAACAATTGAAGATCAATCTTTTTGTTCTGGATCCTATGTATACAAGATGGCAACTTGCACATCATACTTTGATGACTTTATGTAAAGTTCTACAATGAAACCCAGATGCTCCTACTACTCTCAAGCCAACTAAGAAGATGGTAAAAATGATCTTAGATGAGTATCAGTATATAAATGGAGAAAGTTAGAAAATGCAAGCAAAGATTGATTCTTTTGCCTCTTTCAAACATCAGTTCATCCCATTGATTTTGGCAGAGGATAAACAAATCAAGGGTTCTGATGAATGGAAAGATGAGTTTGGCCAAATTATTTCTCAAATAATTGATCATTTGAAGAAGGATGAGGACATTAATGCTCTCAATTTCAATGTGATTTTGGATAGAGTAATTGCTCTAGACGCTGGATATGCCAAGTTCATCATTGATGTCAGAGTGTTGTTGGGTAAGAGATGGAAGGATCACCAGGCCAACCTGCTCCAAATGTAAGAATACAAATGGCCTAGTGATTATGTTGTGTTTCAGTGGGAGCAAAAATATCTTGCAGCTGAAGACTAATCAGGCAGGGGAGCAATGAGCATAAAGATGGAGTCAACAGGCACCAACAAATCTTGGATGTCCTCTTTTGTCTCTTTCTATTTTTTATGCTTTTCTAAATATATTCTAAATTCATTATAGATGGTAGAGGGTTACTTGACAACAGATGGAGGAATCACCTAACAAATATATCAAAGATTCAAGAATACAAATGTCCTCATGACTACACAGTATACCAATGGGAGCAAAAGTATCTGGCTCCTCCAAAAGAATAGGGCATTGAAGATGTTGTAGTGGAAGAACCGAGCCTTCAAACACTCTATCATGGAGAGGGGGACTTTGCCAAATCAGGATGATCATGGATCTCCTATGTTGATTAACAGACTACAAGTGTATTGCAAGTGTTGTGGGCTTCCAATCAATATTGTCTATTTTCTTTGTTTTCTCTTAATTATGTTTTAAGAAAAACTAATGTTTAGTTTATACGAAGAGGCATGAATTTTGAAAAGATGCCATATTTTATAATGGTCTAAAGCTTGTTGCTTCTATTATAAAAGAGAAACCAAGACCGAATTTTGATATCATCATCATAGGAATTTATAGAAACATATATGAGGAGACTTTTGTTATATTATAATATCTATTTGAAGCAATCAATGAAGAAGAAGATTTAATCTGGTGCTCGGATTTTGGTTAAGATATCTAAGAGATCATTTCTTTGTTTGTAATGAGGAGGCTTAGTTCACCTAATGTTAAGATATCTATATGTATTATTAAATCACAGATGGTCATTATTGTTTCCTTCACACAAGCATATTCAATGCATGTGGAGGCTAGAAGCTGTATTACAAACTAAATCTATCATCTAGGACATACAATAAAAATCTAGCATCTAGAAAACATATAGGACATACAAGAAATTATATTCTAACTAAACAAAATTAATTTCAACCAAAGTAAGAAAACTAAGAAGAATGATTGAACATAACTTTAAATGCACTTCAAATCAACAGTGAACATCTCAGGTTTTGAATACAATGTACCAGTAGAATAATGATGATTACATTAAGAAATGTATCAGTAAAACAACGGTGAATGAGCATACCTATACTTAGATCTTTATTACATTCAATAATAAATTACACCATACATATAACCAAAGTTTAGGTGAGAAGCTAACCTCTTAAGGTGATAGGCTAGTTAAGGTGACAAAACATCATCATAATCATTTGCATTGCCAGCAAGATCAGAATCCTAATCACTCATTTTTGCATCTGCTGATTTTCTTCCACATCCTCATCTGTGACATGCTGCTCATTCTCTCTCTCAATCTCTTCATTGGTAATCAAAATATCTTCTTCAAACACTCCATCATCATCTTCATCCACTTCTTTGAATGTTTCTTGTAAATTAACATATTGCCCATCAGGCATTCTATCGACAAATTCCATGAATTTTTGTTTAGAACGAGACTCTGTTTGAATGACATACAACCATCTTGGGCTTCTTACATCATCAATTAGAAATTATTGGTTAATTTGAAGAGGGGAAACATACGGCTCATCCATCTCTAATAAAAATTGCCCTATATTTACGCGTACAAATCCATACTCATCAAATTGTACTATGGATGGTCAGATCCACTTACATTTTAATAATATAGGACTATTTTCACCAAAATCCAGTTGAATAATTTCTTGGATGAATCCAACATAAAATTTCTTCTCAGTTTCGTGAAGAAATTCAGCACTAACAACACAATCACAATTTGTCTTTCCTTTGTCTTTTTCTTCCACTCTTAAATGACTACCATAGGCCCACATTCCACTAAAATGCATAGCCCATATATGTGGAGATTGTGAAAGCTCACTTTCCTTCGTTGTTACATCTTGACCTTCTTCTTTTGCATCACTGACTGCATTAGACAATGTTGCCTCTTCATCTCTCACACTCTGCAATTCTATCATGTCTTCATAATATTTGTAATCCCAAGGGCTTATACCACTATGCCCATATCTTATCATATGTCAATAAATCACATTTCTTTTTCTCACCTTTCCACCAAGACAGTCCTTACATGGACATGGATATTTGTCTGTGTGCCTATCATCGGCTACTCTGTCATCATATGCATGGTATTGATCCATAGGTTGCCTCTTCATCTCTCACACTTTGCAATTCTATCATGTCTTCATAATATTTGTAATCCCAAGGGCTTATACCACTATGCCCATATCTTATCATATGTCGATAAATCACATTTCTTTTTCTCACCTTTCCACCAAGACAGTCCTTACATGGACATGGATATTTGTCCGTGTGCCTATCATCGGCTACTCTGTCATCATATGCATGGTATTGATCCATTTGTAATGTTCTACACATAGCAAAAAAAATATTTAGGGGAAAAAATCAGCATACCAAAAGTTCAAGATTTTTTGAAAAAATCAGATTTTTAAAAAAATGTAAAAAATTGTAGAATAAGAGACAAACTTTTTTTTTTAATTGAAAGGCATTTCCATAACAATAGAGTTATAGAGAGCAAATAAAATAGAGAGTATAACTAATGAATTGTAAAAAATAGATTTTTGTAGTTTATATTCAAATTGTTGATTACATTGCATTGCACATCTTTCAAACTCAAAGCATTACTTCACATTGCATAACTAATAACTAGATGCTGATAGATGACAAAATTTCAATTTCAATATAGTTTTTACAAAGTCATGTTGTAAAAAGTTGCAAAATGTTGTCAAAAACTTGCAAATGTTGTCATTAGTGTTAACAAAGGAGTTGGTGGTTGGTTTTTCAGTTACCAATTGTTACAACATGTTAAATATGTCATGTAACCTCGATAAAAAAGGTTGGAGAGAAGTTTGAATGAGAAATACTTCATTTTGCATGTCCAAACTTGTGTTTTTCTATGTAAATTGACTGTAATTCAAATTGTACAGACTGGTGTAGTCCTAAAACCAATTGGAGAAATTGGAGAAGGGTCCTAGATTTCAAATGCATTTGGTTTGGCAGAATTTCATCAAGTTTTGTGTGAGATATTGCATTTTTGGTGAGTGCAAGTTTAAACCCTACCTAGGGTTTCCAGGGAGCAAAATTTGATCATGGGCAGAGTTTCCACCATCCAAAAATCCTAAAAATTGGTGGAAAGCTCTGTCCCACGCCTATCCACATCCCCATAAGAGGAAAAATCATGATTGACATGTGTGAAGAAGATATGATTAACTGTGTGTACAGATTTGCTATGAGACAGTCCTAAAACCCTAGGTTCTTTGTTGCTTTGAATAATCTATGCATTGTATGTCAATGGAGGGATGAAGAATCATAGTGGCATGTTGTTAGGGCCTACACAAGCCTAGGAATTCATATGACAAGTGTTCTCACCTTCGTTTGGAGTCATCACCTTGAATGCAACTAGTGGCAGCAAGACCTAAATTGCATAAATCACTGTGTTAATCACTTGGTTGGGTCATGTACATTTGGAAACCCCTAGAAGATGTTGTAATAGGTCTGAATAAACCAAGTTGCCCATATTCCACATTGTCTTCAATGATTGAGTGTCACTAAGGTGTTGTTTCCATGTTTTAGGCTTAGAAGCAAATTGTCGAGAATGAACAAGGGTGCAGATTTACATCAAGTGTATTAAAACTTTGTTTAGGATGTGTCAAGGTTATTGTGTGTGCGTCCTTCCTCTGCATCACATTCTGCCTCTACATAAATCTTTGTGGTTAGTTTTGTGCATTTTTTACTTGTAGGACTCTCACAGTTAGTGAAAAAGGTAGTGTTCATGAAGGAATGGAAAAGATGCGTAGAGCCTTTGAATTATACCTGTAATGTGCAATGGCATTGAATCATTTAGCAAACCATTTTTTCTTCACAGGGAAGCATTTTCTTGTGGAACAGTTGACTAAGATAGCTCTTGTTTCAACTAACTACCCTCTCATGAAATCTCATTCATATTATAATCTTGCACGATCTTATCATAGTAAAGGTGATTATGACACCACTGGCCACTAATAGATGGCATCAGTCAAGGAAAGCCAGAGGCCACAGGATTTTGTGGATAGGTTCAATTGAAGATGGGAGATCTTAAGAGTTTTGTCTCAAATTTTGAAAAGGTTCTGGAGGTCCATCCTGAGAACTGTGAGAGCTTAAAAGTTGTAGGCCATATTTATGCTCAGCAAGGGCGGGCAGAGAAGGCTTTGGAAATTTTAAGAAAGGCAACTCACATAGATCCACGTGATGCCCATGCATTTATCAAGATGGGTGAGTTATTAATATCATCAAACCCCAGTGTGGCCTTAGATTCTTTTAAGACAACAAAGTCTCTTCTAAAGAAGAGCAGAGAAGAAGTACCCTTTCAATTGTTAAACAACATTGGGGTTCTTCATTTTGAGCGTGATGAACTAGAGTTGACTCAACAAACTTTTATGGAGGCATTAGGAAATGGTATTTGGGTTGAATTCATAAATAAATGCCCTAGTGCCAATTCTATAGTTTTTCTTGTACTCTTTAAGGATATGGAATTCTTCCATCGACTAGAAGAAGGTGGTGTTTCACTTGAGCTACCATGGGATAAAGTCACAACACTATTTAATCTTTCTAGGTTGTTTGAATAGCTACATGATATTGAAAAAGAAAATCTTTTATACAAGCTAATATTGTTTAAGTTTCCTAATTATGTGGATGCATATCTACGTCTTGCAGCCATGGCTCAGGCTCGAAATGAGATCCAACTAAGCCTAGAATTGATTGGGGATACACTTAAGGTGGATAAAGACTCATCAAATGCTTTATGTATGCTTGGCAAAATGGAACTGAAAATAGATGACTAGCTTAAAGCAAAAGAATTAATTAAAGCTGCATAAAGTGAATCAGATGCAAAGAATTCTTGTGTTGACATTTCACTTGGAAATTGGAATTATTTTGTAGCTTTGCGCAATGAGAGGAGGGATCCAAAGGTGGAGGCACAACATCTTGAGAAGGCTAGAGAACTGTATTGTAAAGTGTTGTCATAGAGGCCAAGAAATTTTTATGTTGTAAATGGGTCAATCCTTGTGCTAGCTGAAAGGGGTCAATTTGATATTGCAACGGAAATTTTTACACAGGTACAAGAAGATGCAATAGGAAACATCTTTGTTCAGATGCCTAATGCATGGGTAAATCTAACACATGTTTACTTTGCACAAGGACAGTTTGCACTTGCAGTGAAAATGTATCAAAATTGTTTGAGAAAATTCTATTTTGGCACTGACACCCAAATTTTATTATATTTAGCTTGAACACGTTATGAAGCAGAACAGTGGCAAGATTGTAAAATAACATTATTAAGAGCAATAGATTGTAACTACTGTAAGTTGCCAATCACAAAGCTATAGATTTTGTGTTTATAAATGTAATGAGGGTTTTGAATTACCTCTGAATTCGCTACAGATGGCGTTCCCAAATATGACTTTGCTGCAGAGGGCCTCATCAACTTCAAATTTGTTGCAGCAAACTCTAAATTCCTTGCTTGCCTTTTTAGAAGTCTCCAGGTCCTCTCCTCTTTATTGCCCATGCAAGTAGCTGCTATAACTCAAAACACCTCAGTACAATATGCTGCAAATTCAGACCAATACTACGACACCTAAGGTAAACTAGGGGAAAATGCTGCATTCCATCCTGGTAGGACAATGCAATTTATATGTAGTTTGTCTCTTCAAATTTCAACGCTTTTAGATCCCAACAATAGACCCACATTGTTTCATTTTCCTTTTCTAGGTGTGATCAGATACTTTGGTATGGGAAAGGAATGAAACAATTTTCATATAAATGAGAGGGTAGAGAGTAGAATTTTGGATCACCGCCTTGTGTCGACCATTTTTACAACAGAGCTACAAGTAACCAACTAATGAAGGAGGAATTCAATGAATGCGAATAATGAATTGCACCAATACATCCCGCCAATAATTTCCTGAAAAGTTTTTTTTTGAATTTTGTCTAATTTGTATTTGTGTGACTAACTATTTAGTCATTTTATTTCTGTGACTAAATAATTTTTTAGTCAACGACCAAATTAGTCATTTATTTACTCATTTATAGCTGAGTTGCAAAAAATTAGTAGAATTTAGTCATTTTTAGTTGTTTTGACTAAAATTTTTAGTCACTTGGTCATTTATTTGCCAAATTCTACTGGTGTGACTTGGTGGGACACACAGATTTAGATTGGGTAGGTGATTCTCAAGATTACAAGTCTACTTTAGGGTATTTCTTCTCACTTGGTTTTGGTCCACTTTGTTTGTCGAGCAGGAAGCAATCTACAATTGCTCTTTCATCTATAGAGGCTAAGTATCGAGGGGCATTTAATGCCACCACTGAGGCCATCTAGCTTTAGAATATTCTCACTAAATTTGGCATTCCTTTCAGAAAGTCCATAGTCATCTTTTGTGATAATTAGAGTGCAATACAGATCTCAAAGAATCCAGTCCATCACCAACAGACCAAACACATTGAGATACATATGCACTACATCCGAGAGTTGATTCATGGAAACATCATTGATCTCAAGTATTGTCATACATCAGATCAAATTGTAGACATCTTCACCAAACCCTTCATTAAAAGCAATTTCCTTCATTTGTGAGCTTTGTTGAGGGTGCGGCCAGTGTCTACTTTGGGGGGGGGCTTCTTAGTCTTTCTCTTTCACTCTACTCTAGGGGGTATTTTTTGTTTCTATTTTTGGGGAGGTATTTCTATATGGGGGGCTTCTTCTCTTTTGGGGGGGAATTCTTTTTACATGGGTACCTCATCAGGCTTCATTTATCAGACCCATACCTTTTCACCCACCTAAGTTATGCTTAAGGGGGGGTGTTATTGTAGGTTTTTTATTTTCCTTATGTTAGGGGATATCTTTTTCTTACACACATTATTAAGCTTTCTTAGGTTATTTAGGAATGGTTATTATGAGACCACATGGCTTAATCCATCAGTTACATGTGTTGCTCTCACTGACTCTTGGGTAGTTTAGTTTCACACCCTCTTTTGGATTTATATCATAACCATTTATTTGTATTTATCTGAGTAGGTATAACCATGTAATTTATAATTTACCAAGTAGGTAAAACTTCTACCTATTTTGGGTAGTTGGAGTTATTACACCTCTTGGATGTATTTGCCCTTATTTTTCTATATATCCAACATGCATCTCTTACCTTTACTAGTTAGTGAGGGTAATGTGATCTTTCTCTAAATTCTCTTGTAGTTTATCTCTTTAGTTCTCTCTTTTAGAATAATCTCTCCATTCTACTATTTTGATCTTTGATCATCTGTCAACTAGAGTGCGTGTGATCTATGACTGACAATAGATCTTGGCTATGATTCTCACTTCTCATAGAATCTAACAATAACATGATGCCATGACTTCTTAGTTTCTTTACTAATCATATAGAGGGAGCTTTGGTGGTGATTTGAGGTGGTCTTCTAGTAGAGCACAATGATCATTTTGCCTTGGGGAGATTCTAGATATGGCAATGATGTAGTTGGAGTTCAAGTGGCATGGGATGGTTGGTTGAGTTCTTGTTGATGCTAGACAAACTTGGGTGTGGCTAGAGATCTCTTTATTTTGGAGATCATGTGTTGGGATGGTGACTGTTGATGAGGTTTCAGCAAAAAGACTAGGTAGTCTTCACTTAGAGCTAGAAATGAATTTAGCATGGAACTAATAGGAGATTGTTTGTGGATAAAGCAATCTCATTCCCCACTCTCAGCCCACTTGGCTGAGAATTATCTAATAGGTATTGCCCACCTAGTTTCTTAGATGCATTCTATTTTATGCTTTTTCTTCTCATGGAATGAATCTTGAGCTATGGATGTTATTTCTAAGGGATATTTTAAGGAGTGCATGGCATGGTTTTCTTTTCTCTTGTCTTTTCATGTGCATGAGTTTGTTTTAAGGTTAGTTTTGAGGAGTGTAGGGGATGGTTTGTGGTTTTTTATATATTCCCTAGTTAATGGAATGGATGTTAGTTTGATCTCCCTTTAGCTAAGGATCCTTACATCTTTTTAGTTTCTTGATGTTATTTTGTTTTGTTTTGGGGTTGAATGGTTGTATTTTGAGATGATTTTTCTATTTGGGGTTTAGAGGTGGAGATCTTACTTGTCATAGCTAGAGAACTTGGTGGTGTTGGTAGAAGGACATGATATGGTTTGAAATTTTTCTCTCTATGGTTTATTATTTCTTTTTGGAGGTTTGATTCATATGACATTGGAGTTTGGATTTGTGTTGAGCTATTCTGATGACTATGTTTTTGATTATTTACTGCTATTACACTTTATTTATTTTTATTAATAGTATGTGGGCTCTCTAATCTCTATTTTTTGTGATATGGAAAACTTGGGAGAGCTAGGGAGATTATAGATGAGAGAGTGAGTAGAAACCTTTGGAGGAAGTTTGCTCTATTTTGCACCAATTTGGTTGTTGTTGTGTAGATCATTGTGTGTTCTTCAACACTAGATGGTTATAGACATCATGATCAATGCCCTTTACGTGAGTGTTGTTGGTGGAATTTTGGATGCTATGATGGGCATTAGACCAAATATTTCCCTTGCAATGGAAGTCCTAAGGAGGTATACATGTCCATGTTGGACAAGTTTCATTAGACTGAGGTATCAAGAGTCTTCAAGGTTTTTGCACATGTGTGTGTTTTCTACCATGGAAGATGGACTTTAATTAGGGCAATGGATATAGATGGACTTGAGTTTAAAAATTGGGTTGGATATGTGGATAGTAGGAAGTTTTCTAGTGGGTATGTATTTACCCTATTTTGTGGTGCAGATGCTTGGATGTATGTGATTGGTTATGGTCATCCTTCTAGTTGTTGACGTAAGTATATGGCATATTCTTGATTCTATTTTTGGAGAAGATTGGACTTTGATGATTATGTTCAAATTCTAGGTTGAAGCAATAGTGCTTCTATAAGCCACTTATAACCAAGTGGTAGTGTTGCTATGGGTCACTTGTAACCAAGTGATAGTGTTGCTACATGTCACTTATAGTTAAGTGGTGGTGTTTATACTACTCACTTGTAGCCAAGTGGTAGTTTTGCTATGGGTCACTTGCAGCCAAACAATAGTGTTGCTACAAGTCAATTAGTGGATGATATAGATGCTTTTTTGAAGCTCGAGAGAATAGTGAAGTTTAGTTGGTGTAGCATGCTTATACCCTTGGTGGATAGCTCATGAATTTATTGATGATTCCATTTTTCTATTGCAAGGTATATGATAAGTGGGAGAATTTTGGAATTAGGTTTGTCATACACCTTGCAAGTCCTAATGTTTGAATTATTTATTTATTTATATTTATTAATTATTCTATCATCATTAGGGAAATGGGGCATCCCACTTTAAGGTAGCACGTTTGGCCACATGTCAGCTATCTTGGAATGTGTGTAGGAAGTTGTAAGAGCATGTAATATCATCATGATGTATAAGATCATGTTATGACATTATAAGATGTGGGAGTTACTTATAACAGATTTTATGATGCATGTATGAGCATGAGTATATGGAGTTACAAAGTAGACTTGGAATCTTGCCCAAGTTTATGACAATCTATTATGCATGTGTCATAAAGCATCTTTGAATGTGAGAATAATGCCAAAATGGGGTGCCCAAGTTGGTGGGTAGGTTATGAAATGTCATTATTTCCATGATGAGTGTAAGAGAAAATATTCTAAAATTAGCTAAGAGACCCATCATAAGACTTAGGCATTGGAATTTGTGCCATGAGGAGTTTCATGCCATACTTGTAGAGTTGGTACATTGTTTCCAAAAACCACTTGTGGTTTTCTATCTATCTTTTAGGCTCTCCTATATATTGGATGCTTGATTTGAGATTGGTAGAGCTAGAGAGAGACCTTGTTGTAGGGGGTTATGTTATCAAATTCTCTCCATAGGAGTAGAGTGTTGATCTCCATGTCAAGGCTTCAATTGAGCCTAATATTGTATTGTGACTAATCTTACTAGAAATACATTGGTTCGGTGCTTTGGAGGCTAGCTTTTTTCCCAAAAGGATTTTCCTAGGGTATATTTGTGTCACTCTCCTTCTATGTTCATCTTTCATTCTTGTTTATAAGTGTTGTTTATATGCTACTAAAATTGTAACTCTCTCCTCGTAGGGTTAATCTAGGAAATGTCTATCCTTTTTATACTTTATGGGCATAGTTTCCTTTACACTTGTATCAAGAATTTATTTGCAATCTTTTGGTACTAGTAGTGTACGCATGAATTTCATTAAAGATTAAAACTACCCAAGTAGATAATTATCTAAATAAGTTCATCTTATCCTAGGTGCATAGTTTGCATTAAAGTAAATAATTAAATGCAAAAAATAAATATACACCAACACCCCTCTTATGTATAGCTTAGGTGGGTGTGGATAGATGGTTATAGGTAAATGTGAAGTCATGTTAGGTAACCATCTACAAAATTATTCCCCCAAGAAGTGAAAGATGAGATGAGAAAGACTATGTAGCCCCTCCTAAAGATGGAATAGTTGTCTTGAAATCTATGTGAGATTAAGCACATGAATTCCTCCACAAAGAAGATATAAAATATAAATGTAGATAGTCACATAGTGCATGTTATAGTCGGTCCCTCTGTAACTAATAGCATATCTCCCTTTTGAAAGAAAAAAATCATAAGTTGCACATCTACTAGATTTCCACTCAAGAGGTGGAATCAATGAAATAACCAAGATGAAGATCTCCAAAATCTACTCAATCTTCTCCAAGATGATGTTGAACTATGACTGAAGTTGAGAAATGAAATTAGGTACCATGCAATATTCATGTGTGGTATCCATATAAGAACAAAGCTTACAATAGGTTAAGAGAAATGCACCACCTAATTACTCCTATAGGCATCAACATGAATGGTGACTAAGTTAGATTAGTGGACTCATGAATAACTACAATATGTGTCACTATGGAAGCATGAAGAGGTGATGAAAGAACATCTGCATCTTAATGTACCCTCATTAAATCTAGAGAAAGAAACAAAACTCCAAGAGATATTTAAAACTATTAATCTATCCCTGTGTCAATACTGATAGGTGTCAAGATCTAATAAGGAGTCATGGGCCTAACTGAAGATGGTGAAATCATAGAACTGTGTGGAAATTGATGTATAATAGTGCCAAAGATGATGATGATGCGACAACTAGAGTACTATCATCAAAGAGGAGGTAAATATCCTCAATGGTGTCCTCAAGATCCTCAAGATGAGAGTCCACACATAGATGATAAATGTTTGATAAGGGGACATCCTAATGAGATATATGAAGAAGATGAATATGATCCCATTACAAAGAACCATTAGAATCGATGGGCGAAGCAATATTGAAGCCACTCAAATATGGTCAATCCAAAGATGTATTCAAAGAGCATAGATGTTTGAAGGAAAATTTGTGAGCCTTGGCAATTCATGGTCTAGATGGGGTAGTTTACTATTAAAATGCACAAAACAACTAAGAGGGGGGGTGAATCAGTTGTAACCAAAACTTAAATTCTTATAAGCATCAACACATCAACCACTTAATCACTGTTATTATGATTTAACCATGAAAACATGAAATCAGAAAATTAAACACATTCACACATTCAACACATGAGACACTAGATTTTTATGTGGAAAACCCCAATGAGGGGAAAACCACAATGAGGATTAACTCACAATATAAATGATATATCAAAATTTACAACAAGGCTCACTGCCCAAAATGCTCACTGCAAAAAGAAGGGGCTCATTGTCAAAGGGGCTCACTCCCAGAAGTAGAAGAAGATAGTTACAATGAGAGCAGATCTCACAGCAACAGGGATCCACCACAAACTCAACTGAATCTTTGACAACCTCTCTACATCAAAAGGATATTCTTTACTGCTCACTATCATACCATTCAGATCACACATGCAACAAATAATGCTTCTCATACAGCCATTTTGTCTATCTCCACAACTTCACACAATTTCCCAATCATCTAATTCATATTTATACATCCGCAATTTTAGAAACAATCTTCAAGGTCGACACAAATAGCAAACTTAACCAATATTCAAATTAGGTCCGGACCTAAACATTCCCATGGTGGAAAGGAATGAATGCAGACCATACCACACCTTAGCAGGGATTCAAATGCAATCTTCCATGCAACAACACGCTTTCACAAACTTCAAAGCATAATCACAAGTAGTGAAAACAACCAGGTCAGCCAAAACTAGTGTTAACACTAAGACCTTTAGGAAAATGCTTCAACCACAATCTAAATTACACTTTGAGGACCAATCAAAAAGTAGGAACACAATCTAGAGACATCCACAAGCACGTTACAATCACTAGGAACTTCAGCACAACCTTGAAACATTCTATCCAGAAGATTCTTCAATTCTAACCACTTAAATATTATTGTCAACCGCTATCACAAAGAAAAGATTGCTTGTGGAGCACCAAATCACAAACCACTTCAACTGAAGGCACATAACATCATCGCAAACTTAATCCTATAACCGTAGACTATAAAACTTAAATGTGGAGAGATGCGGAGCATAATACATTCTCCTTGTCACCATTGAATACTCAGAAAAATAGTTTTTACTCTGGTGAACATAACTCACTCAAATATTCACACTGAAGACTCAAACTTGAGACATAGCAACTAAAGACACCCCCTAACATAACTTTCAAACCCCAGATAAAGATATTCAATCTACAGGATATGCGGAGCAAAATACTGCACTATTCTGGGAGATAGAATAATTCCTTAGATGTTGACCTTAGGTGTTGACATCAATGACAATACTTATTGCTCATACCTGCAACAATCTCCCCCTTTGTCATTGATGGCAACACATGATGTGAAAAAACATCAAGACAAACAAACTTGCTTTGCTTCTTTTCTCCCCCTTACTTTATGCTTTCTCTGGTTGCAACTTTCTCCCTCTTTTGACATCAATCAGAATCTCTCTCTCCTTAAGTTTTTCACATGAACTTCTCTCCCCCTTTGACATCAATGGAAAAGGGTGCTAGAACATTTCTCTCTCTTTAGTTATCAAGGCTCAACTCAGATCTTACTAACACTGCACTACTCCCCCTATCAACAACACTGCAACACTTATTGCTCTTAATCAAGAACTCATATCAACAACATCTACCTACTCCCCCTAAGAGATAGCCTTCAAAACATCAATCCAGATCAAAGAATGAGACTTTGGCCACCACTGGACTAATGCACTTCCTATGCATCTTAGTTTAGAGCAGGAAGGGTAATAACCCCTAACTTTCCCCTGAGATACTCAAAAGTATCCTTAGGCAGAGGCTTTGTGAAAATATCTGCAATATGATCCTTTGTAGACACATATTCCATCTTTACTTCATTCTCTGTTACCTTTTCTCTCAGAAAGTGATACCTTATTGATATATGCTTTGTTCTTCAGTGCATCACTGGATTCTTTGAAATGTTTATAGCTCTTGTATTGTCACAAAAGATTGAAATTGATTCTCCATACACAACTCTTATATCCTTCAATGTTTGCTTCATCCATAGCACTTGAGTACAACAACATACTGTAGCAATATACTTTGCTTCTGTAGTAGACAAAGAAATTGAATCTTGCTTCTTGCTCAACCATGAAACCAATCTGTTACTCAAGAAGAAAGCACCTCCACTTGTACTTTTTATGTCATCAACATCTCCAGCCCAATCTACATCTCTATAAGCACTAAGAGTGAAGTTAGTAACTTTAGGATACCATAATCCATAGTCCAAAGTGCCTTTTAAATATCTCATTATCCTCTTAACTGGCAACACATGTGACTCTCTAGGATCTTCTTGAAATCTTGCCACAAGACAAACTACATGCATTACATCTACTCTAGTATAGGTTAGATAAAGTAGTCCTCCAATCATAGACCTATATTTTTTTGGTCAGTCTTAGGTGATTCATCATTCTTGCTCATCTTGCAGCCAGTTACCATAGGGGTGTATACTGGCTTATAATCCTCCATTCCAAACTTCTTCAACAATTCTTTCACATACTTGGACTGAGAAATGAAAATTCCTTTTTCTGATTGAGTAATCTGTAGTCCTAGAAAGAAATTCATTTCACTAAACATAGACATCTCAAAATCCTTTTGCATTTCCTCTACAAATTTCTTACACACACCTTCATTGCCTCCAAAGATAATATCATCAACAAAGACTACAACAATCAGAATTTGATCATCATTGATTTTGAAATAAAGATTACTGTCTGTAGTACCTTTACTGAACCCTAATTGCAACAAATACTTATCCAACCTTGCATACCAGGCTCTAGGAGCTTGCTTTAGTCCTTACAAGGCTTTCTTCAATCTGCACACCATGTCACCTTGGTTTGATAACTAAAATCCTTCTGGTTGTTCAATGTAGACCTCTTCTTCCAACTCTCCATTCAAGAATGCAAACTTCACATCCATCTGGTACACCTTGAAATCTTTGTGTGCTGCAAATGCTAGAAACATTCTTATTGCTTCAATCCTTTCCATAGGAGCATAAGTCTCCTCAAAATTTATACCTTCAACATGAGAATATCCTTTGCATACTAGTCTTGCTTTGTTTCTGAACCCATTTAGTTCCAATCACATTTTTATTAGCAGTTCTAGGAACCAATTCCCAAGTTTGATTCTTCTCTATCTGCATTAGCTCTTCTTTCATAGCCTTTACCCAATTTTCATCATTGCAGGCTTCACTTACAATTTTAGGTTCAATCTTTGAAAGTAGACAGTAGTTCACCTGTTCTTCTACAACTTTTTTGCTTGTCAATAACCCTTTTCTTTTATCACCAATAATCTGATCTTCAGAATGATTAATCCTTACATACTTGGAAGTCTTAAAAACACTTTCCAGAGCCTTTTCTTCTTCAACTTGACTATCTTTCTGTTCAAAATTTTCTTCATTTACTATAATAGCAGGTTCATCTGATTCATAGCCACTCAGATCTTATATTCTTTCCCTGTCTTCATCAACCTTCACATTAGCACTCTCAATGATCTTTCTCAATCTCTTATTGTAGCACCAGTAGGCCTTTCTCTTAGTAGAGTATCCAAGGAAAATTCCTTCATCACACCTAGCATCAAACTTGCCTAACTCTTCTTCTCTTCTGATATAACATTTGCTTCCAAAAACTTTGAAATATTTCACTGTAGAAACTCTTCCATACCACAATTCATAAGGAGTTTTAGTACCATTACCTTTGACTTGAACTCTATTTTGAATGTAGATAGCAGTATGTACGGCTTCTCTCCAATACACTTCTGATAGGTTGGCCTCCTTCATCATTGACCTAGAAGCCTCTTGAACTGTCCTGATCTTTCTTTCAACAATTCCATTCTGCTGAGGAGTCCTAGGAGCAGATAACTATCTTTGTATCCCATGTTCTTCACAGAAGATATTGATTTATTTGATGTAAATTCGCCTCCTCTATTAGACCTTAAGAATTTGATCCTCAATTCTAACTCATTCTCAACCATTGCCTTGAAAGCTTTGAACTTGTCTAGGGCTTTTGATTTATATTTTAGAAAAGTAACCCAAGCCATTCTAGAATAATCATCAATAAGCAACATAAAGTATCTATCTCCTTGCAAACTTCTTGTTCTTGTAGGACCACACAAATCTGTATGCACCAGCTCAAGCAATCTAATAGAAAATTGTTCTTTATTTTTGAAACTTGTCCTTGTCTATTTCCTCAATTGACATTCCTTGCAAATAGTATTAGTAGGCTTCACAAGCTTAGGCAAATCTCTCACAGCTTATACTGAACTTATCTTCACCAAGTTTTCAAATTTGATATGACACATCCTTCTATGCCACAACCAACTCTCATTTATCTGAGCCAACAAACAACAATCATTAGTTCCTCTCAAGTGATAAACATTACCTTTAGTCTTCTTACCAGTTGCAATCAATGGTCCAGAGCTTTCCATGATCTTGCATCCATTATCCTTGAATCTTAGATCATACCTTTTGTCACACATCTGACCAACACTTAAAAGATTATGCTTTAAACCCTTCACATATAGAACATCATCTGTATTGTGCTTTCCATCAAAAGAAATAGATCCTCTTCCACAAATCTTACTAGTTGCATCATCTCCAAACCTAACCAGTCCTCCATCATACTTTTCCAAACTCACAAACTTACTTTATCACCAGTCATGTGATGTGAACATCCACTATCAATAATCCATTCATCCTTATCTTTTTCAACTTGGCAAATAGACAAAGCACTCTCTTCCATTGGTTTTTCTTCCTTCACACAACTAGTAGGATTAGTAGACACAGGTTCTTCCTTGATAATAATAAATAAGCATTCATTTGTACTAGTATCATTAGACTCATCATTTGTTACACCATCATCATCATCATCTCTAACATAATAGCATTTCTTTATGATCCTAGGTCTACCTTTAAATTTCTTCTTGGCTTTCTCAATTCTCTTTGGACACCTAGAGGCATAGTGACCAATCTTATCACAAGTAAAGCATTGGAATGGTAATTTGCCTTTGAACTTACTGGTACCTCTTTGCATTTTGTCCACAAGGTTGGCTTCAATCTCATCAAGGTCATCATCTAGTTCCACAACATAGTTCTCAGATCTTGAAGTCTTCTCTGAAGTGCTGGCTTTGAAAGTAGTCTTAGTCTTTGATAGAACATTACCAAACTCTCTCATCTCAAAAGCAGCAAACTTTCCAAGCAGTTGATCCTTTGTAATCTTCTTCACTCTCGTAATTTCTTCAATTGTAGACACCTTGTGATTGTAGGATTTAGGCAATGACCTAGGAATCTTCAGCACAACCTCAGTCTCATCAATAGTTCCTCCAAGACCTTTGATTCCGTTGACAATTTCATCAAGTTTTTGCATGTAGATTGTTATGTTTTCATCATCACTCATCTTCAGAGCTTCATACCTCACCTTCAAATTCTGTAATTTGGAATTCTTTATAGATTCATCTCCTTCATGTAAATTTTTCAACTTGTCCCAGATCTCATAAGCAGTTTCCAGATCCAAAACTTTCACTAACTCAGTGTTAGATAAAGCATTTAACAGAGCATCTCTAGCTTTTCCATTTAACTCATATTGTTTAACTTCATCTTCAGATGATGGACCATTTGGAAGAATAGTATACTTTGTATTTGCCATCTTCCAAACACTATATCCTAGAGAAATGAGATGAATTTTCATCCGTACCTTCCAAAAAGCATAGTCCATTCCATCAAACTACTGAGACTCCTTGTGCGCCATCCTGGATCTACCCCAAACTGTTAGGCTTTCTTTCAAGGAACCCTCTCTCTGATACCAATTGTTGAAATGCACAAGACAACTAAGAGGGGGGGCGAATCAGTTGTAACCAAAACTTAACTTCTTATAAGCATCAACACATCAACCACTTAATCACTATTATTATGATTTAACCATGAAAACATGAAATCAGAAAATTAAGCACATTCACACATGACACACTAGATTTGTATGTGGAAAACTAAATGAGGGAAAAACCACGATGAGGATTAACTCACAATATAAATGATATATCAAAATTTACAACAAGGCCCATTGCCCAAAATGCTCACTACAAAAAGAAGGGGCTCGCTGCTAGAAGAAGAAGAAGAAGATAGTTACAATGAGAGCAGATCTCACAGCAACCAGGGATCCACCACAAACTCAACTAAATCTTTTGCAACCTCTCTCCATCAAAATGATATTCTTTACTACTCACTATCATACCATTCGGATCACACCTGCAACAAATAATGCTTCTCATGTAGCCATTTCATCTATCTCCACAACTTCGTACATATTCCCCATCATTTAATTCATATTTATACATCCACAATCTTAGAAACAATCTTCAAGGTTGACACAAACAACAAACTTAACCAATATTCAAATTAGGTCCGAACCTAAACATTCCTGTGGTGGAAAGGAATGAATGCAGACCATACCACACCTTACCAGGGACTCAATGCTATCTTCCATGCAATAACATGCTTTCATAAACTTCAAAGCATAACCACAAGTAGTGAAACAACTAGGTCGGCCAAAACTAGTGTTAACACTAAGACCTTTAGGAACACGCTTCAACCACGATCTGAATTAGACTTTGCGGACCAATCAAAAAGTAGGAACATGATATAGAGACATCCACAAGCACGTTACAATTAGCAGGAACTTCTGCACAACTTCCAAACATTCTATCCAGAAGATTCTTCAAACTGAACCACTTAAATATTACTGTCAACCACTGTCACAAAGAAAAGATTTCTTTCGAAGCACCAAATCATGAACCACTTCAACTGAAGGCACATAACATCATCCTAAACTTAATCCTAGAACTGCAGACTATAAAACTTAAATGCGGAGAGATTCAGAGTAGAATACATTCTCCCTGTCACCATTGAATACTCAGAAAAATAGTTTTTACTCTGGTGAACATAACTCACTCAAATCTTCACACTAGAGGCTCAAACTTGAGACATAGCAACTAAAGGCACCCCTTAACATAACTTTCAAACCACAGATAAAGATATTCAATCTATAGGATATGCGGAGCAAAACACTGCACTATTCTGGGAGATAGAACAATTTTGCAATTGTACTAACTTCTCAAACACTTCCAAATAACTTCCTTAGATGTTGACCTTAGGTGTTGACATCAATGACAACACTTACTACTCATACTTGCAACAGTTTACACAATCTTTAATTTTTTCTCACCCACATTGCAAATTCATTTAAAATTGAAATTGTTTGTTGATTTTTAAGCCTTTGTCTAATTGTTAAACTAAATTATCTCATGTTCTTATTAATATCTCAATTCTCTTTATTAGTTGTGTCTACTAATTTGTTCAAGTTATTGAGATTTAACTACTTGTAGGGTTGGGGTAGTTTCTTTGTGATTAGGTACAATCATGAGTTTGTTAGAACTACTTGCCTGCACTGATCTAGGTGTATATGGTGTTTTTTTGAACCATTGGGCCCAAACTTAGAATCACAATAAGGAAAGAAATTAGATAAAGAAGGGAATAAACTTGTCGTATGTTCACTTCATATTTTATTGTGTACAACAAAACCAATAGAAGCCAAGAAGATAGATTGCAATTCAAATAAATACATTTATGAGGGCAAATTGTAATTTAATAAATTTATAAGAATAATATACAATTTACTTGGAGGTAAAGTTGCTAGCTGAATTGCGAAAAGGATTGCAATAAATAAACATTTCTTTATGTTTTATAAGCAAACAAGAATGTGTAGAGTGATATGATAGAGAGGAAGTGAATGATGGTTTAGCCGTTGTGCATTATATCATGGTGTGACCTCATAGGGGCTCTTGAGAAAGAAAGGTTGTATGGAGGTCATTTATGTTGGGAAAAATGTCAAAACAATTGCCATCCTTATGTTCATATTATTTATTAGTTGTTTGTATTTATTTATTATTGTTGTCCACATGGAAAAAGGGGCATCCCATTTTGACTTGGGCAATAATGTCATGTGTAATTCAATGTACATGATGTGTGTAAGAAGTTGTAAAAGCATCTAATGTCATAGAGATGTGTAATCTAGCATCTTATGACATTGTAAAATGCATAAGAGATCTTATGAATTTTATGGCAATTTTATGACACACATAAGAGCATGTAAGAGGGGAGTTACATTCTTAACTTGACTTATTGACCAACTTATGACATGTCATGGGGCATGCATCTTTGAATGGAGATAATGAATCCAAAATAGAGCACCCAACTTGGGTAGTGGGTTATGATAGAGTTGTGACAATTTATGATAGTGTAAGAGAATTTACTAAAAGTATTCTGTGGACTCCTTTGGAATAGGGTGTTAGAATTTGGGCCCTTAGTTTGGGTGTCATCTTTGGGTCATGGGATTGGCTCATAGTTTTGGTAAACCACAAATGGTTAGTGATTTGTTCTCCTTCTATTTATAATTGAGTGATTGAGATGGAGGTTTCATAGTGTATTACAGGGTATTGTTGTGATATTGGAATCATCCTAGATTTATATGTTGTTATAATCTCTTGTGAAGGTTTAGGCTTTTATTTGTATTGTAACCATATTGGTGTTGCTGGAAATACAATTGGTTCAAGTTTGGGAGGTTGGGATTTTCTCAGCAAGAGTTTTCCTATATTAAACATTGTGTTATGTAGTGAATTTTTTTGTGTAATTTTTATTCCAAGTAAATAGTTTGATCATATTTTCTATGTATTTTTATCCTCTTAAATTGGTGTGGGAAGTTTTCTGCTATCTTATCTTCCTTTCAATTTAAAACTACATTTGTTTCTTATGTTGCTTATGTAGAGAGACTATTTACTTTTAGAGAAAAATAAATTAATTTTCTAAAAAATATATTTTATTTTACTTGTAAACATATCATAGTTTTCAGTGGAAGGATCTACATTTTTCAATGTCATAGTTTTGGATATATGAATGAATTAGTTGTTTTGTTTATGTTCTTACGTATTAATGCAACTCTTGCTCATGTCCTTAGTCACAAAACAACTAATTCATTCATATACCCAAATATATATATAGTGTAATGAGTAAAAAAAAGAAACCTTGTACAACCACTAATTCTTCTTAAATGTCTTTAAATGTCTAAGCAACACCAAACAAATTATCTATAAGAGATCATCATCTATTCTCAACTAAGTATATAAAAATTGAGTTAAAACTTTAGAATAAAGAATCTGATTGGTGTGTTCCTTTTTTGTATGGAAATAATTGGATTACATAGATACTAACATCTCTACTATTGTACTAATCAGATTACAATAAGACGAGAAAACATACATTCAAATCATAAGTCATCCTTCAACTAGGCTGCCGCGAGTAGGGGGAACAAATCAATCAAATTCAACAGATGTCGAACCTAACTCAATAAGACCTCAAAGAGTTTAAACCTTAATAAATGACATTCAAGAAACATACCATCATCCTTACCAATTAATCACCAACCCTTCAATAATTACTTTATTTCAACATAAAAGAAATCACATCTAATAATTATTGCTTACTTATAGGAGTCTATATTTGAAGTGTATAGATAACTAGTCTAAACCATTGGTGGGTTGGTGTAACATGAAAATGGAAAAAGCTAAGGAAAATGTGTGGAAGAGACTGCACTAACTAACGTATTGGAGAAGAATGAAAACTTGTCTTGCTCAACACGTAACCAGCTATAACATGATAAGCCTTATAACTTCCAAAAGTCTAATCAAGTCAGCCACGTCATATTCAGGGAAAAGTGTGATGTTCAAATTCTGATCTTATTATTCTCTAGGAAAGCAAAACGACAAAGCTTGTTTTACACTTATTTTCTTCTTCCCTTGGTAATTAAAATTGATATTTGTAGAGAGTGACAGTTTATCATCGAGCTGTCCCGGAATGATGTTGAGTATATCACTTTCCTTTCAATACCATTTGATGACTCATCAAGTTATGCCATGAAATTCTCCCCCATGAAATAGACATCAATACAAAAGTTTTCAAAATATGTTATGATATGATACCCAAAGTGGGCAGCTTTACAAACTTGTGTAACAATGAATTCTTGGAATTATTGGCATTTAATCGGTTTGGGAATGAGTTAGGCATTGAATCTTAAAGCGATGTAATTATATAAAAATAATAAAGATCTTGAGTTAAACTTTGAAACTCATCACAAATATCTTGAGTTAGACTTTGAAACTCATCTTCCACTTGTCGAGTCATTCATGTGTAGTGGAAGAGTTGTGTTGGCTTTTTCTCAATGATGAGTTTTTAATTATAAAGTTTCGCTCAAGGGTTACTTATAAAATCTATAGTTATAATTGAGTATTGGGTTAATGTTTTGTAATATTGTATGTGTTATTTTTTGTTTTACAAGGATTTATGTCCTCTTTAAGGATATAGACATGGTTGTTGTAGTAGTGATTTTATTAGGCATAATTCTCATGGTTTACATGGCTCTTCTCAATACAGGGTGTGGATGGTCCCAACAAATACATTACCTTTTCATTACTTTTTCATTACTTCTCAGCCATGTGACAAGGGTATTTGAGGATGGCCAAATAGTAGCAAGGTCCCTCACTTAAATTTGGCTATCTCTTGTGAGGAATGACATGCAATCTAACGAGGAACAAAATGAAGAAGGGGCCATTATAGAGTGGTAACCACTCCTGATGGCCAAGCCCTGTCAAATGGTTGGGGGAAACTTTTTGATAGTGATATGACACTTCCTCCTATTAATTCTATATCTATTATTACATAACAATTTGACCATAATAATATATTTTATTTTAATCTATTTAATATTTCACCTACCTAATTTTTTTGAAATGTGATTCTATTCCACCTAATTCTTTTGTAAATTAATATAATATATATATTTTAAATAATATAATAAACACTCATTCATTAAAAAATATATAACTAAAAACTATTACTAAAGATATACAAACACACTTTCAATAAGAAAACTCCTATAATAACATTGCTTTATTTCATTGTTTATTTTTAATAAGTAAATTAAATAATTTATAATTTTCTTTTAAAATAATAGAGTAATTATGATTTAAAATTTATAAGTTTAGTTGGTTAATAAAAAGGAAATTGAAATTCCCCCGTTAATGGGGTTGGCCAGGTTAATCAAGGCTTAAAGGAGAGAAAGTTGGTAAGATGGATCCCACCATATCTAGGATGGTCAAAACTCAATTTTAATGGGGCATCGTGTGGCAATCCAAGTTAGGCAAGTATATGATGTCTTATTAGGAATGATGAAGGGAAGCTTTTGGGGGCAGGAGCTAAAAGAATAGGGTTTCAATCTAATAATAAAGCAGAGTTTCAAGCTCTAATAATGGGACACCAGTTGGGGCTATCCTTAGGACTAAGACGAATTCATATTGAAGGAGACTCATTGGTTACGATCAACACCTTGTGATGCAAGGAGACTCCAAATTAGAAACTCAACAATATTCTACTGAGAGCAGTTGAGTTATTGAAGACATTTCGAGACTATAGAATAAGCCACTCCTATAGAGAAGGCAATAAGATTGTCGACACACTAGCTAACATAGTTTTTAACCTTGAAGAGGACCTCAAATTAGTAATAAGGTCAAGGATTGGACTGAGAGGATCCCAGATCTTGAAAGCCTTCTAAAGCAATAGGGAATTGGTGATGTAGGATAGTCCACGGTGGCAGGGGAGACCACATGGAGGCTAGTTGGGAGGGATGATTCAGAAATAAGGAGGAATGACGTCAATTAATTATTGGTTGGTAAGGATGGCAAGTCAAAGGCAAGTTTCAATCATTTCACTATATGGAAGATGAGCTTGGAGCAAGGGACTAGCAGAGAAGGGACATGAAACATTTAATTCCCATGAAGCTATGAGGTGGCAGATGATGGGAGTGAGAACTGAGGTGACTAGCAATGCGTGCGAAAATGTATTTATAGTTCAATGGCAAGGCATTTCACCAAAAGGGAAATTCTATAGAATGGAAGCAACTTTCACTCTTGTAGGGCGTAAGAGGTAGATGTAATTCAAGGGGATTATAATGGAACAGAGGTTGAGGAAAGTCTTCAAGGTGCAGTCCTAGATCAACTTGTTTTCTATTGAGATGGTTCATGAACCAACATCACAAATACAGGGTTAACGCGGACATAGCCGCCATGTTTATAGGTGTCTACTCAAGGATGGGTGAATCTTGTTGCATACATTCTCATTGATGTCAAAGGAGTGGTGATTAGAAGAGTAGTAATGTGAAAGACATGAAATACTTGAACATGAGGATGGATCAGTATCATTTGTACACAGTTGTACCTTATCTTCTGAAGTTCATGGATAGGTGAAAGTTGTCAAAGTGTTGATATGCTTGTTGCATTGTTACATATATTGCCACTTGTTGAAAAGCATTACATGGGATATGAAGGAAATTGTCTAAGTCATCAAAAAGGTCAAAGGCACAAGGAACTACACTACAGAAGCATAGGAGAATGTATCGCATTCTATCGTAGATGAAGATATGACCTCGTGGTTTGAAGGATAGCTAAATATGGCCATAAGGTATGTGTGATCCAAGTTTCAAAGCATATGGACTACCACAAGGACATCCAGAGTTAGCAGACTGAAAATAGGGTTATCACAGTGAAAAGTGATCAGGTATGAAATTCAAAGTTGTCGTATTTCACTGCATATGCATGTATGACTTGGCGGTTTGGGGATTATGTATTAAAGCAAAAGTACAAGAATGGCATGTTCAGGTTTCAAAGGATATAAAGTATCGCAAGTGTGTTTTTCAATGTTTTATGTCAAGACAGTGTAACTAGACTGTGTAAGGGATACTGACATCAATGTTTGATTACTTGCACCAGCAAGCTAAAGCTTGAAATAGAAAGAGGAGTGCATGAGAAGGTTTTGCAGGTCATATAGTGTTCATGGCATGAACCACATGATGATATCACTTCTTAGGTACTACATAGGGTCTGGAGCTAATGTATGAAAGGATAAGTGTTTGTGGAGCTGACATGGTATATTTGAATGATTGCGTTGTGTGTATGGAAGCGTGTGCCAGCAAGAAAACTTGGGAGAAAGGAAATTGGGTCCAGTAGATCATTTGGTATGAACTGCATACTGGGATTTTACTCCTACATTATCGCAGATGATTTGGGCGCTGACAAGTAAGGTCGGTTACATGTTTCATGATACATGTTACATTAAGGCCGACAAAAAAGATGATTAGAAGGCTTGCAGAGGATATATATGAAGAATTGAAGATTGTTACATGTTATTGTGAGAGTGAATGTCTAGCGCAAGGAAAGAAACATAATTAGTAAGATAGAAAAGTAACTCTGTCAGCTATAATGTATAACCTACAATAGAGTTAGTATTGGCAGAGGTGTCTTGGGCCATTAGATTCAGTTGAAAAATCAAGATGATAGTAGAGATGATAGTGCAGAGATCTTAAGCCATCAAAATATGTTAGGAAGTGTTAACAAATTGATGTTGTGGAGGTGATTAATCCATCAGAATTAGTTGGAAGTTTCAGAGCAGAGGTAGGAGCCTCATCTTGTAAGTGTTGTAGCACTTTAGGGAGTTGTTGCTTCCTTTGGGTTGGAGCCCATAAAACTTTGTATCAATGAGTTGAAGCTTCCTTTGAGTTGGAGCTCATAAAGTAGGGGATTTGTCTCTCCTTTGAGTTGGTGCCCATAAAACTTATTGTATACTTCATCTTTATTATTTGTTAGGCTAGATTTGGATAGTAGATCCAAGCAGCTAGCTCATCGTGCTTTTTCCCATCTTGGGTTTCCATGTAAATCTGGTGTTATGTATGTATGTGTTCTTTTGCTTTATGTGGTTTGAATGTTTATATTGGACTGATAACATCTAAAAGGCAAGAAATTGAATATATACAGATTCACCCTCCTCTCAATATATTTGTGTGTTCAACAAATCCAAGGACTCCACCGGGGAGCTAGTGAGGTATCTTATTCACTTGATCTGGCATGGAGGTTTGGAGGAAAAATTAAATGTAGTAGTGCCCAAGCTCAGCTTCCGTCTGGAGGGGGAGAATTGGTCGTTAATCCTGCCAACCCATAATAGACCATGGGTTCCGTTTGTCATCCTGACCATTGGCATTTGTAAAGATGCCAGAAGGAATGAAGCTAGGTGGGGAGTCAATTTTCTTAAGATGCTGGTGGGGATAGCGGTGGAAGAAGGACATGAATGGGTGGAGGAAGTTGAAACTGAAGATTCAGAGGATTCAGGGGATGTTTGAACTAGAAAACCAACAACTGCAAAGAAGTTTAGATAATATGTATATAGTGATATAATGTAATCATATAAGGGGCAAAATTCTTTTTTCTATGTAATACAACCAATTAATATGGCTTATAGTAATAAAAAACAAAATATTAATGTATGGTAGCCCTACTTTGCGAGCAACTGGTTTGAATTTTTGATCTTTCATTTTAGGGGATATGGCTCCCTAAAGCCTAACTCAAATATAAAAAGAAAAAGAAATTGAAATTATGTGACAAATTTATGATTCAACTATATACATTTTGTTTTCACTTCTTTTCTTTTCTTTTTTCAATTTATCCCCAAAATTTAATAAATTTGCTTCTTCAGGGTGGGGAGGTGTTGGTTGGCCTGATATAAGCAAGTTTCCTCATCTACAACTCACCATTTCTCTGGTCTACACTTATCATCCTCCTGAGGAGAATGAAGATCAACTATTTTTAATACATGTGGGTTACATTGAGCATCGATCAATGATCAAAATATTATTACATCTATAATATAATAAATTTATAGCAATAATTAATTAATTCATAATTATACTTTCCACAATTTCATTATTACTTTATAAGAAGTGTAATCCAAATAATATATTGATTATAATAGTGTTATCTCTAAAAATATATCAACTTGTTTACCTTTATTAATATGATAAATATTTATTTTATAACATTGTTATATATAATGCCAAACCATGAAATTATATAAACATTAAATCAATAACTCATGAATGTGCAATTTTGTAAGGGAGATAAACAATTCATGACACCTTGTTTTGATGCAAAGTACGATGGTAAAGGTGATTCACTATGACGTTTACAATACTTCCAAGTTATGTTCCTTCCTTACTTATAGGAGGATCAATTACTTGCTAAGGTGTTTCCATCAAGTTTGAGTTGTCATGCAATTACATGATTTTATTTACAACCAAATGCTTCTATCACTTCCTTTGAGGATTTGGATAGCACTTTCATGAAATGTTTTCATTATAATATTGAACCCAAGACATGCATTCTTGACCTCATGAAATGCAAAAAATAAAAACAAGAGCTAATTAGATATTACATATTGTGATTTCCAGAATTATCTCTACTAACATGAGTTGTACTTTGTATGATGATGAAATTGAAAACATATTTATAGATGGATTACTTCCAACCTTTAAGAGCTAAGAATATTACATCCCTCATCATTCATTTTTAGAAGTATGTACCACTATATGTAAATGTGATCATTCTTTATTAAAAACTCCTCTTTTATATCAATGCTTTTCTAGCACTTTGCCACATTTAGATAATGAAGATAATGAGAATATACCTAGTGATGGTTAACATGCACAACTCAAACCAAAGAAATTTATAAAATTCACCACATTAAAGGAGTCTCTACACATGGTAATATGACAACTCTTGAAACACAGTCTCATTTTCTTACCTCTTGTCAAACCAATGGATAACTCTAAGCTTGCACCACACAAGGCTAAGTACTTTTGTTCCTATCATGTTGCATATGTAGAAACTCTAGATAGATGCACTATATTCCAACATAAATTTCAAGATCTTATAGATTAAGAGAAGATAAACATTAAGTATACTCATTAGCTCACAACCACCTCACTTGATGAGGTTAATCATATGAATGTAAATGATGTGCATCAAGAGAGTAGTCATGTTCACTATAACACATCCCATGTTGAGGTTACACATGAAATACAAGTGAAACTACTTAATGTGAAACCAATTGCTAATGTTTTTGTAAGGGATTATCAACAAGAGACATATGTAATACAAGAAGCAAATCATGAAGAAGAAATTGCAATGATAAATGAATAGCATTATGCTAATACATTTTGGGATAAGAAGGATGATGATGATGATGATTATCCTCCTAGATTTGTCTAATGATTCATGAGAGTCTCCATAGACTATACCTATATACCTATATTTCTAGTTCCCTATGTGACTTTCACACTTTGGATTAAATTTGCTCCTACCTTGTTAGCTGTGTATTACATGCTCATCTCACCTTCTTCATCACTTCCATGTTTTGCCTTCACCCACATGAGGAAAGTTTTCCTTCCTTCTTACTCAACATGTTTGCTCGTATGCTTGTTTACATCTATTTTGCCTTACTCTCGTGTTTACTCATGTTTACCACTTTGGTTGATCATTTACCTATTTTTTCCTACTTTACCTCATGTATCATTATGCTTGATCATTATTTGATTATGCTTATTTACTTATACGATTCTATGTTCCATTCCTTGTGATGCTTATCACATACTTATCTTCCTCGGTATACTAAATGACCACATGTTTACAATGCTTATGCTATCTTAATATCTACAAGCCTTATTGTGCCACCATCTTATACTTAGTAAATGATGCCATGCTCCTATGCTCATTGCTTACATCTTATATTTCCATTACATGTACTTTCATTAAACTATATCATGCTTTTAAAGCCATCTTACTAGATTAGGGGCATCATGCATTACCCAATCTATAGTATGCTTCCATATCATCATCACACATCTAGAGCTATGTTACCACCAGTGACCTCATGCCATACCCACACTATTGTGTGCTTATGCTTTTGGAGCCACGTTAAGGCAAATGCCTTTTCTAGTGTTATATGTACTTGTAATACAAACAATACTTGACTATTGAGGTCACTTTTCACTCTTCTTATTTTCCTATTTACTAGGGGAAAATCACACTCCTTCATGGTTATCTCCAACCCATGTGCTTACCACACTTATCATTAGAGATATGTAATTTTTAGGAGCACACAATGCATTCATTTACTTTGAATGATACGCATGTTATATGCTTGTAAATGCTTACATTTATATTTCATGTAACTATTTTCCCCTCTCCTTCAATTCCTTGCATCTAATATCTATGCAACCAATTGAAGGGGACATATCCTATCGCTAACACTCTTTTGTTGAGCTTATGAACAATTACAATTTCCTACACAAAGACTCATTACCATGCCTAGAAGGATCCTCATCCAATGACATGGCAATGCTTGATATGCCATTACCACTTTTGTATAGGCATAAATTTTTTAACCCTACCCTCTTTCTCATTCTCTTTCATTTTCAAAGATAGTAAATTCATCTTGTAGTTGTGTTTATATTTACTTGCATGATAGAAGCTACCCATTACACATATTTTCTTTGTTTAACAAGTTCCTATGGAGCATACATGCCAAGGATGGAAGAATAGATGAACATATCTAGTTGGGTCCATTACTTTAAATGGACCCCAATATCCTTTTATGTCTAAATATTTACTTTACATGCATGTCTGTGAGAACTTATTTACTTTACATTTAGGATTGACAAGCACCTCAAAGTGGGGGCAAAATATAATGGTGAAATTTGCATACCCATGCCAATTCCCTTTAGTTTTGTGCCCCTATTTTAATGGAATGCCTTAATGTAATCACATATTGACAAATGGTGCACTCTTGTGCAAAGTTGAGTTCATTCCCCAATCCTTCATCCACCCCCACTTACACATACTTCAACACATTTGACCTTACCCTTTCCTTATCCACACCTATTCCTATACATTCACCATTTATTACACACATGTCCACACATATTCCCATATAGTTGTCCTACCGACATGAAATTTGAACTTCCTTGTCCCAAGTCAATCTTGTGCCATTTGGAATTGGCCCCTCAACATTTAAATTTTCAAATTGAAATTTTGTTGACTCGTGTCTATTCCACTAGTTGTTATGAGTTGACTTGGTACACATTTCCACAATTAATTGCTATGCATTGGTAATTTAAGACATTTTATGTATGCATTGAAGAGATGAATCTGTTGGCAAGTGGTTAGCACTCCCTATGGGATTCGTGACATGGACTAACTGCCTCCAGTGGATTCAGTAAATCTGGCACTTGTATAAAAAATTGATGGGTCGACCTTTTGGTTTAACGGCAATTGTGGGCCAACAATTGGTATTAGAGCGAAAGGCCACAGGTTCGAATCCCCCTGGGTACACTGGGGAGGGGGTTTGTTGGCAAATGGTCAGCGCTCCCCTTGAGATTCGTGACATGGGCTAATCGCCTCTCGTGGTGCTTGTATCAGAAATTGATGGGTCGACCTTTGGTTTAGCGACAATCGTGGGCCAACAGAATCATTCTAGGAACACTTTGTTTTGGAGCACTAAAAAGAATCTAAATCTACATCAAATTCATTTAAGACACTTGCATGTTTGATTATTATCTTCGATATTTTCCTAAGGTTGTAAAGCTGACATAATGACGGGTTGACTAAGGAGAACTTGACCCATGCAATTTAGTAGCTTCCCTAAGGTATTTTTCAGTATCACCAGTCCTTGTGCATCCCTAGATACCAATGATTGAGGTGAAAAGGGTTGCTAAAGTGTACAACCAACCAATTCAAATTTGTGCAAAAGGTTATATCTACAACCTTAAGATCAAACTTGCAACAATGAGATTGATCCACCAAATTCTAATAGTGGCCCAATTCAAATTTCATCATTCTTCTTCCAATGCATATAAGAAGTTGTGATTATGAACTATACATCAGTCACTGGAAGATTCTATTACATAATCTATCACGGTTCTCTAAATTAAATTAACTAATTATCTTATTCGTTAAACCAAACTTTTAAAAAAATCATTTATTTCTTTACAATAACTTATATAGGTAGGAAAGAGTTAAAATATTCTTTAAGAATAAAATGATAAGGTAAGGAAAATCATTTATTTCTTTACATAACTTATATAGGTAGGAAAGAGTTAAAATATTCTTTAAGAATAAAATGATAAGGTAAGAAAAAACATTTATTTCTTTACAATAACTTATATAGGTAGAAAAAAGTTCAAATATTATTTAAGAATAAAATGATAAGGTAAGGGCTTAAGGTGGCACTCAAGAATGTAATGTTTACTTATTTGAAGATTTTTATTTATGCTATCAAACATCAACATCTTTCTTTGAATTTACTTAGTAAATGTTAAAAAAATTGGGTGCAGGGCTGCCAAGTAAGTGTCAGATAATTTTTAGTTTTAGATTTTTTTGAAGGAAAGACCATAAGCAAAGTGGGTCATAGTTACATGATGAGTCCACATGTTTGGTCTGCCCCATGATATTGATTAAATTACGAAACTGAATCGATCATACATAGCTAAATTATAAAGGTTGTCCACTAGTGCATTAAAGCCTGTTATAATTTTATGCCCTTAGCTGAGTTATCAAGCTACATAGCATTTATTCACATAGTGATGTGAAGGAGAGATCTTCCACCTCAATTCTTCTTTACACTCTAGAAAAATCAAAATCTACTAAACAAAATGAAAATCCATTGAAGTTGCACATCTATTTGCTATGAAAATCCATTGAAGTTGCACATCCATTTGCTTCTATTTTAGTCCTGTATAAACTATGAAAAAATTCTTATTTTCAATTGACAGCTTGCAACTTCACTGAAATTTATATATTACATAGTTGCTTAAGCTTTTTGCCAACATTTGCGTACTGCAACTCATCTTTCAAGAGATCTGTCTAAAGCTTTCAAATTTTACATTAAAAAAAGAAGTTCTCCCAACATAACATGATTTAGAATATTATAAAACAACAGCCTTCATAGATCACACCAATCCATACCAAACCGCCAGTATAAGTTTTCTTACGTGAAGAAATTATAATATTGATTGAACGAAGCTCCAACAATCTTGTGATAGCTTAATTTCTTCAGCTGAAAATTAGGCAAACCCTGCATCACAACACAACAAATTACAGAAATCTGAATGAAATAGATCAAAAAAGTCGTAAAAATTGCTTACAATAATTAGAAGAATCAAAATTTGATAAAGTAATCTGCGAAAACTGAAAAAATCGAAGTCTAAAATGAAGAATTTCTACCAGATCATCATTTCTTCAGAAATAATAACGGCTCAAAACATGCTGTGAAGCAGCAGGTTTTTCGAAAGGGCTGAAACAGGAACCAGGCCATAAATTAATCATCTGTCTGCTTTTATTCGCCAGAGGAATCTCGCAATGGCAGCGTTTCACAAAAGATTTCGTGTTTCTCATCAACTTTCTAAGCGATTCCTTCAAAAGCTCTTCAAAGGATTCCTCGTTCAGCCTGCGGACCGATCTTCTGAGCTTGTCTTTGAAGGTTACTTCGATGGAGAATTTATAGCTCCGAAGGAAAGCTTGTCTGGCCAAATAATTCCGGCTTCCTCTGAACCTGTAAGATACATAATAATCACTCTGTTCTTCGTTCGCAGCATGGAGAAGACTTACAAAGTCTCTGCTCGAATCGGACCAGTTTATCAAGGGCACGTAGCTCAAATTAACCGTTTCAGCACACATTTTCAAAACCCTCGTATAAAATTGACTACTTCGCCATTGCATCAAAATTCCTTAACCTGCTACGAAAACCTGTTAAAAAATAGCAAACCGCGCCTAAAATTATTCCTAAGTCGAACAAAATCAGAAAAAAGCACGGAAATCTCGTTATTTTAGTGTAATTTGCGAAATTTAAGGAAGCGAAAGTCTTGCAAGGCAAAAATTTGCCGTCAATTTTGTTATCTGAACTGTAATTGACTGATGCTTCGCCGAAAACATCATCAATCAAGGAAAACCATGAACTTCATGAAAATCTGGCTTTCTTTAGCCGATATGAACCAAATTATAAACCTTTGCGGAACAACCAAGCATTTTAAGTCGTCATTATCAGAAAATTTTCTCCGTCTTTGTGAAATTTAAAGCATTTTAAGACAAACACTGAAAACACACATTTTATTTAACCAGATTATAAGCCATTTCTTAAACGAATTTAGGGAATTTAACAAACAAAGCATCAATTTACACTTTACCATACCGAAAATTGCCAGAAACTTCTCTGAAGCAAAGATCATGAGCTTCTCGATCTGCTTTCGGCCTAAACTGAAAACATTTTGGCCTTTATTTAACCTACATATTATCTTCACAAATTTTTTTTTTTTCGTGGTCAATTGAGCGTAAACTCCAAAGACTAAAGGCCAACGACTTTAAACTACTTCACACGATAGGCGAACAGATTTTGACCTACTTGGAAAATTCTCAACATTTACCTTCAAACTTTCTCCGTTACAACTGTCGTCCTGCATTTTTTACGCATTTGGGAAAAGGGGTGTAAAACATTTCTTAACTTTACCAAATCCAACCGCTTTTAACTGCATATTAGAACTTGTGGGTTTTGTTGTAATTTTTAATTAATTAATATACTTTTTTATTTTAAAAAATGGTACACTATATATATATATATATATATATATATATATAAAACTTAGTGTAATATGTATTTATTTAATAATTATATTATTTAAATTATTTAATTTATTTTCTAATAATTATTATTAATAGAATTTATTTTTTTGGTTCAGTAATGGGTTAGATAAGTGGTGGAAGGTATAAGGTGCAATGATGGCATTAACACGTGATAGGACGAAGGTATTTATGAGTTGGGGCTATCTTTGTTTATTAGGTAAAGTATTGAACACACTAGGATACATGGGGGAGGGGGGGGCGGGGGAGGGGTGAATCACTATCTAAACAACTTAAGTCCTCCGAAGCAGATTAAAACTTAAGTATTACAGCATTAACATAAACATGAAAGATCAACACAATGCACATCAACACATGACACCAGATATACATGGAAAACCCAAGAAGGGAAAAACCACGGTCAGGATTAACTCACAATTTATGAAGCTCAAAATTATAACTTTGTTTTAGGGCTACAACTTAAGGAAGCTACTACTCCCTGCGGACTTTGTTTTAGGGTCACTCCCAAGGAAACAATTACTCCCTAAACTGAGAACAAACTTAGAAATGATTACAGTATGACAGTCCTTTTACTGTCTGAAAACTAACATTGAGGCTTACACCTTTGATGATTGCAATTCTGCTTCTTCTGATGATTGGATCAATTAGGCACGCTCTTCACTTCCCTCCTATCACAAAAATGTCTTATGAAACAGGACAGTCTCTAACACTTATGCTCTTTCTCCCTCAATCGTACATCACAATGCATATGATATTCATACTCTGCTCTTTACACTTTCATATTTTCATTTTTGCAATCATGCCTCACCTAGATCAACTAGGTTCACAATATATACATGATACTACATAGATTTCATTACATCGGCCAATACAACAAGAATATTACATTTTACAAGTTGGCCATAGATCACAACATGAAACATGTATAAGGCAAGCCATATCATGAACAACACACTACTTCAGAAGAAAACACACGCCTTGGGGATCCTAATACATGCTTAGTCCAGTCCTAAATATCATTCACAACATCACTCTTTAAGGAATAACATCCGCACGTCATACCCATTTGAAATAGGTCGTCGTTAAGTAAGAACACATGAAGCTTGTAGCACAACAGTCATTTCATCTAGGCACTACACAAAAGATTAAACAATACTTGCAGCACATGTTACATCCCCAACTTACAATTAGACTTAATCATTAACTTTGCATGATAATTAGGAGGATTAGTCATAGTTAATTGATTTGATATTGTGGAAATATCTGATTTGATCTTTGATTATGTGGTTAATGAATGATGTTAATTAGTTTTGTACATTAAATGATTATATTATGGATATGATAATGATGCACTGATCATGGTTTTGTGGTCCTAAGTGTGAACAAGAAAATGTAACGTCCTTCGGAGAAGGAAGGAGAGTATCATCCTGGAGGAAGGGTTAGACATTGAGAAAACAAGATTGATTAGCCATCTGAGTATCGGTTTCCATGTCCTTCTAAATCCCTTGTAAGTTGTCATGAGTTATGTCTCCTTTCTTAGTAATTATGTTCTATGTGAGTCATTTTGTCAATGGTGCTATCACGACAAGAAATGACGACTAGACGACGTTCCTGGAACATCGTCACAAGACGAGACATAGTTGTGTTAAGAGACGAAAAGATCTCTCGTTATCTTATTTGTATGGGGATATTATTTCCTAGTCATTCGACTAAGGGTTATAGTTGATTTAGGGGGAGTATTACTCGACTCCGACAACTGACAATCTTGCTGTGTATCGTCTTTTGATTTCATTTCTTTAGAGATAATCTTTAATATCATATCATATCATATATATATTATTTAACCCTATCATTTAGTAAGGGTGAATATATGTCTATAAGAGGGAACCTCTTTAGAGGATTGACAACAATAATGTTATGACTATTTTAAAACCTATTATTCAATATTATCGAATAATAAATAAATTTGTTGAATAGTTGGTTTTGAGAAGCGAATGGGAGCTTTGAGCTCCCCTTCATAGGCGCATGTCACTTTGAATGAGCCTTTTAATGAGGAAGTTGGACGAGTGGGGGTAGTAGTTTCCCACCCAAATTGGCATGCCAAGAAGGGCATGATAACAAGTTTAGTTATAATTTTTGGAGAGCACCATTCATGAAAAAAAAAGATTTTTGGGTCTTTTCTTTGGGGTGGTGAAGCTTTTTGGGAAGCTGGAGAAGTAAAGAAACTTAGAACAGCTTGAACGGGAACCAGTTTGGGATAGACATTCATAACAGAACGACAGAGGTTGAGTTGGAAATACCTTCACTTTCGAAGGACTGTGCTCAGGTAGAGTGAATAATGTTATTCTTGTATAAACTATGGGTAATGAGTATCTTTTATACTAAGCTCCCATACATGCATTTCATATGGAGCCTATGTTGTTATGTCTGTCACTATGGTATCTTTACCTATGTTAGCTCGAGGCCTTACGACCAAGCTTGCAATCCTGTAAGGCTGAGCCGTATTGCAATGTATTCTTGACTGTGTCTAGGCTCATGGCCTAAGGCCGAGCCATGTTGCAATGTATTCATGACTGTGTCTATGCTCAAGGCCAAAGGCCGAGCTGCATTGTAATGAAATCTTGATTGTAGCTAAGCTCGGGGCCATGGAGCCTGAGTGACATTGCATTTCATTCTTTATTGTATCATCACTCGAGGCCATGGAGGCCGAGCGACACTGTATTGCATTCTTTATTGTACCATTAGCTCTAGGCTAAGGAGGTCAAACTTCTATACATTATACTCCTTATTTGTATTAGAGCTCTTGGCTATGAAAGATGAGCTATATAGCAATATTTATCAAGTTATATCTATAGCTCATGGCCACGAAGGCCAAGCTTAACACATTGAAACTCATACTGTACTGTGGCTCGAGGCCATCTCAGCCGAGCCTATGCATATACTTCAGCATGTATACGTCGAGTAACAACATGGTCTGCATAAAACTATCACAACCATCATGAATGTAAGAGACATCAGATTTCCACAGTCCATGATGATTGTAATTGCATATTTCAGGAAATTAACAGTTAATTTCTTGAAATATGCAATTACAATCATCATGAATGTGTTGATGGATGGTACAGCCTTAAACCAAAAATGTGTTTAAAGTACTCCAATCAAATGTTGACTCAACTTGCATAAGAACCTGATTGTGATATAATAAGGGTTATTAGATTACCCATGGCTAAACTTGTTGCCTTCGACTAAGAGGGTAGTATGATCATTAAAGATCATAACTTTATATTATATGGCAGCTTGCATGCTAGCCAACTCATTAGAAAATAATTTGTTCTACTATTGATAACTACTCTTTATTTTATTAAATGGGGATAGTGTTTATCACCTAAAGCTCTTAAGGGTATAAGAGCTAGCAATCATTAAGAAAACTATTCTATTTTACTAAGGCAAGGTATGCCTAGAATATATCAACCTATAAGATAATTTAATATCAAAATTGAAAACCAAAGAATACCCAAGGTGGTAAATATGGTCGATTATTGATATGACTTAACCACAGAACAAGGTGACGAGGAGTCACAAGTTCAACGTTATGAAAGTAACCCAGTTAGTCGTAACCAACCTATGATGGGAGTTGATTGTCCAAGTATGGACAATGAATTGAATTGATCCCACACATACTAGACCTAGAGAGAAAGGTCAATATAAACTTACTATAGGACATGATAGAGCTTATAAGTCAAGTCAGGGTGGTGGACATACAACAACATTCATTGTGCAAGGTGTATGTATATAAATCTTTGGCCAAAGTAGTGCATCCGTCTTTGCATGCATTGTCAATCCAAAGTGCTCCAGATGGCCTAGTGTCTCTAGTAGTGTCATACATAGTTAGAGTGGATCTATAGTTGTGTGACTGTGATACATTAGGAAGGACACAACACCAGATACTCAGATGGCTAACTTAATGGGTTATAATGTCTAATGTTTCTGTGAAGGGTAGGGCCACTTCTAGTTAGGAAGTTGAGCTGGGGACTGCAAGCCCATGGTTGGTGGAAAAGCGTCAGGATGAAGCTCTCCTTCCTAGGCATGAGGCAAGTTGAGACTTATGGAGAGAGATTTCATTGGTTCCAGATACAGTGTTTTGTATTTGATGACTCGTTGGTCAATTGTAATGTATAAATTGATTCATGATGCCTTGGGCATAACTTGTACATGAATAGTGATGGTTACTCACTAAAGATATGTAAATGATTATTGTATTATAAGCTTTGTTATAAACTATTTAGAATAACATGCTTAAATTGATGAAATGACAATGAATAATTATTATTAAGTTTTGATTTGCATAATCATATTGTTATCTAATCTCTTGATTAAGATGCATGTTTATGTTAAATCTTGAGCATTATGGATAGTGATGTTACATATGGTATCAGAGATACCAGGTTCAATACATGGACCTATGAGCTCACTACTTGATGATTATTTGTATCCAACATTAAGTATGCTAATCTTTGGATGTTCTATGCTAGAATGGTAAGAATTAGAACAACACTTCGAAAGAAGGTAACTGAACATGGATGTTTCCTACATCAACAAAAGATCTTGAAGGCACGAGCCTCAAGGATGAAGAAACTTGAATAGACTGGCTGCCTAGTAGGAGTATGGTTAGTTGATGAGGAAACCTTCGTTGATGCCATGAAATGCATCAAGCAGGAGTTAAGGAAAGCAGAAAGGATGGCTACCTCTAACTCTACTGATGCATCAGTAGGACCCTCTGCCCCTAAAGCACTAGCTGAAGAAAATAATCTGAGGGATTATGATGTACCTAAGGAGATTGTGAAGGAGTACCAGTGTGTACCCTCATCTCCTAAGATAGAATTGAAAATATGACTATGGGAAGTTATCCCAAACTGTAAATGACTTCTAGTAGCAAGGTGTAAATACAATTTTGTAATTTTGGTGGATTATATGTAATCCAATGAAAACTGCAATGCAATGGCAAATTCTAACAATCTTTCCTTTCTTGTTAAAGATTACATGAATGAGAATAGATTTGTATAATGAATGAATTAAATGACATGGAAAAACTAATCCGTGATTAATCTGCAAACTTCAGAAAGAAGTAGATTGCAGCAAAGGTTTAGATTAGAACTAGGATGGGAGACAACCAGGAAGAAGGACATCGTTTAGGGCACTCTGAGTCTAAGTTAGACAAGATCCTGACTTTATTCAAAGAAACAAGAACGAGGGTAGAAACTCTTGAACAGGAGGTCAGGGGCCGACAAGGACCCAGGTGGGATGCCTATGATGGGGGTCATGGCAAGGAACACCATAATGACACCACCCAAAGTGAGCATGAAGAAAATAACTCCAAGGCTAGGAAAGAAGAGGATAGGAGGAGGCATATGGATTTGGAACTATCCCGAGACATGAAAAGGTCATGCCTCCTAAATTTGATGGATCCGTAAGCAGAGATGCCACGGAGGCATGGCTTACAGAAATGGAAAAATATTTTGAAATAAGAAACTATAATGAGGTCACTAAAGCTATGTGGGGAGCATTCCAGCTAGCAGGTGAAGCATCCACATGGTGGATGAACAAAAAGATGGAACTAGGCTTGAGGTCTAAACACCTTACATGTGACAGGTTCGTAGAACTTTTTAGGCAAAGATGGTTGCCTCAACTATTCTATTATCAAAAACTTATAGACTTTTAGAATTTGAAATAGGGTGATATGACTATGAATGAATATTGGGAAAAATTCACCTGACTGCTGAAGTATGTGCCACAGAACCAACAAGATGAGAAATTATGCATTTAGAAGTTCATAATGGGGTTGAACGCCCAGATTGGGGGCAAGGTTGATGTTCACGGTCCTACTACAATGGACCAGGTCTATGAAAAGGCCATCAAACATAAACAAAAATTGAAATCTATGTCGGCTTATAGAGAGAGGAACCGAAAGAGATATAATTGGTCTCAATCCTTGCAATCCTCTAAGAAAAAGGGGAAGAAACAAGATTATTTTGAGAAAAATGATAAGGGGGACAAACATAAACAAACTGAGTCCAAGGGAGAGAAAAAAAGGAATAATCACTCCAAGAAGAATGGAGACAGTTTTGACAAACCTCAGGAGAGGCGAGGACTAGTAGGTGGATGCTACACTTGTGGCAGAGATCACTACACCAATTAGTGTCCCAAGAAAACACAAGGAGCAAAACCAAGAGGAAACCCTCTACCCTCTCAACAAGCGGCATTCCAACAACGCATTCATGTAGCTTTGGACAACAGGTAAGCCGAATACCAAATAACTCCATTTAAGACAACATGTATTTTATTTGTACTTCCGATTTTAGTTTTGATTGATACTGGTGCTACCTAATGCTTTGTTTCCCCTAAAATTGCTAGTAAAATTCCTAGAAAAGATGGATTCATTGCAAACACATGGTCTGTTGAGTATGCAAATCACACCAAGGCTCAGGTAGAGCAATGCCTGTTTGAGGCTAGGGTTGAACTTCTGAGCTTTACCACAGAAGTAAATCTTTATGTAGCCCCACTAGGCTCATACAATGTTATCCCAAGGATAAATCAGCTATGAAGACATTGAGACAAAGTGGATTGTTATGCCAAAATAGTAGATTGTTTGGCTGATTTAGGAAACAAAGTCTTTCTGCAAGGGAAACCTAGGGAAATCAAAATAAGACAAATTTTTGCTCTGCAAATGAAAAGAGCTCAAAGAAAAGGGTGCCAACTTTTCATGGTCAAAATGGAAAAGCTTAATGAAATTGAGGAAACTTATTTCCAAGATGACTTAGTGTTTTATGAATCGCATAAACTTAATGGAGTTGGGATGAAGGAGTCCATAGGTTAGGAAAGATCAGATATGGACAGGCACCCCTTCCTTAGAGATTTTGAGGATGTATTTCTGGATGAATTACAAGGATTACCTCCTAAAAGAGCCTTTAATTTCACCATTGATATAATTCATGGGTCAGAGCCTATTTCTAAATCCCACTATAGAATGACCACTATAGAACTAATGGAGCTAAAAGATCAATTACATGAGTTGTTAGACAAAGAGTTGACAAGACCTAGTGTGTTGCCATGGGGAGCCCCAATTACTTTTGTGAAAAAGAAAGATGGCACTTTGTGATTGTGCATAGATTACCACATGTTGAATGAAGAAACCATTAAGAATAAATACCCATTACCTCGCATCGATGATCTTTTCGATTAGATGAGGGGAGCAACCGTGTTTTCAAAGATCGCTCTTCGATTTGGATATCACCAATTGAGGTTGAAGGATGTGGACATCCATAAGACAGCTTTTAGAACCAGGTATGGACATTATGAATTCACTGTCCTACCTTTTGGATTGACAAATGCACCGGCGGTGTTTATGAATCTTATGAACAGTGTGTTCAGGGACTGTCTTGACAAGTTTGTCTTAGTGTTTCTTGATGACATTTGATCTATTCTAAGAATGAGGACGAGCATTTACAACATTTAAGAATTGCTCTTCAGAGGTTGAGAGAGCATAAACTGTATGGCGAGCTCTCCAAATGTACTTTCTTTCAAAAGGAGGTACAATACTTGGGCCACATACTTTCAGCTAAAGGGATAGTTGTGGACCCAACTAAAATTAAGGCTATTTTGTAATGGCCAATACCAAGAAATGTACATGAGGTCCGAAGTTTCATGGGCCTTGCTAGTTATTACAGGAAGTTTGTGAAAAACTTCTCTAAAATTGCATATCCTATAACTTCCTTACAAAGAAAAGGTAGGAAATTTGAATGGTCAGATAAGTGCTAGGAGGCCTTTGACCTACTGAAGGAAAAATCAACTTCAGTGCCAATTTTGAAAGTATCCGACCCAGAGGGTCAATTTGTAGTCATTACCAATGCCTTAGGAGAAGGCTTAGGTGGTGTACTAGTCCAAGATGGACATGTTATCGATATGAATCGTGTAAACTGAAAAATTATGAACAAAATTATTCCCCACATGATTTGGAACTTGCAACAGTCATTCATGTACTTCAAATGTGGAGACACTATCTGCTTGGAAAACCTTTTGACCTAAAAATAGATCATCAGAGACTCAAATATCTGTTCACTCAACCACATCTTAATGCCCGACAAAGAAGATGGTTGGAATTCATCTAGGATTATGATTTCGAGATAAAATATATACAAGGAAAAGAAAATCTGGTGGCATATGCTTTGAGTAGGAGAAGGCACATCTCCTCTATGATTTCTATACATTCTAATTTTAGGAATCAGGTGCTACAAAAATCTAAGGGAGATGAGTTTTACGAGCATGTAAAACAAGCCCTTGAAGAAAACCCCTAGAATCTAAGATATGAAGGATTTAACCTTGAACCAGTTGGGTTATTAAGGTTTAAGGGAAGGATGTACGTACCTAACTCAATAGAGTTAAGGAATATGGTATGGAAGGAGGTTCATTCTGCACCATATTCTGGGCATCCTGGAGTAACGAAGTTACTTGCTGATGTAAAACCACTATATTTATGGAAAGGAATAAAGAGGGACACCACAAATTTTGTAGCTACATGTATTGAATGCCAGAGGGTGAAGGCGGAACACCATCACCTGGCAGGGCTCTTATATCCTTATGAAATTCTTGAGTGGAAATGGCAAATTATAAGCATGGAATTTGTGCAAGGGCTTCCTATGTCAAGGAACATGCACAATTCTATCTTGGTTGTGGTGGATAGACTCATCAAAGCCTCTCATTTTAGACCTGGAAACTTGATGGATGGAGCACCCGTCATTGCTCAAAAATTTGTTTAAGAGATTTTTAGACTGCATGGCATTCTTGAGAAGATTATCTTAGATAGGGATGTGCAAATGACATCGAGGTTTTGGAAAACCTTGTTCTCTTCACTTGGAACTCAGTTTAATATAAGCTTTACTTATCATCCTGAAATAGATGGACAAACTGAGAGGGTGAACCAAGTGCTGGAGGACTTAAGGATGTACTACATGGATCGATAGTGCAAGCGAGAGGATTATCTTCCTCCAGTGGAATTTACCTACAATAATTACTATCACTTAGCTATTAAGATGGCTCCATTTGAGGCATTATATGGATGGAAGTGTCAGACTCATATAAGCTGGGACAAGCTGGAAGATAGGGTTAGCCTTGGTCTAGAAATGCTATCAGAGATGGAAGAGCAAGTCCATCTGATTAAGAGAAGGCTAGTAGAGGCCAATGATAGAAAAAAGAGTTATGTAGATGCCAAGCACATCGAAAGGCATTTCACAATGGAGGAGAAAGTTCTCCTAAGGGTAAAACCTCATAAATTTTCCATTAAATTTAGAAAGATGTCCAAACTGGAACAAATATACATGGGTCCTTCTGAAGTTCAAGAGGAAGTCAACCTAGTAGCATACAAAATTGCTCTACTGCCAACACTTGCCATGATGCATAATGTGTTTCATGTTTTATATTTGAAAAAGTGTAATTCTACTGATAATCAAAATCCTATGCTTGATTGGAATACTCTACAGGTGAAAGACCCATGAGTGGTAGTGATCGAGCCCATCAAGGTGCTCGAAACGCATAAGCTACGCTTACATAACAATGAAATAAAATAGTGCAAGGTCCAGTGGAGCCAATATGCAGAGGAAAATGCCACCTGGGAAAATTATGATGACTTTCCTGCTAGATTTCCTCATCTTTTCTAAAACATTTGTTTTATTATGCTCTTGAAAACATTTTCTTATTATGTTGATTTACTTTTAAGACAATTAATCATCAGGGATGATGATTCTTATGGGGGGAGATATGCTACATCCTCAACTTACAATTAGACTTAATCATTAACTTTGCATGATAATCATGAGGATTAGTCATAGTTAACTGATTTGATATTATGGAAATATCTGATTTGATCTTTGATTATGTGGTTAATGACTCATGTTAATTAGTTTTGTACATTAAATGACTTATATTATGGATATGATAATGATGCACTAATCATGGTTTTGTGGTCCTGAGTTTGAACAAGCAAACGTCCCTCAGAGAAGGAAGGAGAGTATCATCTCAGAGGAAGGGTTATACGTTGAGAAAACAAGATTGATTATCCATCTGAGTATTGGTTTCCATGTCCTTCTAAATCCCTTGTAAGTTGTCATGAGTTATGTCTCCTTTCTTAGTAATTATGTTCTATGCGAGTCATTTTGTCGATGGTGCTATCACGACAAGATATGACAACTAGATGATGTTCCTAGAACATCGTCACAATACGAGAGATAGTTGTGTTAAGAGATGGAAATATCTCTCATTATCCTATTTGTATGGGGATATTATTTCCTAGTCATTCAACTAAGGGTTATTTTCAATTTAGGGGGAGTATTACTCAACCCCGACAACCGACAATCTTGTTGTGTATTGTATTTTGATTTCATTTCTTTAGAGATAATCTTTCATATCATATATATATTATTTAACCCTATCATTTAGTAAGGGTGAATATATGTCTATAAGAGGGAACCTATTTAGAGGATTGGCAACAATAATGTTATGACTATTTTAAAACCTATTATTCAATATTATTAAATGATAATAAAATTTGTTGAATAGTTGGTTTTGAGAAGCGAATGGGAGCTTTGAGCTCACCCTTCATAGGAGCATGTCACTTTGAATGAGCCTTTTAATGAGGAAGTTGGCCGAGTGGGGGTGGTAGTTTCCCACCCAAAACAACATGCCAAGAAGGGCATGATAACAAGTTCAGTTATCATTTTTGAAGAGCACCATTCATGAAAAAAAGGTTTTTGGGTCTTTTCTTTGGGGTGGCGAAGCTTTTTGGGAAGCTGGAGAAGTAAAGAAACTTAGAATATCTTGAACGGGAACTAGTTTGGGGTAGACATTCATAACAAAATGATAGAGGTCGAGCTGGAAATACCTTCTCTTTCGAAGGATTGTGCTCAAGTAGAGTAAAGAATGTTATTCTTGTATAAACTATGGGTAATGAGTATCTTTTATACCGAGCTCCCATACATGCATTTTGTATGGAGTGTATGCTATTATGTCTATCACTATGGTATCTTTACCTCTGTTAAATTCTTTTTGGCAATAGCTTGAGGCCTTAAGTTTGAGCTTGCAATCTTGCAAGGCTGAGCCATATTGCAATGTATTCTTGACTGCGTCTAGGCTCATGGCCTAAGGCCGAGCCATGTTGCAATGTATTCATGATTGTGTCTATGCTCAAGGCCAAAGGCCGAGCTGCATTGTAATGAAATCTTGACTATAGCTAAGCTTGAGGCCATGGAGGTCGAGTGGCATTGCATTTCATTCTTTATTGTATCATCGCTCGAGGCCATGGAGGTCGAACGACATTGTATTGCATTCTTTATTATACCATTAGCTCGAGGCCAGGGAGGCCAAACTTCTATACATTATACTCCTTATCTGTATTAGAGCTCTTGACTATGAAAGCTGAGCTATATATAGCAATATTTATCAAGTTATATCTATAGCTCATGGCCACGAAGGCTAAGCTTAACACATTGAAACTCATACTGTACCGTGGCTCGAGGCCATCTTGGTCAAGCCCACGATACCCTTCAGCATGTATATGTGGAGTAACGATGTGGTCTGCATAAAAATATCACAACCATCATGATTGTACTGATGACCGATATGATTTTAACCAAAACAGTGCTTAAAGCACTCAAATCAAATGTTGACTCAACTTGCATAAGAACCTGAATGTGATATAATAAGGGTTATTAGATTACCCATGGCTAAACTTGTTGCCTTCGACTAAGAGGGTGGTATGATCATTAAAGATCATAGTTATATTATATGACAACTTGGATGCTAGCCAAGTCATTAGAAAATAATTTGTTCTACTATTGATAAATACTCTTTATTTTATTAAACGGGGATAGTGTTTATCACCTAAATCTCTTAAGGGTATAAGAGCTATCAATCATTAAGAAAACCATTCTATTTTACTAAGGCAAGGTATGCCTAGAGTATTTCAACCTATAAGATAATTTAATATTGAAATTGTAAACCATAGAACACCTAAGGTGGTAAATATGGTTGATTATTGATATGACTTGACTGCGGAACAAGGTGACGAGAAGTCACAAGTTCAACATTACGAAAGTAACCTAGTTAGTCGTAACTAACCTATGATGGGAGTCGATTGTCTAGGTATGGACAATGAATCAAATTGATCCCACACATACTAGACCTAGAGATAAAGGTCAATATAAACTTACTATAGGACATGATAGCTTATAAGTCGAGTTAGGGTGGTGGACATACAACGACGTTCATTGTGCAACGTGTATGTATGTAAATCTTTGGCCAAAGTAATGCATTTGTCTCTGCATTCATTTTTGGTCCAAAGTGCTCTAGATGGCCTAGTGTTTGTAGTAGTGTCATACATAGTTAGAGTGGATCTATAGTTGTGTGACCATGAGACATTAGGAAGGACACAACACCAGATACTCAGATGGCTAACCTAATGGGTTCTAATGTCTAACCTTTCCGTGAAGGGTAGGGCCACTTCCAATTAGGAAGTTGAGTGTTGGACCGCAGGTCTGTGGTTGGTGGAAAAACACCAGGATGATGCTCTCCTTCCCAAGCATGAGAAAAGATGAGACTTATGAAGATAGATGTCATTGGTTCCAGATATAGTGTTTTGTATTTGATGACTTGTTGGTCAATTTTAATGTATAAATTGATTCGTGATGCCTTGGGCATAACTTGTACTTGAATAGTGATGGTTACTCACTGAAGATATGTAAATGATTATTGTATTATAAGCTTTGTTATATTCTATTTAAAATAACATGCTTAAATTGATGAAATGATAATGAATCATTATGATTAAGTTTTGATTTGCATAATCATGTTGTTATCTATGTTAAATTTTGAGCATTATGGATAGTGATGTTACATATGGTATTAGAGTTGCCAGGTTCAATACATTGACCTATAAGCTCACTACTTGATGATTATTTATATCCAAAATTAAGTATGCTAATGTTTGGATGTTCTATGCTAGAATGGTATGAATTAGAACAACACCTCGAAGGAAGATAACTAAATATGGACTTTACCTACGTCAACAAAAGATCTTGAAGGCACGAGCCTCAAGGATGAAGAAACTTGAACAGATGGCTGCCTAGTAGGAGCATGGTTAATTGATGAGGAAACCTTTGTTGATGCAATGGAATGCATCAAGCATGAGTTAAGGAAAGCAGAAAGGATGGTTTCCCCTAACTCTATTGATGCATTAGCAGGACCCTCTACCCCCAAAGCACCAGCTGAGGAAAATAATCTTAGGGATTATGATGTCCCTAAGGAGATTGTGAAGGAGTACCAGTGTTTATCCTCATCTCCTAAGACAGAAATGCAAATATGAATATAGGAAGTTATCCCAAATTGTAAATGACTTGCACAAGCAAGGTGTAAATACAATTTTTTAATTTTGGTGGATTATATGTAATCCAACGAAAACTACAATGCAAGGGCAAATTCTGATAATCTTTCCTTTCTTGTTAAAGATTACATAAATGAGAATGGATTTGTATAATGAATGAGTTAACTGACATGGAAAAACTAATCTGTGATTAATCTGTAAACTTTAGGAAGAAGTAGATTGCAGCAAAGGTTCATATTAGAACCAGGATGGGAGATAGGCTGATGCAGAGGCATCCACACTATAACCTTACAATACAGCATGGACGTCTGCAGCCCATCATCATCATCATCATCATCACCATCATCATCATATTTTGCTTAACACTGTCAGCATCATCATATTTCCCGCGCCGACCGATATCCTCCTGATGACAAGCCTTCGCACTTTCGCCTACCAACAGCATCACCTTATTCGATTATCGACAGCATCATCATGTTCGACCAGCGCGAACATCCTCCTGACGTCCACTGTTCACTTCCGCGACAACTTCCGTCTTCACTATCTTCAGCATCATGATATTCAACATCATGATAATCAACAGGATAAAGAACATCCGGTTCCTCCCATTTATCCTGATGATGACCAACCTTCACTTCTCGCACCGTCCCTTTGATGCTGACGTCACCCGATATCCTGATGACGTATATCCTGATGACGATGACGTCACCTGTAGCTCCTCAATATCCTGCTGCTCCGCAATATCCTGATGACGTATATCCTGATGATGATGACGTCATATCCTGCTGTTGGCCAAACTTAAACTTTTTCGGCCCGCGATCAACCTGATCTTCTACCTTATGCCGATACGCTCCTCCTCGGCCCTCCTGATGATGATCACCCCGACGCACTTTCACTTCATGCACTCGATAGCATCATGCTCTTCTCCACTTATCCGGATGACGATGCCCGAAGCGACTGCAGGATATTCACCAAATTATCCTGATGATGCGGTTTTGACAAACTTTCAGCTTTAGCGGATTTTCGCTGTTCTGATCCGCCGAACCTCCTGGGATGACTCGATCCTCTCTCAGGGTGATCTTCCACACTTTATCAGCTCGACCTAGCACATGCCCATGCTAGGGTCTTCAATACCTTTCAGCCACGATCCTGCACACATGCATGCGAACAAACAAACTAACACCTACCCTACTGTACATAACCATTCCACCGATCAGACAAATCAACCGGTGGAATGGATCAGTGAATCCATGAAACCACCCAAACCAGCAAATCAATTACACAAAGGAGATCAGACAGAAAACGAAAAACAACAGGATCTCTTATTCGATTTCAAAAGATGCTATTACAATATTCAGTCGCTCTCTCTCTCAGTAAAGCCTGATCGATGATCTACAGTCAACCGATCCTCATGCTTAAATAGATTTGTCTTTGAGTACTACTGACCCGACTCCAAGCGGCTGGGAAATCTCTCCAAGCGGCTGGGAGATCCAACCGAACATACATCATGACAACTGTCCTAACAAACTGGCTAAAAATAGCAAAGCGTGGTCAGCATGATCTTATCATGATCAGCATGACCTTATTACATGCGTTGGTCTTATCAGACCTTCTTGGAAACATAAACAAGACCTAAAACTACTAACTGCCTCATGAAGGCCAGCTATCAGGTAGGTGCTCCTGCACCATACTCCCCAATAGAAAAGAACTCATGTCCCATGAGTTTAGTATGTGGAAGTCCTCCACCTCTACACTTTGCCTTTGCAATATGCTGAACTATTCCAGCTTTGTCCTCTGCTGGCTCTTGGCTGCTCCAAGACTTCTGAACTGTAACTTGCTTTCTGGCAAGTAAATCCTCATGCCTGTCAATGTAGGCCTTTTTCTCATATACCTTGGGTTTGTCAGGTTGTCTGACCAGAACCTCTGGCTGAACTGCCTCTTGAACTGTTGCACTGTTCAATCCTATCTTCCTTTCAATCTTTATAGGACAAGCAATAGTCCCAACTATGACAACATCCTTGTCATTCCTCTCAACTGATTGCTGTTTGCAAACCTGTTTCTACACCTGCTGCTGACCTCTGTCAGTCACAACTAAAACTTTCTTCAACCTGTTGTCCTTAACAACTTCTTTTCCTGCAGTATCCTTATCTGCCTTTATGCCTGCTCCTCTAGGCATCTGCACATACTCCTTCTTTCCCATCAAAATGATTTTGGCTGCCCCCTGTGCTGCAGCATCTGCCTGCAATGGCATCAACTTCATAGTTTTCCCATCTTTCTTGATGGTGTAGGTATTAGCATACCCATCATACAGTACCCTTCTATCAAATTGCCATGGTCTACCCAATAGTAGGTGACAACATTCCATGGGCAAAATATCACACAAAATTCTATCATGATATGCTCCAATCTGAAAATCCACATATGCCTGTTCAGAGACAAAAAGTGATTGACTATCACTCACCCAAGATGCCTTGTAAGGGTGTTGATGTGGAATCCTTTCCAAATTCAGTTTATCCACCATTTCCTGAGATACCATGTTGTCTGTTGAACCAGTATCAATGACAACCTTACATTTTTTACCTTTGCTCTTGCAGATGGTCTTGAAAAGAGCTCTTCTTTGTGGGGATTCTTTGTCATGTACCTTCATGGTAGTTGATGTTCTTCTCATCATCAGAGACTCTCCACTCTCTGGGTATGCATAATTATCAGGCTCCTTATCCTTGTGATAAGTGTTTGAACTCTGCACACTTTGCTCTACTGTCTCTTCTTGTACAAGTTGTACTCTCTTGTCATTTGTTCTATCATTTCTGGATGATGAACCTTTGTTTTCTGGACATTTGAAAGATGGATGACCAAACTCACCACAGGTGTAACATTTTCCTGAAAATGTAGTAGAACCTCTACCACCTCCAAATCTTCCTCTATTACCTTTCCATCCACCTCTGAAATCAGACTGTCCCTGTCCTTTACCAGTGTCTTCGTGACCCTCATTGGTTTGCTTTTGTGTAGGGGCTGCTCCTCTTCCCCTCATATTATTTCCTCTTCCTCTCATGGACTTATCATGTCCTCTATTCATCTTTTCTTCAATCCTAATTGCCATTTGATAACAATCCTCCACATTCTTAGGGTTAGCTAAAACTAACTCATCCTGTATGTTAAATCTCAAACCAGCCAAGTACCTAGCCACCTTTTCTACCTCATTCTCATGATGACCAGATCTCATACTCAACTTATAAAACTCCTCAGTATATGCCTTCACATCCCTTTCCTTCTGCTTTAAAAATTGCAGCTTCTTAAACATCTGAATTTCATAATCCCTTGGCAAGAATTTACCTTTGATCCTTGCTACCATCTTATCCCATGAAGTGATCTTTGACTTCCCTTGTTTCCTTCTCTCAGATTGTACATAATCCCACCAAACCAAAGCATGACCTCCTAACTTGGTCTTTGCAATCTTTAACTTCTGATCCTTAGCAACATCTTGACATTCAAAGTGATTATCAAGTGCAGCAATCCAATCCAACAACTCATCTTCATTCAAACTTCCAGTATACTTGGAAACATCAACCTTTACCTTAGGTTTATCATTCTGCACTGCCTTTAACAGTTTTGCCAGTCTCTGGTCTTCAGCATCCAGATCTTCAGCTACCTCTTCATACTCTTCTACAGCATCTTCATCTTCTTCAGACTCACTATCTTCCACTTCCCTCTTTTTGTTCTTTTCCAGGGCTATAAGCCTGGCTTGAAGTGCTTCAGCAAGCTCCTTCATCTTCCTCATCTCTCTGGCATGTTTCTCCTTCATCTCCTGCAATTCCCTTGCAGTACCACTACCTTTAGGAGGCATTTTGTCAACCTCTCACTCAACACACAACACAATCAACTCTACCTCTGCCCTTTCGGTGACAGAATCAACACACAACAGTCCAGATGTTTTGTTGAGCTCTGATACCACTATGATGCAGAGGCATCCACACTATAACCTTACAATACAGCATGGACGTCTGCAGCCCATCATCATCATCATCATCATCACCATCATCATCATATTTTGCTTAACACTGTCAGCATCATCATATTTCCCGCGCCGACCGATATCCTCCTGATGACAAGCCTTCGCACTTTCGCCTGCCAACAGCATCACCTTATTCGATTATCGACAGCATCATCATGTTCGACCAGCGCGAACATCCTCCTGACGTCCACTGTTCACTTCCGCGACAACTTCCGTCTTCACTATCTTCAGCATCATGATATTCAACATCATGATAATCAATAGGATAAAGAACATCCGGTTCCTCCCATTTATCCTGATGATGACCAACCTTCACTTCTCGCACCGTCCCTTTGATGCCGACGTCACCCGATATCCTGATGACGTATATCCTGATGACGATGACGTCACCTGCAGCTCCTCAATATCCTGCTGCTCCACAATATCCTGATGACGTATATCCTGATGATGATGATGTCATATCCTGCTGTTGGCCAAACTTAAACTTTTTCGGCCCGCGATCAACCTGATCTTCTACCTTATGCCGATACGCTCCTCCTCGGCCCTCCTGATGATGATCACCCCGATGCACTTTCACTTCATGCACTCGATAGCATCATGCTCTTCTCCACTTATCCGGATGACGATGCCCGAAGCGACTGCAGGATATTCACCAAATTATCCTGATGATGCAGTTTTGACAAACTTTCAGCTTTAGCGGATTTTCGCTGTTCTGATCCGCCGAACCTCCTGGGATGACTCGATCCTCTCTCAGGGTGATCTTCCACACTTTATCAGCTCGACCTAGCACATGCCCATGCTAGGGTCTTCAATACCTTTCAGCCACGATCCTGCACACATGCATGCGAACAAACAAACTAACACCTACCCTACTGTACATAACCATTCCACCTATCAGACAAATCAACCGGTGGAATGGATCAGTGAATCCATGAAACCACCCAAACCAGCAAATCAATTACACAAAGGAGATCAGACAGAAAACAAAAACAACAGGATCTCTTATTCGATTTCAAAAGATGCTATTACAATATTCAGTCGCTCTCTCTCTCAGTAAAGCCTGATCGATGATCTACAGTCAACCGATCCTCATGCTTAAATAGATTTGTCTTCGAGTACTACTGACCCGACTCCAAGCGGCTGGGAAATCTCTCCAAGCGGCTGGGAGATCCAACCGAACATACATCATGACAACTGTCCTAACAAACTAGCTAAAAATAGCAAAGCGTGGTCAGCATGATCTTATCATGATCAGCATGACCTTATTACATGCGTTGGTCTTATCAGACCTTCTTGGAAACATAAACAAGACCTAAAACTACTAACTGCCTCATGAAGGCCAGCTGTCAGGTAGGTGCTCCTGCACCATAGGCAGGAAGAAGGATATCCTTTAGGGCACTCTGAGTCTAAGGTAGACTAGATCCTGACTTTATTGAAAGAAACAAGAACGATGGTAGAAACTCTTGAACAAGAGGTCAGGGGCCGATAAGGACCTAGGCAGGATGCCTATGATGGGGGTGATGGTGAGGAATGCCATAATGACACCACCCAAAGTGAGCACGGAGAAAATAACTCTGAAGCTAGGAAAGAAGAGGATAGGAGGAGCCATATGGCTTTGGAACTATCCCAAGACATGAAAAGGTCATGCCTCTTAAATTTGATGGATCCATTTGGCTTACAGAAATGGAAAAATATTTTAAAATTAGAAACTATAATGAGGTCACTAAAGCTGTGTGGGGAGCATTCCAGCTGGTAGGTGAAGCATCCACATGGTGGATGAACAAAAAGATTGAACTAGGTTTGAGGTCTACAAGCCTTACATGGGTCAAGTTTGTAGAACTTTTCAGGCAAAGATGGTTGCCTCAACTATTCTATGATCCGGAACTTATAGACTTTTAGAATTTAAATTAGGTTGATATGACTGTGCATGAATATTGGGAAAAATTCACCCGACTATTGAAGTATATGCGACATAACAACAGGATGAGAAATTCTGCATTTAGAAGTTCATAATGGGGTTGAATGCCTAGATTGGGAGTGAGATTGATGTTCACAGTCCTACTACAATGGACCAGGTCTATGAAAAGGCCATCAAATAGGAACAAAAACTAAACGCTATGTCAGCTTATAGCTCAAAAGGAACCAAAAGATATATAATTGGTCTCAATCCTCGCAATGCTCTAAGAAAAAGGGGAAGAAACATGATTATTTTGAGAAAAATGATAAAGGGCCCAAACATAAACAAACTGAGTCCAAGGGAGAGAAAACGGGGAATAATCACTCCAAGAAGAATGGAGACAATTCTGGCAAACCTCAAGAGAGGCGAGGACCAGTAAGTGGATGCTACACTTGTGGTGGAGATCACTATGCCAATTAGTGTCCCAACAAAACATAGGGAGCACAACCAAGAGGAAACCCTCTACCCTCTCAATAAGTGACATTCCAGAAATGCATTCATGCATCTTTGGACAACAGGCAAGTTGCATACCAAATAAGTCCAATTGAGACAACAAGTATTTTATTTAGACTTCTGATTTCAGTTTTGATTGATATTGGTGCTACCGAATGCTTTGTTTCCCCTAAAATTGTTAGTAAAATTCCTAGAAAAGATGGATTCATGGAAAACACATGGTCTGTTGAGTATGCAAATCACACCAAGGCTCAAGTAGAGTAATGCCTGTTTGAGGCTAGGGTTGAACTTCCGAGCTTTACCACGGAAGTAAATCTTTATGTAGCGCCACTAAGCTCATACAATGTTATCCTAGGGATAAATTGGCTATAGAGACATCGAGCCAAAGTGGACTGTTATGCCAAAATAGTAGTGTTTGGATGATTTAGGAAAGAAAGTCTTTCTACAAGGAAAACCTAGCGAATTCAAAATAAGACAAATTTCTTCTCTGCAAATGAAAAGAGCTCAAAGAAAAGGGTGCAAGCTTTTCGCAGTCAAAATGGAAAAGATTAATGAAAGTAAGGAAACTTATTTCCAAGATGACTTAATGTTTTATGAATCCCAGAAACTTAATGAAGTTGGGATGAAGAAGTCCATAGGTCAGGAAAGATCATATATGGACAGGTACCCCTTCCTTAGAGATTTTGAGGATGTATTTCTGGCTGAATTACCAAGATTACCTCCTAAAAGGGCCTTTCATTTTTCCATTGATATAATTCTTGGGTTAGAGCCTATTTCTAAGACCCCCTATAGAATGACAACTACAGAACTAATGGAGCTGAATTTAGCTTTATTACATGAGTTGTTAGACAAAGAGTTGATTAGACCCAGTGTGTCTCCATGGGGAGCCCCAATTATTTTTGTGAAAAAGAAAGATGGCACTTTGTGGTTGTGCATAGATTACCACATGTTGAATAAATCAACCATTAAGATTAAATACCCATTACCTCGCATCGATGATATTTTCAATTAGATGAGGGGAGCAACCGTGTTTTCCAAGATTGATCTTTGATCTGGATATCACTAATTGAGGTTGAAGGATGAGGACATCTATAAGACAACTTTTAGAACTAGGTATGGACATTATGAATTCACTGTCCTACTTTTTGGATTGACAAATGCGCCAGCGACAATTATGAATCTTATGAACAGTGTGTTCAAGGACTGTTTGGACAAGTTTGTCTTAGTGTTTCTTGATGACATTTTGATCTATTCTAAGAATGAGGATGAGTATTTATAGCATTTGAGAATTATTCTTTAGTGTTTCAAAAGGAGATACAATACTTGGGCCACATAATTTTAGCTAAAGGGATAGTTGTGGACCCAACTAAAATTAAGGCTATTTTGGAATGGCCAATACCAAGAAACATACATGAGGTCCAAAGTTTCATGGGCCTTGCTAGTTATTACAGGGAGTTTGTGAAAAACTTCTCTAAAATTACATATCCTATAACTTCCTTACAAAGAAAAGGTAAGAAATTTGAATGATCAGATAAGTGTCAGGATGCCTTTGTGATATCCCGATAAGGTCCAAGACACAACTTGAATTAATTACAAATCATATGGATAATGATATAATGATATTATAATGACAATAATAATGATCATTGATAAAAGTGATTAATTATTATGATAATAATAATTGTTGTGTAATATAAATTAAATATACATTTCATTTATCTAAATATATACAAATATATATATATATATATATATATACATACATAATACCAATTGACAATATATAAATAATATATATATATATATATATATATATATATACACAATAATATTAATAATATATATAATAGTATAATATAGAGATATTATAAATATTATAACAAAAACTACAATATATAAATATTAAAATAGGCTAGAGGCTGACTCAAAGAAGAGTCGTGGTAGACAAAGGGTGCAACGATCCATAAAGATTGCACCTCATGGGAGTACCACCCTCGATTGGGAGGTATCTAAGAGGTAGCGAATGATGGGTTGAGGAAATAGGGAATGGAGAAAAAACAAGATAAGCCAGTCAGGAAAAAGAAGAAGAAATAGTCAACAGTATAAGGAGCGATCGATAGGTATGTACACTTTCCATATTTATAGTTTAGACAATATAAGTGTTGTAATATAATAATATGAATATAGAAAATGAATATTCTTTATATAATTATAATAAAAATAAAAATATATTACCATCATTGTATGCATAAACATTCATTATGTATAAGTATGTATATAGAATATGAATGATAATATGAGAATAGATAGGAGTGTAGAAATAAGGTAAATTTGAATACATATATGAATGAAACATGATATAGATGTGAATATGTTATATATATCTATATATATATATATATATATATATATATATATATATATATATATATATATATATATATATATATGAAAGGAAACTAGAAATAAATGTGAATTTGAATGCAATGAATATGAATATGGAATGAATGAATGGGAGACATGAGTTGGACTTAGACATATGGGTCAAGCCAACTATGTTGCCAAAGTCTACATAGGTTGGACTTAGACATATGAGTCAAGACAACTATGTAGATCAAGGTTGGACTTAGACACATGAGTTAAGCCAACTAATATATGGGATTGGACTTGACATATGAGTCAAGCCAACAATGGCATGGGATTGGACTTGACATATGAGTCAAGCCAACCATGACCAAAACTCAACATGAATTGGGCTTGACATATGAGTAAAGCCAACCATGACCAAAACTCAACAAGAATTGGACTTGACATATGAGTCAAGCCAACCATGTTCTCACTCCATGATAAGAATATATTTTGGTAAGAGTTTACATTTCAAGTTTAATATATGATTGAACTAACACTCATATTAACATTGATTCTATATGTATATATTGTACTAGTGTTTAATATGTGATGATTGCAGGATCCATTTTTGAGGAATCCTAATGAAGAAAATAATAACATGTAAGTCAATTCCCTAATCCTAAATTATTAAAGTTATGATTGTAGGGTTTAATCTAGAAGGGGACATTACAATTGGTATTAGAGCAAAGATTCTGCCATCCTATGAAAAATAATTAATGCAAACATATCAAAGGAGGGGAAGAGCAATGAGTAAACAATTGAGCAATGATTAAGAGCCTTCATGGAGCAAACCGCTCAAACCACCCAAGCCCTCGTGGAACAAAATCAACTCCTCATTCAAACCATTCAAAACATGAGTAATAACTTGAAACCTAACCAAATCAATGGAAGTGATGCAAATTCCCACCAATCAGAAAATGATAATGACATCTCTCCAAGAACATCTGACCATAGACCAACCAAACCTTCTTTCCTACCAAAGAGGACCAAGGGGAAAGAGAAGAAGAAAATTCACCACCTTTGGATAATGTTGATAAAATACTAGAGAACTATTCTAGACTAGACCCCGAACTTAGAAAAAAATGTTCCCTTTAAAGATTATTGTGATGCTAAATTGAAAGTTATCCCTGACAGGAAGAGGAAAGGAAAGATCGACAAAGATCTAAAAGAAAGAATAAGTAAGATAACTCTCCATAGCTTTGATGGATCTGGGAAGTATTCAGCACGTTCATGGATCCAAAAGTTAGATACATATCTCTCACTAAGTCCCATGACAGAAGAAAATACAATCAAATTCACAGTGTTGCACTTGACCGGAACGACCCACAAATGGTGGCACCATGGTCTCATTACACAGGGTAGAGAAGATTCCATCACTTATGATGAATTTACACAAAAACTCATCAAGGGATTTGATCAAAAGCATCCACAATGGTATTTCAAAGAATTAACCCAACTTAAACAAAGGGGATCAGTGGAAGAATTTTCCATCGACTTCAAAAAATTGGCAGCCATGGTACCAGAAATATCTCAAGAAAGACTTGCCTATCTCTTTTTAGAAGGATTAAAGGAATCCACCTGCAACATAGAAAGCATTATGGAACCCACAAGCTTAGAGGAAGCCATCATAAAAGAAATGAAATTTGATACTCAACCCTCCTGAGATAGATCTAAGAATTTTACATCAAACACATACACTAAATATCCCCCTAAGGGAGACAAACATAAGAGAGAATCCCAAAGAGGAACTCCATGCTATCATTGCCATGAACCATGGGAGCGGGGACACATATGTGAAGAAATGAAAAGCCAGCGTGATGATCTAAGAAGGAAAAATCTATGCTTTAAATGAAAAGAACCATGGAAACAAGGACACACATGTGAGAGAAGGAGCCAAGTGCATAACATAGAAATGCCACCTGATGGAGAAATAAAGGAAACCTCTATTAAAAGGCCCAAATTAGAAGAAGAGGAACACCGATCCCTAGCTACCATCTCCCAAGTCAATGAACACTGTCCCTTCAAAATCAAAGGTACCCTAAAAGGACAAAAAGTAATCACCCTATTGGATATTGGAGCTTCCCATAACTTTATAAGTCAACATCTAGTGTCAAAAAAAAGCTGAAACCCCAAGACTTCAAGGGATTCAAAGTAGCGCTAGTAAATGGATCTATGGACCAATGTACCCAAGTCATTCCTCAATTAGAAATCACCTTGGGCAAACACACCATGAGAGGGGACTTTTATGTTGTACCTCTAGGAAATGGTATAATATTAGGGACCCCTTGGATAAACTCATTAGGGTGTTTCACCATGGATCATACAAACCTAGAAATATGCTTCCAACACAATGGGAAAGAAATCACATTAAAGGGCTTACCCAATGGATTGCCAAAAATGGTTTCATGTAAAAAAATGGAAAGAATATTTAGGCATAGCCAAGCCGAATGGGTTGCACAAAGTATGATCCTAGATAAATCTTCTCCTCACAATCAAGCAATCCACATAGATATTCAACCTATTCTAAGAAAACATAAGAGAGTTTTTGAAGACATCCCACCAGGTCTTCCCCCAATGAGAGGATTTGAGCATACTATAGAATTGGAGACAGGTTCCAAACCAATAATTACCACTCCCTGCATGCATCCCCAAAAATTTAAGGAAGAAATTGAAAAAACTATTAAGGAATTGTTGAAAATGGTATATATTCAACCTAGTAGTAGCCCCTTCGCATCCTCTATCGTATTGGTCAAAAAGAAAGATGTAACTATGAGGATGTGTATAGATTATAGAGCTCTAAACAAAAAAATAATAAAAAATCATTATCCCATACCAAGAATAGATGAATTAATAGATGAACTTCATGGGGCCCAATACTTCTCAAAGATTGACTTAAGATCAGGTTATCACCAAATCTGAATGAGGAAGGAAGATCTACCCAAAACAACCTTTAGGTGTCATTATGGGCATTTCGAGTATCTAGTCTTACCCTTTGGCCTTACAAATGCCCTCGCCACCTTCCAATCATGCATGAATTATGTCTTTCGTAAGCAACTAAGGAAATTCCTACTTATATTCTTTGATGACATACTTATCTATAGAAAGACGTGGGAAGAACACCTTTAACATATTAAAGAAATTCTAAGTATCTTAGAATCTGAATACTTGTTTGACAAAGCCACAAAATGTGAATTTAGCCTAGAAGAGATCCTTTATCTAGGTCATAAAATCAGTGTAAAAGGAGTGAGCGTGGATGAGGAAAAAATTAAAGCTATTAAAGATTGGCCAAAACCCAAAACCTTGACTCAACTTAGGGGATTTGTGGGTCTATGCAGTTATTACAGATGCTTTGTTAAAGGATTTTCCAAATTTGCCACTCCCCTAAAAGACTTAACCAAAAAGGGAGGTTTTGCATGGAACGAAGCCTCACAACAATCCTTTCAGAAGTTAAAAGAAGCAATGAGTTCATGCCCCATCTTAGCTATTTCAGATTTAACCTTACCCTTTGAATTACAATGCGATGCTTCGGGAGAAGGAATCAGGGCAGTGCTTATGCAAAACAAACACCCCATAGCTTTTGAAAGTCGCAATCTTACAGAAGTCAAGAAACACTACTCTATATATGATAAAGAGATGCTAGCCATCATGCATGGTCTAGCCAAATTCAGACAATACTTGGTATGTGGGAAATTCAATGTCAAAATGGATCATAATAGCCTACGGTTCTTCATGAATCAAAAAGATCTCAATGACCGCCAATAGAAATGGGTAAGTAAAATCCAAGCTTATGACTTTGATATCAAGTATTTCAAAGGGAGCAATAATGTGGTAGCATATGCCTTGTCTCGGCAACTCCATTTAAACACCATAACAAGCATCACGGGGGATTGGAAACATGATATTATTGCGGAATATGCTAAAGATTCACAAGCTAATGAAATATTGGAAGGAAATGCACCAAATAATGAGTATAAGATAGTTGAAGAACTCATTTTATATAAGAATATAATTTTTCTTGTGCCCAACTCCAAAATAAAGGAAAAAATTCTAAAAGATTATCATAACAACCCCTTAGTAGGTCATCCGGGATATTACAAAACTTATAAACAAATAAGGGAAAACTACTCATGGAAGGGCACATGCATCCAACTGGACTATTGCAACCATTACCTATGCCGGAACAAAAATGGAGTAGCATTTCCATGGATTTCATCACAGGACTTCCTAAGGTGCAAGGAAGGGATTGTATTTATGTGGTGGTGGGTAGACTCTTCAAGTATGCACATTTTATGGCCATCTCATCTGAGTATAAGGATCCTCAAGTTGCTAAGTTGTTCTTCAAAGAGATATTCAGGCTCCATGGGTTACTGAAGAACATAATCAGTGACAAAGATAGTTGATTCATGAGTCTATTTTGGTAGGAACTATTCAAACTGTCTAGATCATAACTCACCTTGAGCATGAGCTATCATCTGTAAACCGATGGGCAAATAGAGATAGTAAACAAATAGATCGGGGGCTATTTGAGGAACTATGTAACTAGACAATAGAAGACATGGATCAAATGACTGCATATGGGAGAGTATTGTTATAATACCACTCAACACATGTCTATTGTGATGACTCCCTTTTGGGCCCTATATGGGTATGAAGCTATGTCATTTGGGAATTTACTTCTTCTAGATAGCAAGGTGCCTAAGGTAAAAGATTTCCTACAACAGCATGAGGACATTATGAGAGCCCTTGAGGATAATCTACATCACGCTCAGAACCAACAAAATATATATGTAGATCAAAAGTGTGTGGAAAGATCCTTTGATGTTGGAGATATGGTGTTCCTTAGACTGCAGCCATACAAGGAAACCTCCATTAAGAGTAGCAGAGCTGAGAAACTCAAACCTTGATTTTATGGGCCATACAAAGATTTGAGACAAATTGGTGAAGTTGCTTACGAATTGGATCTCCCCAGGGATAGCAAGATTCATAATGGGTTCCATGTTTCCTAGCTTGAAAAGGTGCTTGGACAAAAGGTTATTCCTTGTGAGGAATTACCCCCACTTGATGATGAAGGACAACTAGTCCTTGAACCAGAAAGGATACATAGCACAAGAGAAAGAAGGTTAAGACATAGAACTATCTTTGAGTACCTTATAAAATGGAAGGATATGCCCGAGGAAGACACTATAATATGGGAAGGGGAAGAAATCTTTAAACATCCAAATCTAAATTGCTTGAGGACAAGCAAATTTTAGGAAGGGTGGACTGTGATATCCCAATAAGGTCCAAGACACAACTTGAATTAATTACAAATCATATGGATAATGATATAATAATATTATAATGACAATAATAATGATCATTGATAATAGTAATTAATTATTATGATAATAATAATTGTTGTGTAATATAAATAAAATATACATTTCATTTATATAAATATATACAAATCTATAACAATATATAATATATATATATATATAAATATATATATATATTTACATAATACCAATTAACAATATATAAATTATATATATATATATATATACAATAATATTAATAAAATATATAATAATATAATATAGAGATATTATAAATATTATAACAAAAACTATAATATATAAATATTAAAATAGGCTGGAGGCTGACTCAAAGAAGAGTCGCGATATATAAAGGGTGTAGCGATCCATAAAGATCGCACCTCACGGGAGTACCACCACTGATTGGGAGGTATATACAAGGCAGCGAATGATGGGTTGAGGAAGCATAGAATGGAGAAAAAAGAAGATAAGCCAGTCAGAAAATAGAAGAATAAATAGTCAATAGTATAAGGAGCGATCAACAGGTATGTACACTTTCCATATTTATAGTTTAGACAATATAAGTGTTGTAATATAATAATATGAATATAGAAAATGATTATTGTTTATATAATTATAATAATAATTGAAATATATTACCATCATTGTATGCATAAACATTCATTCTATATAAGTATGTATATAGAATATGAATGATAATATGAGAATAGATAGGAGTGTAGAAATAAGGTAAATCTGAATACATATATGAATAAAGCATGATATAGATGTGAATATGTTAAATAAATGAATATATATATATATATATATATATATATATATATATATATATATATATATATATATATATATATATATATATATATATATATATATATATATATATATATATATATATATATATATGAAAGGAAAATAGAAATAAATGTGAATGTGAATGCAATGAATATGAATATGAAATGAATATGGAATGAATGAATGGGAGACATGAGTTGGACTTAGACATATGGGTCAAGCCAACTATGTTCCCAAAGTCTACATAGGTTAGACTTAGACATATGAGTCAAGCCAACTATGTAGATCAAGGTTGGACTTAGACACATGAGTCAAGCCAACTAATATATGGGATTGGACTTGACATATGAGTCAAGCCAACAATGGCATGGGATTGGACTTGACATATGAGTCAAGCCAACCATGACCAAAACTCAACATGAATTAGACTTGACATATGAGTCAAGCCAACCATGTTCTCACTCCATGATAAGAATATGTTTTAGTAAGAGTTTACATTTCAGGTTTAATATATGATTGAACTAATACTCATATTAACATTGTTTCTATATGTATATATTGTACTGGTGTTTCCTATGTGATGATTGTAGGATCCATTTTTGAGGAATCCTAGTGAAGAAAATAATAACATGTAAGTCAATTCCCTAATCCTAAATTATTAAAATTATGATTGTAGGGTTTAATGTAGAAGGGGACATTACAGCCTTTGACCTATTGAAGGAAAAATTAACTTCAGTGCTAATTTTGAAAGTACTTGACCCAGAGGGTCAATTTGTAGTCATTACTGATGCCTTAGGAGAAGGCTTAGGTGGTGTACTAGTCTAGGATGGACAAGTTATTGCGTATGAATCACGTAAACTGAAAAACTATGAACAAAATTATGCCCCACATGATTTGAACTTGCAGTAGTCATTCACACACTTCAATTGTGGAGACACTATCTGCTTGGAAAACCTTTTGAGCTGAAAATAGATCGTCAGGGGCTTAAATATCTGTTCACTCAACCACATCTTAATGCTTAGCAAAGAAGATGCTTGGAATTCAGCTCGGATTATGATTTCGAGATAAAATATATACAAGGAAAAGAAAATCAGGTGGCAGATGCTTTGAGTAGGAGAAGGCACATCTCCTCTATGATTTCCATACATTATGATTTTAGGAATCAGGTGCTACAAAAATCTAAAGGAGATGAGTTTTACAAGCAGGTAAAACAAGCCCTTGAAGAAAACCCCCAGAATCTGAGATATGAAGGATTTAACCTTGAACCAGATGGGTTATTAAGGTTTAAGGGAAGGATGTACGTACCTAACTCAGTAGAGTTAAGGAATATGGTATGAAGGAATTTCATTCTGCACCATATTCTAGGCATCCTGGAGTAACGAAGTTACTTGCTGATGTAAAACCACTATATTTCTGGAAAGGAATGAAGAGGGATGCTGCAAATTTTTTAGCTACATGTATTGAAAGCTAGAGGGAAAAGGCAGAACACCATCACCCGGTAGGGCTCTTAACCCTCATGAAATTCCTAAGTGGAAATGATGCAGGAGCATCCCTGGTTCAAGATCAATCTTGCATCAACCAAAAACATTTGCATTTCAATTTGTTTGCAGTTTAGTTTGTTTCTTTTCATTTTCCAGTTCAGTCAGAAGCAGATTCTATATTTTGGTCTAGTAGCATTTTTAGATCTCACAGAGTTGGATTTAGTATCTACATTCATTCATCTACATCATATCCAAAATTCAGAGATCCGCACTTCAATACCAGAAAGATATCGCTATTAGAAGATTGATTGTTTCTCAGAGTAGAGCATCTAGATAATCACAGACAATCAGCTGAAGGAGAAACTTGCGGAAGCATTTCCCAATCTTTGGAGCCTAATGACACATCATTTAATGATCTTTGGTTTATGGCTGACCTTCCTCGGAGATCCGTACATCATTTCATTCATTTTTTGGAAGTGTTCTATGCACTTAGGTCTGACCTATCTGTGTACACATGTTACATCACTTCTTTGGAATTTGTGAACTTCCTTGGCCGATGCGGAGGAATCTAGTGGTCTGGAGATGATATATATTAGATCCTTAAGAAAGTAGTGGATATAGTTCTCATGATTTAGAAGATTTATAGTTTGAATTCTTTGTGAGGGAGCTTCAAAGCTTTATCTTGTGCATGCATGTGATTAGGCCTGTGAGCCCTAATTGTAAGCCCGCATGTTGGCAGCCAGACTGTATTTGAATTCTATGATATACTGAATGATTGAATATGCATTTGTTCCATTTCTTTGAGTTGTTTCTATTGTGGATACCATCATATCAGAATCAGAGAAGAAGATGAATAGAATATTGCTTTTAAGACAAATGAAGGATTGTATGAGTGCTTAGTGATGCCTTTTGGATTGACAAATGCACTAAGTACTTTCATGAGATTGATGAATGAAGTTCTGAAGAAATTCTTGGGTAATTTTGTGATCGTGTACTTGGATGATATTCTTATTTTTAGTAAGACAAAAGAGGAACATCTGTGGATATTAGACAAGTTTTGCAGAGACTGAGAGAAGAGAAATTGCTGATAAACATCAAGAAGTCTAGTTTTATGAAGGAAGAGTTAGATTACTTGGGATTTGTGATTTCTGCAGAAGGATTGAAAATGGACCCTGAGAAAGTGAAAGCAGTTGTTGAATGGCCTACACCGGAGAGCATTGGATAAGTTAGATCATTTCATGGATTGGCTAGTTTCTACTGGAAGTTCATCAGAAATTTTAGTTCAGTTTGTAACCCTATGACAGAGACAATGAGAGGCGACAGAAAGGATTTTACGTGGACATCTGGAGTAGATAAAAGTTTTAAGTTGTTGAAGTAGAAAGTGACAGAGCAACCTATTTTGGCATTACCAGATTTCAATAAGGTATTTCAAGTAGATTGTGATGCAAGTGGAAATGCAATTGGAGCAGTATTAATTCAAGAAGGTAGACCTATAGCATATTTTAGTGAGAAGTTGAATGATGCAAGGAGAAGATATTCAGTTTATGATCAAGAGTTCTATGCCATAATTCAAGCCTTGAAGAAGTGGAGACATTACTTGTTGCCTAAGGAGTTTGTGTTGTATACAGATCATCAAGATTTGCAATATTTGAACAGTCAAGGTAAGTTGAATCATAGACATATGAGATGGGTAGAGTTCATGCAGAGTTATACTTTTGTGTTGAAGCATAGGAATGGTGAATCAAACAAAGTTACTAATGCATTGAGTAGAAGAAGAAACTTGTTGACCGAAATGAGAGTTGAAGTGTTGGGTTTTGATGAATTGAAGAGCATGTATGAGGGAGACACTGACTTTGCAGAACCTTGGAAAGAATGTAAGGAACCTGTTGTGATAGATAGGAGTAAGTGGTTGGACTATTTCATTCAAGAAGATATGTTGTTAAGAGGAAATCAGTTGTGCATACCTAGAAGTTCAATAAGAGATAATCTAATCAAGGAGAAACATAGTGGTGGATTGATAGGACATTTTGGTATTGATAAGATAGTGGTTTTGGTAAGTGAAAACCACTTTTGGCCTCAGATACATAAGGATGTTCAGAGATTTGTGCAGAGTTGTAGAGTTTGTCAAGTTACAAAATGGAATAGTCAGAATATTGGATTGTATAAACCTTTGACAGTACCAGAGAAACCTTGGGAACACATAAGCATGGATTTTGTAATGGGATTGCCGAAGACACAGAGAGGACATGATTCAATATTTGTAGTGGTTGACAGATTTTCAAAGTTGGCTCATTTCATACCTTGTAAGAAGAGAACTGATGCAATGCACGTAGCTGACCTATTTTTCAAGGAGATTGTGAGATTGCATGGATTACCTAAGAGTATAGTTTCAGACAGAGACACAACATTTGTTAGATACTTTTGGAGGACACTTTGGAAGAAGATGAAGACAGACTTGAAGTTCAGTTCAGCTTTTCATCCACAGACAGATGGATAGATAGAGGTAGTGAATAGGAGTTTGGCAAACTTGTTGAGATGTTTGGTTGGAGAGAAGATAGGAAGTTGGGATTTGATTCTTTCACAAGCAAAGTTTGCATACAATAATTCAATAAATAGGAGTATAGGAAGAACACCTGTTGAGATTGTGACCAGAGTGAATCCTAGAGTAGTAGCAGAATTAAGAGATATCAGTACAGAGGAAAAGAGAAGTGCAAAAGTAGGAGACTTTGCAGATCACATGAAGATAGTGCATAATTAGGTGAAGAAGCATTTGGAGGATATAAATAGTAGGTACAAAGAGAGGCCGATGACAAGAAAAGACATAAGGAATTTGAAGTTGGAGATGAAGTGATGGTATACTTGAGAAAAGAAAGATTTCCAGTTGGGACATATAACCAGTTGAAGATGAAGAAGTTTGAACCTTGTAGGATACTCAAGAAATTTGATTTAGGAAATGCATATGAAGTGGAATTATCAGAGACATTGGGTATTTCACCTATTTTCAACATTACAGACCTATATCAGTATCATGAAGCAGAGTTCAGTGACAACATCAAAGAAGACTTGAAGCAATAGTTACCACAACAAGCACCAGAACAAATTGAAGACATTTTGGACAACAGAGTTGGATGCAACACTAGAGGAAGACAATACAAAGAATATCTTGTGAAGTGGAAAGGTAGACCAAAAGAAGATTCATCATGGATTTCTTAGGCTTAGGTGGACCGTCTTGGTTCTCCCCTAGCCCTAGCAAAGTGATGTAACCCTAAATGTCTGATGTAGGAGCATCCCTGGTTCAAGAGCAATCTTGCATCAATCAAAAATATTTACATTTCAATTTGTTTGCAGTTCAGTTTGTTTCTTTTCATTTTCTAGTTCAGTTCAGGCAGTTTAGTCAGAAGTAGATTTTGTATTATGGTCTAGTAGCATTTTTAGATCTCGTAGAGTTGGATTTAGCATCTGCATTCATTCATCTACATCATATCTAGAATTCAGAGATTCGCACTTCAATACCGAAAATATATCGCTATTAGAAGATTGACTGTTTCTCAGAGAAGAGCATCTAGATAATCACAAACAATCAGCTGAAGGAGAAACTTGCGAAAGCATTTCCCAATCTTTGGAGCCTAATGACACATCATTCAATGATCTTCGATTCGTGGCTGACCTTCTTCAGAGATCCACACATCATTTCATTCATTTTCTGAAAGTGTTCTATGCACTTAGGTCTGACTTATTTGTGTACACACGTTACATCTCTTCTTTGGAATTTGTGAACTTCCTTGGCCGGCGTGGAGAAATCTAGTGGTCTGGAGATGATATATATTAGATCCTTAGGAAAGCAATGGATATAGTTCTTGTGATTTAGAAGATTGATAGTTTAGATTTTGTATGAAGGAGCTTCAAAGCTTTATTTTGCACATGTAGGTAATCATGCCTGTGAGCCCTAATTGTAAGCCCACATGTTGCCTGAATTCTATGATATATTGAATGATTGAATCTGTATTTGCTTTATTTCTTTGAGCTATTTCCATTGTGGTTACTCTTGCTACATGGTCTAGATAGTTCATTATGTGAACCCTCCTACCGTGATTGCACCAAGAAATGGAAAATTATAAGCATGGACTTTGTGCAAGGGCTTCCTATGTCAAGGAACATGCACAATGCTATCTTGGTTGTGGTGGATAGACTTACCAAAGCCGCTCATTTTATACCTGGAAACTTGACGGATGGAGCACCCATCATTGCTCAAAATATGTTCAAGAGATTTTCAGACTGCATGGCATTCCTGAGAAGATTATCTCAGATAGGGATATGTGGATGACATCAAGGTTTTGGAAAACCTCGTTCTCTTCACATGGAACCCAGTTGAATATAAGCTCTGCTTATCATCTTGAAACATATGGACAAATTGAGAGGGTGAACCAAGTACTAGAGGACTTATTGAGGATGTACTGCGTGGATTAGCAGTACAAGTGGGAGGATAATCTTCTTCTAGTGGAATTTGCCTACAATAATTCCTATCACTCAGCTATTAAGATGGCTCTATTCGAGGCATTATATGGATGGAAGTGTCAAACCCCTATAAGCTAGGACAAGCTAGAAGATAGGGTTAGCCTTGGTCCAAAAATTCTACCAGAGATGGAAGAGCAAGTCCATTTGATTAAGAGAAGGCTAGGGGAGGCCAATGATAGACAAAAGAGTTATGTAGATGCCAAGCACATCGAAAGGCATTGCATAATGGGAGAGAAAGTTCTCCTAAGGGTAAAACCTAAAAAAAGTTCCATTAAATTTAGAAAGATGTCCAAACTGACACCAAGATATGTGGGTCCTTTCAAAGTTCTAGAGGAAGTCAACCCAGTAGCATACATAATTGCTCTACCACCAACACTTGCCATGATGCATAATGTGTTTCATGTTTCATATTTGAAAAAGTTTAATTCTATTGATAATGAAATTCCTATGCTTGATTAGAATACTCTACATGTGAAAGACCCATGAGTGGTGGTGATCAAGCCCATCAAGGTGCTCAAAATGCGTAAGCTACATTTACCTAACAAAGAAATAACACAGTGCAAGGTCCAATGGGACCAATATGCAAAGGAAAATGCCACCTGGGAAAATTCTGATGACTTTCATGCTAGATTTTCTCATCTTTTCTGAAACATTTGTTTTACTATGCCCTTGAAAACATTTTCTTATTATGTTGATTTACTTTTAAGACAATTAATCATCAGGGATGATGATTCTTATGGGGGGAGATATGTTACATCCCCAACTTACAATTAGACTTAATCATTAACTTTGCATGATAATCAGGAGGATTAGTCATAGTTAACTGATTTGATATTGTGGAAATATCTAATTTGATCTTTGATTATGTGGTTAATGACTGATGTTAATTAGTTTTGTACATTAAATGACATATTATGGATATGATAATGATGCATTGATCATGGTTTTGTGGTCCTAAGTGTGAACAGGAAAATGTAACATCCTTTGGAGAAGGAAGGAGAGTATCATCCCGGAGAAAGGGTTATAAGTTGAGAAAACAAGACTGATTAGCCATCTGAGTATCAGTTTCCATGTCCTTCCAAATCCCTTGTAAGTTGTCATGAGTTATGTCTCCTTTCTTAGTAATTATGTTCTATGTGAGTCATTTTGTCGATAGTGCTATCATGACAAGATACGACGACTAGACGACGTTCCTAGAACATTGTCACAAGACAAGAGATAGTCATGTTAAGAGACAAAAAGATCTCTCGTTATCCTATTTGTATGGGGATATTATTTCCTAGTCATTCGACTAAGGGTTATAGTCAATTTAGGGGGAGTATTACTCGACCCTGACAACTGACAATCTTGTTGTGTATTGTCTTTTGATTTCATTTCTTTAGAGATAATCTTTAATATCACACACACACATATATATATATATATTATTTAACCCTATCATTTAGTAAGGGTGAATATATAGCTATAAGAGGGAACCTCTTTAGAGGATTGACAACAATAATGTTATGACTATTTTAAAACCTATTATTCAATATTATCGAATAATAATAAAATTTATTGAATAGTTGGTTTTGAGAAGCGAATGGGAGCTTTGAGCTCACCCTTCATAGGTGCATGTCACTTTGAATGAGCCTTTTAATGAGGAAGCTAGCCGAGTGTGGGTGGTAGTTCCCTACCAAATTGGCATGCCAAGAAGGGCATGATAACAAGTTTAGTTATCATTTTTGGAGAGCACCATTCATGAAAAAAAAGGTTTTGGGGTCTTTTCTTTGGGGTGGCGAAGCTTTCTGGGAAGCTGGAGAAGTAAAGAAACTTAGAACAACTTGAACGGGAACCAGTTTAGGATAGACATTTGGAACATAATGACAGAGGTCGAGCTTGAAATACTTTCTCTTTTGAAGGACTGTGCTCAGGTAGAGTAAAGAATGTTATTCTTGTATAAACTATGGGTAATGAGTATCTTTTACACTGAGCCCCCATACATGCATTTCGTATGGAGCCTATGTTGTTATGTCTATCACTATGGTATCTTTACCTTTATTAAATTCCTTTTGGCAATAGCTTGAGGCCTTAAGGCTAAGCTTGCAATCCTGTAAGGCCAAGCCATATTGCAATGTATTCTTGACTATGTCTAGGCTCATGGCCTAAGGCCGAGTCGTGTTGCAATGTATTCATGATTGTGTCTATGCTCAACGCCAAAGGCTGAGCTACATTGTAATGAAATCTTGACTGTAGCTAAGGTCAAGGCCATGGAGGTTGAGCAACATTGCATTTCATTCTTTATTGTATCATTGCTTGAGGTCATGGAGGCTGAGTGACACTGTATTGCATTCTTTATTGTACCATTAGCTCTAGGCCATGTAGGTTGAACTTCTATACATTATACTCTTTATCTGTATTAGAGCTCTCGGCTATGAAAGCCGAGGTATATAGCAATATTTATCAAGTTATATCTATAGCTCATGGCCACGAAGGTTGAGCTTAACATATTGAAACTCATATTGTACCGTGGCTCGAGGCCATCTTGAGCAAGCCCATGCATACTCTTTAGTGTGTCTATGTCGAGTAACGATGTGGTATGCATAAAACTATCACAACCATCATGACTGTGCTGATGGCCAATACGGCTTAACCAAAACTGTGCTTAAAGCACTCAAATCGAATGTTGACTCAACTTGCATAAGAACTCGAACGTGATATAATAAGGGTTATTAGATTACCCATGGCTAAACTTGTTGCCTTTGACTAAGAGGGTGGTATGATCATTAAAGATCATAGTTATATTATACAACAACTTGCATGCTAGCCAAGTCATTAGAAAAGAATTTGTTCTACTATTGATAACTACTCTTTATTTTATTAAACAGGGATAGTGTTTATCACCTAAAGCTCTTAAGGATATAAGAGCTATAAATCATTAAGAAAACCATTCTATTTTACTAAGGCAAGGTATGCCTAGAGTGTTTCAACCTATAAGATAATTTAATATCAAAATTGTAAACCATAGAAGACCCAAGGTGGTAAATATGGTTGATTATTGATATGACTTGATCGCAGAACAAGGTGACGAGGAGTCACAAGTTCATCATTAGGAAAGTAACCTAGTTAGTCGTAACCAACCTATGATGGGAGTTGATTGTCTAGGTATGGACAATGAATCAAATTGATCCCACACATACTAGACCTAGAGAGAAAGATCAATATAAACATACTGTAGGACATGACACTTATAAGTCAAGTCAGGGTGGTGGATATATGGCGATGTTCATTGTGCAACATGTATGTATGTAAATATTTGGCCAAAGTAATGCATCCATCTTTGCATGCATTGTCAGTTCACAGTGCTCCATATGGCCTAGTGTCTCCAGTAGTGTCATACATAGTTAGAGTGGATCTATAGTTGTGTGATCATGAGACATTAGGAAGGACACAACACTAGATACTTAGATGGCTAACCTAATGGGTTCTAATGTCTAACCTTTCTGTGAAGGGTAGGGCCACTTCCAGTTAGGAAGTTGAGTGGGGGACCGCAGGTCCATGGTTGGTGGAAAAGCACCAAGATGATGCTCTCCTTCCCAAGCTTGAGACAAGCCAAGACTTATGGAGACAGATGTCGTTGGTTCTAGATACAATGTTTTGTATTTGATGACCTGTTGGTCAATTGTAATGTATAAATTGATTCATGATGCCTTGGGCATAACTTGTACATGAATAGTGATGGTTACTCACTGAAGATATGTAAATGATTATTGTATTATAAGCTTTGTTATATTATGTTTAGAATAACATGCTTAAATTGATGAAAAGACAATGAATCATTATGATTAAGTTTTGATTTGCATAATCATATTGTTATCTAATCTCTTGATTAAGATGCATGTTTATGTTAAATCTTGAGCATTATGGATAGTGATGTTACAGTACACTAAATCACTTGATACTTCATAGGAGCATGCATTGAACCTCCCTGAACATGTTCATAAAACCGCATTGTGTCACGTCTCAAACTTTGATGCACTCTGCACTTACTATAAGTGGAACTATTTTATGGATAATTGTATGTGGATTGAGTGGATATTATTTTTATTTTGAAATGTTGAGATATAGTGAATATTATTTTGAAATGATGAGATATATAATGCTTCAGCTATTTGAACACTAACCTATTAATGGAAAATCTGAGTTTCATGATTGGTAGGTTGTGGAAGACAAGGGTGTGGTTAAGGTAGAGGTGGTTAGCTACTTGGCGGGGTTAGGATGGAGTGGACTCTATCTTGCACACACAGGCACTTAGATGGCATATAGTTGCATTGTCATTGCATAAATTAATTATATTGATATATTGCCTTCTTATTTTACTAGAAAAGAAAATCATTGTTATGTTTTATAGTTACCATTTAATTAATTGTTAGTTAAATATTAAAAATGTTCTTAGTGAAATAAAAGTAGATTTAATTTATTTATATATTAGTTTTATTAAAATTATATGTCAGGGAAAGAATTTATATTTATTATTATTAGAGATAATTGTGTGGCAAATTAATTAATAAAATGGTTTTTAGTTATTAAATTTATGCATTTTGAAAATAAAATATGTATTCTTTATTTGATAACAATAGAGATAATTCATAGAAAAAGAAAACAAAATTTAGAAAATAAAACAAAGGAGGAGAAATAAAACAAAATATAGAAACAAGAAAATTTAGAAAAAGACACTAAAATTAGAAGAAAAACAAAACAAAAAGCAAAAATAAAAGCTGGAAAAGATAGAAAGAAGAGAGGAAAAGAATTCCTTAAAAAGGAAAAACCCTTCTCATTCTCAACCACCATATTCATTCACATTCTTCTTAAAAACAAGAACAGAGGAAGAGAGAATTTCAGACTTAGCAAATGAAGCAAAAGGGGAATGGAAGAAAAGGAAGGAGAGCCAAAACTAGAATTCAAGAGTCGAGGAAAGTGAATTAACTAGGTTCTTATTTACTCCATAATGACATAATTTTGAATGTTTTGATCTGTGTGAATGAAGTGATTTTATGGCGTTGAATGGTTATTCTCTATTTTAGTAAGAACTGAGAGTTATGGTTATAATTTTATTACTGTAATTATCTTATTACCATTATTATAATTTTTGTATTTGACAACATATTATCACTGTATTATTATACTGTCAAAATCATTATTATTTTTATGATATTATATATACATATTGCTATTCTAATCTTTATATATATATATATATATATATATATATATACTGTATAATCTGACAAATTTAGATAATGTTATTTTTTTTTCTATATCTGAAATTATATATATTGTATAAGATTGTAATATTGTAAGCTAAATTACAAAAGATATTATACAATATACTGTTTTGATTTTAATGTTTTTATATGGTAATCATATCATAGAAAACACTGTTATTATTTAATGATGTTATGCTGTAATACAAAATGTTATTATTAAAAGTTGTTATACTGTAAGAGAAGAACAGAGAAAAATTTCCAAGCGAGTATCTTAGTGGCCGACCATGGCTCCATAGAGGAGGTTGTGGGAGGGCTGCGGCCCCCACACAAGCCTTACAACCTATGGGGAAGGCCGACACCTCCCCCATGGCAGCCTCCTTAAGGAGGTCGCTACCTCCAAAGGAGGCTACGACATTCCTTAGGGAGGCTATCGCCCCCAAAAATTCTTGCATTAAAAATTTCTTTAAAACTTGTTCCCCATTTAAAATTTGTTACAAGACTGTTGTTCAATAATTGTTATCGTTGCCAATTAAAATTTATTTTTCAATCTGCAGTATCTCTGTATTTCATAGTTGCTATATGAGCGATTTTGGTATCAGTTATATATATATATGGAGGCCATTGCCCCAAAAATTCTTCCATTAAAAATTTCTTTAAAACTTGTTCCCCATTTAAAATTTGTTACAAGACTGTTGTTCAATAATTGTTATCCCTGTCAATCAAAATTTATTCTTCAATCTGCAGTATCTTTGTATTTCATAGTTGTTGTATGAGCGATTCACTGATACCAGAATCGCTCATACAACAACTATGAAATACAGAGATACTGCAGATTGAAGAATAAATTTTGATTGACAGGGATAACAATTATTGAACAACTATATATATAATTGTTGTTCACCATTAAAATTATATATATATATTTAATACTGTTATACCAGCCTAGTTTAAATTCAATATACAAATTAATGGTTGCGATTTCTGCACCTAAGATTTCCACTTAAACTGTTTACAATAGGATAGACAATGGTTATAACCAACTGTAGATAAATACCTCAACATGATTTGGAAAAGTATGATTCGACAATTCTAAAGTAATAGGAGAAACCAGTAAATTGATTATTCAAACAATTGTTTTCAATTTCATAAACTCAATCTTTCTTTGCATAACATATCACTGATGTTGTAGATCTTTTAAATCGAATGAGTAATGTATGTGACTTAGTTTCTTAGACATAAACATGCAAATCAAGGTTGATGTAACTTTTGTGTAAATTTTATCTTTCCATAGCCAAGAAGGGCACATTGTTAGTAACTGTTATAAAATCTTAAACAAACTATTGTTTTTGATTTATGAGAAATGGTATATTTATTTTCTATGTAATTTACTTCTAGGACGGGATGCCGAATGTGGGCTCCCATAGATGGTAATTTACTTTTTCTAAATGACCACTTTTGTTTATTTAATGCTTTGGCCAAAGCTAGATGTACCATTGAAATAGATGGATTAGGAAAGCCTAGTTTTATGTTATATGTCTCTGTCACATCATGCATGCAAAAAAGATGTCATTCTAGTTATTAGGAATGCATATAGGCATTAGGCTTACATCAAGAGTTCCCTCTTGCCTTACCGTTCCAGGTTGCTAGGCTCCTCGTGTAGGGTTGGGGATTTCTTCAAGTTAGGAAGAAACTTGAGGAAGTTTAGTACTTCGTGGTTGGGTGGAAAAAGTGCCTTAACCACACTCTTGGCCTCAGCTTGTGGATGACCGGTGGGGTCATGGCAGCTGAGAGTAGATCTTCTTATGTTAAATGATTCATGATGTCTAATCCATTGTATTGATTCTTGTATGGTTTGCATAGCCAAATTTGTAATTGTATAAATACTCTCATTGATGTAATATCATGTACTTGGAACAAATGAAATAGATGTAATGTAACATTATTCATTGTTCTTGTAATTGTATAACTTTATTATGGAGACTTGTCATTATTGTACAATTATAGATAATTTGAGTAATGAAATAATTCACTTTCTTTATTTGGAATGAGTTATGCTTTTTAGCTGACTATTTTTAGTATGTGAGTTTTTAGTACTTTACACATTGACAAAACTTCACACTCAGATAAATGTAGAGCATTCCAACAAGTCTTCATCACCATTTTACTCTGCCAAAGTACAGACCGTAACTCTATTACTCATAACTTTCATTGTGGAAGGCATTCAGACTTTATTTCTTGGATATAATATCTTCACAACATACTGAACTTAGATTTTGAACCGCATGATCATATCTATAAATGTGGAGGAATGTAGAGCAATTTCTTGAGCAGTCTCCTAGGAAGCTTCCTGTAGTAAAAGTCGTCATCAATTTCTGGAGACCAAAACCTACTTGTGTTCTTGTGACAACTCATGCTGACATAGAAACATACATTTTAGTGCTTCTAATTCCCATATTAATATATCTTCTTGATGCTTCTAATTCCCATATTAATGTATCTTTTTGATGCTTCTAATTCCCATCTTAATATATCTTCATACTCAACTCTACATTTACCGAGGCATAACATCCAACTGTGAACTTCAGTAACCACATTACATCCAACATCAGTAACATATCAGATAGTCCAAATTGAGTGTTGACAAGGATGTTACAATTACAACAGTGACAACCCAACCATATTACATCCAACATGACATCCAACCATGAACTGTGGCAAGCACATCACATCCAACATCAACAATATATCAGATAGTCCAAACTGAGTGTTGACATCAATGACAATCACATCACAACCTTAGGTAACATATGTGCAACAATCTCCCCCATTGGCATTGATGGTAACACATACCTACAACTTCTCCCCCTTTGACATCAAGGACAAAGGGTAACAAACTCTTCTTTTCAACTTTTCCTATCAATAACAACTACTACCTTCTCCCCTTGAGAGGTATCCACCATTAGTCCAAGAAAAGATATAGCATGAATTACTCCCCCTGGATATATGCACCAATCATGCATCTAGTTAGAAGGAGGGGCAATTACCCTAACTTTTGCCAAAGATACTCAAAAGTATCATTTGCAAGAGCTGTAGTGAAAATGTTTGCAATCTGATCCTTTGTTGGAACATATTCCAACTTCACTTCTTTCTCTGCAACCTTTTCTCTCAAAAAGTGAAACCTGAATGATATATGCTTGGTTCTAGAATGCATCACTAGATTTTTGGAAATATTGATAGCACTAGTATTGTCATACAAAATAGGAATAGACTCATCATACATCACCTTTATGTCCTTCAAGGTCTACTTCATCCAAAGCACTTTAGTGCAGCAAGATGTTGCAGCAATCTGCACCCTTTAGAGTAAAGTATGATACTCTCCAAGAACTATACCAAATGGTTTAGAGTCTGCACCCTTGATTTGAATCTTAAGAAATCCCAAAGAAAACATTGTTTAATCTTAATGAAGATTATGAAACTTTAAAGGTCTATTTAACTATGGAAAGAATTAACAGGGTCTATTTAAGATTCTGTAGAGTCAGTTTAGCATGTTGAAGACTTGTCAACAGTGGATAGTTTCTATCTGGAGTTTAGAAAGTTGTGAAATAATTTAGGGGTGTATTAAGGAGTTCAAGGCTTTGTGTAAGCCATGAGCTTGTTTTTCAAACCATTTAGTACTCATGTGAGCCCCAAAATGTCTTAACAAAACTTGAACAAGTTTGCATACTCTATATATACTCTGTCTATCATCAGGAGACCTATCCTATCTTTATGAGGTCTACAAAGTGAATAGAGGTATCAAGTTGAGGTGGGTTGTGAACAAAGATTAAAAAAACCTTTTCCACATAGTCAAAAGAACTCTCCATAGTCATAGTACAGACTTGTACAACAATGTTGAAGACCTGCCAAGAGTGCAGGGGTACATTAAGTATATGGTGGGTGTGTGGTAATTTATAAAAGTTTTCAAGGGTTCCTAAAGGATTTGTGAGAGCCATGCAAGGACAGTATGACTGTGAAAGAAGGAGTTTCAAATATGGCAAAGTATAGAGGTAACAAGGAGAGAAAGTTCAAGACTATCATTACCTCTTATAAGACCTTAACTATAGTTTATAGAGAAATCAAAAGTCACAGAGGTCCAATGCAGGTTTTCTAAGCTAGCATCAAGCTCTAATGTTGACAAATCCTTCAAGGCTTTGAAATAAGCATGCCCAAGCATTCATAGGTTTGTACTATGTTTTCATACTCTATTTAAGTGTATTTGAGGTATGTAAAAGAGAAAAAACCCTGAATAGACTATTCCATGCTATTAAGTGTTTGTCAAGGGTCTTAAGGGTCTATACAAATGTTATATGCTCCTAGTTAGTCCTAGAAATCTATGACAAAGAACCTTGTCAAATGAACATAGATCATGAAGGATCCTCAGAGGCATTTGAAAAGTGTGTTTATGTGATCTATAGACTTGCACTTTCATTCCAACTTTAAGAAAGAATTTCATTTGAAGGTCTAGACATAGGTATCAGGGTTTGTCAGAATAAGAAGGGTTTGTAAAGTTGTAAAGAAGGTCAATGAAGTTATTAATGATTCTAACAAGGAGTGTAAAGCTTGTCAAAATTCTTGACAAGCCTATGTAGATACCAACAATCCTATGAAGGTATTTGAAGATGTCATGAAGTAATTTTGGTCATCTACAGAGTTGTGCTTGCATACTATTGGATCAAACACGCGTTCTATAATCTTCAAAGAGGAAGGATAGCTCAATACAAAGGTTTGAAGACCTATCATACTTATAAAAATTTGTAAAAATAGTGAAGGAACATATATCATGAAGAGCACAATGGTCTAAATGTTACTTAAGTACTAGGCAACCTAGTGTTGAAATACACATTGTGTATTTCAACCTAGGAGATCAGTAAGAGAGAGGGGTTTTATTCATCATTTCTAGGGAAAATATGATCATGTTAAGGACTTTTTGGAACCTTGAAGACATGTCAAAAACCATGTAGGATCATTAGTTCATAACAAGTTGGTTGTAAGGCATGAGACAGTCATTAATAAGGCAGTTTGGAGTTCACAATGGATAGAGATCCTTATCCAACACCATAAAAGGAATCCAGCCAATTCAAAATCATAAAGAATATGTCCTATTTGTGTGAAAAAACTAGTTGTAAGGAGTTAAGACTAGAAGGGGTAGTTATGACAACATCCCTCATCATGCATCCATTTTGAAGAGTGAAGGCAACTGTTGGAGTCTTTATGGGAGTACTTTTAGGACCTCTAGTTGGAAAAGTCAACCAACTTCCTTCCTTCATGCCATGGAGTCCTTGGAGTAGAAAAATCACGTGTGTTCCTCAAGTGCCCAGGAATAGGTTTGACCAGTTTGTTTGAAGGACAATTATCATTTATTTCTCAAAGATAAGACTCCTATATATTCTCTGAAATGTTTTGTACCTGAAATATATCCTTGGTAACAAAACAATGTATTCATAATCTCTGAATTTTTTAGAACTTCATGTCTCTAATTTTTTGAGGGAAGGCATTGTAAAAGAACCCTATACTAGCTGTAACATTCTTTCATGATTAATGAAATCACTGTTTTATTGCCTCTATCATTTCTTTTGCATTGTGCATCATTGAAATAGTATGAGATTATATTGTGAATTGGTTGTTCCCTGTGGTTTCTATATTGTTTCTTAAACCTCTACAAGATTCAATGAATTTTTTGCAACATGTCAGCTGTAATAAATCAATTTTGTGCATAGTTCAAACTGATCAAGAGTTCTCCAAACTCATTTTAGTGCATCACAACACATTTTATTTCAATTAACTCTTTTACTCTTTTTCATTGATGAAAACTAGGTAGGATTAGGATTAGTTTAGTTTTCAAATCTTAGTTAGCTAAGGAACCAACCCTTCATTTGGAGGTTTGGCTTCAAACAACAAGGTCCCACACCTTGAAGCCATTCCCATTGTGTCATTGAACTTGTTGAATCAAGTTCAACAAGGGTGCGTGTTTGAGTGATAATAGTAGGTTTGATGCATGTTTTATATAATAAATGTTTGAACCCCAATTTCAATTCAATTAGATATGTTTAATTCTTACAAAACATATTGGTGTTGGATGGATGGAGTTAGGTTTGATCTGAACGTTCAATTTTACTAAGTTTGGTTTGGAATTTATCCTTAAGTTTGATTCCTATAAGTAGAATTAGGGTTGGTCTTGACTCCAAGTTTGATTCTTATTACGTACAATTGTGAGTAGATTTGATAGTCAAGTTTGATCACCACTAACATGTTGAGGTTGAGTTTGATCCTCAGAGTAAATATTTGTTATATATAATTGTAACAATAAATTCAATCTTGGGAATTAATTATAATTAGAACTAGATTGAAACTCCAAGTAACTTTGTCAAAATATATAAGTTATTCGTTATAATCTTTATCCTAGAAAAATAAATAAAATACCCTTTCCAAATTATTTTTAAACTAAAAAGTTTTATTATATATATATATATTAAAACATTCTTAAAGAAACAATACCTTTACACATTATGTTGAAATATTGTAAACTATTCATTAAATAATCGTTAGTTTATAGTGAATCCAGTCTTAACATATGTACTAGATATTATTTAAAACAATCAAAAGTAGACATGTCAAAGATACAACGATTAGACCTTACTATTAGATTATTTTGATAATTTTTTTAGGTCTTGCATGGGTACTATTGTTCTTCCTATTAAGGCTAGAACTTACACACTAGAAATCTTATTTTGTGTGTTTGGAAATTTGACTTATAATATCCTTCTTAGGAAACCATGGTTACATGCTATGAAAGTCATGACTTTTGCTTTCAATTAGTGTATAATTTTGGCATAAAGAGAAGCTATGTCACATACCAATAAATCCTTAAGAATACAACAAATGTAAACCAATGGATATCTTGAATTTAGCATTACACAAGAACACCCTGTAGACCATGAATATAGCACTTTATAACATGATAAATAGAGTGGACACTAGCTTTCATGCCTTTTGGTGTTGGTGAATAATGTGTTGATCATAAGGATTATAATATTTCATCTCTTTACATGGCATCTATGTATGGTAAAACACTTGAGACATATTATGATGCAAAGGAGGCATGCATGTGTGGAAGTGATCCCAAGAGTGATACTTCTACAAATAAATTAGTACCTCCTCCTAAACCATCATTTAAACAAATCTAAGGTTTTGTGAACAAATTCAAGCTTAAAATAGGGTATCAAGGCAAAGGATTAGGAAAGAATAAACAAGGATGGCATAGGTTTGTTGAACCACAAGAGGCTATATGACATCAGGGAGCAAGATATCAACTTGAAGACATAAAATGATGGTTAGAGGAATGAAAATGAAGAGGTAAAGAGCTTGAGATTGAACCTAGCCCTAATTCTAATGAGGCAACTTGTTCATTAGTTACACATTCATTTGAATTTGATTATGATTTTTCATTTGGGCCCTCAATTAATTCATCTTTTTGTGATTCCATTATATTATTAGGATTTATTATTTACCAAAGATAAATGTGCATGTTCATTACTCATGATATATTATTCACACACACATACCTATATACATGAACCTATAATAAAACAAGAACATGTGAGAACATAAACTAAACCATAGCATCTATGACATCATCCAAATATAAAAACATAGCATCATCACGTGATATAAAATATCCAATCCCATCAAATCATCCAACATAAACTAACTATCTCATTACATAAGTGATAATAGTTTAACATATAGAAAATGTCTAAACATATCAACTTAACTAACATTACACAAATACCTACCCTTGGGGGAGGTTCCCTAGATGAACCCTTCCCCACCTCATTCCATCTAGTATAACAAGTCTTTATGTGGGTCATCAACCAAGATATTTATGGAGACCTATCTTGCAATTCATGTTTATGCCTTGAAGTTGCCTAATCTCCTTGCAAAGTTTCAAGACCTAAGCTAGCACCTATTGCTCTTGAATGTTGGCTTGGGAACTATCTAAACACTATGTCAAATAGGTAATTGTTGCACCACTAGAGGTAGATATTTCTTGTTGTGTCTCTCATTAAACTACCTCCCTCTCAAGCCTATCTCACTTGGTGTAAACCACATCCAAATCTAGGTTCAAAGTGTCCTCTATTCTAGCACTACCCAATCCCTCTCACCATGTCCAATATCTCTATCACCCTCAATGACGTCCATTTAATTTATGGACTTCACCTAAACCTACTAATGTTGAATCCCTCTCCTAAGCAAGTGAGGTGCACTTTGCCACTACTACTCTATAGGTCAATGATGCCTAGCTCATTTGATCAAATAATGAAGAAAACTATTTAGCATACATATGATCATGAATAATCTGGTTAGTTGGTATGATCAAGATCCCCTACATAATATGCTCAATAGTTAATGAAATCAATGATACCCACTTTGTGATGCTCCCTACATATCATAATTGTCATCAGATATACATGGATAAAACTAAAACAAGCAACTGGGTATGTGCATGGAAATGGGGGACCAAAAGGGGGTCAAAAGTGGCCACTTTTTTTTGAAATCAATAAAAAATGATCTTAGATGAGAAATTGAAGATAGCCATGCTCAAAACTTGAAGATGTTATAGGAACAAGGTTCGTAGTGCTCATAATCTAGTTTCTAAACTATTAATTTTTTCTAAAAATGGTGGAGATTAAGAGGTAAAAATAGGGAGAGAACACAAAGTGCTCCTATTTTTTGTCCAAAAAAAAACATAACGTCTAGTGTGCTCCCCCTAAAATGTTGACTTTTTAAAAGTATTTCACAAATTGCTTTGGTGGAAAATAGATAACATCACATAGTTTATGCCTATTTTTTTTGCTAATTTTTTAATGAATACATGATTTTTTATGAATTTTTAAAGTGGATACATCCTGAAAAATAAAAATTTGTGCATGTTCCCCTTATATTTTTTGAAAACTAATCAAAAATTGATTTTTCAATGTGTATAGAATAGAGTCTAGAATCTAAAAATGTAATTTGTTTCAAATTTAAATGAATATACAAAACAAGAAGACATTAATGGCATGTCCCCATGCAACTGCTTAGCTTATTTTGGCTAGCAACCACTGATCAATTTTTTTAGGAGATATTTGTGGAGCTAGTGAGCCCATGAATATTTTATTTTTCTGCTTATTTAAGCAATTATATTGATTTGTAGTTTTTACTATATAAAAAAATTGTTATAAATGAAAGCACAACTACTCAACGGAAATCTGATTCAAATGCATATTTAACGATCCTTAACAAAGTATTAGAGATAGAGATTGCAACACATAAAATAAACCCACAACACATAAATATACTAGAAGTAGAATGGAGCACACAACATAGTGTTTAACATGGAGAAAACCCTTGCAGGTAAAAAACTCCACCAAGAAAAGAGGCCAAGTTGTATTATCTTCACAAAAGGAGATTACAAATACATTCACCTCCTCTATCCTTCAACCTTCACTCTGGAAAAACCTGGGTGCCTGTAAACTGTTATTCAACTCATCTACTATGCCATGGTTTATATAGAATTTTCAATCCTCAAGATAGGCATCCACTTTATCTCTCCAAGATTCCCCCACATGCAAGCATTAAATGTCATCATACATGCATCCTACACTTGACAAAAGATGCCCATGCAAACTTGGGTACCTAGGGGCAAAAATATCCACTTACAACATCTTATGACATGTCATAACTATCATAGATACCACTAAAAAATAATCTTCCCAAGATAGGTGCCTAGGGCTAAACATAGCAACTTAAAAAACATTAATAACTGTCATAGTGTCATAGAATCTTATGACAACTTGCAGCTGTCATAGATCCTTTACATGCACCCACCAAACTGTTGGCAAGAGACACTATGTGGCTTCATGAGTGTTGTCATTGATGGCAACAAAGCCCATCCCACACATCTGCAAGACACGGTATGACTTTACTGGAAGTCAGATTGAAGAGTATTGTGGTCTGGTGAGCAAGAACAGAGCATGTAGCAAGGTCTGACAATCAGGTCTGGATCTCTCAAAGAAAGTATCTCAGCAAAGTACAAACTTGGAGAAGTCAAGAGGAGTATAGTGACTAATACAATCTAGAGATTGAGCCTTCGGTGATGGAAGAGTGAAAAGATATGAGCACCTAAGTGTTGGGTTCATGTTTAGCAAAGTTGACTGAGGAAGAATTGACTGGCAGAGCATCAGACCTTAATCTGGATAAGATATTGATGGTGATCAAGTTTCCTGAGGGATCATTCATGGTTGGCCAACATGATTGATGACTTCTATAACTATCTTTTTGATATGCATCACTTAGTAAGCATGGATTCAGCCAACATATCAAAGTTTGGAAATATCTTGAGTTTCCCAGATGCCAACTAGAAAATGATTGAAATGATTGATGTGGATATATATACCAGATTGATTTCGGTATGAAGGTGTGTGTGGTGTGGTGTGCAATGTGAAGAAAAATAGAGAGCAGTGTGGAAGCAGTAATACAGGTCCGGTATGTGACAGGACAACAGAACCAAAGAAGAGGAAGAATGAAGTGCAGTAGATCACTGTATTGAGCCTAATCGGAACTGAACCTCAACATATGTGGATGCTACTCATTAGTTCAAGTACCTAGTTACTTTCTTTGTACCTTGTAGATAGTGAGTCTCTTGTAGGCAGTGAGCCTCTTGTGAGCAATGTGCTCGTGCAGTGAGCCCTAATTGGCAAGTACCATTTTGTACTTCTATTCTTTTAACAGAGAATACAATCTTGGGTTAGTCACCCCATGGTTTTTCCCTTAATAGGGTTTTCCACGTCAAAATTATTGTGTTATGTGTATTGATTTTATTTCTGCTTTCATGGTTATGCATGCTTATATGATTTGATGCTACATTAATTGTAAAAGAAGAACATAAAGTTAAAGAAATTAAGATAACTGATTCACCCCCCCTCTCAGTTATCAACACAAACATTATGACATACGTCATACAAGCTAAAAATAGTAGATTCTCCACATGGGCACCCCACCTTGACCAAATACCATTTACCATAGTAAATGACATCCCGTAACTACCGTCTATAACTCTGGAACTTACTGGTATAGTAACTCCATAATTATTGTGGACATCAAATAATGTTTACGACTACCAGTGAAAATAGTACAACCCTTATGGGTAATTACAAATAATAAATGGAATAATACAATAATGGGATTTACAAGGTTAATGGCACCTTATCCCAACAAAAATAAAACAAATCATCTCAATTATCTTAATTTAGAAGAAAATTAAAAAAGGAGGGAAGGACATATATGCAGCCACATGACATATTTTTCATTATGCAGTGGTTGTTTATTTCTGACCCGCCCTTTTTTCATATCTTATTTGCAATTCCTAAGTAGTAGCTTCTCCACAAAAATAGGGAAAGATTCTATATTATCCTTTTCTAATAATTGTAAATTTCCATGGGGCCACTCCAACTGCTTAAATTTAAGCAGAAAAATAACTTAAGCATCCGCATGGGGACATGAGGTAACTAGTAAAAGAAATTGAAGATGGAAACCTTAATGTTTTCATATTTTATAAAAAATTACATGGTTAGAAAACTAATAAAAAACTTGAAGTCATCCTAGCTTTTTTTAGATTAACATTGAAAAATATGTAAATGTGATGGAGAGCACCTTCAAGATTTAGTAGATTTTCTATGTTTTCTTGAAATCACATCTGTAGGCATCTAAAAGGTAGGTCCAACCCTTTGGGTTGGATGTCCAAGGAAAATCCAACCCCTAGGGTTGGAAATTCCCAATGCAACAAGAAACACAAGCATGTTATAACGTGTTCACATTTTAGATCATGTAAAAAGGTGAGTAATGATCTACAAAAATGTATATCATGTGATTTTAGACCCACATGCTCTATTTATTCCCCTTCTACACTTTTTTTGACATATACAAACACACATTTGGTGCTTTTGAGGATCTACAATAATTAGTTAACAAAATTATCTCACTTTTTTTTCTTGTATTGATGTAGAAGATTCCAATTGCATGTTTTTAAATCAAATTTGATATTATAAATCATTGTTTTTATTCTAATTACATGTTTTGTATTTGAATTTGATACACTTTCAATTATTGTTTGTGTTTTTTTGACCATTTATGTTCTAGATTGATATAGAATTCAACATTATGCCAAGGAAATGACCAAAAAATCAAACACTAGAGGAACGTGAAGTTGAGAATGTGAGGAAAAGAGAACAAATGAGACAACTTCATGAAAATAAAAAATTAAACTCCATAAATGAAGATCAACAATCTTTGCCAATTAAATTGGATCATGAAGCATCCAAGAGAGACGAATTTGGAGAAACAAAGGGAACAAATGAAAACATTTTGTGCGAGTAAGAACTTGAATGCATGATGATGAGTGCCATATTTACCTTTTATAATCTCTATGTTTCTTGTTTTAAAGACACATTTCTATAGACATTTCTAGATCTTTTAAGCTAAAACTTTAATTAGTATTTGGACAAAGCACTATGTTAAACTGTAATATGTTTTAATAAATGTCTACATGTTAATGCAGTTATTTTCAAATATAATGTGGTATGATTAGTTTGTTTATGATGATCTTAGAGAGTAGGGATTTTTCTACGGGACTAATTTCTTCCTACAACAACCAAGAGTAATAACCTACAATAAAAATTGTAGCTTTCTTGTAGCTAAAGAATTTGCTTCCTACAACCAAGGGACTAGTTTCTTGCAGTCAAAGAATCTGCTTCCTATAGCCAAAGGACCAGTTCCTGCAACAAATCTTGTGACCACTTAAAGTTTTCTAGCAGTGATTAAACTCCTCTACAGATAAGGATGAATTTCAAAATAGCAAGGAAAGGGCATTTAACAAATGGAAAACGTCTATCCTTCAGTAAGGAATGTGGAGGGATTGAATCAGTTTAGTTATTCATTCTCACATTCCTTAATTAACATGCTTGTACCATAGTCCTATTAGAAGTATTCCTCTATGGTTGTTTTAAGTTTAGTTTCCTAGTTTGATTTTGCTTTTCCAAAAAAGGATCCCTTCCCTCATATGATGGGAAGTGGTTGATTGGTCATAAATGTATGAACTCTTTCTAGATGTGTATATATTATTTTGACCCACCATATCTAGGGGAGATTCTCTTCATGGATGTACTAGATTGTTGTAGTCAATAAGAAAACAAAGTTTTCTATCTTAAATAGTTTTCACTCTTGAATATGACAAATCCATTAACATACCGATTTTGATTAAGTAGTTGATAAAAGGAGGAAAAGCGTGTAGTCAATCCAAGTAAGAGCCCACTTGAGGTGGACTGCAACTTATTAGCATTAGATTCTTGCAATCAGAACTAGATTTGTTTGATTTTGTTTCAATTGATTATTCTATTTCAATTAATAGTTAATTTAGTTAGTCTCTGATTTTATAAGATAGATGCTATACTACATTAGATTGCTTTCTTATTTTGCAAAGAACATCATTTTCTATCTATACACAATTGTATTGTTTCAATCCCTGAAAACCTTTAGTTGTACACATAGTACCGACACTATACCAAGAAAATGTTGGTGTGAACACATAATTCACACATGTTAAGTTGACTTAGTGAGTCTTCTAGATGTCTAGGTGTTTCTAGTTATGTGTTGAGTTGTTAATAGTTGGAGTGAGTTGTCTTATCCTCCACATGTGTAATTAGTTATCATCCTCTAATTGGCACATGTTGTAGGAATATCTCCACCTTTCACTCCACCTTTCTAGCTCTCACCTTGCCTTTATAAGCAAGGCTCACTCATTGTATTTCATACAGCTTCATATGATCTTTGTATAGATTCTTGCTCCATTGTTTTAGCATCTTCTCTGTTATCTTTGTGTGGAAGGTCATCTTGATTGCAGGTGATCCTGGCTTGCTGAGTCACATTGACTCTTACATGGTATCAGAGCCTAATCTGCAATTTCCTTCCCTCATTGGAGAGGTTTTTCTCAGAGCTATGTTGTAGGAGCGTCCTAGAGCAAATCTAACATCACTGTTGTGATCAAGAGGCCCAAATCTGTATAGATCGGTTGTTCATTCACTGAATTTTGTCATCAAAAATTTTGGCAAAATTTTTTTGCCTCTAGTCCCTTGGCGAAATCTGTACTGTATAGTACACTGCATTAGCATCAGATCTACAGATGTCATCGTCTGCATCATAAATTTGTTTTGTAAAAATTTATTTTTAGTATGCTATTTTTTTAGGGTAATAAATCTCTGGTTTTGATTCTGTGGATTTTGTTTTAGTAAAAAAATAGAAAATTCTTTTGAGGGTACCGACAGGCTTCTGGAGCCCCTGTTAGCCCCATACTCTGTTGATGGGTGGCTGCTTTGACCAAAGGCTTCGACCTTTGTAAAATATTCATAGATTCTTAAATTTTCTATAGGTTATATATCAGTGGTCTTCAAAGCTTCCTCGGCTGGCATCTTTCATAATCGATAATTTGTTGTTTTTTGCCATCATCAACATTAGTTGTTTGGCTCGGTGGGGGACATTCAACTTGTTCATTGGCGGTTTCAAACAGTCTTCAAACCGTAAATACCAGTGGGCATTTTAAATTGGTGACCACACATATCTTGATTCCACACAGATTCGGCTACGCTTACAAACCCTTCGGGCGACGTCTTTTATTGGCAATCTTTGCTTGTTACTCGATAGTTTCATCACTACCACCAGTGGTTTCGCCCTATCTTTACCAATCGACAGTCATTCAACAACTAGCGATTTGTGATCTGTAGTTGGCGGTGTTTACACTTCAACACCGACAGTTTATTTTCAGTCTTGAATATCCGGCGATTGGTATTTTTCTATTCTTCACTGCCTTGATTATTTTTGTAGTCAGTTTTCATAAGATCTGCTATTGGTGGTCGACAACCATCTTCATCCAAGAGGCGGTCTCAGTCAATTCATTCTGCAATTGGCTTTTGTACCTTCGAGCGATCATATGTATCAATTTCTACAACAGTCAAAAGATTGTTTAATGGCATCCTTGGTCAGTGGCCTTCAAAGTTTTGGACCAGTAGATCTGTCAACCTCAAACTCGTTAGTTTCCAGCCTTAAAGGCTAGGCAGACTCTTTTTTAGTGATTTTTTGTTTACTGTCAGCATCTTCTTAACAGTCATCAATGGCAATGGGTAGTTTAATTTTGTTTCTCCAACAGTCTTCTAACACATCGGTTGATCATACCAGCGGTTTCATCGGTTGTTTCAAAGAATTTTAATCGGTCAGCAAATTGTTTACCATCGGCTTTATCAGTGGCGACTTTCTCTATCTCAGGTGTTCACATTTACCAGCATCAACAGTTTTTAGTGACGATTTAATTGTTTTCATCTGGTGCTCAAAACAATATCAACGATCTCAAATCCAAGTCGTTTTCTAGCAGTGATTTTAGCCTGAAAGTGGTTTTTGCCCCCAGAATAGTGGTTTCGGCATCTGATAGTGGTCTTCTTTGTAAGGCAGTTTTGGCCTGACCGGTGGTCTTTACCTTGCCAAGGCAGTTTTCATACCCTCATGGGTGTTTTTGCCCCATGTCAGTGGTTTTCTCACTGACAGTTGTTTTTTCCCATTATGGTGGTTTTCCAGAAAACTGGTGTTTTTTGTCCTCTGAACAATAGTTTTTTGCTTGTTGCAGAATATTCTAGCTGAAAAGGGAATATTCCATTGACAGGGTCCTATTTTTGCCCCTAAAAGTCCTAAAACTAGGGCTTTTTTTCCTTTTTGCACAACTTTTGCCCACGGTTTCAAAATCAGGCAAATTATATATCATTGGAAAGATGACAGAGAACACTTCATAGTGGTGTTAGTCATTTTCACAGATTTTACTATTTGATAGTATTTATTGCAGGTCGAAGACAAATCTTCCTTTTTGGTTCCTAAGCTCATAACTTTTTTCCATGATCTCCAATTTTTGTGATTCAAGTGGCATTGGAAAGGTATTCAGGAGCTCTACATAGCCATCCATGCACTTTTCTCATTTTTTCCTCTAGGTTCATTTAATTTCATTTGTCAATTTTTTGGCATTTGATTGATAACTTGGGCATTTTGATACTTGAGGAGGTGAAAATTGTTTTGAGAGGATTTGTTTGTTGTAATACATCATTGTGAGTGACTGTAATCTCACTTGGATATCTTTTTTTAAGAGATTTTGATTGTTTTCCCAATTTTGGTCCTTTGAGGACAATTGCCACATCAAATTGGGGGGGCTCTCTTACATAGTAAAGGGGTGTTGTTTTGTTGTTGTCTCTCTTTTTCATCATGGATGTGCCTCAATTTACACTTGTAACTCCATATAATTATCTTGAATGGAAGAAAAACATGGAGTTTGTGTTGTATAAACAAAAGTTACATAGAATAACTTTAGGCACATATCCTGAACCCATAGGTGCTACTGAGAGAAGAAAATGGTTAGAAAGAAGAGATGAGGCTTATGGCACACTTTGTCTTGCTATTTCTCCAGATCTAAGATTTCATGTTGAGTCTTGTACTACACCAAATGAGATATGTACAACACTAAACAATCTATTTGGCAAGCAAGATAAAATAAGAAGGTTCAAATTGGAGAATGAGCTTATTGCACTTAATCCTCAAGACTTTGATCAAATTGAAGACTTCCGCACCAAGTTTAAGTCTCTCAAGTGCAACTCAAACAAAGTGGTCTTGAGAAAGAAGATGAACAATTGATTCTATCTATTCTTGTAAAATTGGGTCCTGCATATTTAGTTTATGTTTCTACCTTTTATGCTACAATGGATGCCTTTGGTATTAAGTTTATTGTGCCTTCACTTGAGGAGTTTGCTACACAACTCACAAGAGAACAAGACAAGCTACTACACATGGGCACTTTGAAGTCTCCTAGAAAATAGGCTCTAGTTGCAACACAAAGCACAAAAGATCCTAAGGCTTCACATAATAAGGGAAAGAAACAAAAGGATTCAAAGTCTAATGAGAAAGAGAAAGAATCAAAGAAAACCCCCAACTCTTCTTCCAAAGAGGAGTCCAATAAGAAGAAGAAGCCAAAGTGTTCTTATTGTAAGAAATTGGGTCATGATGAGACTAAATGTTATGAGAAATTTTTTGAAGAGATGTCACAACTTCTTCAAAAACATAAGATTGAGTATTCTCCATCAACAACAGTTTTACCCAAGTCTTCTTCTTTGCCACCATCATCATCTACAGGGATAGCATGCATTGCAAATTGGATAGATAGAGGAAAAGGAAAAGCACTCTTTGCTTCAACAAGTCTACAGTCAAAGAAATGGCTTCTTGATTCTGGAGCTTCTCATCATATGTCATCTTCACAGGGGATGTTCTCTTCATTTCAGTCATGTACTTCACCACCTATTTTGATGGGTAACAATACATACATGCATGCAACTGGAAGAGGAAATATTGATGTTGGTTAGAATACATTCAACAATGTGTTGTGTGTACCTTCCTTGACAACCAATCTCCTTTCCATCTATCAGATTACTCATTGTGGTACAGGGAAGACAGTTGAGTTCATTCATGATTCTATGGTCATTCGGGACTTGGAGAGTAGAGATATCATTGTTGTTGGGATGGCTAATCATGCATCTCACTTGTATACTTTCTCCCATTTTGTTTCTGATGATGATGTAGATCCATTGATTGATATTCACACTCATGCATCAAGTGTGAATCATGTTTCTAAGGAGAAGTTTGGTCACTTGAACTTGGGTGTTCTTGCATCTACTTCGGTTCCTGAGACTAGTTTTGAGCTTCCTCCTTTTTCTTTTTCAGAGACTGGCATTGGCATAGCTTCATCCACGTCCGTTGAACAGGATATTCTTTGTCTTCCAGATATAGGTTTTTGGGATGAGCACTTGACAAGTATTGCAGACTTGTTTTGTGAGTCCTATCTTGATGACTTGGAGGACATCATTGATGACATTCATCTCCTCTTTGAAGGAGTTGAATCTTCTACTTTAGATAAGCAGGTAGCTTCTCCTCTTCACTTGTCACAGTTTGGCATTGAGTTGGAGTATCTTGAGCATCATTCGGAGGATTCTTTATCTTTGGAGATTGATGATCTTGAGTTTTCATCTTGTCTTGGAGTGTCACATTCTTTGATTAGGCATGCAACACCTGATCATGTGACATCTTTTGGTTGTGACATATGGACACTTGAGTAGTTTTCAGAGACATCATACATCATGAGGCTTTTTCCCTCATACCTTGAGATGAAGTTTCTTCGACATCATCCTTTGGACTTGTTTCTTCCCAAGGGGAGGAATGTTGTTTACAGGTACATGACACTTTAAAGTGTTTAGCTTCAGGTATTCACCATCGGCACAGGAGCTACTTCATTATGGGGGGGACCTATAGTCTCATGTTTTCTCTCCTATGGGGGGTACTTGATTGTATATATGTGTTGGATGTTGTCCTTGGGGGGTCTTGAGTCCTTCCATCACATCTTTCATTTATTTTTTGCATTCTCACTTTTGGAGAGGAGTTTTGTCCCATGAAGTTTTCTCCTTTTCTCCACTTGAGATTTGTTGTACATGGGTACCTAAGATGGCCTAGTAGCCAGGACCCATCCATCATTGCATCTTTGTTTTAGTCAACTACTCTCTAAGTTGCACTTAAGGGGGGGTGTTGGTGTGAACACATAATTCACACATGTTAAGTTGACTTAGTGAGTCTTCTAGATGTCTAGGTGTTTCTAGTTATGTGTTGAGTTGTTGATAGTTGGAGTGAGTTGTCTTATCCTCCACATGTGCAATTAGTTATCATCCTCTAATTGGCACATGTTGTAGGAATATCTCCACCTTTCTAGTTCTCACCTTGCCTTTATAAGCAAGGCAGCTTCATATGATCTTTGTATAGATTCTTGCTCCATTATTTTAACATCTTCTCTGTTATCTTTGTGTGCAAGGTTGTCTTGATTGCAGGTGATCCTGGCTTGCTGAGTCACATTGACTCTTACAGAAAACACATCCCTATATTGATAAAGAAAATATAGTATGTCATCACTCATTAAGCCCCTTGATATGGGATGAGGACATCCATTGAGTTGTATGTAAGCCTTAGCTGCATTAGGTTTATTGAAGGATTGATAGAACTCCACATTTTTGGCACCTTTGCTGAGGAATGGTGTCAAATCTTTAGAATCTTTTGGGTTTGAGACAATTTATTTTACTTTTCTTAGATTTTAGGCTCATTTTTGCAGCTTATAGACATTTAGTTAGTCAAAAATTCCAAAATATATTCACTAACATTGTGCAGTAGGATACATTAAGAGAACTTTGATTATTGTGTGTGGCAGAGAAGAGGCCATTTTAGAAGATTCCTTCTAAATGACGAAGATAGACAAGAAATAATTATCGAAGGTGAGGTGCCTATAGCAACAAAAGGTGTTGCAGACCAAGAAGATATAGCTAAAGTAATAGAATAGACAAGTGACATTACCATAGACATTAACCTCTAGGAAAAAAATAAAACACCAAATCCTAAGCCAAACCAATTAGAGGTAGAAATCATGAACCAACCATTTCTAGATAGATTGACCACAACAAGACATGAACCTGAACTAGAATTTGACTTCTTAGGACAACTAAAAAATATTTGTGTCAAAATTCCCTTATTCCAAGCAATTAAGGATGTGCCAATCTACACCAAAACCATTAGAAAATTATGTCTAGAGAAGCCAGGGCAAAAATGTAAGGATCCACAAACTGTCCAAGTCATTGGGCAACTTGCAAACATCATGCTTGGAAACATAGTTATCCCAAAATATGCAGATCCTAGTATTCCAGTTGTGAATGTTCACATTAATGGTATCCTCATACAAAACACTCTAATTGATTTAGGTGTTGCCATTAATGTAATAACTAAAGAGGCAATGCAACTGTTACAACTTGTTTATCTTTACCCCACTCCCATAGTGGTGTAATTAGCAGATCACTCAATTGTTAAGCCAAAAGGAGTCATTGAGGATTGGTCATTACATTTGATTCCTAGGAATACCCATCTAATTTCATGGTCCTGTAGCCAAAGGCCAACCTAGGAGGGTACCTTCTCATACTAGGAAGGCCATGGTTGGCAAAAACTAATGCATTTATTGGATGTTGATCAGAAAATATGATAATTTCCAATGGAAATATGACTAAGAAGTTGGTTCTATATCCACTAGTGCAACCATTTGCTAAATTGGAATAACCAATATGGTTGGACACTGAAGATAACAACCAATACTCAATTCAAACACTGATGACTATAGGAAGAAACCCTTTGATAGAAACACAAGATGAGGATACTTGACTTTCAAATATCATACATAACAATTATAGAATGAATCCATAGCTGAATAATTGTTTGACATATGTGTCATGCCCATTACATAATATTTTTCCTACAACACACTCATCAAACTATGCATCTGACATTAGTGTATTCCATCATCTATTGCCTCATAGTTGCTATCTTAGAACCTCATGCCTAAATGTATCTTCCATGACATCCTTGACAAAGCAAGTTGAAATTTCTCCTGGTAGGTCGCTAAACATCAACAATCGATTGACCTTGCAACAATAAAGTGAACTGATTACCATGTTGTAGGCTCATAAAACAACCTTTGCCTTGGATTATCATGGCATGAAAGGCCTAGAACCAAACCTCTACACACATCACATATACATTAAGGTTGACTGTAAACCCGTGAAACCTCAAAGGAGAATGAATCATGTAGTCTAGAACATTGTCAAGGAAGAATCAAAACTACTAGATGTTGGCTTCATTTATCCCATATCAGATAGTCAATGGGTTTCCCCTTTGGTGATAGTGTCAAAGAATAGTGGTAAATGGCAAGTTTCTATTGACTATAGAGAACTTAATGCTGCAACAAGAAAGGATCACTTTCCTCTTCCATTCATCGACCAAGTTTTGGACTCTTTTGTAGGTAAGAAATAATTTTCCTTTTTGGACAAATTTTATGGCTATAACCAAATCAAGATTGCACCTGAAGACCAAGATAAAACAACCTTCACCTATCCCTGGGGCACACATGCTTATGTAGTCCTTCCTTTTGGTCTATGCAATGCCCCTGCCACTTTCCAAAGGGTTGTGCGAAGTATTTTCTCTAATCTTACTCATGATTCTTTAGAAGTTTACGTGGATGGCTTCACAACTTGTGGAAACACTGATGAGGAGGCCCTATCTAATCTAGAAAAAGTATTACAAAGGTGTCAAAACCATAACCTGTCCCTAAAAAATGAAAAATGCTAAATGATGATGGAGGAATGTATAGTTTTAGGACACTATGTCTCACAAGGAGGTATTTGGGTAGACTCGGCTAAAATTAAGGTTATAACTAATCTGCCTATACCTCAGAAACAAAATGATGTCACTACTACTAGAGATTCATCAAATATTTTAGTAAGACAGCTACACCTATGTTTGTCCTGCTTACTAAAGATGTCGATTTCACATGGATACTTGCATGCCAAGAGGCCTTCCGATCTTTAAAATATTCCTTAGCTACAACACCTGTATTGAGAGGACCAAACTAAAAAATCCCCTTTCATATCCATACAGATGCATCTGAATTTGTTGTAGGTGGTGTCTTGAGTCAAAATGATGGTTTAGTAGAATATATTATATACTTCATTAGTAAAAATCTTCAAGCAGTAGAACTTGTAGACACCTAAAAATGTCTTAACCATCTAACCATCCTTTGACATTGTCCACAACACTAATTTGTCCTCTAATTAAATAATTAAATTTTATTTAATTAATTATCCCATCCATTCACCCTTTTTCTTCATCATCCAATCCCTAAAATTGAATTAATTTAATAGTTGCACTTACTGACATTAGACCAATTAATTAAATAAATATACAAATATTTATTTGGTTAATTTCACCATTTCCCTAAACCTAATTAATTAGATAAATCTTACTTATCTGATTAATCAGCCCTACTAATTAGCCTACCCCTAGCCTAGTTGATTAAATACCTATTATTTAACTAGCTACCCTAGCCTACATGACCCCTAGACCCAAAATTAATTAAATAAACCCTTGTTTAATTAATTTTAACCCTAATTAATCCATTCACTAATTTACTACAGCCATATTAATTAAACTAATCCCCTTTGATTAGTTTGGTCAAACCCTATTTAACACTCATCCCCACAATTCACAAATAAAAAATTAGTCTTTATTCCACATAAGGCAATTTTTTATTCACATTTGTCCTAAATCCCATTAATGAGTTCTTACACACCTAACTTTTCATACTTCACATTTAATAGAACTCTTCCCCAAAAGAATTAAAAATTCACTTCTAATTCCCCTCATCTAACTTCGTTAATACAAACCCCTTCCCAGTGTGAATTGAAAATTCACATTTATTCTCACCCATCTAATCTTTGTGATCAAATCTAAGCCCTCCATCTTACATTCATCCTCATCCATTGATCTCTTCATTAAATCTCAACCATTAGATCAAATTTCCCTCCAAAATGCCTATAAATACAACCTCTCTCAAGCCATTTCATCATGCAATCTTTGAGTAGTGTTACCATGCCAAAATCTCTTCCATATCTTCATAATTGAGCTAGACTTTTAGTGATTTGTGTTGCATTGAGAGCATTTCACATTGAAGCCATGGGTGAAGCTAGAGAGTAAGGGTGCACTCTCTCTACCTTATTGAGGAGGAAGGTTTGCAAGGTATAAAGTGTTTGGTTTATGCATTTTATTTGTGTTTTCTTACCTTGTAGTTTTCCTTGACTTCATTTGGCACGCTAGGTAAACAACAACACGAACAACAACACACCATCAAATGACAAACCCCACTTTTGGAGTTAGAACAAGAACACACTCAACAATGGCATCATCGATGTGAAAGCCATCCAAAATGTACAAAATCCCACCCCACCAAGCATAGCCACAACTAATAATGTCAATGTTCCTAAGGGACTGCTGAGACAAAATAATAACCCTAAGAGGAAGTTTACACCCTTAGGAGACCCCATTAAAAATGTTTTGAACAACCTTGTGAAGGTGGACCTAATCATGTTACCCCCTATTAGACCGTATGATGAAAATCAATTTAAACCCTCTTGGTTCGATGAAAATGCCTATTGTGAATATCATCGTGTGAAAGGGCACAAGACATCTAACTGCATGAGGTTGAAACATTGTATACAAGATCTTATTGATAGGGGTGACATAACCATTGATGAACCATCGAAGCAATTGCCAAATGCTAACTTAGGAGCATATAAGGATCCTCTTTCCGACCATAACAAAGGAAAAGCATCCTCTTCCAATCAAGCATATAATGTTGTACCACCTCCCTCTTCTTTCGACTCCGTCATGGGACGAATAGAAGATTCTTCCAAACACATTAACACAATCACCATTAGAGCTAGGACACCAAATTGCACCATTACTACTCGTCGCAGCTGCGTTTCTATCCGTGGAGCCCCTACCAATGATCAACCCTCTACATCCGCACTTACCAATCCACCATCTACTCTAGATCATCTAGGAAAAACCCATGCACAAATCTCCATCCTTCAGTTGCTTCACACATCTCCCCTCCATAAGGAAGTCCTCAACAAAGCCTTAACGGAGACCCAAGTCCCTACCAATTTGAATGTTGACCAATTCCAAGCCATGGTAGGCCACATCGCCTCACCTCACCATCACCTTCTCTGAAAAGGATCTTACCACCTCTAATGACCTACATAATGAAGCCCTACACATTGAAGTCCGTATCCACAAACGCATCATAAAATGAGTCTTAATAGATGGTGGCTCCGACCTAAATCTTTGCACTCTAAAATTGCTAAATCATTTGGGATACTCCGATGTGGTTGTAGATGCTAGTGAATGTATAACCATCAAAGGATACGATGACACTGAAAGATTGTTCAAAGGCACCATCAAACTTCCTATTCAAGTAGGACAAAATATCTTAGAGAGAAAATGTCAAGTCCTTGATCTTGACCTCCCATATAATATTCTTCCTGGCCGACCATGGATTCATGCCATGCAAGCTATCCCATCCACATTCCATCAATGCCTAAAATTTCCATATAACGACACATAAGTCACTATCTATGCCGATCCCCATCCATTCCAATATTGTAGCTTTTTGGAAGGACATGATAGAACCTTTTGTCCCTACAATAATGCTACTAAAACATCCGCTTCCAATTCTACCATTAAACCATCCACCTCATATATTGATCCTTCTAATATCATAACCACCTCACAAACATTCACACCTCCTGAGGTCAAGATTCAGGTGAGTGACATGGGATGTGGAGAATATGACCTACACGGCATATTTTGTGTGGGCTTATTACCATCTCCTAAGACATTTGGTATTTCTAAGGAAGAGGAGGTTTCTATAGTTGTCATCAAATGCAAACCATTGCCTATCTTTGAGAAGAAGCACATCCTTGAGAAAGATGTTCTCGAAGACATATCTTTGTGGTTATATAAAGAAGAAGAAGCAGATCAAGATGCTCCTACTATCCCAACTGAGATCTATGACAAAGGTCTCAAAATTGTCAAATACATGGGCTACAAAGGACAAGGCGGTATAGGCCTTCATGAACAGGGGATTGTGGAACCCCTCCAAGCAACAAGAAATCCATATCTTCATGGGTTAGGGTATAGAAAGCAAGAGTCTACCCCCACTGACGTCGAATGTATCTTAAGTAAGGTCACTAAGGCCTTCCCCGCGGTCAACAACATCAATGAAGAAGACCATCGAGACTCTTTTAGTGACTTGGTTGATTTCTTTGAATCATCCACATGCACCATCTACACCTTAACCACCATGCCATCCACATCTAATGACCTACCTATTGTTTACCCCCAACTCATAGAGAAGGACCAACAAAGACCTGCCATCCTTGATGTTGCATAGGATGACGAAGCAATAGCTGAAATGATGGGGTTAGGAATCATTTTCCCCTTGGAGATCATAGGGCTGGTTACATCATGGAACTCAACACATCTACATACTTCAGGGAGACAACCCATGCTCTTAGTCATAAAAAAATAAAAATAAAAATAACATCCCCTAGTGAAAACCACTTTGTGGCATTTTCAGATGAGGAAAAAATCAAAATAAAGGACATATCACCTAGTGAAAACCTCCATGGGGTGCTAAGAGATGAGAGAATGGACCTCTGTGAAGTATTTGAGCTATATCAAGAAAGATTACCAATCCTAGTTGAGGAAGCACACAAGATGAACTTGGGATCAAAAGAGACATCAAAAATCACATTCAAAGAAGAATCCCTTATGACAAAGGAATAGGAGAATTTCTTAGCCTTTTTCAAACAAAGGAACCATAACTTTGCATGGACATATGCTTACATGTCGGGATTAGATCCCACTCTAGTTGTTCACCACCTTGCAGTGCATCTTGATGCGAAACTAGTCAAACAGAAGCTAAGGAAAATGAATCCCCAAGTGGCACTCCTTGTTAAGGAGGAACTTAAGAAAATCCTGGATGTGGGGTTCATTCACCCTATAGATTATATTGAATGGGTATCCAACATTGTACTAATAGCCAAAGTCACTGGGGGCATTCGATGTTGCACTGATTTTAGAGACCTCAATAAGGCTTTCCCTAAGGATGACTTTCCGTTATCTAATATCGACATCATAGTGGATCTCATTGCTGGTCATGAGATGCTGTCCTTAATGGATGGTTTTCTAGGATACAACCAAATCAGGATAGCATAAGAAGATCAACATAAAACATCCTTTATATGCCCATGGGGGACATACTGCTGGGTCGTGATGCCTTTTAGCTTGAAGAATGCATGAGCTACATATCAGAGGGAAATGACAGTCATCTTCCATGATCTCTTCCACAACATAATGGAAGACTATGTCGATGATCTACTTGGGAAGTCCAAAACTAGAGAAGAGAACTTAAATGTGTTGGCTAAGATTTTTGACAGGCTAGAGCAGTACAACATGTGGTTGAATCCAAAGAAATGTATCTTTGGGGTCACGTCTGGAAAGCTCCTAGGATACATTGTGTCGAGAAGAGGAATTGAAGTTGATCCTGCCAAGGTCAAGGCTATAGTGAAGATGCCTCCACCCAAGACACTCAAGCAACTTCGAAGCCTACAAGGAAAACTACAATCCATTCATTGCTTCATAGCACAGCTTGCTGACAAGTGTCAGCCATTTTAGCATCTTCTCCAGAAAAATATAGCTTTTGTATGGGATAATCAATGTCAGAACGCCTTTGAACACTTGAAAGAATATCTTGCTAACCCACCCATCCTTATTCCACCAAAGCAAGGAGAACCCCTCCTCTACATTTCCACAATAGAAATGATGATAGGGGCCCTATTAGTATAGCACGATGAGTAGGGAAAAGAAAGAGCTATATTCTATATCAGCCCCACCTTGGTGACCTATGAGCTGAACTACACTCCAATTGAACGAGCATGTCTCACCGTTGTCTTCACTTCCCAAACATTAAGACACTACATGCTTAATCATAAGACGAACCTCATTACTAAGATTGATCTGCTGAAATATCTACTGACTAGAGAAGCTTTTATAGAACGAATGGCTAAATGGGTTATGATCTTGAGTGAGTTTGATATTGAATACACAGAAAGGAAATCCATTAAAGGATAGGTAATTGTTGATCAATTAACTAATGCACCAATCTTGATAGAACATCCACTGCTTGCAGAATTTCCAGATGAATCCATATTGACAATAGCGCTGCCAGAAGATACATGGAAAATGCATTTTGATGGATCCTATGCACATTGTGGCTCAGGGATAGGCATCCTATTTGTCACCCCTCGAGGAGGCACTATTCCTAAATCCTACAAAATTACATTTCCATGCATGAATAATGTAGCTAAATATGAGGCCCTCATCACAGGACTCCGCATGGCAGTACAATGGAAAACTAAGAAGTTGATAGTTTATGGAGACTCCTAGTTAGTCATTCGACAAGTGAACAATGAGTACAAGACAAAGGATGACAAGCTCCTACCCTACAAAAGAATGGTGGATGACTTCAAAGATTATTTCCATGATATACATTTTGAGCAAATTCCAAGATTGAACAACAAAGCAGTGGATGCTATGGCCACAATAGGATCCTTTGTCGATATGAAAAAGGACAGCAAGAAGTGTGAGTTCCTAATCAAAGAACTTCCCATATTGGCTTATGATGTGCCACAATCAAAACTAGTATGCAACATTGTTGGTCCCTTATCTCCTTGGTATCAAGAGACTTACATGTATCTTCATGACAACATTATCCCACCAAACCTATCATATGCACAACGCAAAAGCTTTATCCACCGAGCCTCCCACTTTACCCTTATAGGACACACCCTCTATCAATGAAGTCTTGATGGTACTCTTTTACAATGTCTCGACTCTAGGGAAGCTGAAGTGGCCTTGCAAGAGGTGCATGAAGGCATTTGTGGGGCACACTCTAGTGGACCTACCTTAGCAAGAAAATTCTAAGGACATGGTACCATTGACTGACCATGGAATGGGATGCTTACAAATTTGTGAAGAAATATTTGCCATGTCAGCAACACGGGGATCTCATCCATGCACCATCATAAGAGCTGCAACCGATAAAGAATCCTTGGCCTTTTTCACAGTGGGGACTCGACCTCGTAGGTAAAATTCATCTGCCCTCATCTAATGGCCACAAGTTCATCATCACCGCCACCGAGTACTTTACTAAGTGGGTCGAAACCATTCCACTCACTTTCACCACTGGTATCCAAATTGATAACTATATTCTTCATTACATAATATGATGTTATTGCATTCCCCATTCCATCATCACAGATAACGAGAAACCATTTAAGAACCAGGAAGTCTAGAACCTGTGTGAGAAGTTCCATATCCAACATCACTTTTCCACACCCTACTACCCTCAAGGTAATGGTCAAGCCGAGGCTTCTAACACAACCATCTTATGCATTTTGAAAAATATGGTTAACGAAGTTGGTCATGATTGGCACCTCCAACTCAACCCTGCCCTATGGGCCTACCGCACAAGCATCCACACACCTACAAGAGCTACACCATATTCCCTAGTATTCGGTTCTGAAGCTATTTTACCTATTGAGGTGAAGCTCTCGTCACTCAGAATTTCATTGCAAAATATAATCACTGAGGAAGAGTATCGAGTTGCATGGATGAATGAGCTAGAATTATTGGATGAAAAATGCTTGGATGCTCTCAATCACCTTCAAGCCTACCAAAATTACCTATGTAGAAGCTATAACAAGAAGATCAAGAACCGCAAGTTTGAGGTAGGTGACCTTGTCCTTATGGAGAATCAGAAAAACCTACAAGAGCACATCACAACTAGCTATGGGTCAGGAGCATATCAACTTGCAACACCTGAGGGATAGCCTCTAGATGAACCTATGAACATCCTACATGTGAAAAGGTTCTATGCATGACTCATCAAGTATCCCAAATAAAAAAAGTACAAAAAAATCAAAAAATAAGAAAAACCCAAGTGCAATAAAGTCATTCAATGGTGAAAATCACTTCAGCGACGCCTTGAATAAGTACCATGGTGAAAACCTATCTTAGGTGCCATGTGTAGTGGTCAGTCTACCATCTAATAAGTCCTCTTCTCTTCATAACATTCCACATCACACACATCCCATGGCTTGGAATTTTGAAACATCAAATCCCATCACCCACCCTACATTTACCCACCCAAAGCTAATCTGCGGAACAAGGATCCTTATATGCTTCTCTTGTAGAACCTAAAACATCAAAATATCCAAAAACATTAGAAAATCCAAAATCTAAAAAAAATCACAAAATCACAAAAATACCAAAAATAATCCCACACCATCATTCCATGCAACACATCATCTCCTACAATCATCACATCCATCCCGAACCATTCCCACATCATCAAGTCATACCAGAACTACATATTCATCTCACCCACATCTTAAAGTCCCTTGATCCCGTGGACACAGGGTATGTAGGTAGTCTGGAATATGAAGGAATTTTCTAATAATCAGGTACATAAGATGCACCCGTCCAACCCGTTGGATGGTCCCTATCATCTGAGCTTACTAAAATTCACCAAGCAATACACATGCTAAGCATAACACCAAAACATAACATTTTATGCAAAAATCATCAATCAACAAACCAACCATAGCCTTCACATATGGCCTACTATCCTTTTGCCCATCTTTAGAAGTTTATCCAACAACCATCCAACCAATTCTCGCCCTAGGATATATCTTTCCTACAATGGATAGAATCCATCATCCTATCAACACCTATCTTGGCAAGAGATATAATGGATGTTTGTTTCATTTTGTTGGTCTTTTGATTATTGATTTTCTGATGCAGAGGTAGGAGGACCAAAACTATCCTCAATAAAATTAACAAATAAAAAGAAATAATCTAATTTCTTTGGTTAGATTGAAGAGAACATTAATACAGACTTTTCATCTAATTTTCATGAATATCTAATAATAGGAGAGAAAGTTATGACTCTTTTCCCAAAACTACAAACCCTAGGCAGCGTTCAGACCTGCCCTCACCAAAAATACCATAACTTATTCAAATATTAATAAAATTTGATGCAACAAAAAGAAATGGAAAGTAGACTCAATACTCTTTCCAACCATATATGGATTGCTTCTATATATGTCCGTACAAAACCGTACCAAACGCTTCAATGGGACTGTTGCAGGAAAAATCAGAAAATTACAGTCCATAAAACACTCATATCTTTCACAAAACTAAATAAAAATGCATGGGACAAGAAGAAAATGGAAGGTGGTTGAAGGATATAACATTTTCAATCCATTAAATATCCATTCAATTCCATATAGGGCTGTACAATAGCAAAAGACAGCAAATTTATGAAGGAAAATACAGGAAAACATTGTTTTTTTCTCATTCCATGCTCAAATCTTCAACCACCCACGAATTCTTCATGGTTACAAGGCCTTTTAAAGGCATTAAAACATGTATCTTTAGTTCATAACTGATTTGGAGCAAACCAAGAGCCAAATGACTCTTCACCTTCCAACTTTGCATCTTTTTTCCAATTTTACATTGACAACCTTTACATGGTTTGCAATATTTTACATTTTTGAAACTCCTAATGACCTAAACACATAAAAATGACTTGATAAACCTCATTACAATGTGGAAGCATACAAATTTAATCAAACTCAAAGATTTGTCCAGGGCAATATTAATTTGCCAAGGTGCTCCTGCACCATACAACCAACCAACAAAATTTCCAAGTCCCTTGGAAATGTATCTGCAACAAAAGTCTCTTTCCTCTGTTTTCAATCTTCAATCTTCTCAGCTACAATCTTCCAAATCTTCACATAAAGAAAGGTGACCAACCAACCAACAAAACAAACTACCATCTTCACAGAGTATCCCCAGGCTCCTTCTACTCCCATCAGTGGAGTATTCTTCAGGCTGCAACATCAAGTGCTTCTACAGGTATCCATCTCTCTCACTGCTTCACAACAAACCAACTCACCAAACCATTCATCTCACCCAACAGCAGATCCTGGTGATGCACCTACCACTCTCTCCTCAGTGGTTTCTCTATGCATCCTTCTCCAGCCAAATCTCTATTGGAGAATGGTCATGACAGACCTCATCTTGTCTGCCCACACACAACCTCAGAAAACATCTTTCTGCAGCTAGATGGATAAGCACCTGCAACCAAACAACTGAGCAACACAAAATCTAAAAGGTGTAGATTGCCTCCCTCGGCAATCTATCTACACAATCAAGATCTTCTCACTCTTCACCTACCTTCTCAGTGATAGGAAAAAAAAAAAAAAAATACACACCACCCAAATCTTTTGCCAGCTCTGATACCAATATGATGCAGAGGTAGGAGGACCAAAACTATCCTCAATAAAATTAACAAATAAAAAGAAATAATCTAATTTCTTTGGTTAGATTGAAGAGAACATTAATACAGACTTTTCATCTAATTTTCATGAATATCTAATAATAGGAGAGAAAGTTATGACTCTTTTCCCAAAACTACAAACCCTAGGCAGCGTTCAGACCTGCCCTCACCAAAAATACCATAACTTATTCAAATCTTAATAAAATTTGATGCAACAAAAATAAATGGAAAGTAGACTCAATACTCTTTCCAACCATATATGGCTTGCTTCTATATATGTCCGTACAAAACCGTACCAAACGCTTCAATGGGACTGTTGCAGGAAAAATCAGAAAATTACAGTCCATAAAACACTCATATCTTTCACAAAACTAAATAAAAATGCATGGGACAAGAAGAAAATGGAAGGTGGTTGAAGGATATAACATTTTCAATCCATTAAATATCCATTCAATTCCATATAGGGCTGTACAATAACAAAAGACAGCAAATTTATGAAGGAAAATACAGGAAAACATTGTTTTTTTCTCATTCCATGCTCAAATCTTCAACCACCCACGAATTCTTCATGGTTACAAGGCCTTTTAAAGGCATTAAAACATGTCTCTTTAGTTCATAACTGATTTGGAGCAAACCAAGAGCCAAATGACTCTTCACCTTCCAACTTTGCATCTTTTTTCCAATTTTACATTGACAACCTTTACATGGTTTGCAATATTTTACATTTTTGAAACTCCTAATGACCTAAACACATAAAAATGACTTGATAAACCTCATTACAATGTGGAAGCATACAAATTTAATCAAACTCAAAGATTTGTCCAGGGCAATATTAATTTGCCAAGGTGCTCCTGCACCATTTTCATCTTTTGTCTTGTTCTAGGACTCAGTCTAAAGCTTCCTTGATCTCATTATATCATGGTATGTGATGGACAACTCCTATAATAGACATGGTCATTGTTTTTGTATGATGTGCTTGTGGTTTGTTTTCATTACTCCAAGAATAGTATTCATATCTTGAAGATAGGGTCAGTTCTAGCATGGTGTCTCCCTATTTGCATATGAGGCTAATCATATCTTCTATGCACTATGGAAACCTATGTTATGAGTCCCCTTCCCTCATTTAGGCAAGATTATACTACCTTGGGTATGCATGAGATCAACCTATTGTCTGTGAGTGTAGTCCATGTAAAGACAGATATAAATCGTCACCTTGGTCCTTTCATACCTTGGTGAAGAATATCCTATTTTTCTATAATAAACCTAGTGTTAGTGTGAATAGGGTTACTTTTATATCTAGTTCTTTCTTAGCTTGTTCTCTGCTTTAACTCTTTTCACACTAGGTTAAGTTTACTTAGGGACTTTTTCACTTTATCCACATTGGTTGTGTATTTAGTCTCTTGGGTGGAATATCCTTTATATATCCACCTCTTGCTCTCATATGAATAACCCCATTCTATTGTATTGCTTTGCATTCTCTTAAGTTGAATACATTTTATTTAGCTCATATGTGATTTCTATTTTGCTTTCTCTCAATCACTTGCATTCTTGGGTAGAAATCTAACATGGTATCAGAGCAGTTGTGAGTTGTGGGTTAGCATTTTTTTAGAAATCTGAGAGTGTAGGGTTGTTTTTTGAAACACATGAGTATGCTCTTCTCTTGCATCTTTGGATGATTTGGAGAAATAGAAAAGTATGGAGAAAACTTTAGTTTCTGGGGGGTTCATATTTTGACTTGCCGGTTGCAGGTTTTTTTAGAGTTTCTTGGAGACTCTTTGAGCTCAAATCTAACAATCAACTTACATTTTATATATTTTGATCAATCTTACATGTTGCAGCATGCCTTTTCTTGTCTTAGGTAGCTGATTTAGTCTTTGCATGCCATTTTTTGGTCGTTGGGGTCATTTTTTGGTGCTAAAAAGTATTTTTTTTACACTAGATCTACATCTTCTATACATCAAAAAGAAAAACTCCTTCTCGGTTTTGTTCGCAGCATCAAAAAACTATCTGGGTATCTATTAGTTTTTGCATACAGCTTATATATTGTGTAGAAACAACATCAGAAAGCAACAACAGAACCCCTCTCCATTGGTGTTTTAGAAATTGCAGTTCAACTTCTGAAGGCCATAACTCAGGCTCCCAAGCTTTGATTTGTGAGATTCTTTTTTTTTATTGTAGCTAATTTTTTGTGCTCTACATGTTGGTTCAGATGATTTTTGATTTTGTTGTATGAATTTTCTATAAATTATGTTTCTCATCAGATCTGACAGGCAGTTTTAGTTTTTAGAACTTCAAACAGCTATAACTTTCACATATGATCTCGGATCGAGGTCATTCTTTTTTTAAAAGTTGATATTTTTCCAAGCACTACACATTGGTGCTATTTTGAGGTTCTAATTCTAAGATATTTCTATACTTTCAGTATTTAGGTCCATTTTGGACATTGTAAAACTCTAGAAAACTCTACTCTAGCATTGTAAATACACAGACCTAAGGCCATTTTATTCATGGAGGCTGATGTGAACATTCATCAGTGCATGCACTATTTCCTTTTTTGCATGCATTAGGTTTGCATTTTCTCTGCACTTCATTTCAGTTCTAGATCATTTCTCAATCAACTGTTGCTTCATAGATTCTAGAGTTGTGTTAGTTGTGAGTTATTCAGTGTTCCTTGGCATTGGGTCTACTATTGCTTTTTCATGATTTTGACTTGAGTCCTTGAGTGACTCTAATATGGTTTCTAGCAAACAGAAGTATCTTTCCTTGCTTGCTAGATTGAGGATTCCAGTGTTACTCCACAAGTGTGCTTCCAGTGCTTTTTGTTGTAGTAGGTTATCTCATGATGGGGGGGTTGTATGATCTCTCTTATCATCCTTTGTGTGGATAGAGATTGATTGGATTTGTGATGGATATCATTGTTGTATTTCATCTCTCTTTTGGGGAGGAGTTTTGTCCCAGTGGGTTTTCTCTTTTTTCTCCATTTGTGAGAGATTTCATTTGCATTTGTACATAGGTACCTAACATGGCCTAGTAGCTCGGACCCATCTTTGCATCTTTTTGCATATTTGCATAATAATTTTCTCTCCTAAGTTGCACTTAAGGGGGGGTGTTAGTGTGAATAGGGTTACTTTTCTATCTAGCTCTTTCTTAGCTTGTTCTCTGCTTTAGCTCTTTTCACACTAGGTTAAGTTTACTTAGGGACTTTTTCACTTTATCCCACATTGGTTGTGTATTGAGTCTTTTAGGTGGAATATCCTTTATATATCCACCTCTTGCTCTCATATGAGTAACCCCATTCTATTGTATTGCTTTGCATTCTCTTGAGTTGAATACATTTTATTTAGCTCATATGTTATTTCTATTTTTTTTTCTCTCAATCACTTGCATTCTTGGGTAGAAATCTAACACCTAGAAATGCTCTCAATAATGAAATGCAAGTACTTTTCCTAGCTCATTCATTTACATCATCGCCCATTTAGTACAAAATTTGGACTTAGGATTTGATAATGATTTCCCCCATTCACTCTAACAATCCCCCCCTCCCTCACTAATCAATCATCCCAATCACCCTACATACTTCACCCATCCCAACAAAAAAACCCTATAACAATGTGGCCTCTCGTGACCTACCATCCCTAAACCTATCCCAACCCCTTACCTCATCGCCCAGGGTTTATACAAACCTCACATGTATCATGACACCCACCTATGACACTAACCCATCCCATTTCCCATTTCATTATCACTTGACCATTTCATTTCATTACATTTATCATTTTCATTTCATCAATCATTTAACCATTTGCATTACCACTTATTATTTTTTTCATTGTATTATCATTAGCACATTATTATAATTGCATTATTAGGTGTGTGCAAGAAGTTGAGTCCACTTTTTGGCCAAAAAGTGTAAGTGTTTTCCCTTATTTTTAGAATTTGTCATATTTGACTTAAAAATTTGAAGCACTTAAAGGTGGAATCTTGAAAAAAGTTAGTAAATATGAAATGTAGTACTCGGAGTCTAGTTTCTAAATATGTAATTTGTTTTAATACTCAGATGATACAAATTGATTTTTACTAGGTGTTTCTAAAAACTACTGTTTACAAGTCATTTTTTTTACTATACCATGCATGTGTACGTCATCCATATTTTGACCTAAATAATCATATTTTTCTAAATCCTTTTGGGAAAAGATTTGTAACTCACTGAAGCACATTTTCCATTTTTTTTGTAATTTTTTATTGAATATTTTTTTTGTCAATTTTTTATTGGCCATTTTTGGTGTTTTAAAAAATCATCGTGTACGTCACGCATAAGATGACCTAAACTTATCAATTTTTGATTTTTTTTCAAATTGAAAAGAATTGTCTGAAGTACATTTTCGTACAATTTTTTTTACAAAAAAATATTTTGATAAAAAATTATTAAAATATTAAAAAAACCCTGATAATTTAAGTTTATGGACCTATTTCATCATAAATTAATTGAAAAATAGAAAAATAATCTAATTGTAAAAAAAATTACTTATTTAGAATCTACACTATCTCATCTATAATGGGTTTTAATTTTGTCAAAAAATTCTGCAAAAAAGGCCTTCAGACATATGCCTAAAGCCACTATTTTGTTGTGACATTGATAGGACCTTCAACTTGTAGGTCAAACTAGGTCCAAAGCCAAGGGTCGGGTTCCCAAGCCTTTTTTTCAACCTAAAACCCATAGAAAAAATTGGGTAAGAAATTCAAATTTTATGAAACAGGATCCTGTTCTAGAAATGGGATTCTATTTCATAAAAAGGTTAATATTTTAACCTTTTATGAAACGGGATCCCATTTTGAAATGCCATCTTGTTTCTAGAAAACAAGATCCCACTTTTGGCTTGAGATCTCGAAGCATAACGGAATCTCATTTCATAAAAAGTGGGATCTCGTTTTGGTTTACCTAATTTCGAGTTTTTTTCTAAGTCTGAAACTTCCACCTTAAGTGGACTTATCTTTGTGCATTTACCCTATCATTACCACATCATTAACCATTGCATTGTTTAACCATTTTAACCATCATTCATCCATAACACACTTAATATATGTTTATTAATCTGACCATATATTTTCTATTTCATTAACCATTTGCATAATATATGTTTATTAATCTGAGCATATATTTTCTATAACACACTTAACCATTTGCATAATATATGTTTATTAATTTGAGCATATATTTCATTTCATATTATATTAAGCATATAATCCACATCATAATCCATAACATAATCCAAATGCATCTCATAAATCAACATCATAACATCATACATATAAAATGCATCCATAAATCAAATAACATTCATAACATACATTCATCATAATCCATAACATATCCATAATCACCCATGTACATCATCATAACATCATCCATAATGCATAATGTATCATAAGCAAAGTGTAAATCATCACATCATAGCATTTATCATAGCATACATAATCCATCACATATCCATAACCATCATATGCATATCACAAGCAAAACATCATAAAAACATCATATCATCATCATAAATGTCCATAAAACCATATACATAAATCCATAACATCATAAAAACATCATAAATACCCACCATAATGCATACATCATAAACATCCATAACATCATATGCAAAGTACATACATCACCGCAAAAAAATAATACATCGCTCAAATTCATGATACAAAATTCCACAAGGTCCAAAATACATCAATGAATATTAAAACATCAACCCTGGGATGATGAACCCTTGGCTGAGTCAGTCGGAGGTCTTGGGTGGGGCTGTTGTTGCTGCTATGTTGGTGGCTGTTGAGAAGATGCCAGGGGCTGCTATACTGATTGAATAGACCTCCTAGATCTATGTGACCCAGACATCCTTGATCCACTTCTATTGCTATAACTTGATATCTATTGATCTGTAGGAACTGTAGTACAATAGGCACCATAATAATACTCAACTCATGAGCGTGCCTCTAGGAGCTAGCCCTGTATCTGTTGAATCTAAGCCTGAGACTGCACATATATCTAACTAACACTAGTGCCTGATACCATAGCCTATAGTCAGGCCACCTCTGCCTGTAGAGCCCCCACTTGAGCATTTGCCACTTGACGCAGTGATCTCTCCACATCCCTCTTTGCAGTAACACTCGCCATCTGAGCCTGTATCTGCATCACCTATGCCTATGCCTGTGATAACTATGTCTACAGCCCACTAACCTGACCATCTGCCCTACTACTCCCATCCAGCAAGGTGGCTTCCCCTCGTAATTGCTGGAGCTCCTGCATTTATCTCTGCACTGTATCCTCCAAGCTAGCCACCTGTGCCCACAGGGTATCCACATCCTCCTCATCGTCGACATGAGTGTGTCGACACCTAGTGCGCCCTCTTGAAATAGACCTAGGCCTTGACCTTGAAGTCCCTGCCCCTGTGAATGCCATCTTGGTCTTTGGAATGTGACGCTACTAGGTCTGTGGCCTCACCTTCTACTAAGGTGTTTGTTGTGGGGCTGCCTACCTCTACCTCTACTATTGCAGTGGTGCCTATGGTGGTAGCATTTGCCTTCTTTGTGACTACTACTATAGGGGCACCCATGGCGATGGCATCTATTCCCTCTGCCTTCCTTGTGCCTGATGCTGCCTCTACTGTGGGGCCTACCCAGCTGCCCTCACCTTCTTCCCTCGCTCCTATTCTTTCCTACCCATAACCTACTCATAGGCCGCTACAGCTAGTATCCTAATGGGATCATCCTCATCAACCTCTACCTCCTCCACCACTATCTCCTCCACCTCATCTCCCTCCTCCCCCACCTCCACTGTCATGTCTGGCTCTGCAGCTAGATCTATCAAACAGATTGGCCTCCATGTCGCCCACCACTAATCATACATAGGAGCAGTCCCTGGGTCTATCACTGTGCTCCCCTAATCTCACTACTGAGGTTGTAATCCTGCAAAGTCATCTATCACCACCCGGGGCACTATGGCTAGTGGCCAACTAACATCTTGAGTTGTCCTAGCAAAAATGGCCATCGCTTGTGGAAGGTCCTGGCGTAATCCAAACTATCTCTACACTTGGGAGGGGAGATACATATCTATTGTATGCTTACCTCATCCCATTAGGTAGTGTGGATGAAATGCATACTGTAGGTGAATGTGCTCATTAGGCCATGCCTCTACTCTGATATATGGCCACCATTTAATTCAAACTAGGTCATCAAAAATGCGACGCTAGTAGCGTAACTGTCCAACATAGGAGTACTGGAGAGGCTGCCTGTATAGGAAAACATATGCCTCGAAGTGTCTCTGAAAATATGCTCCCTACGGCCTCGTGATCCCAATGTGCTCAAAGGCCCACACATGCAGCAGTGTGACCTGAGCCGACAAAGCTGAATCATACAGATACACAATGGTGTGCATCTCATGATACAACTGTCCTAGCATGCATGGTCCCCATGCAAACACCATCTCATCTAACACCATCTACTCAATCGCCTCTCCCCAACCCAAAGGGAAGCCCCACACATGTTGATCTAGCATCACTAGAGCTCCAATCACTACACAAAGTACCAAAGTGAACTCATCTACTCCCGTTGCCAATGTCTGATCATAACTCATCTCTCATCGGTCCCTCATCAAAACTGGATGACCAGGTGCAAAAGCCCTATCAAGGGCTGCTCATCCTTTGCTAGTGTCATAGGTCACTTGTGCTCCAGCAATGGGCAACCTTAGAATGCGATACACATCCTCCAAGGTGATGGTAATCTCACCTGTCAGAAGGAGGAAGGAGCATGTCTCGCTTTGCCACTGCTCCACAGGGCCGTCATCATGGCCCTATGTGCCTGAATAATAGGCATCTCAACTACTGTCCGCAAGCCCAATCTACCTAACCTAGCTAGTGTAGCCAGGTTGAAACCATCTAATAGTTGCATGACAGCAAGAACTTGCTGCTCCCATGAAGCCACAATCCCTCCATCAACCTGCATCTACAAATTCATCAAAAAAACTTGTCTTTTTTCTAAAAATCATAGCTATGGCGCTGATTCTAACCCTAATGGCACTAATACAACAAATAGCACCAATCCCAGACCATTTGGTGCCAATCTCAAGGATGGCACCAGTCTTTTCCCATTTGGTGCCAATCCAGAGATTAGCACCGATTCTTCTAATTTTAGCGTTAATCTATACCTAACCCTAAAAATGCCATCAAAACCCTAAAACTTTTGGTGCCATTCTATAGAATGGCGCTAGAGTGCCATCATATGGTGCCAATCCATTAACTCCTAGACCACTGGCACCAATCCAGAGTTAGGCACCACAAATTTCCATAATAGCCCCAAACTAGTAAAAACTACCCAGCGCGAATAGCACCAAACCGCATGATAGTGCCAAAAAATGTTGTTTTGGTGCCAAAACTACCCCATTTCCTCACTTGGCTGATGGCGCCATTCTAGAGGATGTCGCCAATCTAGCCCATTATGGTGCCAAATGGCTCTCTGATGGTGCCATAAACCCTAACCTACCCGTTTCCCGATGTCATAAATACTTGAAATGAAAGAATTGACAAATCTAAGGACCATCGACATACCTGGGGTCATGTCAGTGGTGATCTCATGTATGTGTGCACATGTTTTGATAGATGCTCATACCATGGGAAAGGTGGGTTTGCCATCTCATCTCTTCTTCTCTCTTATCCAATTGGCTCAATAAGTGCAAATGTGATACTTTGGGCCCATTTTTTCTATTTATAGAAGGCCATGTCATCTTCCAACACACTTTTTTCTTCCCAAGGTGCAAATTTAACCTTTTTCACTCGTTTTTCTTCTTGTCAATCTATTTTCATGTCCTCTATCCGCTTTTCACCTCCGTTTCCTCCTTTTGAGAGCTCACCCAATTTTTTTTATTTTTTCACCTGACCTCTCGAGGGGGCATCTCTCATTCATTCCATTCCTTCCTGGGGTAGCTATGGCAAATTCTTTGACTTAACACCATATCCCTGTTAGGTCACGACACCACGTCAAAGAGAGGCAAATGTAGACACCTAAAAATGTCTTAACCATCTAACCATCCTCTGACATTGTCCACAACACCAATTTCTCCTCTAATTAATTAATTAAATTTTATTTAATTAATTATCCCATCCATTCACCCTTTTTCTTCATCATCGAATCCCTAAAATTGAATTAATTTAATTAATTCAATAGTTGCACTTACTAACATTAGACCAATTAATTAAATAAATATACAAATATTTATTTGGTTAATTTCACCATTTCCCTAAACCTAATTAATTAGATAAATCTTACTTATCTGATTAATTAGCCTTACTAATTAGCCTACCCCTATCCTAGTTGATTAAATACCTATTATTTAATTAGCTACCCTAGCCTACATGACCCCTAGACCCAAAATTAATTAAATAAACCCTTGTTTAATTAATTTTAACCATAATTAATGCATTCACTAATTTACTACAACCATATTAATTAAACTAATCCGCTTTGATTAGTTTGGTCAAACCGCATTTAACACTCATCCCCACACTTCACAAATAAAAAATTAGTATTTATTCCACATAAGGCAATTTTTTATTCACATTTGTCCTAAATCCCATAAATGAGTTCTTACACACCTAACTTGTCATACTTCACATTTAATAGAACTCTTCCCCAAAAGAATTAAAAATTGACTTCTAATCCCCCTCACCTAACTTCATTAATGCAAACCCCTTCCCAATGTGAATTAAAAATTCACATTTATTCTCACCCATCCAATCTTTGTGATCAAATCTAAGCCCTCCATCTTACAATCATCCTCATCCATTGATCTCTCCATTAGATCTCAACCATTGGATCAGATCTCCCTCTAAAATGCCTAATAAATACAACCTCTCAAGTCATTTCATCATGCAATCTTTGAGTAGTGTTACCATGCCAAAATCTCTTCCATCTCTTCATCATTGAGCTAGGCTTTTAGTGATTTGTGTTGCATTGAGAGCATTTGACATTGAAGCCATGGGTGAAGCTAGAGAGTAAGGGTGCACTCTCTCTACCTTATCAAGGAGGAGGAAGGTTTACAAGGTATAAAGTGTTTAGTTTATGCATTTTATTTATGTTTTCTTACCTTGAAGTTTTCCTTGACTTCAGAACTAAACTATATTGTTATTGAAAAAGAACTCTTGGTCGTGGTTTATGCCATCAATAAGTTTAGTCATTACATAACTACCATCCTATTTTTGTTCATACTAATCATGCAGTCATAAGGTATTTAATGAACAAGCCTATAGTTAGTGGTAGGTTAGTGAGATGGTTATTATTGCTACAAGAGTTTGATATCAAAATTATGGATAAACTTGGTAAAGCCAATGTTGTAGCTAACTTTCTTTCCAAACCAACTCTTGTTGCAGATGATCCCATTATTGATGACTCATTTCTAGATGAGCATTTGTTTTCTCTAATAGTGTATACTCCATGGTATGTAGAAATTTCTAATTACATGGTTGCAGGAATAAAACCTCCTCATTTTTCACCAAGGGAAAAGCATAACCTAGTGGAAAAGAGCCTTCCATATTCTTAAATCTTTGGCTATCTCTTGTACACTAGCCTTGATAATATTATATGCCAGTGTATTAGAGATGATGAGGTTTTTGATATTCTTGGAGCCTATCGTGATGAGTCATGTGGTGGACATTTTGTTTCCAAATTCAAGATCCTCACAATTGGATGTACTACTAGTCAACATTGCATAAAGATACAGTTCTGTACACATGTAGGTGTGACCATTGTCATTGAATGGTCACCCTACCAAGAACTGATGAAATGTCCCTGTAGCCACATCTGGTGCAAGAACCATTTGACAAATAGGGTATAGATTTCATAGGCTCAATTGATCCTCCATTAAATAGAAAGGAGTACATACTGGTGTGCACAGACTACCTCTCAAAATGAGTAGAAGTCAAGGATCTATAACATGCATGTGATGAAGAAGTAGTTGAATTTCTCTATGAAGAGATCTTCACCCATAATGGAGTGCCCAAGGAGATTGTTATTGACTAGGGACCATATTTTACATAAGAATTGCTTGCAACACTTGTCAAGGAATATGAACTGAGACACAGAAAGTCTACTCCTTATCACTCTCAGTCCAATGACCAAGTAGAGTTTAACAGTGAGATTAAATCCATTCTAACTAAAACTATAGCCCTTCACTACAGAGATTGGACAGCATGCCTTCCTAAAGCAGTATGGGCATATAGAACCACATGGAAGACAACAACAAGACTCACACCCTATGCACCAGTATATGGTAAGAAGGCTAGGCTTCCTATTAAGTTTGAGCATAAGACCTTAAGGACAACACTTGAACTAGGAGGAGATCTATCTACAATACAATGAGAAAGAATAACTCATCTTAATGCACTATATGAACTAAGGAAAGAAGCTATCCATCACATAGAGATTATGCAAAAATAGAGGATCAAGTGGCATGACCAATTTATCAAAACAAAGAAATTCCAAAAAGGTGATTGGGCATTGTTGTATGACTCAAGATATAAAGATCACAAGGGTAAGTTGTAAACAAGATGGCTAAGGCCATATGAGATAGAGAAAGTATTTCATAATGGTGCAGTCAAGTTAATAACCATTGACCCTATCATATTTTTCTTAATGGTCAATGGCCATCACCTAAAGATTTACAAGAAACCACTGAACAAGACACAATTTATCCAACATCTAATATAGGGAAGAGCACTAATATTGCTACTGAATTTTATTGGTCACCAACAATAGTAGAAATGGTAGAGGAAGAGCCTTCCAGCTCAGACATTGTCCACCCTCAGGTATGATTTATATCCTTCCATTTAAAAAAAATTCCAATAGTGAAAACCATTCTAGGAATTGTTCATCATTCTATTTGCATCACCTTTCACTATTACACTCATGCTGCAAGCCAAATTGCAACATTTCACCACTTTCAGTTTTGTCAAGTACAAAATTTCTTGCAACATCTTCCATGGTGTTACCTAAAACATCTACAGCAGGTTACCTATAGCCTCTTTATCTAAAGTTCCTACAGTATTTACAAAATCACTACCATTTGCCTCTATAATGAAGCTTCTTTCAGCCTCCAAAGTTGGAGTTCCTGCAACCTCTTCAAAGGAGTTCTTGCAGCCACTCTCTGCCACCATTCCTACAACCACTCTCCATCATCGTTCCTACAACCACTATCAATACACTGGTGATCATGTAGCTTCATCAATAAACATGCTATCCACATCAAAAGACAATCATGAAATACCATCAATAAAGATACGCTTGCGTCAATAGCCAATATTTATACCTTTTTTCCATCACAAGTCACTATCATTCTATACCACTAGTTTGACTCTTCTACCCGTTTGTAAGGTTTCGTACACCAACTTACATGCTCTTTATTTTTAAATAATGATTGTTTTAACTACAACATTTATTATACTTTACATTTAACTTAGTTCTTATTCCATTTGTAATTATGGTTAATATTTAATTTCACCTTCCATCAACCCATTTTCTCTCCTATCTTTTCCTTCACATGAGGAAATGTGACATGGCTAGTTAGGGGGTGAATGAAAACATTTTGTCAGCTTGTCAGATCATTAATATGAAGCACTATCCTTACCTTTCCATCCTTACTTCACCCTAATAATCCATACAGATGCAACACATTTGAACTAGAAGTGTTTGAGTCTACCTGCATTGTTTTAAATGCCACAAAATCTTCTCACCAAAACACAAAAACCCTAGCGTATCAATAGAGAATAGATTGAAGTAGCAGAAGTAAGTATGAGAGGAAGAGTTGAAAATTTGTCTACAAAATTTAGGGGTATTGTTGAAACATCTAGAATAGAGTAATGGGTGGAAAACTTGTTAGAAGGGAGCCCACAAACCATACGTCTCTCTTGAATGATAGGGAAAGCCTTCCTATCTTTAACAAGTGGGATGGATGGATTATTTCCAAAGATTAGAAGGGTATGATGATGAAGTAGCATCCCAATTTGCACAAACCTTAAATAATGGTTAAGCAATTGTAATGGGAATAAGGATGAATTTCTCGAAGGTTGCCATTATTGAAGTTACAAGGCTCCTTGCAGCTGGAGAAAATTTCCTAGAAAAGGGCAATGCAACTATGACTGAGAATGAGTTTGCTAAAGTAGGAGAGTAGTTCAAATATTTGTCATAGGGAACCAAATGCCTATTATTTCTGCCTCTGTGGGCTCAAGTAGAAACTCATATCATCAAGTACATCACCTGTGAAGGTAGGTAGTCTTTATTATATACTATGTATTTCAAATTATTAAGCCACCTTCGTCATGGTAGGTAAGTTAATGTCCCAATTTTTTTGTTCAATTTATTGAATAGAATGGAAAAAAAGTATTAGAAATATTAGGACACAATTGCTTCATTGTCCCATTATGGTCTCATTTAGTTACTGGTTAATAAAAGTTTAAATGATCAACTCCTAGATGTATCCTGGCAAGACTTTTTAGGGTTGATTAAAATTAGAAACTAGCCGAATATGGAGCCATATGGTAGAAGACTTAGAATGAGATAGGCCTAGGTTCCACAACTAGAGGATATCAAGCAGGGAAGGATAAAATTGTGGAAGAAGAGCCTACAACCTCATCGCATGAGCATGCAACATCTTCTTTTAAGCATGCAACATCTCCACTCAACCCTACATCTTCCCAAGATCTTGTGGCATCTTCCCAAGACCATATAGCATCCTTGCAGGAACATGCAATATCTCTAGACATGGAATACTTCACCTATACATAAAGCACCCCTGCCTATACATACCACTTTGCCATAATAGTCTGCAACTACTATTGTCCCTTCTTCCTCCACACCTAAAAGAAAGAAAAAAGTATCCCCTTCTTCCACTAAACCAAGCAAAAAGAAGCAAAAGTCTACCCCATCTCTAGCACAAGATTAGCCAAGGCATTCTCAATGTCTCAAAACAAAAGGAGTAAAAACTAAGACTAGTACCTTAGCTCCATGAGTGGTCTTCCAGGAAATAGACACTGACTCCAAAAGGGGGGAATTATTTGTTTATAGGGATCAATTACATACATCCAACAACTTGGAGTTTGACCTAGATAAGGATTCACTGCGTTCTTCTAAGTTTGCTAGTTTGGGCCTAGATAGGGAATAAAATCCTATAGAAATAGAAATAGGGGTGAATTGAAGATTTCTCTACAAAAAGTTAAACAATTGGAGAAATAGCTTAGGGCATATGAGCAAAAGGAAAATGAACTTGATAAGCTAGCTCAGTTAGTAGTAGAGGAAATTGATAGGGAATAGGAGAAATCTGAAAAATAAACATGCATGAGCACTCAATCTGGAGATCAAAATTTTCCCTCTACCTCAGCTACTCCTAATTAGAAGCTCCAATTAATGGCCACCTAGATAAATGGGATGTATCTTGAACTACTATTATGGAAAAGCGATAAAGAAATACAATTCATGAAGAGGACATGGGAAAAAGAAAAGAAAGAGATGGAATAAAAATTTGCTAAGGAATTAGAGGAGAAGATTATTGAAAATGATAAATTAAAAAAGAAAGTTGAGCAATTGGTAGGGATAACCACATAGATTGTACAGTACCATCCTCCTGCCAAAGTTTATGCTCTATTTCTTAGAGACCAGTTTTTGAGTTTTTAATTTATGTAGGTTTACTGTGACCTTACATACAAAATTGATACAACCAAATCCTTTTTCAAAGTATACCAGACATCCACTGTTGAGCTTCAAAGTTAGCTATGTGAGTTCTACCTTCATGACTTAGCTATCCCATGGAACATAACATGGAATCCAATTCCATATGTAGGTAATGTCTAGCTCAAGGTATTGGCTTCCTTTATATAGAATGACAAAAATAGGGGAATGCATATGTAGAAGTATAAAGAGCAAGAAAAATCCATTTCCTTGAGGATTAGAGGAGAGGCTAAGGACACAAATGTAGTTATAGACAGTTGAATATATTTGAGAGAGAACTCATCATTGACTAGGAAGTTCTATTAGGACCAGTAGAATGATCACTTCATGTTTAAACAAGTGGTAGAAAAAATTAGAAAGGAGTCATTTGAGTTCAACAAGGTTATATGGCAAGAACTCATGGTAGAACTATGCAGGAAAGAGCTACATTCTGTGAACAATTATCATGCAACTATGATCAGAGCATGTCATTACATTAACTTGGTAGAGAAAATGGACGCTACCAATCCTCTGGTTTCCTATTCCACATTGGCATGGGAATAGCATTTACACTTTGTAGGAAGAGGATGCTAGATGGGAATGCATCAAAGGTCAAAAAGGATTTTACCTAAAGGAAGGAGAAGGGAAGACAAAACCATATGACAAGAAAGTTATCTCTCATGTATAATGTGCGACCATAATTTCTTGAGGACAAGCAAGATGCTAAGCTTGGGGGTGTGATGAGTGCCATATTTGCCTTTTATAATATTTATGTTTCCTATTTTAAAGACACATTTCTATACACATTTTCATCTTTTAAGCTAAGACTTTATTTAGTATCTAGACAAAGGACTATACTAAACTATAATATGTTTTAAAGAATGTATGTGTGTTAATGCAGTTATATTCAAATATAATGTGGTATGATTAGTTTATTTATGATGATCTTAGAGAGTAGAGATTTTTCTATGGGACTAACTCCTTTCTGCGGTAACCAGAGTAATAACCTACATCCAAAACTGTAGCATTCCTGTAGCTGAAGAATTCACTTCCTATAGCCAAGGGACCAATTTCCTGCAACTAGAGAATCCGCTTCCTACAGCCAAAGGACCAGTTCTTGCAACAAAGCTTGTGGCCACTTACATTAGTCCATCAATGATTAAACTCCTCTACAGATAAAGATGAATTTCAGAAATAGTAAGGAAAGGGAATTTAATAGATGACAAACACTTATTCTTTAGCAAGGAATGTGGAGGGATTGAGTGAGTCTAGTTATTCATTATCATGTTCCTTAATTAACTTTCTTGTACCACAGTCTTATATAAGAACTATTCCTCTATGGTTGTTTTAAGTTTAGTTTCCTAATTTGGTTTTACTTTTCTAAAAATAAGAGCCCTTCCCTCATATGATGGGAAGTGGTTGACTAGTCATAAATGTATGAAATCTTGTTGGATGTGTATATATTATATTGATCCATTATATCTTGGGGAAGATTCTCTTCATGGATGTACTAGATTGTTGCAGTCAATAAGAAAACAGAGTTTTCCATCTTAAATAGTTTTCACTCTTGAATATGCCAAATCCATTGAGATACTGATTTTGATTAAGTAGTTGATAAAAAGGAAGGAAAAGGACACAACCAATCCAAGTAAGGGCCCACTTGAGGTGGACTACAACCTGTTAGCATTATATTCTTGAAATCAGAACTAGATTTGTTTGATTATGGTTTAGTTGATTATTTTGTTTTAGTTAGTAGTTGATGAGTCCAATTATTAGCTAGTTTTCTTATGTTTTTATGCAAGTTCATAGACATTCTTAGACATTATCTTATACATATTCCTACACTATGCTATCTTTTATGTTCATTATGCAACCCTGAACTTGATTTAAAGTATATGGAAATATGTTTATGATATGATGGATATTGCATGATTATGTGTGGGAGTGTATGAATTGTAAAGGATATATGTGCTTAGCTATGGTTGTTAGTATTGTGTGCATGTTTTGTGAACTAACTCTTTGTATCTGGAGGAGATAGATTATAGTCTGCAACAACTCTAAGGTGCATCTCATAGCCAAAGGAGTTCCTAGACAGTAGAGCAGGGGAGGTTCTAGAATAAATTGAGCATAGTAACTGCAACATAGAGGTACTTAATGAAGATGATTGTGCATCATGATGATAATAAATAAAGATGATTGAAGGAGAAGAACTATGTTGCAGTCAGGAATCTAAAGTGACTAATTCAATCAGTCCACATTCCAATTCTATTATAGAAAGAGTCTCAATTTCATTCGGACTCTTCTTTCTTTTTAGTTATTGATTGCTTGGTATTTATTACACTTTGATATATAGGGAGTGGTGATTTATGATTTAAGTTGAGAGGCCTTGTTTTAATAAACTTTCCCTGTGCCTATATGTATGGCTTGGTTGTTGAGGTAGAGTTAGTTGAAAGTTGTAAGTTGTTCAAGTCACAGATATAGTTATCAAATCTTTTAAAGTTGTTTTTACACATACAATCTTTATTGTTCAATGTTGAATTCATGAATAAGACATTTCATCACAATCTTATGTGATATTGTGAAGATTGAGCAATGAATGATTTTGAACTATTATGATTGTGTTAATCTAAGAAGCTAGATTTGAGTTAGATTAGTGGAGATAGCCACTTGAGCAAGGTCCACTCAAGGTAATTGTCCCTCACTTCATTTCCTGTATGATTACTTTTTTTGTAACAGTTATTTTATAAGTGCATGATTAATTAGATTCTTTGAGATATTCTAGTTTGCTTTAACTTGTTGTACTCTAGAGTGTAGAGTGTAGGTTCAAATTATCAATATCAAGTTAAACCTTAGCATTCATTTCTTGACAGTAATTAGTTGCAGTCTTATGTTGTATGTACCCATAGCAATAGTTCCAACATTACTTTCTTTACCATTATGTAGTTTTGATATTTTCTAGCAAGTCCAACACTATACTAGGATGAGTTAGGTAGTCTTAAATCTTTGAAAGCACATATAATGCCAGTACCATCACACACTTACTAGTCCTGGTCAGTAATTCAATGAAGGTCTTTCCAAAGGTTCAAGTGGACTATTTAATTAGGTTTCTCCTCTAAATTGTGTGATTGTCACCAAGTTTACTAGACATAGTAAGTACGCTACATTTTTGGCATCGTTGCTGGGGATGGTGCTACTTTCAAAGATCAGTTTCTGTTATTTCCAAGCTTTCCTAGTTTAAATTTTTTCTTTTAGTAATAGGATACTTAGGTTTCATCCCTTCAAATACCACAACTTTTTACTAACATTGTGCAGGAGTCGTTGCCATACAAAGTCATACCTATTGTATGCAGAGGTAGAGAGATGCTTTGGGAAGGTTTCTCCCTTCAAACCAACAAGCTAAAGCATATATTGGTGACTACAGTGATCAGAGTGAGGGTATTACTGAAGAAGAATTTCCCTTTCACCAACATCTACTGATAACATAGAGAGGACCTTCCAAACAATGGCTGATGTAGTGGATGATCCACCAGAACATGTGACTTTTGAATTTCCAATTGCCAACCAAGAGAGGGTTTCTACCTTGAAGAATATACCTCCTTTAGCATTGCCAGTCTTCTATAGTTTGGTGACCAAGGATCCAAATACATTCTTATTCGAGTTTGATGTCCTATGTAGAAGCTATGACTACACAACTAATGCTCATATGCTCAAGCTATTTCCTACAACTTTGAAGGATGTTGCTTTGAGATGGTTTATGAGACTGGGCAAAGATGCTATTCTAGATTGGGACACAAGGAAAACAAAATTCTTGGAAAATTACCAAGATTATTGCAGAGCAGTTGATAGGAGAAGAGATGACATTTTCAGAATGACTCAGAAAGAGGATGAACCATTGGAAGATTATGTAGAAAGGTTCCAATTCTACATGAAGAAAAACCCACAGAATTGACTCTCAGAAGAATCCCTGAAGCTTGTATTTTTGAGAGGAGTCAATGATGATTGCATGGATGCCCTTAATCTTATTGGTGTAGGGGATGTGTCTTAATTACCCTTGATGATATCTACAAAGTTTGTTGGAACTACTCAAGGTCCTTTACCAAAAAGATAAGGGGGGAAAGAACATCTACCATTGGTAAGACATCTAATGCGGTTTCAAGGGTGGAGTTAAGAAACCTACTGACCAATATGAAAGAAGATATTATAAGTCACCTAGCTACTTAGTTGGACACTCTACATTAGAAGAAGCAGGAGGTTGGAGCAATACTTACTGAATACTGCACTAATTATAGACAAAGGAAAGCCAACTGCAAGTGTAAAAGGGTGGCCAATATTACAAAAGACAAATTAGAGAAACCACATTTTCAATCATTTGAAAGTGAACATGGGAAGTTGTTCTATGTTGCACAAAGAAATCCATGGAAACCAAGACAAGACCCTCTAAGTTTCAATGCATCATTTCCAGTTGGTAATAATAATTTCTCTGGTTGGAACTCCCAACCTTGGCCAAATACCCAAAACCAATGGCAAAACCATCAACAATGGAAAAAACCCTCAACAAAACTAGAACCAGTAGCAACCAAATGTATGGACACAACAAAATTTCAAAGGTTCTAATTACAATTGTCAATAGCCAGTACAAAAAAATTAGTGGCAGAACCAAAATATGAATTACCCACAACCTTTACTACCTTCTTAGCCACAACAATAGGCTATTATGCCCAATCCATTAAACCCAACATCTCAACCACCAAGAGCACCACAACTGCCTGCCCAACCTGCACCTAACCCCAATAACAAGCCTGTCCAACATGCATACACTAATGAGGCTATTCAATACCCCACTTATGGGGTAGAGGTGAGTGATGTCCACCTCAAGTAAGGGAAAACACTAGCTGGGCCTTCATCCCCTCAAATCATTGAGATGGTAGATAAGGAAACCATAGTTGAAGCTTTAGACAATTCACCTCTAAAGCTTGAGTCAAATCAGGTAAATCAAACTATCTCAAGTCTAGAGCCTCCTTTCCCTGAGCATTTAGCCCTTCCAAAAATCATACCCAAGCTAAGATAGACCTATTGGGTCAACTTAAGGATGTAAGTATCAAAATCCCCCTCATTCAAGCTATCAAGGATATCCCAATCTATACCAAGATGGTAAGAGACCTTTGTCTTAAAAAGCAAGGGAGAAAGAGGAAGGACCCTCGGATAGTACATGTCCTAGAGAACCTTGCTAACATTATGCTAGGGAATGTGATTGTCCCTAAATACACAGACCCTAGCAGTCCAGTAGTGGACATTAAGATAAATGGGAACATTATCAAAAACACCTTGATTAACATAGGGGTAGCCATTAATGTCATGACTAAGGAAACAATGCAACTACTTCAACTAGCTAACCTTAGGCCTACACCTACTATTTTATAGTTAGCAGATAGGTCAATAGTAAAACCTAAAGGGATCATTGAGGACATATTCATAGCATTAGATTCCTAAGAGTATCCTGCAGATTTCATAGTCTTGCAGCCAAAGGTCAACCTTGCAGGATATCCACTTATCTTAGGCAGACCATGGTTAGAAACAACTGATGCATTCATAGGTTGTAGGTCTAGAAACATGATAATATCAAATGGAACTATAACCAAGAAATTGGTCCTCTATCCACCAACCCAACCTCATGAAAATCTAGACAAAATTATATGGCCTACCTTGAATGAAGAAGACCACTATTCCTTGCAAACTCTCATGACCATTGAATGTAGCCCCTATTGGCAGACCAAGATGAGGATGACTTAATTGACCACATAAAATAGAATAAATGTGGTAGGAACCTGTAACAACAAGATTGTCTGTCATGTTTGCAATATCCACTGCAAAACATTATACCTGCAAATTCCTCAGAAGAAATATCTCAACTTTTCCACTATTTACTACCATAAGAATGTGTTCCTAACATCAGTGGATATGACCTTTCATTTGTGCAATCAACTTCCAAAACATTGGAAATCATGCTAGGTAAAATGTTGAATGTTAACAATGCCCTAACTGAAGAACAATAGAATTCCCTGAACACTATGTTGCAGGCACACGCATCAGCCTTTGCATGGGACTACAATGACATGAAGGGAATTGATCCAGACCTGTGCATGCATAGGATCTACACAAATGATGGTTTCAAGCCAATTAGACAACCTCAAAGGAGAATGAACCCTGCCTTACGAGAAATAGTTAAAACTAAGCTACAAAAATTACTTGATGCAGGCTTCATTTACCCTATTTCTAACAGCCAATGGGTGTCACCTTTAGTTATTGTCCCTAAGAAAGGAGGCAAATGGAGGGTATAAGTAAACTATAGGGAGCTAAACACGGCCAATAGAAAGGACCACTTTCCACTACCTTCCATTGACCAAGTACTTGATTCCCTAGTAGGTAAAAAGTACTTCTCCTTCTTAGATGGATTAGTGGCTATAACTAGATAAAGATAGCTCTAGAGGACTAGGATAAAACCACATTTACATGCCCTTGGGGTACATATGCTTATTATTTTCTTCCCTTTGGATTATGTAATGCCCTAGCCACTTTCTAGAGGGCAATGCTAAGTATCCTTTTAGATTATGGTCATGAGTCCATGTAGATCTACATGGATGATTTCTCCACCTATGGAGAAACATATGAAAAGGCCTCAACAATCTACAAAAAGTTCTAAAAAGATGTCAAGAACACAATCTATCATTGACTCATGAGAAATGTTTTATGACGATGACTCAAGGGATTGTTCTAGGACATTTTATATCGAGTGAAGGAATTCAAGTGGATCCCCATATATTGAGATCATATCTACACTTCATGTGCCACAGAAACAAAAAGATGTCAGGAGCTTTCTGGACCATGCAGGCTACTATAGGGGATTCATTCAAGACTTCAGTAAAATTGCAGCACCTTTGTTTACTCTGCTCACAAAAGATAGAGTTTGACTGGACTACAAAATGTCAGCACTCTTTTGAGACACTTAAGACAACTTTGACAAAAGCACCTATCTTGAGAGGACCAAGTTGGATATTACCTTTCCACATACACACTGATGCTTTGATTTTTCTATAGGAGTTGTATTGGAACAAAAGGAAGGTAATAAAGAGTATGTTATCTATTACATTAGCAAGAAATTACAAGGAGTAGAACTTAACTACATTGTCATAGAGATAAAGATCTTGACAGTTATCTATGCCATTAACAAGTTTAGGCATTACATCATTGGAAATCCAATCTTTAACCACACATATCATATTGCAATCAGGTACTTAATGAACAAACCTATGGTTAGATGTAGACTAGTCAGATGGTTGCTCTTACTACAAGAGTTTGATATAACAATAGTGGATAAGCCTGAAAAAGCTAATGTGGTGGTAGATTTTCTATCTAGATTGGCCACACAACTTGAAGAAGGTGTTCTAGATGACTCTTTTCCATATGAGCATTTGTTTTCTCTTAATGTACACATACCATGGTTTTCTAATATTGCAAATTACTTAATGGTAGGACATATACCATCACATTTCTCTCTGAGAGAAAAAAAGATAGCTGGTGTATAAAAGCTTTCCATACTCTTGGGTTGCTGGTTATCTATTCTACACCAGTCCAGATAATATTATGAGGAGATGTATAAGAGAAGATGAGATCTTTGACATCCTAAAAGCTTGCCATGATGAGCCATGTGGGGGTCACTTTGCAGCCAAAAGGATAGCATTTAAGATCTTAACAACAGGCTACTATTGGCCAACTCTCCATAAGGATTCAATAAAGTATACAAGGAGGTGTGACAGATGTCAGAGAATGGGCAGACCAACAAGGACAAATGAGATGCCTTTGCAGCCACAGCTGGCACTAGCACCATTTGATAAATGGGGGCTAGACATCATTGGCCCAATTTCACCAGCATCCAATAACAAGGAATATATTTTGGTTTACACAGATTATCTGACAAAATAGGTTGAAGTCAAAGCATTACAATTTGCAAGAGATGGGAATGTAGCTAAGTTCTTGTATGAAGACATCTTTACTAGGTATGGAGTGCCCAGAGAAATTGTAACTGATCAAGGTCCCCAATTGACTTCTAAAATCATTTCTAAATTGGTTAAAGAATATGAAATCAGACATAAAAAGTCAACACCTTATCACCCCCAAGCCAATGGGCAGGTGGAGGTTACAAATAGGGAGATTGAAAATATTTTAACCAAAATAGTGCACATTCATAGGAAAGACTGGGTAGCTAGATTACCAGAAGCAGTGTGGGCATATAGAACAATATGGAAAACAACTACAGGTTTCACACTTAATGAATTAGTGTATGGAAAAATAGTAGTTCTACCAATACAATTTTAATATAAGACACTCAAAACAGCAGTGGAACTTGACATGGACTTGACAACAACATAGAAATAGAGGCTACATATTCTAAATGGGATAGATAAATTAGAATGGAGGCTATCCATCACATAGAGATAATTCAAAAATAGAGGACTAAATGGCATGATCAGTTTATAAAGACTAAAGAATTTCATGTGGGTGACTAGGATTTATTATATGATTCCAAATAGAAAGATTATAAGGGCAAGCTACAATCTAAATGGTTAGGACCCTATGAAATACAATAGGTATGTTGGCAAGAGACACTATATGGATTCATGATTGTTGTCATTGATGGCAACAAAGTTCATCCCACACATCCATAGGAAATGGTGTGTCTCTACTGGAAGACAGAGTGAAGGATGTTGTGGTCCGGTAAACAAGAACAGAGCATGTGGCAAGGTCCGACAGACAGGTCCGGATCTCTCAAAGGAAGTATCTTGGTGAAGTGCAGATTTGGGGATGTCAAGAGGACTACCTTGAGTGGTATATTTCAAGGATTTAGCCTCCGGTGATAGATGAGGAAAAAGATATGAATAGTTGAGTACCTGATTCCTGAGTGACAGTGTGAACAGAGGAAGAACTGACTGACAAAACATCAGACTACTTTCCAGATGTGTTACTGATTGTGGTAAAGGTTATGAAGGTATGAATCATGTTTGGCCAACATGATTAATGATTTATACAAGCATATAATTGATCCACATTACTTGATGTGCAAGGATTCAGCTGACAGATCAGAATTATTGAAAAGATTGACTATTCCGGGTACCGACTAGAAAGGTGATGAAATTACTTGTGCGGATATATATACACAATGGATTCAGTTGTGAGAGTTGTTGCTGTTGTTAAGGATGTGTGAATAAAAGCAGAAGAATAGAGCAGAAGCAGTAAGGAAGATCCGGTATGTGAAAGGAAAATAGCAAAAGAGAAAAGGAAAGATGAAGTGTAGCAGATCAGTATACTGAGCCTAACCGGAACTGAATTCCAACATTTGTGGATGCTCCTAATCAGTTCAAGTATTGTATAACATTCTCTTTGTAGACAGTGAGTCTCTTGTAGGCAGTGTGCCTCTTGTGAGCAGTGTGCTCAGGCAGTGAGCCCTAATTGGCAAGTGCCATTTTGTATTTCCTTATTCTTCTAACAAAGAATAATCTTTGGGTTAATCACCCCGTGGTTTTCTCCCTTAACAGGGTTTCCACGTCAAAAATATTGTGTCATGTGTATCTTCATTTTGTGGTTATATTTGCTTGTTTGAATTAATGCTGCATTGATTAATAAGAAAAGTTCAGAAGAAGAAATAATTAGGATAACTGATTCACCCCCCTCTCAGTTATCAACAATTGGTATCAGAGCCAAGTTCCTCCTAACAGAGTCTAACAGCTTGAGGAAGATCTGGGAATCCAAATGGATGCATATAGTTTAAAAGAGCAACTCAAGATTGCTCTTGAGGATCTTGAACAGTCAAACTTTGAAGTCAATGAATTAAAGGAAAGACTCAAATAGGCTGATGATTTCATGAGAGAACTAAAAGACAAATTAAGTCTCTCTACGAAAAAGAGAAAGGAACTGCTTTAACAATTGGCAAGACAAAGTGAAGCAAGTAATGCAAATGAAGAGCTAACTGAGAAAACCAAGTTATGTGAAAAGTTATCAAAAGAAGTCATTATGGTAAGACATGAAATGGAATCAGGAGTTATAAAGTTTACCCAAGAGATTGAAGAGAAAAGAAAAACTGAAGACAATCTAAGACAATCTCTCAAGGAGAAATCAGAAGATTGCCACTAGATGGATAGAATTATCAGACATCTTGAATCTGATCTTGAAGATGCTAAAGATAATGAAGAAAAACTTGAGGATCAAATTGTCTCTCTCAAAAGGGATCTTTAAACAACAAATGAATATAAAGAGAAATTCAAGATAAGTTCTGCTCAACTTGAAGTTCTTCTTGGATGTCAAAAGAAGGCAGATGACAAGTGTGGTTTGGGATATGAGAAAGGAGAAAGCTCCGGATCCGGTCAGAAGAATTTTGAATCAGAAAATCCAAAGAACAGGCTTAGAAGACCTCCGGTAAGATAGCCCAATGCTCAAAGATATCCATCCTTCAATGGATACTGCCACAACTGCAATCAATTTGGTCACAAAGCTAATCAGTGCAGAAAGAGAATGAATCAGACTTATTCATCCTTCTCCAGATAGTGTTTTAACTGCAAAAGGTATGGTCACAAGTCTCATGAATGCAGAAATATGCAAATGAACAAATCATTCAATGGTAGATGCTTTACATGCAATAGAATAGGTCATATGGCTAATCAATGCAGATCAAGTGGATATCAGTCAAATGTGCAAAGAAATGTTGTTTGCCAAATCTGCAATAGGTCTGGTCATAGTGCAAAAGTCTGTAGAAGCAAGAATCAGGACAAAAGAGGTCTGGTATATCATAATCAGAATCAAGACAAGGGTAAACAAAAGATGAATGCGGATGAAGTTAAAAGTGAGATGAGCAAGATTTGGGTGAAGAAAAGTACTGAGAATGTAGAGGTTGGATCTGCACCAGACTCTGGTGCTGATATTCCTTTTAGAAATTAAAAAGTGAGCTCTGGATCAGGGGGACACACAAAGAAAACCTTGTTCCCCCAGCCAGTCAATTGGTGCCAGAACTGGCACAAGAAGAGTTGCAGATTGAAGGATTCATAAGGAATACATTCAAACAAACTATGGTTAAGATTTGACAGATCCGCAAGTTGTTTAAAGTTCAGGATTGATCCAGTTCTTCAAGTCATCTGAATAAGGCAAAACTGGAATAATGTAGGTTGAGCATTTATTGCAACCTGATATTAGGGTTTGTGGAGCAATATAAGGGTTTTCTCATTAATCACTTGTTCATTCTGCACTCAAGAAGAAACGAAAAGTGGAGCTCTGCAACAAAATTCTCCAAGTTCATCGAAGATCATTCGCTGAAGCCATTTCTTCTAGAAATCAATCCAACCAACTCCGTGAAACTGAAAGGCGCAAAAGGTATTTTCCATTTTCAAATATCTCACTGTAAATCTCTTGATAATGGGTACTCCGAATATTGTAAAGATTTCTGATAGACCTCGCCCTACATTTAAGAAACATCCATACAAATCCTTGGAGGTAGATCCCCTAGGTGCATTTTCCAGTGTTCCGCATGGTGTTTTACACACCGAAGATATTAGGGTTTATATACACGCAAATGTTGAAGAGTTTGGGGAATTCAAACTAAGAGATATCTATCACAAACAACTGTTAGATGATTCATTTGAGCTCAAACCCCAATACAAGGGCCTCCGAAACAAACACTTTGCACAATACATACATTTCCCCTATTTTACGAAGGATGAATGGGTTAGGTACATTCTGAGCAGAATACATGACAACTTCATGTGGTTGAATGGACCATTCAAGATCACTAAGGATGCCATCAGGGCAGTTACCGGATTACACTCATCCGGTAGGATTCCTGTTCTCAAATATGTAAAGAACCAAACTGTGAGTGAGGCTACCAGATCTAAGTTTGACAAAAGAGCAATGATAATAGATGACATCACTGATCCAGATGTCAAGTTTGCCTCCATGATCATTGGATATAAGATATATCATTCTAGCAGAGAAAATTATGTACCTGGAACTGCCATCTATACAGCTTATGAAATGTTAAGAAAGGATGCAGACTATGATCTCTGTTAGCTTCTCCTAAACCAACTCTTAGAGAATTTGTAGAAAATCAAGAAAGATAAAAAGAATTCATTCAAGTATGGTGGATTAATTTTGTGCTTATTCTTCTACTTTATGAATGAGCTTCCTGGATCTAATGGCTGGGTATGGGAGAGTGATAGGCCAGTAGCTATCCAAATCAGAGATTACTTGCATGGACTTGGTGATAACCAAGCACAAAATACAGCTCTGTGGGGATACTTTAAGAACTTTCAGAACATGATGCAAACAAGAGAAAGGATTCCCTAGTCCCTTGTTGAGAAATACAAAGACACAGTCTGCTTTATGGTAGAGACTGATCAGTGCCTAATGGAGGCAGTAGAACCAAGGATAGTTTAGATCATGCCCATGGGGTATGAAGTGGATGAACAGATTCTGGAGTTGCATGTTCAACACATGCTAAGTCAGCCTAAAGATCCAAAGGTAGAAAGGTTTGGAACCTTTGAGGAGCTGAGTGTAAAGATTCATGTGGAACTCAGAGAATCAGAGATGAAAAGGAAGGTAAGAAAAGAAGTAGAACATATTGCCCAAGGCCTTGGGATCTCAAAGGAGGCACTTGATGCCAACCGGGAAAAGAGACAAAAAGCTGATGAAGAGAAGAAAGAGGCAGAAAAGGGAAGCAAGAAAAGTGCTTCGGTAGAAACTTCCACCTGGACTAGATCTTCAAAGAGACTAGCACCTGTCCTTGCTAAAAGCTCAAAACTGGAAGTCCAAGCAACCGGCAAAGGAGAGAAAAGGTCAAAGACAAAAGCCATAAGGGCTTATGCAAGTCAAAGAGACGAAGAGGAAATTGAATCTGATGAAGAAGTCAGGAAAATGAAGAAAAAGAAGAAAACATCTGGTCAACCCTCTACCAGACAGAAGGAAGAAGAAAAGGCAGAGGAATATGTTGAAAAACCCACTCTTCACATTGATGACATAATCAAATCAGTCACAGTGGACGGAAATCTTCAGCCAATGGTTGAGTTTTATGATGATTATGGTGAAGCATATCAGAAGATATTGCAAGATGCCACAGTCAGGTATCTAAATATTTACAACAAAGCATTTATTGAAATTATATCTCTGATCCCTAAAAGCTTGGAGAAGGAACTAGAAACAAGAAAGAACACTGCCCAAGCTAAAGACCTAGAAATCCAAGAACAAATAGCAATTTAGCTATATCCTTCAATCGACCCCAAGACAATCAATATGATATTCAAAGATTGTAAGGATGAGTTTAGAAGCAAAGTAAGGATGAATCAACTTATGCTTGGTGAAACTGACAAGGTAGCCAAGGACATAGAAGAGATCCTCCGGAAGGCCTTCAAAAGATTTAATCTTCCTGTTATAGAGACTTGGGTACTGATCCCTCAACCACAAATGTTGCAGAAGAAACTCCTGAGAAAATGACAGAAGAGGTGGGCCCTGAACAAACTAACATTTCTCCTTCGGTTTCCCCTACAGTCTCTGGATCTAAAGGAGAAGAAAAATCACAGGAGAAAGAAGCAGAGGTAAAAGAAAAAGAAGATGACAGTGCGAAGACCTCAATAGAAAAGACCACAACTACTAGTGGTGAGAATGTAGGAGGAGAGAAAACTCCAAAGGATAGCTCCAGGGTTGTAGAAGAGAAGAAACATCTATCTCTGACAAGAGACACTGCACAAACTGTTCAAGAATTCTTAACAAAAGCCACTATAGAAATTGATGAATCGGACCTACTAAAAGGACCATTAGATTTTGACTCTTTGTCACTAGTGCAAACAATGAAAATAACCTCATTTGCAAATGAGAAAGTCAAAGAGAAACTACTGAAGTCTCACATGGAAGACTATGAGCTTATGGAGGTAGCATCCAGAGGGCTAGAAAAGATCATGCCATCTTTTCAGAAAGATCCCATAGCCTCCTCTTCCGATAATCTCAAAACCTTAGTCAGCAGTGTTAGTACACATTTTGATTCTCTAGAAAAATCAGCTGAAGAAAAGGTCCAGAAGGAGTTTCTGGATAAAAGATTCTCTGAGGTACAGGGTTTGATTATTAATGATAGGAGAAACATGAATATTGGAATAAAGAGCTTAGAAAATGCTCTTAAGGATGGCGGTGAAATGTATAAATTTTGTTTATCATGGTCCAAAGTAACATTCTACATTGAGAAGAAAATAAAAGAACAGGAGGATAAACTATCAAACCTATCAAAGAATTTTGATCCTCTCTCTTCCTCTATAACAAATCAAGAATGTCAGACTATCGCAGTCTTGAGTGAAATCAAGAAGTTGGAGAAGGAAAGAAAAAATAGAATAAGCAGGTTGAGTGAGCTCAGGGGGTTAATTGTCCCTAAGCTAGAGGCCATGCATGAGGCCATAAAAGAAGCCCAAATTACAGCCCAGACCAATGATCCGACAGATCTAAAAAGGGCAAATGCGTTTGCATTCCTGTTGAGTGGGCATATCTCAATTTTAGACAGGATGAAGCAGAGTTGGGTGACAGAAGTTGTACAATTGAAGAACACTTTTGTAGACATACTTAAGTATATGTAAGTACAACTTGTATATATACTTATGCGGCTAAGTATAGTTAAATTTTTGAAAAATTTTGGTATGCGGACCCTACCCTTTGCCATTGATGTCAAAGGGGGAGTGAGGAGCAGTGAAAAATGAGGAATCCAACTAAGGGGGAGCTCTGGAAAATGTATATAAAGACATAGCATCAGCCAAGGGGGAGCATAGTGTAAACACTTAGTCATTTTTTCACTAAGTGTTGCCATCAATGCCAAAGGGGGAGATTGTTGGCAAGAGACACTATATGGATTCATGATTGTTATCATTGATGGCAAAAAAGTTCATCCCACACATCTGCAGGACATGGTGTGTCTCTATCGGAAGACAGAGTGAAGAATGTTGTGGTCCGGTAAACAAGAACAGAGCATGTGGCAAGGTCTGACAGATAGGTCTGAATCTCTTAGAGGAAGTATCTTGGTGAAGTACGGATTTGGGGAAGTCAAGAGGACTACCTTGAGTGGTATATTCCAAGGATTTAGCCTCTGGTGATAGATGAGGAAAAAGATATGAATAGTTGAGTACCGGATTCTTGAGTGACAGTGTGAACAGAGGAAGAACTGACTGACAGAACATTAGACTACTTTTCGGATGTGTTACTGATTGTGGTAAAGGTTATGAAGGTATGAATCATGTTTGGCCGACATGATTAATGATTTATACAAGCATATAATTGATCCGCATTACTTGATGTGCAAGGATTCAGCCGACAGATCAGAATTAGTGAAAAGATTGACTATTCCGGGTGCCGACTAGAAAGGTGATGAAATTACTTGTGTGGATATATATACACAATGGATTCAGTTGTGAGAGTTGTTGTTGGTGTTAAGGATGTGTGAATAAAAGTAGAAGAATAGAGCAGAAGCAGTAAGGAAGATCCGGTATGTGAAAGGAAAACAACAAAAGAGAAAAGGAAAGATGAAGTGCAGCAGATCAGTATATTAAGCCTAACCGGAACTGAATTCCAGCATTTGTGGATGCTCCTAATTAGTTCAAGTATTGTATAACATTCTCTTTGTAGACAGTGAGTCTCTTGTAGGTAGTGTGCCTCTTGTGAGCAGTGTGCTCGAGGAGTGAGCCCTAATTGACAAGTGCCATTTTGTATTTCCTTATTCTTCTAACAAAGAATAATCTTTGGGTTAATCACCCCGTGGTTTTCTCCCTTAACAGGGTTTCCACATCAAAAATATTGTGTCATGTGTATCTTCATTTCATGGTTATATTTGCTTGTTTGAATTAATGCTACATTGATTAATAAGAAAAGTTCAGAAGAAGAAATAATTAGGATAACTGATTCACCCCCCCTCTCAGTTATCAACAAGGTATTCCCTAATGGAGTAGTCAAATTACAGACCATAGATGCAGTTAGATTCTCATTGCTAGTTAATGTCCATAGATTGAAGCTATACACAAAGCCAACAAAATGAGATGATTTTCTTCTTTCTCTAAAGCATTTCTATGGTCTAAGCCCTGATTCTGATACCAACATGTTACCACCAAATAATAACTCAGCAACATATACTACTAGTTCTTACAGTGACTCAGTAGATGAGCTGCACCTCTCACCTCCTGAGAGCATCAAGTATAATTCCTTGTACTTTTTCATGTGCACACATAGCACAAGTGCCACAATATTCTATAAGATCGTTTCACTATGTAGTAGGAACCTGTAGCAAGCAAAATAGAATCTGCCAAAGTTCATTTTGGGACCTGTTGATGAAGGTACCTGTAATAGATATTTGTTAGAGAATTCAAAATTTGTGCCAAGTTAAGTGCACTCCATCAACATTTATTCCACTTTTCTAGCACATGCAACCACCAACCCTCATATCACTACATGCAAGATTGCTCAAATCGTCACACGCGCCAACCTGTCATTCACTCCATCTCCCATAATAATGATTCAACATCTAATCACATTCATGTTGCAGACACTCTTCACACAACTTCACATGCGCAGAGTTTCATTCACTTCAAATCATAGGTACACATACTAACCTTCCATAATTAGCATAGCTTTTCAATACATTCAATATGAACTCACATTTAATTTAGCATGATTATCATTTTAATCTTATTTCCATATTCTTTAATCATCCCCTTCATCTCGTACAATGCATTGAAGTGAGGTCACTTCCAGGTTTTAGTTGGAGGGAGATAGTATATATTCAAAAAATGATTGTTCACCACTAAAGCCATCAATTACAAAATGTAGACAAACCATACAAACCCTTTGTTGCCCTTCCTGTATCTGTAACCTTTTTATTTCCAACTTCCTAAAATTTTGAGTTAATTCAAGCTGGTTCAAGCTTACTAGTAGAGGTTGCAAGTGAACAAAGTGCATGGAAGTATAACAGATATAGAGGGTTGAGCAGAGGGTTGTTAAATCTAAATTTTAAGCTAAATTAGAAGCATGGGAGGTGATCTTATTAGAAAGGAACCAATAGTACATCAGTCAATATTTGAGAACGGGTTAGTCTTGCCAATTTTCACAAGAGCAGGATGGCTAGATTACTTCTTGAAGCTCATAGAGCATAATGAAGGCATGACAAGGCAATTTACAACAACATTACATTAGGATGAAGCCACTGTCAATGGTTTGAAAGTGGACACTGCCAAGAATGAATTCAACGAGCCAAGAGAGAACCTTGACTCATCGTCACAAGGTACCAAGAGATTATCACTTCCGTGGGTATGGGCTTCTTGTGCTACTTACATTATTAAGTATATTACTTGTGATGGTAGACAATCCATTCTATATATTGTGCATTTTAAGCTATTGAGTCAATGTACCCAATTTTCTTTATAATTTGTTAAAAAGAATGGGGTTTGAATACCAATGGAAGTTAAATGATTAAGCTCTATCACATGATTATTTGATTACCTTGTTAGTGAAAAGGAGCCTTAGGGTGCACCCATAGGTGTCCTGGGAGAGATTTTTAATCTGTGGAAACATTAATGACATTCTTGAGGAACTAGCAGTATCAAGAAACATAGAATCACCTGCTGCATCTTTAAGGGAAACTGCTCTTGTTCCACTTGCTACTTCACCCACCCACAGCAAGGGAGAATCAGGGGAGCAAAATGTGCAAAACTCACCACATGTAGCATCTGATTAACCTACAACAAGATAGGTACATCAAACACCATCTTCTAGTAAAATGGCAAAAACCAGAAACAAGAAAGGTGGTTCTTCTTCTGCACCTTCAAAAATGTAGAAAAAGAAACCCACACAACTAAGGCATTCACACTGCCTAAAAAGGAAAGGTGCTATGAGGGGTAGTGTTGAGAAACTAGGAAAAGAAAAAGAAGGTATTGTGATAATGGAGATTGACTCATAACTAAGGATTAAGGAAACTAAAAATGTGCAAGTTCCCATGAAAATACAATGGTATATATCCACCACCATTGAATTAGAATTAGAGGATATTTTTGTTGCCAAGAAAACTAGGAAGGAAACCCCAGTTAACCGTGACAGTGAGGGTTATGAATCCATAGGGATGGTGATGAATAGTTTTTGAAAGATGAGGAATTGTTGTTACAAGAAAGAAATGTTAGAAAGGAATTGCAAGAAGCTTTTGAAAGGATCAAACAATTGGAAGAACTGGTAAAAACATATGAGAAAAGGGACAAAGAAAGGGAAGCAAAGATTCAGGAATTGGAGGTAAAATTAAATACTTATGGGTAAGGGTCAAAATTAGATTTACTTGCACAACTAGCAATAGTTACAATAGGAAACAAGGAACTAACAATTGAAGAAAGAAGACCCCCTACCATAAAAACTCCAACTTGTCACACAACCATGTCCCTAGGTTACCAATTGTCGAAAGATAATACTTTTCTAAACAAGAGGAGGAATGGAAGAACGAAAAAGAAAAAATGATCTCAGAGTATACTAAGGAAATGGAGAGAAAAGATATTGAATTGAGAAGGTTAGCAGTTAGGATGGAAGAGGTAGCAGATAAAGTCACCCAGATTGTTAAACTCAAACCTCCAACTAGAACTTAAGCTTTGTTTTTACAAGAAAAGATTTTAAGTTATCAATTCAGTAAGTTGATTAGTAATAAGTTAGTTGCTATGAGTGGATAATTTAGTTTTCTAAAATCTTTTGATGATGCCACACTAGAGGAATAGGATCAAGTATGTGAGTTCTATTTGCATAATTATGTTGTGCCTGATGACATAGAATTTGATGTAGAGTCCAATGGTGTTCAATGTGATTCAATGAGTTTGTCAAGACAACATTCAAACCTAGAGCATGGTTCTCTTGTGAAATGATTTAGACCAATAAAACTTTCTTTAATACAGACATGGAGGGGTCCTCTTTCAAGGTTTGACAAGACATCCAAGACTTGGCATGGGTTCCTTTTGAGCATGTGGACTATTTCTCCTGATAGACCTATAACATTGCCTCAATTAGGCCTCCATAATGGAACAGTCTGATATAACTTCTACTAGTGGCTTGCAAACTTAATCTTAGGCAATCCTAAGATACCCTTCTTGATGCCCTCTAACATATCACAAACTTGGGGTACTTTGTTTTGGAAAATATACCCTAACCTATAACTGTCTTCTACAAGCCCTTGGTCAATTAGGCCTAATTTGTAAAGCAACTGCCCCCCCAAAGAATCACATACCCCTCTATACACCTTAGACACATGCTAAAATGGGAAATTACACAAGTTTTGTGACTCCATAGTCCACTGTGATGAATTTGACCTATGCTATTCCCTTTACACATGCCTAGCACATGGTATTGCTAGGTCATTTCAAGAAATGTCGACCAAGAATAGTCTCTTGCCAAAAACACCTTCAAAGAACATTGAAAAAAACATCAATCCATCCATTCCATTGATCAAGGAAGGTTTGATTTTGTGGAATGGTGAGAAACTCATAGTTTTCTGTTAGAAACTTTAGATGAGGGTTTATTAGACCAAACTCAGAAGAATGAAGATATCTATGTTATGTAGATGTTTCAAGAACCCAAACAAGGTTTAAAATTCCCAACTCACTCCTTTATCAACCTTGTACCACAAGATCACGTGTCAGAGTCGTACCTATATGGAATCTAAGCAGAAACAACGAAAGAAATAGTAAAAATGCAAAAAACTATATATTTCTTATTGATTTCTTCTTTCCAACTTCATCTTCCATGAAAAATGAACACGTTCAAGGTTTATGTAGGCCTTCAATGACCTTGAGGATGGTTTTGAGGTTAGTTTGGATCGGTGGGAGACTAGTAAATTGCCTGCAACCACCGATCTGCCCCTATTTTAAACTTAACTGCACCTAATTACATATCTTAATAGAGGCATCGATTGTTTTCAGACTTGGAAATGCATTCAAACATCTTTACAATATAACTAAGCCTTTGACAAGGCCTGACACTCCTTGGCACATGCCAAAAAGGATTACAATGTATGACTGCGCCATTATAATGCATGACTCTTATGACTATCCCAACCACAAACATGACATTATTGGACATGATCCTTATTACAAAGCATAGGAATGGTCCTCAAGACCTTATTACAACATGATTAACCATGAAACAAAACAAAACAACCATGGATCTTCATGATCCTCTTGGTGCTCCTGCACCATACTCTTTGGGGTGGAAGAAGACTCAAGTCCCTTGAGGAACTAGATTAGCAACAGTGGTTCCATGTTGCAAAATATCATCTTCAGTCATCCAAGTGGCATCCTCAGTAGGTAGGCCACTCCATTTGACAAGGTACTGCTTGTAGGTCTTCTTCCTAGTCTTCTTCAAGACTTTGGTGTCCAAGATGCATTTCAATTGCAAGGGTTGATTGGGTGGAGGACCCTTAACCCATTCCTCATCTCTTGCTACTATCACATCTGCCTCTGAATCTATAGCATTACCACCTCTAAAAGGAAACAAATCTAAGACATTAAAGATAGGAGATATGGCCAAGCCTTGAGGAAGCTCAATCTCATAGGCATTAGGCCCAAATTTGTGTCCAATCTGGCAAGGACCTATCTTCTTCATGAGGAGTTTGGTTGGCTACCCCTTTGGAAGTCTTTCCTTCTTCAAATGTGCCATGACCAAATCCCCAACCTTGTATTGCACATCCCATCTTCTCTCATTAGCTTTCTCCTTGTACTTCTCATTGTTCTTTTGAAGAGTTTCTCTTACATTATCATGGGTGTCCTTCATGGCCAATGCAAAGTCTTCACCTTGAGCACTCTCCCTCTCCAATCCATGTAGATCTCTCAATTCAAGAATGCCTCTTGGGTGAATCCCGTAGACAATCTCAAATGGACTCCTTCCTGTGCATCTATTGGTGGAGTCATTGTAAACAAATTCAGCTTGAGGAATGATCATATCCCATACTTCTCCATGCTACTTGGTAAGAAATCTAAGAAGATTTCACAATGACCTATTCACCACCTCAGTTTGGCCATCAGTTTGAGGGTGACAGGTTGAAGTGAAGGACAATTGAGTGCCCAAATTTTTCCACAAAGTACGCCAAAAGTGGCCCACAAACTTAGGATCCCTGCTAGTCACAATGTTAAGAGGCAAACCATGGATTCTAACAATTTCCTTGAAGAATAAACCAACAATGTGTGAAGCATCATTAGTGCATTTACATGGCAATAAATGAGCCATCTTACTGAACCTATCCACCACAACAAATATGCTATCAAAACCTCTTTGAGTCCTAGGAAGACCCAAGACAAAATCCATGCTAATACTCTCCCATGGCCTATTAGGAGTAGGAAGTGGCTGATATAGACCAGCATTAGATGAAGTACCTTTTGCCCTTTGACATATACTACAACTCTCGACAAATTTTCTGATGTCTGATTACATTTTAGGCAAAAAATAAAATCTTTTCACCTGATCCAATGTTTTGTCTAGCCCAAAGTGACCTCCTAGGCCACCACAATGCTTTTCCTTTATGATGTTCTCCCTCATGGAACACCTAGGAACACATAATTGGCTGCCTTTGATCAACAACCCTTGCTACAATAAAAACTCATAAAAATCAGAATGATAAGAGTCCAAAAATTGAGAACAAACTTCATATACCTCCTTAAAATCTTCATCATCCTAGTACATATGTTTGAGAGTATTAATCCCCACACTTTGCAACTGAATCTCTTGCACCATACACACCCTTCTACTCAATGCATCTGCCACTTTATTGGCCTACCCCATCTTGTGTTTGATTGAAAATGTGTATGCTTGGAGTTGTTCAACCCATTTCATATGCATGTGACTGAGTTTCTCCTATGAACTCAGAAAACTAAGTGCATGGTTGTCAGTATAAACAATAAACTCCTTAGGTAACAGATAGTGCCTCCATTTTTTCAAAGCTTGCACCATTGCATACAACTCCAAGTCATAAGTAGAATATTTCCTTTTGGCATCATTCAATTTTTCACTAAAGAAGGCAACTGGTCTGCCTTCTTGACTCAAGACAACCCCTATAGCAAGGTTACTAGCATCACATTCCACCACAAACAACTTATTAAAATCAAGAAAAACAAGAATGGGTTGTTGTGCTACCTTTTGTTTCAGAATTTCAAAAGAATCATTGGTTGCCTTTGTCCAATAAAACTTACATTTTTACCCCCTTTAATGGTATCCAAAATAGGTGCACAAATATGACTAAAATCCCTTATAAACTTCCTATAGAATGTTGCAAAACCATGAAAACTTTTTACATCACCTGCTATTTTAGGAGTTGGCCATGATAAAATAGCCTCTACCTTTGCTGGATCCATCTTCAAATTAGCTTGGGAAATGACAAAACCAAGGAAGGTGATTTCTTCCTTCATGAAGACACTCTTCTCCATGTTGATCATCAATTTCTCATCATGCAACTTCTTCAAAACCTGATCCTAGTGCTGCAAATGTTCTTCCTTGGTCTTGCTGAAAGCAAGAATGTCATCAAGGTACACCACAACAAATTTGCCAATGAAATTTTGCAACACCTCATTCATAAGGCACATAAAAGTACTTGGGGCATTGGATAGGCCAAATGGCATCACCAACCACTCATAAAGACCCTCATTTGTTTTGAAGGCTGTCTTCCATTCATCCCCTTGCTTTATCCTAATTTGATGATACCCACTCTTAAGATCAATCTTGGAAAATTATCTAGCCCCTCCCAAGCAGTCCATTAGGTCCTCAATCCTTGGCATAGGGAACCTATATCTTATGGTGATCTTGTTAATAGCCCTAGAATCCATACATAGTCTCCATTTACCATATTTTTTAGGGGCTAGGACTGTTGGGACAACACATGGACTAAGACTCTTTCTCACCAAACCCTTATCCAATAATTCTTCCACTTGATTGGTAATCTCTTCATTTTGAGAAGGTGTCATCTTGTAGGCTGCTTTGTTTGGCTAAGTAGACCCTGGTATGAAGTCAATCTAATGACTTATGTCCCTAATAGGTGGCAATTCATTAGGCATCTCCTCTACCATGATACCCTTGTATTTCTCTAACAATTGTTGCACCTCCTTGGGAACTTCTTCCTCACTAGGGCCATGTAAATTAGGACTAGTTTTAGGCTTCAAAATCATAGCATACCCTTGGATTCCTTCCTCCTTAAGGGTGTTAAGAAACTCTCTACCACTCACCAACATGACACTTGACCCTAGATTCTTCTCCACACTTTCATCTAGCAAAGGATCCATTTATACCTCCTACCATTCTTGGTTATGAAAAAAGAGTTTAACTTCCCATCATGTTGGGCTTGAACATCATATTGCCATGGACATCCTAATAGCAAATGACAAGCATCCATGGGGATTATATCACACAAAATCTTGTCCTTATATTCCCCTATCTCAAACTCTACCCAAGTTTGTTTATCTGCCAAGACTTGTTGCCCCTTATTCAACCATGACACCTTATAGGGACTAGCGTGAGGAAGTCTTTTTAGTTTCAACTTGTCTACCATCTCAATAGAAACTAAATTTTTAGCGGAACCTAAATCAACAATTACCTTGCATAGCTTACCATAGGCCTTACATGTTCTCCTGAATAATGTCTTTCTCTGAGGGGCTTCTTGTGTTTGAGGCACCTTCAACATGGTTCTCCTCATCATCAAGCTTTCTCCATCATGGGCTGGGGCTGTACTTCCAATTGGAGAGTTAACACTTTGGCAATCTTCTTCTTGGATCAACAGGTTCCTTCTCTCTCCTCCATGAGAGCTTGAGTCTTTCTCAGGAAACTTATTCATGGTGTGCCCTACTTGGTTGCTACTGAAACATCTTCCTGTGAAGACATTAGGACCTCTACCTAGTCCACCAAACCTACCCCTTCCATTGGGTCTCCTTCTAAAGCCTCCTCTTGAACCTGATTCTCCACTTTGTTCTTGGGAACTAGATTCCCCTCAACTCCTTTGGGACTAATTTCTGCCCCCAAAACTGCCCCTACCTCTGAAATTTCAGCCTCCTCTTCCTCTATTTTGTTGATCTCCTCCTCTTCAACTTTTCTTCTACCCTTAGTGCCATTTGAAAGCATTTATCCACTATTTCAGGGGTTAGTATACTGATTTCATCTTGTATACTAAACTTCAAACCATTTAGATACCTTTCCACTTTACTTTTTTCATCTTCCACATGTCCACAATGAAGAGATAACTTGTGAAACTCCTCGGTGTAAGTGGCCACATCCAAATCTCTTTGTTTGAGATTTTGCATCTTCTTGTATATCTGCACCTCATAGTCCAATGGAAGGAATTGGGACTTGATCCTCTCCAACATTCTGGTCCATGAAGAGATCATGCTCTTCCCACTCTTCACCCTCTCACCTTGGGTGTAATTCCACCATGTAAGGGCAGCACCTTTGAGTTTAGTTTTTGCAAACTTCACCCTCTTGTTCTCAGGAACTTCTTTGTACTCAAAATAATTATTCAAGGCCTTAATCCACTCCATAACCTCCTCAGCATCCATCTTCCCACTAAACATTGGGATCTCCATCTGAGCCTCTGATGAATCCTTACCAAGTGTCTTGATGGCTTCAATAAAATATCTTTGGTTAGTAGGTATTTTTGCCTGCCCTTGGGGTTCTTCTTCTCCTTCCCCTTCTTCTTCTCCATCAGACTCCTCATTTGACCTCTTTCCAATCCTCAAGGTTTTGAATTCTGCCTTGAGTGCATCCTTGACTCCCACTTTAATCAGCTCTTCCATTTCTTGAAACTTCTTGGCCACCTCAGTGGTCATCCCCTTTGGAGGCATGATGCTAGCCTCTCCTTCACTCTCCTCTACTAACATACACAAGGGATCTTGTCACAACCAATGACAGAACCTTGTATGGCTCTGATACCACTATGATGTAGAGACCAATGGTGTTCAATGTGATTCAATGAGTTTGTCAAGACAACATTCAAACCTAGAGCATGGTTCTCTTGTGAAATGATTTAGACCAACAAAACTTTCTTTAAGATAGACATGGAGGGGTCCTCTTTCAAGGTTTGACAAGACATCCAAAACTTGGCATGGGTTCCTTTTGAGCATGTGGACTATTTCACCTGACAAACATATAACATTGCCTCAATTAGGCCTCCAAAATGGAACAGTCTGATATAACTTCTACTAGTGGCTTGCAAACTTTAATCTTAGACAATCCTAAGATACCCTTTTTAATGCCCTCTAACATATCACAAACTTGGGGTACTTTGTTTTGGACAATATACCCTAACCTATAATTGTCTTCTAATAACCCTTGGTCAATTAGGCATGTTTTTTAAAGCAACTGCCCCCCTAAAGACTCATAGACCCCTCTACACACCTTAGACACATTAGACACATGCTAAAATGGGAAATTACAGAAGTAACTCTGCAGTCGACTGTGATGAATTTGGCCCATGCTATTCCCCTTTACACATGCCTAACACATGGTATTGCTAGGTCATTTCAAGAAATCTTGACCAAGAACAGTCTCCTGCCAAAACACCTTCAAAGAACATTGAAACAAACATCAATCTATCCATTCCACTAATCAAGGAAGGTTTGATTCAGTGGAATGGTGAGAAACTCATGGTTTTCTGTTAGAAACCCTAGATGAGGGTTTATCAGACCAAACTCAGAAGAATGAAGATATCTACGTTATGTAGATGTTTCGAGAACCCAAACAAGGTTTAAAACATTCCCAAATCACTCCTTTATCAACCTTGTACCACAAGATCACGTGTCAGAGTCGTACCTATATGGAATCTAAGCAGAAACAATGAAAAAAACAATAAAAATGCAGAAAACTATATATTTCTTATTGATTTCTTCTTTCCAACTTCATCTTCCATGAAAAATGAACATGTTCAAGGTTTATGTATGCCTTCAATGACCTTGAGGATGGTTTTGAGGTTAGTTTGGATCGGTGGGAGACTAGTAAACTGCCTGCAACCACCGATTTGCCCCTGTTTTGGACTTAACTGCACCTAATTACATATCTTAACAGAGGCATCGATTGTTTTTAGACTTGGAAATGCATTCAAACATCTTTACAATATAACTAAGCCTTTGACAAGGCCTGACACTCCTTGACACATGCCAAAAAGGATTACAATATATGACTGCGCCATTATAATGCATGACTCTTATGACTGTCCCAACCACAAACATGACATTATTGGACATGATCCTTATTACAAAGCATAGGAATGGTCCTCAAGACCTTATTACAACATGATTAACCATGAAACAAAACAAAACAACCATGGATCTTCATGATCCTCTTGGTGCTCCTGCACCAGAATTGAACCCATTAATTTTTGTGGGAGTTTTACAATTAAGGGCACTAGCATCTTATTTCAGGAATGAGAAGTTTAGGGGTGAAATTATGGAAGGATATATGGAGAGAGAGAAATCATTTTCTCTTCCAATAAGGAAGGAATCTGGAACCCCTGAAATGATCATTGAAGAATGGAAACAACTTTTGGACCATAAAGGTGTAGGCAGAAAAATCATGAACTTGAGATTGCAGGATTATGAAAGAATGAAACATTTGACTATTGGACTCATCCATCATTCTTACCATTTTGTGAAAGGAAGATGGGAAAACTTAACCCCTGAATTGTAGAGAAAAGAACCCCACTTCATTTATAATTTTATGGCCATGTTTGAAAACACACGAAGATATATAGATATTGTCAAAGGTCAAGGACTTGAATGGGTACCTCTTACATTCCAACCACCAATGCTCATGTACCTGGTACCACACTGGATAGGGAAGAAGAATTAGGAGTGTGAGAAAGAAGACGTTACCAGAATGAATAGACTAGCATGTCACAAAGGCTTTTATTTGAAACAGGTTGAAGGAGTGGATGTTGTCACAGACTTCAGGGAAATCACTTTACACTACAACCTCCAGCCCTAGTTAATTTGCTTGAGGGCAAGCAAATGGGTAGTTGGGGGAGTGATGAGTCCAATTATTAGCTAGTTTTCTTATGTTTTTATACAAGTTCATAGACATTCTCAGACATTATCTTATACATATTCCTACATTATGCTATCTTTTATGTTCATTATGCAACCCTGAACCTAATTTAAAGTATATGGAAATATGGTTATGATATGATGGATATTGCATGATTATGTGTCGGAATGTATGAATTATAAAGGATATCTATGCTTAGCTATGGTTGTTAGTATTGTGTGCATGTTTTGTGAACTAACTCTTGCATCTAGAGGAGATAGACTATAGCCCACAGCAACTGTAAGGTGTAGCCCACAACCAAAGGAGTTCCTAGACAATAGAGCAAGAGAGGTTCCTGAATAAACTGATCATAGTAACTACATCATAGAGGCACTTAATGAAGATGATTGTGCATCATGATGACAATAAATAAAGATGATTGAAGGAGAAGAACTCTGTTGTAGTCAGGAATCTAATGTGACTAATTCAACCGGTCCATATTCCAATTCTATTATAGCAAGAGTCTCAGTTTCATTTTGACTCTTCTTTCTTTTTTAGTTATTGATTGCTTGGTATTTATCACACTCTAATATATAGGGAGTGGTTATTTATGATTTTAGTTAAGAGACCTTGTTTTAATACACTTCCCCCGTGCCTATATGCATGGCTTGGTGGTTGAGGTAGAGTTAGTTTAAATTTTTAAGTTGTTCAAGTCGCAAATATAGTTATCAGATCTTTTGAAGTTGTTTTTACACAGACAATATTTATTGTTCAATGTTGAATTCATGAATAAGATATTTCAGCAGAATCTTATGTGATATTGTGAAGATTGAGCAATGAATGATTTTGAATTATTATGATTGTGTCAATCTAAGAAGCTAGATTTGTGTTAGATCAGTGGAGATAATCACTTGAGCAAGGGCCACTCAAGTTAACTATTCATCACTTTATTTCCTATATGATTACTTTTTTTGTAACATTTGTTTTATAAGTGCATGATTAATTAGATTCTTTGAGATATTCTAGTTTGCTTCAACTTGTTGTACTCTAGAGTGTAGAGTGTAGGTTCAGATTATCAGTATCAAGTTAAACCTTAGCATTCATTTCTTGAAAGTAATTAGTTACAGTCTTATATTGTATGTACCCGTAATAATAGTGCCATCATTAATTTCTTTACTGTTATGCAGTTTGATATTTTCTAGCAAGTCAACCACTATACTAGGAGAGTTAGGTAGTCTTAAATCTTTGAAAGAACATACAGTGCTAGTACCATCAAAAGATTACTAGCCCTAGTCGATAATTCAATGAAGGTCTTTCCAAAGGTTCAAGTGGACTATTAAGTTAGGTTTTTCCTCTAAATTGTGTGATTGTCACCAAGTTTACTAGACATAGTAAGGACGCTACAGTAGTTAATTCAATTAGTCAAAAAATTTATAAGATAGATTTTATACCGCAACATTACATTCCTTTATTATTTTGCAAATAACATCATTTTCTAGATATACACAATTGTATTGTTTCAATCCCTAGAAAGCTTTAGTTGTACACACAGTACCGACACCATGCCAAGAAAACACATCCTTGGATTGATAAAGTAAATGCAACATGTCATCACTCACTAAGTCACTTGATATGGGATGATGACATCTATTGAGTTGTATGCAAATCTTAGTTGCATTAGATTTATTGAGGGATTGATGTTAGGAAAAGGTTGCATCAACATTTTTGTCCTAAGTTATTTTATGTGTCTCCATGTTTCTTGGAAAGTGTTCTTTGACACATAGATACTTTAGGGAAAAATTATTTATTAATTATTTCAATTGGACATGTTGTAGTTACATTCTATGTGGTGGGACGTAATATGGGTGCCTACTTTGGAAGTGGAACCCATGGAGCCTTGGAGTTGACTTCTTGAAGTCCATGTTGACTTGGAGATACCTCCTAGGAGGTGGGATCCATTAGTGGCACCCACTTTGGAGGAGAATCCAATGTGGACTTGTAGTTAGCTTTTGTTTGCATGAGTGGATAATGTTGCATATAGTTTACATAAGACTTATCCTCATTTCACATACTAAATGGTTTCCATGCTTTGCATATCCTCATTTCACCTTATAAATGTTTGGAATGATTTTCTTATCCTCATTTCACCTTCTATAGGTTTAGCATATCCTTAGGGAGAGAGAGGCTTAGGGAAAGAGAGAGAGAGAGAGAGAAACTTAGGGAGAGAGGAAGAGAGCGACATAGGGAGAGAGAGATTTTTGGCATGATTTGTATATCCTCATTTCACCTTCTATATGGATTCCATACTTTACATATCTTCATTTTACCTTCTATACGTTTACCATGCTTTTCTTATTCTCATTTCACCTTCTATATGTTTGCTAGGAGTGAATTTTGGGACTGAACTGACAGTGCCAACATGTCAAGGTCGGTGGGTGAAAGCTAATGGAGGTGTCTTTTTGGTGGCTAAGCATCTTGATCCTTCTAAGCTACATTGGATGGAGATAGTCTCTTAAGAGCCCTAAGATTAAAAAAAGGTGCCAAACTTTGGACTGATTATTCTCTCAAACTATGGTACCTAGGAATATCTTATTTGCATGTACAAGTGGATGTCAAGTCCACCTTCAAATACCTACCTAAATTTTTTCTAAATCAAATTCATTTGCCTATGGTGGAAAGGAATGCAATGTTCCATAATGTTTTAGTTTTATCTAGTGAGAAGGTGCTAGGAGTGATTTTTTACATTATGTACCTCCTCGGACCAAAATGACAACACCAACACATCGAGGTGGGTGGGTGAATTGTTTAGGAGTAGTGATCAGAGGTGTTGTGATGTGGAAGGCATATTGTTGCATATGTTGTCAAAGAAGTGATGATGAGAGGAGCAGTCAAAGGAGTGGTGATAAGAGGAGGTGTGATGTGAAATATATGGTGATGAAAGACATGAGAATGTTGTTGGATCATTATCATCTATACACTTTTGTACCTTATCTTTTGAAGCTCATGAACAAATGAAGATTGTCAAAGTATGTTGCTTGATGTCTTGCCTTGATAATACAAAATCACTATTACATGTATTGCCACTTAGCATTTCATGAGATATGATGACAATTGTCTAAATCATTAGAAGGTCAAAATCACAGGGTTTTGAACTATAGAAGCTTAAGAGATTGTATTTCATTCTATTGCAGATGAAGATATGGCCTTGTGGTTTGAAGGATAGCTAAATATAGCTATGAGGTATGCATGATCTAAGTTTCAGAGCATAAAAGTTACCGCAAAGTTTTCAAAAGTTAGCAGAGTGAGAATCAATCATGTTGTGTAAGGTTATCAGAGATAGAAGAAAAAGCCAATACATTTGACCGTAATTTGATGTTTGGCTTTGCTTCTTGAAAGACAAGTTCAGAAGGTTAGTATATATGCTCATTTCAGGTCTCAAGTGTTTTAGATCACTGCAAGTGTGTTTTTCAATGTTCTATGCCAAGATAGTGTAAAGGATACCACCATTAGTGTTTGATTGCTTGCACCAGCAAATAAAAGCATGAACTAGAGAAAGGAGTGCATGAGAAGGTTTTGCAAATCATATATTGTTTGTGGTTTGATCTGCATGATGATATCTCACTTCTCCAGTACCGCATAGGGTCTAGAGCTAAGGTATGAAAGGATAAGTGTTTGTAGTACCGACATGGTATGTTTGACTGATTGTGCTATGCATGTGGAAGCGTGCACCAGTAGTAAAAGTTGGAATAATGTAAAACGGGTCTAGTAGACCTCTTGGTATGAACCGCATAGTGGGATTTTACTCCTACATTACCACAGATGATTTGGGATCTGACAAGCTAGGTTGGTTACACGTTTCATTTAGGTTGACAAAGATGATGTTTTGAAGACTTATGGAGGATATTTATGGAGGATAGAAGATTGTTTCAAAGTAAGTGATTGAGTGTGAGAGAGTGAGTGTGAAAAGGATGAATGATCTAGAAATTAAGAAGTAACTCTAGAAGTTATGATGCATAATCCATAATAGAGCCAATCTTGTATTGCAGAGGTGTTTGATGCTGGAAGGCAACAGAGATGTTTGAGCAGAAGTTTTGAAGTCATAAGAATAATTCAATGTCAACGTGTTAATGGAGTTGATGCTGTGGAGGTGATTGAACCATCAGAATCAATCAAGTGTTTTGGTACAGAGCTTGATGCATCTTGTAAGTCTTGTAAGTGTTGTAGCACTTCAGGGAGTTGTTGTTTCCTTTGGGTTGGTTCCCATAAAACTCATTGTAATGCTTTATTTTATTTGTGAGGCTAGATTTGGATAGTAGATCCAAGCATCTGTCTCATCGTGGTTTTTCCCATCTTGGGTTTGTAAATCTAGTGTTATGTGTGTATGTGCTCATTTTCTTTATGTGGTTTGAATGTTTACATTGATTGCATTTAAAAGAAAAAGAAATTGGATATATAATGATTCACCTCCCCTCTCAATATATCTGTGTGTTCTGTTGGTTTTTCTTCTGAATCAGCATTATTTGCCAGTTCTAATGCATGGGTAGATTCAACTAACTAATACAGGAGGTTGCGTGAGCTCCTCCCCTTCACTTCTGGTTCTGCCGCACCAAGGGGGGTGTCCCTATAACTAAAGATGTTACCTTGACTTGCTCAATGACTGATAAATTTAGCTTGACAGCAATAGGCAGAATACTCTCATGTCTAGACCAAGATCTGCATGGTAGATCACAAAGTTGGCAACATTCTTGGACATATTTGTCTGGTGGGTATGAGAGCATGCAAGGGGTTCCTAATCCTACTCCTACAACTAACAGGTTGAAGTGATGAAATGGGTGGACATAATGTCCTGGATGCAAGACACGGGGTTTTGGCTCATAACTACTAACCCAGGAGTAGATTGGTGCCTATCCATTCGGCAAGGAGTCAACTAGACATATACAACAGATGGTTTGCAACTTGTCATTCAAGTTTCAAGGGGTTGAGCTTGATGCTTGCCTTACAAATGTTACCCAAGGATGGGTATTTAGCTACCTCTACTTATAGATATCCCTACTGATATGCAACCTTCCCCATGCTCAACCTAAAACAATTTAATCCACTCCTTGAATGGAAGTTAGAGATCAAACATGTAATACAGAAAACCATACCCTAGAACCTGAGAAACCCTTAGCAACCAGATTCAGAAGAAGGAGAATAACATGCAGCAAATGGAGACAAGCAGATAAACACATGCAATGAAGCATTTCTCATATAAAATCAACATTGAAACTAAACATATGTGCAAAATACATTCATGTTGCAACTCATAAACTCCAAAATGGGATAGAACAACCAAGGTCATACCTTGTCTTTTGTTATTTACACAAAAATTACCCAGGCCTTCAACAACCAACAAATGAGCAACACAGCTTGCTATATACATCAAGGCAGGTACTCGGCATTAATCACTGGGTGACTCAAAAGTCCACCAGATACAGTTCATTTTGAGGAAATGGCGCTCAAACATTCAATGCAGCAGGTGGAAGAGGAGATAGGGAAAGGTCTCGAGCCTTGCGCCGTTGCCCGTGGATGTACAACTTCAATCGGGTACCTGATCTATCCACACCAATGCCCATACCCTATAACATCTGCCATTAATGTCCACCTACTCGCAGCCTTGGGAAAATAGTTAACTGTGCGCTCCTGAAACTTTCCCGCCAAGATATATCATCCTGATATTTCAAATTTATGTGGGAACTAATTATCCCACATGCACCCCGCGATGACCTCTCTAATACTTTATATAGTAGGTCGTGAGCATATATGATGTCAGTGCTTTTGCTCCCAATGACACCAGTATAAACCTTGTCATCATCCTCCATCGGCCAGACTGCTTCATCGGCAAACCTCATGTTTATCCTCCCAACATCGTATGTCCTGCCGATGAACAAAATCACCCTAACGTCAGCAAGCCTCACACCATCACCCATCGGCCAGACCTCTAATATCGGTGAACCTCATGTTTATCTAGCTGATATGAAAAGTCACCCCGATGAACATCCTGATCTTCATGTGAAATATCACCCCAATATTCACCCTCATTGGCAAAACCTGATGCATCAGAGGAAGATCCTCCTGCTTTGCCGATACCATATGTCTAGCTGATGAAAATCCTGATGATGTCACCATCATATCTGCATACCATGCATCTCCTCATATCCGGATGATGTCACCATCATATCGGCGCTGGGGTGATATTCGTAAGATCACCCGATATTTCAGAATATCACCCCCCACAGAAATATCAGGGTGCACTGTAGCTTCATTGAAACATCGAGGTGATATTTGGAATATGACTGATATTTGAAATATCACCCCCCTTGGAAAAGATCATGATGCTAACAGGCAAATATCACCCTCCTAAAAATATGACGTCAGCAGCATCGGGTGATAAAGCAAACATGAAGTGATAAAATAACATTGGGGTGATCTTAACAAAGATCACCCGATATTCAAATATGATGACCCCGATGAATATTGGGTCATACTTAGAACCTTGCAACAACATCATCAGGATGATCTTAACTAAGATCACCCGATGTTAAAATATCACCTCAGCGAAAGATCATGCAGGCAGAAAATATGATGACCCTCACAAGCAACATTAGTGTGATAACCAGAAATATGATGATGATGATCTCCTCGGAAGAAAAAATGATGCTAACATTGAAACATGTTGAGGAGGCCCAAAGACTTAGAATTTTTTGGATTTTTTGGGAGGGTGCCTGCATATACATATTTAAGTACCAACATGTTCAATAATTGGTATTAGAGCAAGGTTCCTTGGTGCAGCCTAACAGCTAAAGCTAGATCTTGGATTTGAACACATGGCTCAAGAAGGATCCACTTCTAACAGAGCACCTCTATTTGATGGAACTAACTACACCTTCTGGAGTGTTAGGTTGGAAGCCTATCTAACCTCTCTAGGGTATGATGTTTGGAGATCTACAATCAATACTTATACTTTTCCTATAGATCCATATGAGAAGAAGGCCTGTGAAAACAATGCTAAAGCTAAGAATACTATCTTAAGTGGTCTAACCAACTCAACATTTGTCAAGGTAATGCAGTGTAAGATGGCCAAAGAAATATGGGACAAACTCAAAAATTTCTATGAAGGAAATGACAAAGTAAATCAATTTAAACTACAAACTTACAAAGGAATGTTTGAGAATCTAAAAATGAAAGAAGAGAAAAGCATTGCTAACTACATGCTCCGAGTGGATGAAGTTGTCAATGGAATCAGAGGGCTAGGTGAAGAAGTGATACTCAGTGGTTGTGAAGAAAGTTCTAAGATCTCTCCCTCACATATTTGATTCAAAAGTTTCTACCATTGAAGAAGCCAAAGATCTAAACACATTTACCATGGATGATCTATTTAGGTCTCTCACTGCCTATGAGATGATAAATGAAATCAAAGATTCGTCCAAAAGGGAAGCTGCTTTCAAAGTTGCAAAGAAAGAAGGAACATCTAGTCCACATAGTGAGTCTAAGGAAGAAGTAAACTTTGTGAGAAAGCTAAAGAAGGGTTCAGGAAAGTATAAAGGTAAGCTACCTTTCAAATGTTTTAAATGTGGAAAAATTGGACATTATGCATCTAAATGTCCTTTTGGAGAAAATGAAAATAGCAGCAAGGGTTTCAAAAGGAATAACTTCAAAAAGAATCTCCTTTCCAAAAAATACCATAATTCTTCGAAAGAAGCAAATAACTACTCATGTCAGACAGTGAAAGAGAAGAATCCCTATTCATGGCTATAGTAGTCTCTGACATTTCTAACAAGACTATTGAGGAAGAAGAATGTGAAGTTGATCTTGAAGGTGAACTCATTTCTACTCTTGAAGACTTGAAAAGTGTAAGGGAAGAGAATACATAACAAAAAGTCCAAATTAAAGCCAAGGCAAAAGAATGTTTGAAACTTGAGGAGGAAGTTGTTTCACTCAGAAGAGAACTGGAGAAAGTATATGATCAGTTGGACAAGAGTATCAACTCTGTAAAAGGGCCTAAAAATCTAGATGGTGTTGAAGAAGTAGATTTTAGAAGATATGGAAAACCTCTTCATGCAAAGGCAAACCTTCATAAATGTCATGCCCACAATTTTACATGTGGACAAGAAACCCAAACAATAATTTTTTTTGTAAAACAACATGATAACACCACAAACTCACTCACGTGCAAACATGTGCATGGGTTGAACACATGCACCTAATGTCATTGTACATCTCACAAGGGCGGGGAAGTGTGGTATGCAGGAAAGGTAGTGTGAAACTCCCTTCTCACCCCTTTGAATATGAAAGCTTCCTATATAGAGTTAGGCTATGCAATGTGCATTGTCATAAGGGGAGTCCCTACTATGAAGTAACGTGCCCTTAGGGTTTCTATATGATGAAACAAGGAAGGGTCAATTTTAATAAGTAGGACCTAAAACCCTTAATTGAAATATTATCTCTAAGTAAATTAATTAAGTATTTAGTTAATCATAATGTAGAAATGTTATTGACTTTAAAGTATTCATCAAACTTTTTGAGGTTACTCCAAGATGATACTTTATTTTTCAACTTAAAATTCTTTGAGAGAAATTTCATGGGTGCGTAGGATAAAAGCCTGATACTTAGTAAGAAAAGTATATCCTAGCAAAATGTCTTCTCTCAAACTGTCAAGTTCAATGAGGTCAACTATAAACTGCTTACCTTGAATCTCTATTCGGACATCTTGTGCAAATCTACCCATCTTAATTTCTTCTCCATTTATAGCATACCCTGCTGGCAAATCAGACTTGGTTTTCCAAAACTCAAAGGGAATAGCATTAGTCTTTGCAAAACTGCAAGAAGAACCAGAGTCTACAAATGCATCCATAGTCCAATAGGTTTATAACCAGAGAAACAAAGATTAACTCTAATATATGTACAATTTTCTACCATATACAAGGCATTTGCAGGTTTAGAGAGAATATTAGCACTAGAATCAGAAGAAGAATCATCAGCTTTAGTTAGAAGGTCACGAATTTCCCCCACTGCAGAAGTGAGTTTAGCTAAAGCCGTTTGCTGCAAAGCACACAGGAGAGCAAGGATATCTACAGACTCATTACACCGATCAACTTTAGCACAGAGGGCATCAATACTGCGGCCAAGAGAAACAGATGGAGAATGGCGAGATGAGTGGTGTGTAGAATGATGCTTGGTTTGAGAGGGCTTGGATGAAGACCAACTGGGCTGAATATAACCATGGGAGGATTTTTTAGGAGGTGGTGATGGAGAGCTTGATACAGAATGTTGACCAAAACATTTAACTTTGCGGAGCAAAGCCATTTTCTCTTTTTCCCGGGCTTTGATATCTTTTACTTGCTATTTTGCAGCAGCTTTTCTATCATCAAGGGATCCTAGCATATGATAAGGATCTTTAGATTTTGCCATACTAATCTTAAAATCTAGATCCTTAATTGCTTTCTTCACCACTTTAGAAACAACTAAATCATCAGAAGGAATGGAACTTGCAGATTCAGCTTCAGAAGAACTGGAAGAATAAACCTTTTTATGTTTGTCTCTAGCCATATATAGATTTTCAGGCAAAATCTCAACAAGCTCAAAAAGAGAATCTACAGAAGAACCAAGAACATCAGAAGACTGGAGGATTTCCCAAACATTTGATCTATTCTATTCTTCAAACATTGCATAAACCTTATTTTCAGGCCTATCTTTTTTAGGACAATCTGTAGCATAGTGTGGTCCTTTACAAATGAAACATTGTACAGACTTATTTCTTTTAAAGTCTTTATTCTTTTTGAACAAGTATCTTGGAGGTTTTCTATTCTTAAAAGAATTCTTATTTATAGGAGCTAGCCTATACTTTTTTTTGTAGGCTTTCTTTTTACGGAAAGAATACTCCATATTGTCATTGTCATATTTGGAATATTTACATTTCTTACAATGACAATTCTTTCCACATGATTTCTTGCTGAACTTACGGACATGCTTGAAATCTTTTATCTGATTAATAGGTGGAAAACTACAATAATCCTTCATATTACATGAAGAATTGTACTGATCTTGATTATCACTCAAAGCTTTCAAAAGACATCCTTTATCTAATTTATAGCTAACCAAAGTTCTTAATTCACTGAAACCAAATGTGTCGATCTTGGTTTTATATTTGGTTGCTATATATTCTTCATCATAATCACCCAATCCACAAGGAAGAGAATTCAAATAGTACTTCTTAGTGGTTGAATCATGCAATTTTCCTACAGCTATCATATATTTTTCAAAGACCAAATTATACTTATGCAATTTACCTAAGTCTTTGAGTTGCAAAGAATAAAGGATTTTTTCAGCTTCAAGAATATCATTTTTCTTATTGCCACAAAACAAACCAATCAGATATAATTTGAGAGTAGCAAATCCTTTCGCAGATATATCATTCCTACCCATGTCCTTTTCTTTAACATACTCATCTCCATCAGAATCTATAGAAATAACACCATTATCAGGGAGAGAGTTCCACCAATTGCAGAGCTTACCAGACATGAGTCTTACTGAATACAAAACTTTATTTGCCTCAGACCAAGATCCCCTTGTGTCAAAGAAATTCTCTAATGTGTCACACCATGTACAAATAGTGTCATAGGGATCTATAATTTTATCAATATTCAGAATATAACCAGAAGTAGCATACGTTCTTAGTTGTTCAGGTCTGGCATTTTCTGACATAGCATCTTTCATTTCTACATCAAACTAGTTTTCAACTATAGACTGACTAGCCATGCACAAAGGTTGCCAATCCTCAATTATTTCTATATAAGGAGTTTCTTTAGAAGACATATATTCTAGTTCAGAAGAAGACTCATGATTGGAAATAGTCTCAAAGATTTCTTCATCAGAAGAATTCATGGCTGCAGCTGGTTCTTCCATGTAAACAGGCTCATTATCTTCTAGGTCACATTCTTGTAACCAATCTTTTAATGGTTCAGAAACCTGTAGCATGTGTTCTTTTTGTTTTGGAAGAACTATCCTAGAAGGCATTTGTGGGTTATGGCTTCTAGTTGCAGTTGATGCAGATGTTGGCTGTTCTTCAACTTCTTCAATGAAAAGAACACTTTTTCTTCTCTGTATTTTAGGTCTGGGCTTAGGTTCTAATTTCTAAGACTTTGGAGGCTCAGTTTCTTCCTCAGAACTGTCTTTTCCTTTCTGAGATACTCTAATTTTCTTGGCATACTTCTGAACCTTTTCAAGGTTTCTAGCAACATGCTCAAGTAAGACTTTGTTCTCTTGAGCCTGAGTATCTCTCTTATTGTCAGACGTAGAGACATGATCATAAATCTGTCCTACCACATTTTCTAACCTTTGACTGCTAGATTGATTACTTGTGGCCATAGTATGGGTCTGACTAACTTGGTAATTCAGTGTGCCAAAATTATTTAAGGTAGACGTGCACTGTTTGTCAATTCTACCTACTGCAGTCTCTGTCTTATATTGACTATTCTGTATTTGCAACATTCCATCATAAATAAAAATAGTCCTATTAATTCCTTGTTTGACATCTACTGCTATGTCATCTATGTTTTCTGAAGCAGTTTGCATCCAATTAGACTGCCAATTTCTCTGAGCTTCAGAATTCTTTTGTTTTGTTCCCACCTTGGTGTGAACTTTTGCTTCATACCTGCCCCAAGTTTTTTCATCAGGATTGACTACCTGATAACTATCCTGTGTTGGCCATCTGCCAGGAGTGTAGCTGACAAATTCTATTGTAGTAGAAGGATCTACTTGGACAATATGCTTAGTTCTTCATTCTGATCCATACCTAGGTAGATGTTCTCTCATCATGCTTGCATGTTCTCCTAGCTTAGCTATCTTTATGCCTTTCCCTTTTCTTTTCTTTTCTGACTCTTCATCCTTAGGTGCTAAATGAAGTCTAGCACTTACTTGTCTAGCCAGTTCATCTATTTGGTCAGGATTTTCTACTGGAATAGACCTGTGTGATCTGGAAGAAAAAGAAGATTTGGAAGGCATTTGTTTAAATCTTTGGGAGCTGCTAGATGTAAAACATTCTTCTGGATTATAATCTACATAGGGTTTTCTATTTGAACTAGCATATGCATGGGCCATTGATCTGCTTCGACACAGAGGTTGAGCTCTAGCTTGGGTTTCATCTATCAATGGTTGTTTGAGGATAGTTTGGCTAGGGACATACTGTAATGCAATGGTGCCTACTCTTCGAGATTGGAACAGAGGTCTGTCTGAGAATCTATTTCTGTGAATAGGAAGGTCAATAAACTGCGGCTTTTGTCTATCAAGTAGTTGTTCTATTATAGGGAATCCTATGTCGAAACTTGTTGCATCTATGAAGTGGCCATAGTCAAGAAGATTGGATGATCCTCTTGGGAAAGATACCCCTATGGGCAAAGAAACAGGTGGAGACATAGTATTCATAATTCTGTAAATACAACGACCTCCTATCGTAGCATAGATAAAACCGGGCATCAAAAAGACACCTTTGACTTGCAGAAGTAAGCAGAAGGCAGAAGAAATGAATTTATCAGATAGAGAAAGAGTGAAGTTAGGTTGGACTGACAAGATTCCATCACCTTTCTCGGCACTGAGTAATCCTCTAAACTGGGCTATAACAGCTTGTTCCTAGATTTGACATTGGGTATCAATTAAAGTGGCAAAAAATTCAGCACCGATGTTGTAATTAAAATGGGGATGGACGATAAGGTCAACATGAGGAAAATGAACATGGAAAAAACCCTTATCTTGCCATCTGGAGACATCTTCAGGAAGAAGAAAAGGTAAATAGATTGGACAGATGCCAGTACCAGAAACTAAAAGATATATTTCACTTTGACGCACAGAGTCACAGACTTTAGCTTTAATTCCTTTCTCAGGATAGAATGTATTGATCTTAACATCTGGAAATTTAAAGTTACCCTTATCATCTACAACATGTGTATTGCCATTTTGAAAATAGTTGTGCAAAACATCGGATAAAGTAGAACTTGCATCCATAGATCTACACAAAGCTATTGGTGAGAAATTAGAACTTACTGATAATCTTTCACGATATTCCCTGCTACTTTTGGCGACTTACTACCCTTCACACGGCTCTTTCCTTCGGCCTTCAACACGGGACTTACTCCACCTCTCCACAGGTACTACAACACGCTACTAGCAAAACTTTCAGAAATAATTCTCACACGAGACTTAAACACAGATTTCAAAACACATGGCTCTGATACCAATTTTCACAACGGAATAATCAACAAGGCAATTTTTATATTTCTTATAATAAAAGCTTACAACTTGATAGCAATAAACTATCAAACTCTAGACTGGACTCTGACTGGATTCTAAAATCTAAATTCTAAACTTCTTGAAGTGAACTTCGAATGCCGAGCAATGAGCATTGGGTCGTTATTTATACACACAATCAAACTTCAAAAGATTAAACCAATTTTTAGGTCCAACCATAGGAAACTAACATGTATTCAACACTGTAGGTAGTGGAGGATAAGTCGGTAGGCACGAGCTACAGTGGAATGTACAAAGATTCTTCACATGAGACACACCACATGTGATCATGGCTCACTTTACACCCAAAAGTGACTATGGGGATCATGCTTTTTTGACAGGGTTACGTCCTATTGTCAAAATCTTAACGTGGCCGACAGCACGAGACTGACAAACCCAAGTGCTAGTCACTATCTGTATGATATTCAATATCTTCATCATATGAATTGTCAGAATAACTAGCCGGAGCATAATCCTCATTAGAGTCTTGTTGGGAAGATTCGTCAGAGGTATCCTCGTCAATCTCTGGTGCAAGATTTGTCGGTGGCAGGAGGAATCTTGGAAGAGGACGGAAAGCAATTTCTAGATCATCAGGCCTCTGATGAAAAGTATACACAATTTTATTAATTTCATCAGGAGAAGCAAAGTCAATTTCTGTTCTAACAGCAACCAATGCTGGAAGTAGAGCTATCTCCATATCTTCGACCTGGGCCTGTGGGAACCAATTATGAGTCAGAGGATAATATTCAATTCTTGGCAAAGCATAATGGTGAGGAGATTGTAAATATCCTGAAGGTCCATTCATGCCTTCTTCAACAGCCCAACAGAAGTTTCCTTGCAGATGATCAAAGAATTCTCTCATATCATCTTGAATTACCTTTTCTTGATATCCTACAAAGATATCAACATAATCCTCAAATTCTGTCTGCAAGATTGTAATACTGTTAAAGAAACCAAATTTTGCACATTTAAGGAAATTCTTCTTAATCTTAATGGGCCAATTCATGGGCAATAAAGATGTAAGACAAATATCCATGGTATTGCCATTTCTAAGTGCAAAATATATACTGGCATGTTGAAGACCAAAATGTGTCAAAAACTCTGTTTGCTGCTATCCTGTGAGAACTCCTCTATCATAATTATCTCTGACAATATTTCTTAACTCTTGGAGCCATTTGTTCAAGAAATGAGTGTGAAGGATTGGAGTTATAATTTCTGGTGGGAGTTGAGGAATCCACACATCATTTCCTTGTTCATCTTTGCTCAAGAACACATCTGTACCATCTTTTCTGACCAAAGTATCTCCAATTTCTATCATCATATGCATAGGTTCTGCAAGCTTAGCCATTTCGCTCGTGAGAGAATCTGCCAATGGATTATTGTCACCTTTAATCCATTCAATTTCAAAGTCATAACTGGTAAAATCAAGATACCAGCGTGCAATCCGGCCATGGGCAATATCTTTATTAGGCTTCTTGCTAAGTAGAGACCTCATTGGCTGGCTATCAGTTTTCACAATGAAATGAACTGGTTTAAGAAAAATCTTAAACTTTTCTATACCTTTCTTGACAGCCAATATTTCTTTTTCATAGATGGTATATCTACATTCTGTGTCTGTAAAGGTTCTTGATCTGTAACCACATACTTGTGCTCCCTTTATTGGAATATCATGTATAAGCACAGTACCCCAGACGTCATCAGAAGCATCAGTGAATAAAATCAAAGGAAAACCTTCTTCTGGTAGATGCAAAGTCAGGAGATACTGGCACTTTTGTTTAATTCTCTGGACTATCTTTGTCAGTTCATCAGTCCATGGTCCTGCACCTTCTTTGAGCTGGGCTTGGAGTTTCTTTCTGTCTTTTGCTAAACCGTTATAGAATGGACTCACATAATTTAGACAACCAAGGAATCTCTATATCTGTTTGATGCCAACCAAAACATCAAGAAATTCTGAAATATGTTTAAGTATATGGGCTGGAGTTTTACCTTGCCATGAGACAGAACCAGACCCAAGAAATCGATTTCTTGTTTACCAATAACCATTTTTTTGGCAGACAAATAGATTCCATTTTCTTTTATTGCATTGTACAGAGATTCTAAGTGCTTCAAGTGCTGTGAGTCATCATCAGAATAAACAATTATGTCATCAATGTAGACAGAACAAAAATCTTTCAAACTTCTCAGAGCTCAATCCATCCTACACTAGAAGTAAGCTGGTGCAGTCTTTAAACCAAAAGGCATTACATTCCACTCATACAAGCCTTAGGGTATAGAGAAAGCGGTCTTAAACCTGTCTTCTTCTTTTACCTTGATCTGCGAAAACCCAGACTTACAGTCAAAATTGGAGAACACTTTCTTCAATGTAGCTCTCATGATTAAGTCTGTACTGAATGGAATAGGATAGTTGAACGGCAAAATTATATCATTTAGAGGCTTGTAATTTATGCAAAATCTTTCTTGCCTCTCTGTTGTTCTGCTCTTTTGTTCACTAAGAAGGTTGGACAACTGTATGGGCTTTTGCTTTCCCTAATGAACTTGCCTTCAATAAGCTCATTGAGATGTTCATCCATTTCTTTTACTTCTGTAGGACTCATGAGATAGGCTGGCTCAAAAGGTATAACAGATTGACATTCTGGTTTCAACCTAATCTCACATTCTTCATGTTCTTTTGACCAAAACTGCAAGGGATTAAGACTGCAACAATCTTTTTCAAACTTGGCCTTAATTGGTTCTAACAGAAGTGGTAATTGGGGACCTTGGAATTTAAACGGTTCTTTTTTCTGTTTCTTGGCTTTCTCAGACAATTTATGGTTGAACAATTTTAAGGATGGAATTTTTACAGTACCATCTGTATGCTTGAGAGAAATTTCATGGGTGCGTAGGATAAAAGGCTGATACTTAGTAAGAAAAGTATATCCTAGCAAAATGTCTTCTCTCAAACTATCAAGTTCAATGAGGTCAACTATAAACTGCTTACAGTTAATCATAATGTAGAAATGTTATTGACTTTAAAGTATTCATCAAACTTTTTGAGGTTACTCCAAGATGATACTTTATTTTTCAACTTAAAATTCTTTGATTCTAAGAGGTAAAGACTTAAATTAATTAAATAAACAACATTTAAATTACCCTAGAATGATCATAAAAATAAAGCGAGGATGTGTGAAACTAGCACAAGCGGATGTGGTGAGGGTGAGCAGGCTGATGGCGTTAGTGGGTGGTAGCACAGATTTAGGGCCAGTTCTCAGGGAAGGGGTAAAAATTGCCTTGCCTCTATTTTAGTAGGGAGGCATTAGTATGCTCTCCATTCTAGTACCTCCAGGGAGCGATCCAGTCCTCCCTCAAAAACCCAAGATACAACCCCTATGGGGAAATCTATAGCAGAGAATGTTGGGGATGGTGCAGGGGCTTCCCTTGGTGCAGTGCCCTTTGCTCCAGTTGATGGGTGCAAAAATAGGGCCAACCCTTTTCATGTTTTCTTAGATTCTTGTTGTGTGCATACTATTCTAGTTAACCCTATTTCTTTCATCTCTCTAGTCTCTTCTGATCTTCCCCCTCCTTCAAATACAGATAGTAGCTCTCAATCAGGCGGCACTCACTTTTCTTTTGGGGATTCGGTGGTTTCCTTCTCTGATGAACCGGTGGATTTCAACATTTCAGATGAATGTATTGATGCAATAGCTAAGGATTGTGGTGCCTATTCTTTGATCATGAGATGCATGCATAGGCACCCTTTGATGGATTCAATTCTCGATTGGATCAAATACACTTGGAGTAATCTGTCTCTCCTTACTGTGGAATCTCTGGATTTTAGTTTCTTCCTGATTACCTTTAGTTCTGTGGAGGATTGTAACTTTGTTTTACAAAATGGGCCTTGATTTTTTGGGCACTCTGACCTCTTTATTTATCCTTGGTCACCCTTCTTTGATCCTACCACTGTCAAGATCATTCTTATTCCTGTCTGGATCAGGCTATATAATTTACCCTTGGTCCTGCGCAATGTGGATCTGCTAAGCAATTTAATCAACCAGTGGGGTCTTTTGTCAAGATGGATTCTGATCCAACAGTTTCAAATGGTGGGTTCTATAGGGTTTATGCCATGGTGGATATCTCTAAACCCCTCTATCATTCCATCTAGATCCATTCTTCGCATGGCGTATTGATCCAATTTTTAAACTATGAGGGTTTGCCCTTTCGTTGCTTCCATTGCAATATGCTGGGTCATAGAATAGAGGCTTGTTCCCTCTAACATTTGACTGGGGCGAGGAAAGTAAGTTTGAAGAAATGGGTCAAAAAGAGAGGTGCTCAAAATTCTAATTTCATTTGGAGGAACCATGGTAAGTTCTTTGATCCTCCTCAGGTCCATGCATCGAATCTAGTCTAGACGGAGGCTCCCTCCTCTCTCCCAATTGTTCCTATCCTTGAGAGTCCACCTAGTTCTTCTTCTGAATTGGAGGAGGATGGCTCTGATTCCAATGGTGCCTTCCCTTTCATGGATGACTTGGAAGAGAAAGATGGTGCAGGAGCACCTACCTGACAGCTGGTCTTGATAAGGCAGTTAGTAGTTTAGGTCATGTTTGTGTTTCCAAGAAGGTCTGCTAAGACCAATTGCATGTAATAAGGTCATGCTGATCATGATAAGATCATGCTGACCAGGCTTTTGCTATTTTTAGCTAGTTAGTTATAACAGCTGTCATGATGTATGTTCGGTGGGATCTCCCAGCCGCTTGGAGAGTTCCCAGCCGCTTGGAGTCGGGTCAGTAGTACTCGTAGGAAAGTCTTTATAAGCATGAGATCATTTGATGTTGGACAGACAGACAGATATCATCGATCGAGCTTGAGTGAGACTAAGAGAGAGATTGATCATATTGTATTGCATCTTTGAAATCAATAAAGTGATCCTGTTTGTGTTCTTGCTCTGGTTGCATTCCATTACTTGATTGATCTGCTGGTTTGAGAGGGTGTCATGGATTTCCTGATCCATTCCACTGGTTGACTCATCTGATCGGTGGAATGGTAATGTACAGTAGGTTAGATTGTAGTTTGTTTTCTGTTTACATGCAGGTGTGCAGGATCGCGGTCGACAGATGCTGAGAAGCCTAGCATCCTCATGTGCTAGGTCAAGTTGAGAAGTTTGGAGTTGGAAGATCACCCTGAGGTTGGATCGGGTTATCCCTGGTGGATCGGCGAAGGGAAATTTCGCTAAGGTTGAGAGTTCGCAAAGACGGCATCATCAGGATATCTCTGCAAATATCCTACAGACAGTTAGGCATCGTCATCCGGATAAGTGAAGATGAGCATGATGTTGTCGATTGCATGAAGTGTGAGTTCGTCGGGGTGATCATCAGCAGGAGGAGCCGAGGAGTGTATCGGCATCAGGATCATCATATCGGGAGTGCCAAACATCCGCATATCGCGAGTAGATGCGGGAAAGAAAGTTTGTTTTTTTCGACTAAGTGTTGAAGAGGTCATCAGGATATTGGGTGACGTCATCGTCATCAGGATATGACGTCATCGTCATCAGGATATTGAGATATCCCCTTATGCGAGTTTATCCTGCCGTCGTTAAAGTGCTAAGGTATCGGCAGAAGTCCGTGGCAGAAGGTTGTATTAGCATCATCAGGAGGTTTCGAAGACAACCGGATAAAGTAGATCATGATGCTGTTGCTTGTATCGTCGGGTAGCGGAGCGTCGAAGGTAAGCTGCTGAAGGTGATCGTCATCAGGATATTTGGAGCAACCGGATGTTGAATATCCTGCTGACGAAGGTAGAGTCGAAGGTCATGATGATGACGATAGTGTCTCGAGCCCGATGAACAGTGGAACAGGAGGATGTGTGCGCCCGCTGAACATCATGATGATGATGTTAGAAGGAAAGCGGAGATGAACAGTAGTCGGCAGGCGGATGTTTGCGATCGTCCGAAATATGATGATGTTGACTGTGTAACGCAGAACATGATGATGCTGTTGGTAGTTTTAGGGAATATGATGATGATGGCGAAGATGATGATGATGAGGTTGGTCTGCAGACATTCATGCTATATGCGAAGGTTATAGTGTGGATGCCTCTGCATCATAGTGGTATCAGAGCTCAGCAAAAGGTCTGGGCTGTTGTGTGTTGATTCTGTCACCGAAAGGGTAGAGGTAAGAGATAGAATTGTTTGTGTGTTGTGTGTTGTGATTGAGAGGTTGACAAAATGCCTCCTAAAGGTAATGGTACTGCAAGGGAATTGCAGGAACTGAAGGAGAAACATGCTAGAGAGATGAGGAAGATGAAGGAGCTTGCTGAAGCACTTCAAGCCAGGCTGACAGCCCTGGAAAAGAACAAAAAGAGGGAGGTAGAAGACAGTGAGTCTGAAGAAGATGCAGATACTGTTGAAGAGTATGAAGAGGTAGCTGAAGATCTGGATGCTGAAGACCAGAGATTGGCAAAACTGTTAAAGGCAGTGCAGAGTGAAAAACCTAAGGTAAAGGTTGATGTTTCCAAGTATACTGGAAGCTTGAATGAAGATGAGTTGTTAGATTGGATTGCTGCACTTGATAATCACTTTGAATGTGAAGATGTTGCTGAAGATCAGAAGGTAAAAATTGCAAAGACCAAGTTAGGAGGTCATGCTTTGGTATGGTGGGATTATGTACAATCTGAGAGAAGGAAGCAAGGGAAGTCTAAGATCACTTCTTGGGATAAGATGGTAGCAAGGATAAAGGGTAAATTCTTGCCAAGGGATTATGAAATCCAGATGTTTAAGAAGCTGCAATTTTTAAAGCAGAAAGACAGGGATGTGAAAGCATATACTGAGGAATTTTACCTGTTGAGTATGAGATCTGGTCATCATGAGAATGAGGTAGAAAAGGTGGCTAGGTACTTGGCTGGTTTGAGGTTTAACATACAGGATGAGTTAGTTTTAGCTAACCCTAAGAATGTGGAAGATTGTTATCAAATGGCAATCAGGATTGAAGAAAAGATGAATAGAGGACATGAGAAGTCCATGAGAGGAAGAGGAAACAATAGGGGAAGAGGAGCAGCCCCTGCACAAAAGCAAACCAATGAGGGTCAAGAAGACACTGGTAAAGGACAGGGACAGTCTGATTTCAGAGGTGGATGGAAAGGTAATAGAGGAAGATTTGGAGGTGGTAGAGGTTCTACTACATTTTCAGGAAAGTGTTACACCTGTGGAGAGTTTGGTCATCCATCTTTCAAATGTCCAGAAAACAAAGGTTCATCATCCAGAAATGATAGAACAAGTGACAAGAGGGTACAACTGGTACAAGAAGAGAAAGAAGAAAGTGCACAGAATTCAAACAAAGGTCCTGAGAATTATGGATATCCAGAGAGTGGAGAATCATTGATGTTAAGGAGAATTAGTTTGCAGGCATCAAAGGCTATGATGCAAAGAAGAGCTCTTTTCAAAACCACATGTAAGAGCAAAGGTAAGGTATGTAAGGTTGTCATTGATACTGGTTCAACAGACAACATGGTATCTCAGGAGATGGTGGATAAACTGAAGTTGGAAAGGATTCCACATCCACACCCTTACAAGGCATCTTGGGTGAGTGATAGGCAATCACTTTTTGTCTCTGAACAGGCATATGTGGATTTCCAGATTGGACCATATCAGGATAGAATCTTGTGTGATATATTGCCTATGGAATGTTGTCACCTACTGTTAGGTAGACCATGGCAATTTGACAGAAGGGTACTGTATGATGGGTATGCTAATACCTACACCATCCAGAAAGATGGGAAGATCATTAAGTTGATGCCATTGCAGGCAAAAGCTGCAGTACAGAAGGCAGCTCAACTCATTTTAATGGGAAAGAAGGAGTTTGTGCAGATGCCTACAGGAACAGGCATGAAGGCAGGTCAGGATACTGCAGAGAAAGGAGTTGTTACAGACAACAAGCTGAAGACAGTTTCAGTTGTGACTGACAGAGGTCAGCAGCAGGTTCAGAAGCAGGGGTGCAACCAACCATCAGTTGAAAGGAATGACAAGGATGTTGTCATCATTGGGACTATTGCTTGTCCTATGAAGATTGACAGGAAGATACAGTTGAACACCACAGAGGCAGTTCAGACAGAGGTTCTGGTCAGGCAACCTGACAAACACAGGGTCTGTGAGAGGAAAGCCTACATCAACCGGCATGAGGATTTACTTGCCAGAAAGCAAGTTACAGTTCAGCAGTCTTGGAGCAGCCAAGAGTCAGCAGCAGATAAAGCTGGAGCAGGTCAGACTATTGACAAGGCAAAGTGTAAAGGTGGAGGACTTCCACATACTAAACTCATTGGACATGAGTTCTTTTCTTTTGGGGAGTATGGTGCAGGAGCACCTACCTGACAGCTGGTCTTGATAAGGCAGTTAGTAGTTTAGGTCATGTTTGTGTTTCCAAGAAGGTCTGCTAACACCAATTGCATGTAATAAGGTCATGCTGATCATGATAAGATCATGCTGACCAGGCTTTTGCTATTTTTAGCTAGTTAGTTATAACAGCTGTCATGATGTATGTTCAGTGGGATCTCCCAGCCGCTTGGAGAGTTCCCAGCCGCTTGGAGTCGGGTCAGTAGTACTCGTAGGAAAGTCTTTATAAGCATGAGATCGTTTGATGTTGGACAGACAGACAGATATCATCGATCGAGCTTGAGTGAGACTAAGAGAGAGATTGATCATATTGTATTGCATCTTTGAAATCAATAAAGTGATCCTGTTTGTGTTCTTGCTCTGGTTGCATTCCATTACTTGATTGATCTGCAGGTTTGAGAGGGTGTCATGGATTTCCTGATCCATTCCACCGGTTGACTCATCTGATCGGTGGAATGGTAATGTACAGTAGGTTAGATTGTAGTTTGTTTTCTGTTTACATGCAGGTGTGCAGGATCGCGGTCGACAGATGCTGAGAAGCCTAGCATCCTCATGTGCTAGGTCAAGTTGAGAAGTTTGGAGTTGGAAGATCACCCTGAGGTTGGATCGGGTTATCCCTGGTGGATCGGCGAAGGGAAATTTCGCTAAGCTTGAGAGTTCGCAAAGACGGCATCATCAGGATATCTCTGCAAATATCCTGCAGACAGTTAGGCATCGTCATCCGGATAAGTGAAGATGAGCATGATGTTGTCGATTGCATGAAGTGTGAGTTCGTCGGGGTGATCATCAGCAGGAGGAGCCGAGGAGTGTATCGGCATCAGGATCATCATATCGGGAGTGCCAAACATCCGCATATCGCGAGTAGATGCGGGAAAGAAAGTTTGTTTTTTTCGACTAAGTGTTGAAGAGGTCATCAGGATATTGGGTGACGTCATCGTCATCAGGATATGACGTCATCGTCATCAGGATATTGAGATATCCCCTTATGCGAGTTTATCCTGCCGTCGTTAAAGTGCTAAGGTATCGGCAGAAGTCCGTGGCAGAAGGTTGTATTAGCATCATCAGGAGGTTTCGAAGACAACCGGATAAAGTAGATCATGATGCTGTTGCTTGTATCGTCGGGTAGCGGAGCGTCGAAGGTAAGCTGCTGAAGGTGATCGTCATCAGGATATTTGGAGCAACCGGATGTTGAATATCCTGCTGACGAAGGTAGAGTCGAAGGTCATGATGATGACGATAGTGTCTTGAGCCCGATGAACAGTGGAACAGGAGGATGTGTGCGCCCGCTGAACATCATGATGATGATGTTAGAAGGAAAGCGGAGATGAACAGTAGTCGGCAGGCGGATGTTTGCGATCATCCGAAATATGATGATGCTGACTGTGTAACGCAGAACATGATGATGCTGTTGGTAGTTTTAGGGAATATGATGATGATGGCGAAGATGATGATGATGAGGTTGGTCTGCAGACATTCATGCTATATGCGAAGGTTATAGTGTGGATGCCTCTGCATCAAAAGATCAAGTTTTTTTTGATGATTTTACTTTGGCTCCGCCTCAGAAACTTGGGATTCATCATCATTCTAATGGTAAACTAAAACCTAACTGTGGTCCAAAACATAAGGTTGGGAGGAGGTCTGATGCGGAAAAGCCACATCAAAGGTTCTGAAGTAGTGGAAGCTAGATCCCAACAGACTTTGGATGCACTTCTCTTTCAGAACACTTAAAGGGTGAAATTTGTGTATGGCACTTCAGCTTGTCTTTCTCTTTTGAGAGCTATTGTATTGACAGAGGATTTTCTTTCAGTTTTTGTTCCTCTATAGGTTTCTTTAGTTCTTCTCTTTCCTTCCTTACGGATTTAGCCTCTGTTCCTCTATAGGTTTCATTAGCTCTTCTCTTTTCTTCCTTACAGTGTTAGCCTTTCTTTGTTCCTTCTTTGTTGTGCGGCAGTTTTCTATAATTTTTTATTACTTCTAATAAAGGGAGTGGGACCCTATTCCCATAGATTACAAATAAAAAAAAAAGAATGACCATAAAAATAAAATGGAATAATTAAATACTAAACAATAAATTTGATTCATAGGAAGGCGTTTAGTCATACACTTAAACTATAGCTTAAATTTAAATAACCTCCTTAAAAAAATCACAATTAAAACCTTAGGATTTACCCCTCTAGGGTCAAATCCAATAAATCAACTAATAGTAAATATCTAGACTACTAAATGTTACAAAAAGGGATTAATAATACCTAAGACGGATTAATTAATCTAAAGTCAGTTTAGGCTCACTACACTTTAGGGCAACATCAAAAACCCTAATGTGAAGTTAGAAGAGGGGGTTAAGTCTTTGTTTTCTACTCATTGTTTATTTTTTTCAAGTTTGGAGGGAGAAGATGGAAGAAGGAAATCTCTTCCCCTAGGAAAGATAATTTCCTAATTACTTAAATAATTTGTCTATATTCTCTAGATAGGTTTTCTAATATTGTTTTATAAACTATTCTCAAGGTTTTACTAATGTTTTCCTGAATTTGGTTTTCCAAAGTTTGCAATAGTTGAGGATTTCCCTCCAAGATACAAAATATATTATATTATAATAGGTTATTGATTTTTCCGTGAACATATTTATATATGAATATCTATCTTTCAACATATATATATATATATATATATATATATATTCAGTATATAAATAAATACAAATGCAAGAACTATTATATATATATATATATATGTTAAAAGAAAATATTCCATAGCCCTCTGTGTGAATTGTGTATATACTCAATCTGATGCATATACATGATATTGTGTAAATATAGAGGCTATATATATACCTAAGAGCAGAGAGGCAGAAATAAATAACATACGTCGTAGGTTTTATAAAAAAACCATTGTAGGTTTTAAATAATGAACATAGCAGGTTCAACAGAAAGAAAAGAAAATATAAATATATATATTTTTGTTTGTTGCAGGAGATGGGGCCGATAGGCTGTGAACTACATAGTTAGCAGGCCTAGTGGCTTGCAACCTATGCAGGTCGAGGTCCGCTGGCTAGGGGCGGGGATCTCAACCCCCACAGAGCCCATGGAATAGCCCTTGTAGGCCAAGCCAAACACTTTTTTTTTAATTTCTTTTTTTTGACTTGTGTTATATTTTTAATCTCAAAACCTAAACCTAATTTATTTGAATATCATAATATGTTTGTATTTTGATATAATTGATATATAAAAGAAATTCTATCTCTATAATTTTAAAACAGAGTTTAGAGAAAAAAGAGAAACAATGATTTTGAAATTAAAACAAAAATGTTTTCACACACCCACATATACATATACATATACACATACATACACACACAGACATACATACATACATACATACATACATACATACATACATACATACATACATACATACATACATACATATATATATATATACATATATATATATACATATATATATATATATACATATGTATATATATACATATATATATACATATATATATACATATATATATACATATGTATATATGTATATGTATATATATATATATGTATATGTATATATATATATATATATATGTATATATATATGTATATATATATATGTATATATATATATGTATATATATATATGTATATATATATATGTATATATATGTATATATATATATATATATATATATATATATATATATATATATATATATATATATATATATATATATATATATATATATATATATATATATATATATATATATATATATATATATATATATATATCCATGTGTGTGTGTGGGGGGGGATTATAAAAACATAGGTTTAATATCTTATAGTATTGACAAGTGGAACTTAGCCATGCAATTAAATGTGTAAAAGAGTACCTTTTTTTTCTCATTTCAATGTAAGATAATTTTTTTTTTCACCTTAGGTATATTGTATAATTTTTTTTCCATTCAAATATCTAAATCAATTTCATAGAGATAGCTACCCTTCTTTATTTAATATAGGGCTCACTATATTTAAATGTACAAGCGTATGGATACAAATCATTTTCTTTCTAAAACTTAAATTTTCTTCCTCAGAAATTCACACTAAGCATATAAGTTGAAGGGGAGAGAGAGAGAGAGAGAGAGAGAGAGAGAGAGAGAGAGAGAGAGAGAGAGAGAGAGAGAGAGAGAGAGAGAGAGAGAGAGAGAGAGAGAGAGAGAGAGAGAGAGAGAGAGAGAGAGAGAGAGAGAGAGAGAGAGAGAGGAAACTTCTTTCTGAGAATAAGCAAAGGAGTAGGAGAGAGATATACATGATACACTCATTTTCACTTCTCTTTTCAAACCAACTCTATGTTACATAAATCAAATACTTTATTTCCTTAGAAGATTTCATAATTAATGAAATGAGGGCTATAATAAACAGCTCTCACATGCAATTTCACACACACACAGGCAGAGATAAAACCACTTTCAAACAACAAACACTTGCACAATCATTTGCAAATTTGGTTTGCAACTTGCAACCAAAGTTTCATATATTCATCTAGTTTTCATAGAAGTAAATTACATCAGTCCAAAAAGGACAATGTGGCTGCAACAAGACCTTACAAAGATGCAAAAATCAATTACAAAATGGTTTGCTACATAAAACCAAAGTTTCACAAAACTTCACCTTTCAGCTCCTGCAAAATCACAACAAACAACTATGCAACTATCACTGATTCTCCTGGAATCTCAATGGCTATGCAATCAGCCTCAAATCTGCAACAACACAATCCAAAACCACTCTTGGAGGTATGCGATGCCTCCTCTTTGTCTCTCCTACAATGTGGAAAAACTAAACTTAAAAATGAATTACCATTCCTTTTTGTATCTCCCCTTTTTTTGAATGAAAATGTAATTTCCCTTAATTTATTTACATTTCAATACATTTTCAGCCCACTCTCCAAAATGCAACGTCCACCTCTTGGAAAAAAGCCAATTTTATTTATTTTAATCAATTAAATTGACTAAAATAAGTCATTCAAACTTCATGACTTGCCATGCTTTGTGGTGGAGCTATTTTTGGTTTCCTTGCTTTTATGCATTAAAGCAAAAATTTGCTTTCCTTATCTTGGGTGCCCACTCTCTCCATCCCTATTTTTTAGGGATTTTGGAATCTCAAAAATTATATATTAAATTCAATAGAAAGTCTCCAAAAACCCATGCTCCTTTTTACTTTTTCTAGATTTTGTGCTTTCAATGCACGATTCCCACTATCTCCACTTGTACCAAATTTGGCATAACATCCAAATGCACATCAAAATGAATTTCACAAGACAAAATATAAAATTCAAACCACCACCTAAAATGCAACAAAAAATTAAACATATTTTTGGTTGACATGGGATTTCCACTATGCCATGGATGCTCCTGCATCAGACACCCATGGTAGAAGAAAAGTGATCTCATCACTTCTCAAGAGGATATCCAAGATGAGTAATCTTAGCCTTAGATAACCATGAAAAATCCTCCACATGTCTCCCAAACCATTTCACTAAATACTCCATGTATTACTTTCTTCTAGTGCTTCTTTTCACCCTGCTATCAAGAATTGCTTCAATCTTTTCATTTTCTGAAGTAGGTGTGAGTGCTTCTGGCTACCTAATTGCTGTAACTTCATCATTTTCATCTTCATGGAATATGGTCAGATCTAAAATATTAAAAATTGGATAAATATTAAACTCATTGGGCAATTCTACCTCATATGCATTACCCAAATCATGCCTTTTCACAATCTTGCACGGTCCAAACTTCTTCATCTTGAGCTTGTTGTATGTACCTACTAGGAATCTCTCCTTTCTTAGATGCACCATCACTTCATCTCCAACCTGAAACTATTTATGTCTCCTCTTAAAATCAGCATTGGTTTTATAAGAAAAATTCATTTTGCTGATATGTTTTCTCGTCTCATCATGTAGGCCTTTCATATGCTCTGTAAAATTCTCTGCATCTGCACTCTTTTTCACATCTTTACCAATCTAATTTAAGTCTGAAAAAACTCTTGGGCTGCTGCCATAAACAATCTGAAATGGTGATTTACCTGTGCTTTTGTTGACCAAGTTGTTTTAGGCAAACTCAGCTTGTGGTAGGATCAAATCCCACCCTTTCGGTTTGTCTCGAACCAAGCATCTTAGCAAGTTTCCCAAACTCCTGATCACCACCTTCGTTTGTCCATCTATTTGAGGGTGGTATGCTGAGCAAAAATTTAATTCAGTGTTGAGATTCTTCCACAAAGTCCTCCAGAAGTAGCTAACAAACTTGGTATCCCTATTAAAAACAATGCTCTTTGGAAGTCCATGAAGTCTCACAATTTCCTTGAAAACCAAATCTGCAACATTCACATCATCATTAGTCTTATGACAAGGGATAAAATGTGCCATCTTAGAGAATCTATCTACCACATCAAAGATGGAATCATTTCCTCTTTGTGTCCATGGAAAACCAAGAACAAAATCCATACTTCTGTCCTCCCATGGCCTCTCAGGTACAAGTAACGACTAATACAAACCAGTGTTTTGACTCACTCCCTTTGCCATTTGACAAACCCTACAACCTTGCACATATTTCCTCACATCTCACTGCAGTTGAGGCCAAAAATATCTCTCACCTACACGTGCAATAGTCTTATCCATCCAAAAATGACCCCCAAGACCACCACTATGCTTCTCCTTAATTAGATTTATTCTCATAGAACTCCTTGGAATGCATAATTTGTTACCTTGGAATAACATGCCATCTTGCATAAGATAATCCAACCATTTTGTCCTATCTACTAAAATAGGATTCTTGCAAGATATCCAAGCTTCTCCAAAATCTAGATCCTCCTCATACAAATCCTTCAACTCCTCAAATCCTACAACTTCCACCTGCATTTCAGCCAGCAAATTTTGCCTCCTACTCAAAGAATCTACAACTCTGTTAGACTTCCCACTCCTATGCTTCAAAACAAAAGTGTAACTTTGTAAAAACTCAACCCATTTCATGTGCCTTTGACTTAGCTTACCTTGGCTGCTCAAATATTGTAAAGCTTGATGATTAGTATATAAAACAAATTCCTTTGGCAAAAGATAGTGCCTCCTCTTCTTTAATGCTTGCACAATAGCATAAAACTCCTGATCATACACAACATACTTCTTTTTAGCATTATTTAACTTCTCACTAAAATAAGCAATGGGTTTACCTTATTGACTCAAAACAACTCCAATGGCATTACCACTTGCATCATAGTCTACTTGAAAAACCTTGTTGAAATCTAGAAGTGCTAAGACAGGTTGCTCTATAACTTTTGCCTTCAATACATTAAAACTTTTTGCTGCCCCTGAAGTCCACTTGAAATCCTTCTTATCACCTCTAATAGTCTTTGTTAGTGGGATGCATATGCTACTACATCCTCTAATAAACTTTATGTAGAAATTGGCTAAACCATTAAAATATCTCACCTCAGTTACTATTCTTGGTGCAGGCCATTCTAGAATTGCTTTCATCTTCTCTGGATCCATCTTGATGCCTTCACTTGACACCAAAAAACCCAAAAAGATGCATTTCTTAAGATTAATCAGTAATTTCTCTTCTCTAAGCTTTTAAAACACACACCTAATATGCATCAAATGCTCCTCTAGTGTCTTACTGAAAATGAGAATATCATCTAAATAAACTATCCCAAACCTTCCAAGAAACTCTTTCAAAACTTCATTCATGAGTCTCATAAAAGTACTGGGTGCATTGGTTAGCCCAAATGGTATGACCAACCACTCATACAAACCTTCTTTCATCTTGAATGAAGTTTTCCACTCATCCCCTTCTCGTATCCTTATCTGGTGATACCCGCTCTTAAAATCAATCTTGGTGAAGTATTCTACTCCACTCAAGCAATCCATTATGTCATCCATTCTGGGTAATGAAAATCTATACTTTATTGTGATCTTGTTTATAGCTCTGGAGTCTGTGCACATTCTCCACTCTCCTCCCTTCTTAGGTGCCAATACTACAGGCACTACACAGGGACTCAAACTCTCTCGAATCTATCCCTTCTTCAACAACTTTGCTACTTGTCTATTCAACTCTTCACTCTCTGTTGGTGACATCCTATGGGCTGCCTTGTTGGGTAAACTTTCTCTTGGAATTAGATCAGTTTTATGACTAATTTTTCTCATTGGTGGGAGTCCTTATGGTGCATTATCATACACAATGTCTTGGAACTCCTACAACAAATATGCAACTTCTATAGGAACATCTTCAACAACTTCACTGTTAGTTTTAGGAATAAGAGAAAAACAAAGCTTCTCATGCTTCATACCATCAAGAAATCTCCTTGCATCAACTAAGCAAACTCTAGCATTACCACAAACTTGAACATTTTCCTCCTTTAAAGGATTCAACTTATGCTTCACTCCATCTTTTACAATTGTGTAGGTGTTGGCACACCCATCATGTATGGCCTTCCTATCATATTGTCATGGCCTTCCAAGTAAAATTTGACAAGCATCCATAGGAATGATATCACATAGAATTTCATCATGATAATTCCCAACCTTAAACTTTACATTGCGCTAACAACTTCTGATTATCTAGTACCCAAGCAATCCGGTATGGATTTGGGTGTTTCTTCCTCTCAAGATTCAACTTCCTCACCATTTCATCAGACATAAGATTGTTTGTGCTTCCACTATCTATTATGATGCTACACACTTTTCCTTCACACATGTACCTTGTTTTGAATAACTTCTTTCTTTGCATATGCTCATTGTCTTCATTCAAGAGTGTTCTCCTTGTCACCAAGACCTCTCCCTCTTTTGCATCTTCAAATTCTGAGAAAGGTGCCTCTTCCTCATTGACATTTGCTACTCTTCCTTGATATTCTTGTCTCCTTTTTGGCTTCTCCTCTATTTGTGGGCAATCATAGGCTCGGTGTCCTTCTTTTCCACATTTGAAACAAGTGCCTCTGAATGGGCATCCACCATAACCACAACCTCTACTTCTTCCTCTAAAATTTAAGTCTCTTGAACTTTGTCCTTCTTCATATTTTAATGCTCTATTGCTTCCCTCTTCATTCTTGGAGCTCTTTTGTTGATTGTCTTCATTTTTGTAAGTTCTTCCTCCTACCTTGCTTCCATGACCTCTTCCTTTCTACTTGTTTTCAAACCTCTTATTCATCCTCTCTTCTAATATCAATGTTGTTTGGTAAGGATCCTCCATTGTCACAACTCTAACAAGTACCATCTCTTCTTGAATGCTTGGTCTTAACCCATTTATATATCTTGCAACCTTTTCCTTGGTTGCCTCTAAATGTCCAGTCCTAATAAGAAGTCTATGGAATTCTTCAATACATTCTTTAATAGTCTTGCTTCCTTGCTTCAAGCCTTGCATCCTCTTGAGCAAATCCAATTCATAGTTTACAAAAATAAATTGCCTTTTCATTTTCTCCACCATTTTGTCCCATTTAGTAATTTTATCTTTTCCTCTTCTTCCTCTTTCTAACTGAACCTCTCTCCACCATATTGAAGCATGTCCCTTCAACCTTGTCTTGATAAATTTAACTTTATTAGGATCTTCTATCTCTTCAAATTTGAAATATTCCTCCATATCATTAAGCTAATCTACTAATTCCTGTGGATTCAAACTTCCATTGAATGTGGGCACATCCATCTTAGGCATTTTTCCTATCCTTGATAATGCAATTACCAAAGGATCATGAGCAATTGCTGCTGCTGCTACACCTTGGCTTCCAGCTTGACTAGCATTCTCAATGCTCTCATCATCACTTCCTGGGTCTCTTATTCTTACAAAACCTCTCCTCATATCATCTTGTAAAGTCTCTACCAGCCTTCTCAAGGCTCTAAAATCATCATCTCTGACAAAATTATCTCCTCTTCCTCTACCCCTACCTCATGGGGCTCCTCTAGAAAACATATCTGCAACAAGACAACTCACAAGTCCTGGTGTAAACTGAAATTCACATGTAATAAGGGCTTACACACTCAGGATCGAACTTGATCTTATACCACTAATGAAATGAGGGCTGTAATAAACAACTCTCACATGCAATTTCACACACACACACACACACACATGTAGAAATAAAACCACTTTCAAACAACAAACACTTGCACAATCATTTGCAAATCTGGTTTGCAAATTGCAACCAAAGTTTCATATATTCATCCAATTTTCATAAAAGGAAATTACATCAGTCTAAAAATGACAATGTCTTTGCAGCAAGACCTTACAAATCTGCAAAAAATCAATTACAAAATGGTTTTCTATAGAAAACCAAAGTTTCACAAAACTTCACCTTCCAGCTCCTGCAAAATCACAACAAACAACTATGCAATTGTCACTGATTCTCCTAGAATCTCAATGGCTGTGCAATCAGCCTCAAATCTACAACAACACAATCCAAAAGCACTCTTTGAGGTATGCCATGCCTCCTCTTTGTCTCTCCTACAACCTGAAAAAACTAAACTTAAAAATGAATTACCATTCCTTTTTTTATCTCCCTTTTTTTGAATGAAAATGTAATTTCCCTTAATTTATTTGTATTTCAATACATTTCCAACCCACTCTCCAAAATGCAACGTCCACCTCTTGTAAAAAATCTAATTTTATTTATTTTAATCAATTAAATTGACTAAAATAAGCCATTCAAACTTCGTGACTTGCCAGGCTTTGTGGTGGAGCTATTTTTGGCTTTCTTGCTTTTATGCATTAAAGCAAAAATCTGCTTTCCTTATCTTGGGTTCCCACTCTCTCCATCTCTATTTTTTAAGGATTTTGGAATCTCAAAAATGATATATTAAATTCAACATAAAGTCTCCAAAAACCCACGCTCCTTTTTGCTTTTTCTGGATTGTGTGCTTTCAAAGCACGATTCCCGCTAGCTCCACTATCTCCATTTTTACCAAATTTAATTCAAAATTCAAAATTTTATTTTAAAACATGACATAACATCTAAATTCACATCAAAATTAATTTCACAAGACAAAATATGAAATTCAAACAAGCACCAAAAATGCAACAGAAAATTAAGCATATTTTTGGTTGACACAGGATTGCCACTATGCCATGGATGCTCCTACAGCGATAATACATCAACATCCTTCAATGCATGAATAACAACTTAACATTATAATGAGTTAACACATTTCTCTCTTCCCTTTTACAAGAGCATACAATGCTCAAGGCTTTACACATAGCCTTACATTAAGAGAAACAATTCTCTTAAACAACACAAAATAACTCAAGGAGACTTTTCTCCTTCCTCTTCATCTATCCCAAAACCTACAAAAAGTCATAATAACACAATAAAGCCAATGGAGGTGCTCACCATCCAACCATAGGCTTTCTCACAAGCCTCCCCTGTGCCAGGAGGCCTACAAGTAACCCCAAAATACACACATACACAAAGGATGCAACCACACACTCAACAAAGAAGTACATTCCCAACCAAGGATATTCACAACCAAAATCCATATACCATGGATTTGAAACAAGGGGGAGAGAGTGGACTACTCTCCTCAAGGGGAAAGACATCAAATACCAACTTACTCATCTCCTCGACACTACTTTCTCATATCTCAACTTAACCATTTTCTCATCAATATCATCTCATGTTACAAACTTAACCATCTTATTATTCTAATATTCACAAGGAGGTCACTCTTGCCTCTCAAACATAACCACAAACTCAAAATAATGACTCAAGCCAAACAACTTCTCTCAAGGAGTGAGCTTTCCCCAAGGAGGTTCTCACCTCTCTCCAAATCCCAAATACGAGGCAAGATCTTCCACACAAGTGGTGAGAATTTTTCTTAACAACCCATCCCAAAACAATGGCACAACCAAATAAGAACATACAATACATGTTGTGATCTATGAATCAAAATGAAAGTTGAAACATAAATCAAATGCAAAACACAAGTGATATACCTTCACATGACGCACAAATCCAAGGGTGGAAGGAGTTGCACCTAATTTCTCCTCAGATTTTACCCAATCTGATTGAAATGTGGATTGCTCTTGCTTTCAACACAATATGATGAGAGATTGGAGGATGGATTGATAGGTTGGATAGAGATGAGAGATAAGGCTAGAGTGATTTTGGCATTATGATGGTATGATGAGGAGATTTGAGATAAATTTGGGCATGATAAGGATGCAAGAAGAAGTCCCTCCTCAATGGCTTAGAGAAGGGTCTCATTTATAGATTTCTGAAAAGAGGATGGAGAGTGAGGATCAAGAGTTGAGATCAAGGGCTAGAAATGAATGAGAGTTAGAGTTAGGATTGAATCCATAGCCTTCATCAAGGGTTGAAACTTGGTCAATGGATTTGGAGGGCTCTTATTATTTGTGAATTTTAAATTCACATGGGGAAAGGTGTGGAAGATAAAAATGAATTTTTGAGAAGAGTGGATATGACAAGTGAATTAAAAATTCAACTCATGGGGGAGTGTGAATTAAAAATTCACTTTTATGTGGAGATGTGAAGGTTGAAGGACACATGTACACTTACATGTGTAAGAGGGTGATAAATGATGTGTAAGGAAGATTTGATCCTTTGAATAAAAAATTGATTTTTATTCAAAGGTGTGTGGGAGGATGGGCTAAGCAAGGCTAATTAAGTGTTTAGCTTAATTAACTTAGTTCTAGGGGATAGGTAGGCTATGGTAGATTGATTAAATAATTGTTGTTTAATCCACTAGGCTAGGTTTAGGTTGATTAGTAGGGTAGATTAATTAGATAAGAATGATTTATCTAATTAATAGGGATTAGGGAGATGGACAAATTAGCTAAATAAATATTAGAAATATTTATTTAATTGATGAGGATAGTGTTGTAAGGTCTAGTGATAAATTAAGTGAATTAATTGATCACAAGGGATAGATAGATGATTAGGGATAAATTAATTAAATAAAATGAATTTATTTAATTAATAGGAGGGATAAATTAGTGTAGAGATACGGGAAATTGGTTTGCAGAGCAAGTCAATTTTAGGTGTCTACACATGCATCACATAAGAAAATAAATAAACTTCTAAAAGATTGAAGACTCTTGAGAGCTTACCTCTCAAGCTCTCCAAGTATGAATGAGTTGAAGAATATCTACTCAAGAGTCCTCCAACACTTCAAAAATCCTCTCCAAAACCCAAGCTCTTCCCAAAATCCAAAAAGACAAAAAGCCCTTTCTCCTCTCCAAAGGGAGAGATAAATAGGGATGAAAACCCAATTCCTTTGAATGGGGAGGTGACACTTGTCACCTTCCCATTCATTCTCACAAGCACTCTTTCCCACAAGTGCTCTCACACATGTGTGAGACATTGGGGAAAGAAATGTCCTTGGGCTCTCTTCCCATGAGCTCTTACATTGTGTGCTCACACATGTGAGAGCCTTGGGAGCCACCCAAATCAAATCAAGAACTTAGGAGACTGGGATTGGGATGGTGAAAAGTCTCCATCCCTCTTCCCAAAACCTAATCTCGTCACCCTTCTTCCAAGGTCAACTTGAGGGGTCATATCTTGGTCTAGGCCCAAGAATTGAAGCTCAAAAGATACCTATACCATAGGTACTTGACCTAGGGTCCCTAAACCCATACAAAAATCAATAAAAAGCTTTAAAAACATATTTTAAAATGCCCCAAAAGCCCATGAACGAAAATGGACATGTGGAAGACAACTCATCATCCACCTCACTACTATACAGCCTTAGAAGACTCATAAATCAAAGTGTACAAATGAAACACATTACAACCATTCTAATTTCAAGAAAAAACTTGATCCACCTTAGAGATTATGGTGCAGGAGTATTCACGGTCAATGGCAATCTTGCATCACCAAAAATATTTTAATTTTCAGTTGTTTAGTTTTTTCAATAATGTTGGAGCTTTGAGAAAATCATATTTTAATTTGCAACAAATGTAATTTCCCTTAGGTGAAATTGTAAATGTAATTTTGGTGGGATTTGACTGATTTTGTCATAAGTGGGGCTGCCAAGAATCTTGGAATTGATTTCCAAGAGGTGGGGCCAGAAGCTTTACATGTTGCATGTCTGGGTCATTATTATGAAACCCAGACTCAGTAAAATAGGCATAACTTTTTCATTTTATATCAAAATTAATAAATTTAAACTGTTCTAGAAAGATGGGAAGGAGAGGCACGAAACCTAGAAACCATTTTAGAAAATCCCAAAAATTGAGGGAGCGATGATAGGTTGGAAGTGACAAGTTTTTATTGATGGTTTGTAGAGGTTGTTTTGAGAAACCAGTAGTGGTTTCTTCTCAAGCAAGATATACATATTGACGATTTCTCATTTGTAAGAAGGGGCTTTTGAAAAAGATGCGTTTGCATATCCAGATGCTGCTGGAATGAAGCTGGAATGTTGAGTTGCAGATTTTTGTATGTTTGAAGCCCATGTTGTATGAGAGCATAAGAGCTCAATGTTTATGTATCTCATTTTCAAATTTTCAATATAATACACATTGTAGATTTATCTTCCATTTTATGTGTTTCAAATTAATTTGTTGCCCTCTTGTATGAGAGAGTATCAACCTAAAATGCAAGAGGGCAATAAATTAATTTGAAACACATAAAATGGAAGAGAAATCTACAATGTGTATTATATTGAAAATCTGAAAATGAGAGACATAAACATTGAGCTCATATGCTCTCATACAACATGGGCTTCAAACATACAAAAATCTGCAACTCAACATTCCAGCTTCATTCCAGTAGCATCTAGATATGCAAACACATCTTCTCCAAAAACCCCTTCTTACAAATGAGCAATCTCAATATGTATATCTTGTCTGAGAAGAAACCACTACTGGTTTCTCAAAACAACCTCTACAAACCATCAATAAAAACCTGTCACTTCCAACCTATCATCGCTCCCTCAATTTTTTTAGGATTTTCTAAAATAGTTTCTGGGTTTCGTGCCTCTCCTTCCCATCTTTCTAGAACATTTTAAATTTATTAATTTTGATATAAAATGAAAAAGTTATGCCTATTTTACCGAGTCTGGGTTTCATAATAATGACCCAGACATGCAACATGTAAAGCTTCTGGCCCCACCTCTTGGAAATCAATTCCAAGATTCTTGGCAGCCCCACTTATGACAAAATCAGTCAAATCCCACCAAAATTACATTTACAATTTCACCTAAGGGAAATTACATTTGTTGCAAATTAAAATATGATTTTCTCAAAGCTCCAACATTATTGAAAAAACTAAACAACTAAAAATTAAAATATTTTTGGTGATGCAAGATTGCCATTGACCGTGAATGCTCTTGCACCAGATTAGGTTGGCATTATTGGTTAAATACAAGAGTTACTTAGTAAACCTTTGAAATTCCATTGGCTATGCAAATGCCTGCACACTTCAACACACACATTAATATGTCCAACATATATATATATATATATATATATATATATATATATATATATATATATATATATATATATATATATATATATATATATATATATATATATATATATATATATAGCCGAAGTGACAAGAATTAAACACACACAAAGTCACTCAATAACCAAGTGTTTCAAACATAATACAATCACTTTCAAATATCAATGCATAGTCTTATTTCGACCTTTTCACAATTCCTTTTCTAACCATCAAAATCAGGTGTTCCAATAACCATTGCAACAATTTAATCTTACTTATAATATTATAATTTAATTACAAATCATTTCGCAATAATTAAGAAGTAACATAATCAACCACGTTACAAACTTATCCCTGTGTTCAAAGATATACTCCTTTCCATTTTTCCTATACTATTAAAATCCATTCACATTCGTAATTGAAACAATCAAAGGCAAAGCAAATTATCTTTCATCTAAAAATCAAGAATTAACCTAATCACTTCTAACTAATGCATCATCATCATAGTTGAACAACATATGATTATCAAGTCAAGACATTTATCTTGCATACAAAATTGACTAATAACACAACTACCTGTTAATATACTCCTCGTCTACATATGCAGTTGGATCAACTATTTTAATTCAACCTTAATACCAATATAGTCTAAAGAATTAGATCTTAAGTCCATATACCACATACCACTTCCAAGTGTATCAATCACAATTAGGTCAACAAGTGCGACTAACCATGTCACACAAGGGGGGGCCTCACAATAAATAGGTTCAACTATGCATTTTTTGGTTATTGTTTTATCTGCGACAAATATGATCATAAGGGTATGGAGTTAAAGTCTAGAATGAATCGAAGAAATTTTGTAAGTAGGAATCCTCTTGCTTCACTAGTAGATTTCAATGCGATATGTCATATCTACAATAGTTTTGGACACATAGAAAGATAAGACAAGGAGAGAGACACTTCCAAAAGACAAGAAACAAATAATGAGGTTGAAAATTCAATGATTGTCCAAATAACATTTTATTCCCAAGGGCAAACAAACCCTTGGGTGATAGATAGTTGATGTTCAAGCCACATGACAGGTGATAAAAGAAAATTCATCAATCTTGTAAAGTGGAATGGTTGATCAGTCAAGTTTGGAGATAATATTGTTATGTCAGAAAATGTCCCCTTGGGGGCTTTTCCCTCTTAAGGTTTAGCTCTTGGGTCCTTTAGAATGCATTTAGGCCATCTTGCATGTTAATGGTGACTCCCAATGAGAAAACCCTGAAGTTTCATGGCAAATGGGACCTAGGGGGTGCGCTTAACATGAATCCTGCCTAAAATATCAGGGAAGACTTGGGCGCTCGTGCCCTAATCCTACCCTATTTTTGGGTGTTAGTTTTATGACTGTTATTAGGTCTTATGCCAACATCTCAAGTTTGAATTATGAAATTCATAGCAGGATCATTTGTAGTTGGATATATAAGCATGATCAATGATTCATTTGTAAACTAGATGGAAATTAGATGGCAATTTTGATCTATGAGCTTATGTGAAAGTGATTCAAGGCATTCATTGTGTTGTAGAGCAGTATTTTGTGTTGTTATTGTGTTTATATTTGTAGATTTTACTCCATCTCATCATGGCATGAAGAGCATCTTCCTTCCATGAGATCTACACTACAAGGTGCTATCAATTGTGTTTTCAATCATTTATCATTTGGATTTTGCCTCTATCCTGTAGGGATATGCACTCTTTATCTAATAATAGTATTCAGAAGACTTGAATGTCTCTTTGGGGCTTGACTAAGGAAAGCATCTAAACACCACAACCCCCAACTCATTTTTCTATGATTGCAGGTTACAGGTTTTGGAAGCGAAAGAAGTGGAGTTTTAGGAGAGCAGTGCAGACTATCGAAATTGTAGATCTGAGAAGAAAACTAGGGCTTGGACTTGGGTGCCCGCTCAGTAGTCCTCTAGATTCTGAAGCAATGAAATATCTATGACAACAGGAACAGGTTGCAAACATTCTTCAGAGACCCTAACAAAAACTAAGGCACTAGACTAGGGCGCCTACTCATTAGTCCTTGACTTTTCCACACATCAAACTTCAAAATCTGGTATGTATTTGGTTGTCATTTGATATCTCTATGTGCAACATTTTCTATAATTTGTCTATTTGTTAACGATTTTATGAAATTAAGGTTTTAAGCATAATTGGACTTAATTGAACAACAAATTCACACAATTCCAAACTTCCCCTATGCTCCAAGTGATAGGAGATCTGTAGTAGAGTTCTCTACTCAATTGAATGTCCTTGAATGTTTAGTGGTGAAAGGAGGATCAACAAAAACCCTTAAAAACCCATCCCTCTCTTTTTCTATTAAACATTTTGGTGAACCTGTGTTTTAAGGATTATTACACCTTGCTGAGTGTTGTACTTCAAATTTACATTTATTTCATTGTTCGTCTTATTGCATTTCAAAAATTACAAAAAAATTGAAAAAATGGCATTTTTAGCTTGTATTTTCAAATAATTTGAATTAGTTGGAATTTAATTTCAATATTTATTTCTGTCATTATCATCATATCTGATTTAATTTATATAAATTCATCATTCATCATTCATTTAGATTGCATTTTCATGCTTAAATTGCTAGAAATTGCTTGAAATTGTGCATTTTTTCATATAACCTAGTTTTGCATTAGCTAGGGTTTCTAGTCAAAATCTTGTTTCATATTTTACTACCCTTCTAGAAAACTTATTAGGACTGATTTCTAGCTGTAGTGTTGCATCATATTGGTTTTCTTGCAAAATTTCATGTCTAGGGTTTAAAAACCTTGCATTTTCAGTAGATTTGGCCTTATCGTCTCTCTAGACTTGCATCATAGGCATGTTGTGAAGGATTTTTATGAATTAATTGGCTGCTATTAGGGTTATAATCTACTTCTTCTCCTCAAATTCTTTACAACACCCTTTTTATTGGGCCTTTGCATTGAAAATTGGTGAAAATTTACATATTTTAGTGTATTTTCACTAGGTTTTGACTTGTCATCATTACAGGTTTGCATCAAAGGTGTGTTGTGAAGGATAGTATTGGTTTAATAGATTTATATTAGACATATTATTTTCTTCCCATCATCAATTTCCTTACAACACCTCTTCTTTCACTTCTTTGCATTGAAAAAAGTTGAAAAATCAAGCATTTGAGGTTATTTTCATACATACTTTTGCACTGGTTCTTGTGTAAGTTTTGATAGCCTTTTGAAATCTTATTTGGAAATGATTTTAAAACATACACATGGTACCTTCATGTCATATTTCCATGGTATCTTTGCATTCATTTATCAAAGATCTTGATTTTGACCAATTTTCAACACTCATAAGTGAACATCCTATGATATTAGAAAGCTTAACTTAGTTCATCTCCATGAGTAATAATGAAAAAGATAATTCTAATAGCACTTCTCCTATATCTACTACATGTGATGATGACATAAACTTGTCCTTTGGTCATTCTTTCAAAAATGATTCTTCCCATGAGGATATACTAGTACAAGACAATGAAATCATTGATACCTTCCCAACAACAGGAGAAACACAACTTCTGCAAGACATTATGCCTCCTACAACTAAAATAGAAGAATGGATATTTCATGATATTGAATATCCTATTGATGTGATAACACATGTAACTAATGAGCTAATAAACAAACTTGACAACGAACTAGCCGATTTTCAAGCATTTATGGAAAATGAAAGGATAGTAGACCAAGCTATACCTGTTATTCATAATATAAGAGAGTTGATAAAAGAAGGAAAAGATGGTATTAATGTTATTCAATGTTTAACACATATTGTACAAACTAATTTTATGCCACTATATGATCTAGACTACTACACATCTCTCGTGAACACATACCCTTGGGTAGTAGAAGACTTAACACACCACATTGAGAATGATGAGTATGAAAATTCTCTTAATGGAATGGAATCATTAGCTGAGGATGATAATGATGCAACACCTGAACCTTTCAACAATTCTTTACCTTTCTTTCATTCCAACGCTCTCCTTGGCCAAGATGAAGCATTAGTGAATGAAGAAAGATTTTCCATAGCAAATCCTTATAGGTACAATCAAAAATAACAAACCGCATTAGAAGACCCTCCTATTTATGACTACAATGAAATCATTGGAGGGATAGAAATAGTAAATGGTTATCTTGATTTTGAAAAAATAATTGGCATGATAGAAGTGGATAAAGAAATAGATTTACTCATCGACAATCATTAGCTCAGTTGTCCTTGCAGGTAAGTATTTCTAACCCTTTACCTCCATGTTGTGCTTTCCTCATGATGTGTTATGTGTTGTTTAGGCCTCTTGGGATGACCCTTGATTCTCTCGTAAGGTCAAGGATACTGGGAGACTGCCTCTATTGTGACCCTTCTTCTATTTGTATCATCATTATTCTATATTATCTCTCCTCTATTTTCATTGTTGTGTGTTGTCTTATGGACATAGCATTGCAGTTGGTGACTTGGGGGCACCCTCGTACATGATTGTCCCTAAGGCACTTTTTTCTCCTCTCTTGATTTATTGTTTCCCTTCCTCTAGTGGTTCTATCTAATGGGTGGATGACGAAAAACTTATTATACTAATGCGGATCTAGTGTCCCTTCGGTGAGAAATCAAAAAATGGACCTAGTCCATACATGACGATGGGGTTGTTATATATTATCCGACGCTTGGTTAGTAGAATCACTCCATGTGATATCTTGATGTTGTCTTATCTCTCTTACAAAACATAACAATACTGTTGCTTCATGTACTTTGTCTATCTTGAATCTAGCCTTTCATTGTTAAGTATCATGATTATATGGATGCTAACACCTTTTCTTGTAGGAAATTGTGTGTTTGTGGGAACATTTGGCGACCGTAAAGTACATGTCACCTCCGGGGGGCGTGGGTTTTATGAGATCTTGTGCTCCCTTGTGTGTTTTCTTCCTACCTTAATGTCCTTGATATCGTTACATGATATCAACCACCTTAAGGTGGGGGCATCTATAAGGTAAGTTATCTGATTTAGATGTTAGCAAATTGTGTTTGTAAAGCTTGAATCTACTGCAATCATTTAAGCCCTTTGTGGAGGTGGGATATCATGCATATCCTTTTTATTTTAAGCCATCTATGTGAGGCAGGGATGGTGTATTTCTTGAGGAGATTGCACAATCCTATCATTTTCAAAAAGTCCTCCGAGCAGGCAAGGAGTGGATCTGAGACTATCCTAACCCTTAAGCGTGTCTTTGGCAATTATTGTGGTGAAACCCAATCATTGGTGTGTGCCTGTAATGTGCCTGAGATGGCTGTGATCCTAGCAATAATTTTCTTCCATCGCTTGTCTAACATATTTTCTCTGTGTCTTCCATGTGTGTGTGTATGGCATGTTTGTTCCCAAGCATAGTCTAAAGACCGGTGACAATGATTCCCTCCTATTCTTTGAGATTTGTATGGCGTGTTTGTTCTCAAGTGCAGTCTAAAGACTGGTGGCAATGAGTCCCTCCTGCACTCTAAGATTTGTATTGTGTGTCTGTTGCCCCATATGCAGTCTAAAGACCGGTGGCGATGAGTCCCTCCTACATTTTGGGTTGTGTGTTTACTTTCCTTGTACTTGCATTTGCATTTCATATATATGAGAAAAAAAAAAAAATAATAATCACTGCATTCACTATATTCATCATGTTTTGCATGTCTTCAATGTTGTCTTCTCTATGTTTTGCATGACTGTAACTATCTTCTCCATGTTTTGCATGTCTATTACTATCTTCATTATGATTGACGTGTCTTCTCCATGCTTGGCATGTTTGTTGTGTTTTTTGACCGTACTTTAATGCATGTATTGGCCTTGCATTTATACATACATTAAAGTAGGGGCTAAATGTTATGTTAGAAAATATCCCCTTGGGGGCTTTTCCCTCTTAAGGTTTAGCTCCTGGGTCCTTTAGAATGCATTTAGGTCATCTTGCATGTTAATGGTGACTCCCGATGAGAAAATCCTGAAGTTGTATGGCAAATGGAACCTAGGGGGTGTACTTAACATGAATCCTTCCTGAAATAGGGGGAGGACTTGGGCGTCCACACCCTAGTCCTACCCTATTTTAGGTTAGGACCTATTTTGGGGTGTCTATTTTATGACCATTATTAAGTCCTATGCCGACATTTCAAGTTTGAATTACGAAATTCTAAGTGGGAATGTTTGTAGTTGCATATATAAGCATGATTAGTGATTCATTTGTAAACTAGAAGGCATTTTTGATCTATGAGCTTATGTGAAAGTGATTCAAGGCATTCAATTTGTTGTAGAGCAGTATTTTGTGTTGTTATTATGTTTGTATTTGTAGATTTGATCCATCTCATCATGGCATGAAGAGCATCTTCCTTCCATGAGATCTACACTACAAGGTGATATTAATTATGTTTTCAATCATTTATCATTTGGATTTTGCCTCTACCCCATAGGGATATGCTCTCTTTATTTGACAACAGTGTTTAGAAGACTTGAATGTCTCTCTGGGGCTTGACTGAGGCAAGCATCTAAACACCACAACTCCCAACCCACTTTTTTGTGATTGCAGGTTATAGGTTTCAGAAGCAAAAGAAGTGGAGTTGTAGGAGAGTAGTGTAGATTATCAGAATTGTAGATCTGAGAAATAAACTAGGGCTTGGACTTGGGTGCCTGCTCATTAGTCCTTTGAATTCCAAAGTCGTGAAATTTCTGTGACAACAGGAATAGGTTGCAGACATTCTTCAGAGATCCTGACAAAAACTAAGGCATTAGACTAGGGTGCCTGCTCATTAGTCCCCAAATTTTCTACACATCAAACTTCAAAATCTGGTATGTATTTGGTTGTGATTTGATATCTCTGTGCGTGATCATTTTCCATAATTTGTCCATTTGTTAACGATTTTACAAAATTAGGGTTTTAAGCATAAGTGGACTTAATTGAATAACAAATTCACACAACTCCAATCTTCCCCTATGTTCCAAGTGACAGGAGATCTGTAGTAGAGTTCTATACTCATTTGAATGTCCTTGAATTCTTAGTGGTGAAAGGAGCATCAACACAAACCCTTAAAACCCCATCCCTCTCTTTTTCTATTAAACAAATACATCTATGAAAATTTGTGGAAAGGGCACCATAAGTATTGATGGAAGATCTAAAATAGAAGATATTCTATATGTAGAAGGTCTCAAGAAGAATCTTCTTAGTGTAAGTCAGATATGCAGCAAAGGATACAATCTTATATTTCATGCACAAGGATTTGAAATCATAAAAGCAGATATTGGTTAACTAGTGGTAGAGGCTTCTAAGAAAGAAAATAACTTGTACAACCTAAGTGGTGTTAATGGAAGAAATTGTTTTCTAGTGTAGAAAAATGAATATTGGTTGTGGCATAAAAGGTTGGGACACATCAATTTTGACAATCTTGTGAAAATCATATCTATACAAGTGGTAAGAGACATGCCAAAGCTTACCATGCTTGCAAGCACCCTGTGTAAAGAATGTCAGATTTAGAAGTAGACAAGAATGAGGTTCAAGACCAAGGATTATTCTTCTACAAACCCATTGGAACTTATTCATACTGATCTGTGTGGTCCTACCAAAACAAGGAGTCTCCAAGGTGAGAGGTATTTTATGTTTCTTATTGATGATTACTCTAGAATGACATGGGTTACTTTCTTGAAAGAAAAATCATAAGCTTTAAGTAGGTTTAAGATTTTTAAGTCTATGGTTGAAAATGAAATTAATTCTATAATCAAATGCTTAAGGTCTGATAGAGGTGGTGAATTCACATTAAATGAGTGTGAGGAATATTTTGAAGAACGTGGAATAAGGAGGCACCTATCTGTTGCAAGAACCCCTCAACAAAATGGAGTTGTTGAAAGAAAAATAGGACATTGTAGGAGATGGCAAGAACTATGCTTAATGATAAAAATCTTCTTGAAAGATACTAGAAAGAGGTAGTCCACACCATAGTCTACATTATCAATAGAGGATAGCTAAGAGTAAACAACACCAAGACTCCTTATGAGCTATAGAAAGGTAGACCTGCTTCAGTCAAACATCTCAAGGTGTTTGGAAGTAAGTGCTATATCAGGAGAGATGATGATAACCTAGGAAAATTTGACTCAAGATCAGATAAAGGTATCTTCCTTGGGTACTCATCTAGAAACAAGGCATACAAGTGCTTCAACAAAAGACTACAGAAGGTTGTTGAAAGTGTAAATGTAAGGATTGATGAAGATCTACATCCACCTACATATGTTCAAGAGGATTGTTGTTCAAAAGGATCTGCTTGCATAGAAGAGGAAGAAGTTGAAGAAAAGGAAGAAACACAAGAAAAGGATACCAAGACTCCTACTAAGTATGTTTAGAAGAACCATTTAGAAGATCATTTAATTGGAGACAAGAATGAAGGAATACAGACTAGAAAAAGATTTGCAAGAGAAAATGAACAGGAAAACTTCTCTCTGTTGTCTAAGATGGAACCTAAAACCTTTTTTGATGCTAGCAAGGATGAAGGATGGATCAAGGCAATGGAAGAAGAACTCAATCAGATAAAGAAAAATTAGACTTGGGAATTGGTACCAAGACTTGCGGACAAAAATGTGATAGGCACAAAATGGGTGTTCAGAAATAAATTGAATGAAGATGGACAAGTGGTTAGAATCAAAGCAAGATTGGTCTACAAGGGTTATTCACAAGTGGAAGGAATTGACTTTGAGGAGATATTTTCTCCTATGGAAAGAATGGAAGCAATCAGGATGTTTCTTACATTTGCAGTTCACAAGGACTTCAAGGTATATCAAATGGATGTCAAATCTACTTTCTTGAATGGTGAATTGGAAAAATAAGTTTACATAGAGTAGCCTAAAGGATTCCAGCTATCAGAAGATCATAATATGGTATGTATACTTAAGAAGGCTTTATATGGTCTCAAACAAGCCCGTAGGGATTGGTATGCAAGGTTGGATAAATATCTACTCTAGCAAAGCTTTGAGAAAGGTACATCAGATAGTAATCTATATATCAAATTTGATAATGAGTACATATTAATAGTAGTAGTATATGTTGATGATATTGTCTTTGGTGGCAATGATGAAATGTGTAAGAAGTTTGCAGAGGAGATGCAGAAGGAATTTGAAATGTCTATGATAGGTGAACTTTCATTCTTTCTTGGACTTAAAATCACTCAATTAGATGAAGGTATATTTATTTCACAAGCAAAGTATGTCAAGGAGATGTTGAAAAAGTTTAGTATGGAAGATTGCAAACTAGTGAGTACACCTATGGTAACAGGCTGTCATCTAAGTAAAGATGATGAGCCACCTCAGGTTGATCAGACTCTATATAGGTCTATGATTGGAGGACTACTATACTTAACAACATCAAGGCTTGAATTATGCAAGCTATTTGTATGGTTACAAGGTTTCAAGATGATCCAAAAGAAACACATGTGAAGGTAGTGAAAAGAATTTTTAGATATTTGAAGAGCACTCTAGATTTTGGACTATGGTATCAAAAAGGTAATTTTTTTCCCTGAGTGCATATACTGATGTAGATTGGGCTGGCAGTGTTGATGATAGGTGAAGTACCAGTGGATATGCTTTCTTTTTGGGAGATAGATTGGTCTCATGGTTTAGTAAAAAATAAGATTTAGTTTCTTTATCAACATCAGAAGCAGAGTACATAGCTGCAGTATCCTACTACACTCAACTGTTGTGGATGAAGAAAATATTGAAGGATATCAAGGTAATATATGATGAGCCCATTCCTAACCTATGTGACAATACAAGTGCCATCACTATTTCAAAGAATCTGGTGATGCACTCTAGAACCAAGCACATATCCATCAAGTATCACTTCTTAAATGAAAGGGTTACAAGCCAAGAGGTAAAATTGGAGTATATACTTACAAAGGATCAGATTTTAGACATCTTTACAAAACCCCTTCCTAAGGACACTTTTGAATATCTCTGACATCAGTTAGGGGTTGTTTCCCCTCCCTCTTGTAACTAAATGCACATATGATGCATCTGTCCATTGAGAACAGTTCAAGGTATATTTATTAACCCTGGATTAATGGTGGCTACCACTCAGGGGGGCAGATAGACAAAGAGACTACTAAGGATGACAAGAATTTTATAGACAGGGGGATCTTGTACATTTTTCTAGTACAAAGGAAGAGGACTGGCCCTTTGCCTTTGATGTCAAAGTGGGAGAAAAGTTGTATATATTAGGTTAATATTTCCATCAATGACAAAGGGGGAGATTATTGCATATGTCATCATTGATGTCAAAGGAGTAGTGATCAGAGGTGTTATGATGTGGAAGGCATATTGTTTCATATGTTGTCAAAGGAGTGATGATCAGAGGAGAAGTCAAAGGAGTGGTGATCAGATGAGGTGTGATGTGAAAGATATGGTGATGAAAGACATGAGCATGTCATTGGAACAGTATCATATATACATAGTTGTACCTTATCTTTTGAATTTCATGAATAGATGAAAGTTGTCAAAGTATGTTGATTGATGTCTTGCCATGATAATATGAAGTCATTGTTACATGTATTTCCACTCAGCATTTTATGGGATATGAAGACAATTGTCTAAATCATCAGAAGGTCAAAAGCACAGGGAATTGTACTATAGAAGCTCAAGAGATTGTATTGCATTCTACCATAGATGAAGATATAACCTTATGGTTTGAAGGACAACTAAATATAGCTATGAGGTATGCATGATCCAAGTTTCAGAGCATAAAAGTTAGCGCAGATTTTTTCAGAGTTAGTAGAGTGAGAACAAGTCATGTTCCTGTGAAAAGTCATTAGAGACAACTGAAAGCTATCGCATTTCACTGGATATGCATGTATGACTTGGAGGTTTGGAGATTATGTAAAGAAAAGATACAATAATGACATATTTAGTTCTCAAAGGATATAAAGTACCACAAAGTTTTCTAGAGTTAGTAGAGTGAGAACCAATCATGTTGCTGTGTAAGGTTATTATAGATAGAACAAAAAACCACCACATTTCACCGTAGTTTGAGCTTTGGATTTACTGGTTGAAAGACAAGTTTAGAAGGTTAGTATATATGCTCATTTCAGGTCTCAAGTGGTTCGGATCACCGCAAGTGTGTTCTTCAATGTTCTATGTCAAGACAGTGTGACTAGACTGTGAGGCTGATTATTTTACCTCCCTTATTTTGATCATTATGCTATTCAGTTGATGACATTATCAGACTTGATTTTTATCTCCTGATTATGATAGGACATTGATTAGACTTATGTGATTCGATTTGATCAGATTTGGTGCTATTTTGTGATTTGACATATGAGTTATACATGTGATGATGTTTTGTGATGAGATTTTAGTTACTTATGTGATGTGGACTATTTGACATGAGATTGAAAAATGTAGTTTAATCTGGTATTGTGTATTGATGATTATAGTTGTATTCAATTTCGTGAATTTAATTCCAGTTGCTTCGGCTATGATTTTTCATGACATGATTGACACTTGATCAAGATGTGCAGGTTTTACATTCCCTAGCCACAGGAAATTGGAGGTAGAATTCACACTATGTTATCCCTTGTAAAATTGATCCATTCCCAAGAGGGATGAGGATCACGTTAGATTTTGAATGTTGATTAAAGTGCTTGATTTAATTTTATTATTTTGGCCTTAGTACCCTTTTTGTTTAATTGATTAATAATAAGTGTTGTATAGATTTTACTTGATTTACACCACTTGGTATTTATTTTATTTTGTTGAGGCCATTTAAATGTGGATTTTTAACCCCCTTTGTGAACCCTAGAGTCCCAAAGTTACCCTAGGTGGTTACCCATGAGTCTAGGGTCAACTTGGACTATCTAACACTATATTTGACTCACTTTTGGTCACTCTAAACTATGGTTTAGTAAAAGTGACGAAAATTTGAAATAAGGGAAGGTGGGAGATGAGTCATGCCTTGGGAAAGACTCATCTCCCTTCCCAAAGTTTGGGAACCCTTTCCCAAGGAAGACTTGGGAGGTCTCCAAGACTCCCAAGTGTGTGGGAGCTTCCCCCAATACTCTCACACATGTGTGAGAGCATCTTGGAGGAAGATGGCTCCTTGAGAGAATAAGAGGATGCCATATGGCATCCCTTATCCTCTTGAAGGTGTGTATGGGATTGCCACCTCACCACTTGTCCTCTCACACATGTGTGAGAGCACAAGTGGATAAGGTGAGGATTGAGAGGGAATGGGAGGATGACACTTATCATCCTCACACTTCCTCTCCCTCGCAAGTGGCATGGGAGGAGGAAGGAGAAGGTGACAAGTGTCACCTTCTCATTCCTCAAGGATGGCCTATATTATCTCCTCTTGTTGAGGAGTGTGGGGTTCTTGCAATTTTAATTTTTCTTGCTATTTTGGAGGAGTTTGGGAGAGTTAGAGGATTTTCTTAAAGGATTGGAAGGCTTGGGAAGGCTTGGAGCTCTTCACCAAATGAGCTTCCATTATAGGGCTTTGAAGGTAAGCCTCTTAAACTTGTTCTCTCACCCTTGCTATTTAATGTATTGTGTTATAGTTTTTGGTTGTTTGTTGTTTTGCATTGTTTTTGTTGGGATGGGAGTATGGTGAGAGCACCTCCAATGGAGGTAATGTTGAACTTGTTTGGGTAGGGCAAAGGAACCTCCTTGAGGTCTCTCCCACATAATGTATTTATGCCTTGAGGGCTTCTATTTGTTAAGGAGATTATTGAATGGCAAGAGTGCCATGGAGATTATTTGTGATTTTTGTGAAGAGTGGTGTTTTGAAAATTTTGGCTTGAGGCCATGAGTTGAGATTTTATCATTTGGGAGCCCTTTGAAGTTGAGGGGTCCATTCCCTACCCTCATCAAACTCATTTTTATGAATTGAGTTTTGTGTTAAACCTATGGGCTATTTTTGTGTTATTGTGAGTGATTTTTGTTGTGGAGTGTTCAACCTGTGTGAATCCCTACCTCCCTAGCTCGGGGGTGACCCACTTGCGGGTCTACGTTAGGGAGGAGAGCTTTCGAAGTGGCTGGTTTTGTTGTTCTTGTTATTATGTTCTATTGTAGGTTGTGAGAAAAGAAGTGAAGTTGTTATGGAGCCCTTTTTATGTGGCCTTTGTAGTATTTTAGTGGCTAATTTCACCATGGCCTTAGTGGCCTTGTTGCTTGGTAAATTCTTGTAAATGTTGCTATGATACTTGCCATGGAGATGGCTGTGTTAATGGAATGTAAACATTCAGTTTTTTTATGTAATGTTGTTCACTTACTAGTTTTGTGGAGCTATGAAATTTGTGAAATATATGAGAAGTTGCATTTATATTGGTTGTCACTATTTGTTTCCAAACAAAAAAAAAGTATGCATGTGTTGTAATGTTGCTGTTTAGATTTTATTGTAGCTGAAAGAAAATAAATGCATCCTCTGTTTGATTAATGCTTACAAAAAAAAAAGGAGAATAAGAGTGTTATTCACTAAATACTATTACTGCCAACAAGAGAAAGTTTAGAATAGTTAGCTGTATATTACTTGAAGGATATTTTATTTACTGTTGTTTTAGAAGAGAAATTCATTAGCTACTGTTTTGGAAGAGAAAAGAAGTTGTTATGAATTTAAATGAAATTTTAACCTTCTAGTTTACTGTTGTATAATAATGTTCATGTATGTTAAAAAGGGAATTGTATTGCTATGGCATTTAGTTGGTTTCAAAAATGACATGTTTGCAACAAAAGAAAGATATTGTCAGTGCTGTTCAGTTCACTCTATTTACTTTTTATCTCTGTGTATTTTTTTTTTATAGAAAATTAGAAGTAGACTTCAGGAAACTTATTGACCATTGTATGTAATAAATATATATATACTTATATATATAAATATTGGTGCATACACTTATTCTGAGTATTTTAAATATACACGTGAAAGCATATATATAACACTGTTCAAAAAGCTAATCTAGATTATTTAAAATACTCAGAATAAGTGTATGCACCAATATATATATATATATACATAGAGATAAAAAGTAAATAGAGTGAACTGAAGAGAACTGATAATATGAAGTCATTGTTACATGTATTTCCACTCAGCATTTTATGGGATATGAAGACAATTGTCTAAATCGTCAGAAGGTCAAAAGCACAGGGAATTGTACTATAGAAGCTCAAGAGATTGTACTGCATTCTACCACAGATGAAGATATAACCTTGCAGTTTGAAGGACAACTAAATATAGCTATGAGTTATGCATGATCCAAGTTTCAGAGCATAAAAGTTAGTGCAAATTTTTTCAGAGTTAGTAGAGTGAGAACAAGTCATGTTCCTGTGAAAGGTCATTAGAGACAACTGAAAGCTGTCGCATTTCACTGGATATGCATGTATGACTTGGAGGTTTGGAGATTATGTAAAGAAAAGATACAATAATGACATATTCAGTTCTCAAAGGATATAAAGTACCACAAAGTTTTCTAGAGTTAGTAGAGTGAGAACCAATCATGTTGCTGTGTAAGGTTATTATAGATAGAACAAAAAACCACCACATTTCACCATAGTTTGAGGGTTGGATTTACTAGTTGAAAGACAAGTTTAAAAGGTTAGTATATGCTCATTTCAGGTCTCAAGTGGTTTGGATCACCGCAAGTGTGTTCTTCAATGTTGTATGTCAAGACAGTGTGACTAGATAGTGTAAAGGATATCGACATCAGTGTTTGATTGCTTGTGCCAACAAACAGAAGCATGAACTAGAGAAAGGAGTGCATGAGAATTTTTTTCAAGTCATATATTTTTCATGGCTTGATCTGCATGATGATATCTCACTTCTCTAGTACCACAAAGGGTTTGGAGCTAAGGTATGGAAGGATAAGTGCTTGTAGTGTTGACATGGTGTGTTTGAGTGATTGCACCATGCATGTGGAAGAATGTGCCAATAGGAAAAGTTGGGAGAAAGTAAAATGGGTCTAGTAGACCTCTTGGTATAAACCACATAGTGACATTTCACTCCTACATTACCATGGATGATTTGCGAGCCGACAAGCTAGGTTGGTTATATATTTCACATTACACATTTTATTTAGGCTAGCAAAGATGATGTTTTGAAGACTTGCGGAGGATATTTATGAAGGATAGAAGATTGTTTCAAAGTGAGTGAGTGAGTGTGAGAGAGTTAGTGTGAAAAGGATGAATGATATAGAAATTGAGAAGTAACTCTGGAAGTTATGATGCATAATCCATAACAGAGCCAATCTTGTATTGCAGAGGTGTTTAAGCCTAGAAGGTAGTAGAGATGTTTGAGTAGAGTTGTTGAAGTCATCAGAATAAGACAATGTCAAGGTGTTAATTGATTTGATGCTATGGAGGTGATTGAACCATCAGAAATATCAGTCAAGTGTTTTGGTATAGAGGTTGGTGCCTCATCTTGTAAGTCTTGTAAGTGTTGTAGCACTTTAGGGAAATGGTGTTTCCTTTGGGTTGGTGCCCATAAAACTCATTGTAATGCTTTATTTTATTTGAGGCTAGATTTGGATAGTAGATCCAAGAAGCTAGCTCACCGTGGTTTTTCCCATCTTGGGTTTCCATGTAAATCTAGTGTTATGTGTGTATGTGCTCATTTGCTTTATGTGGTTTTAATGTTTACATTGATTACATTTAAAGGAAAAAAAAATAGATATATATTGATTCACCCCCCTCTCAGTATATCTTTGTGTTCAACATGAATGCTAGTGGAGGTGTATTTTTGGTGGCCAAGCATCCTAATCCTTTCAAGCTATATTAGATCGAGATAATCTCTTAAGGGCCCCAAGAAGGTGCCAAAATTTGGACTGACTATTCTCTCAAACTGTGGCACCTAGGAATGTATTTTTTGCATTTACAAGTGGATGTGAAGTCTACTTTCAAATACCTACCTCATTTTTTTCTAAATCAAACTTATTTGACTATGGTGGCAAGGAATGTAATGTTCTAAAATGCTTCAATTTCATCTAGTGAAAAGGTAATAGGAGTGAAATTTTGCATTCCACACCTCTTGGGATTGAATCAATAGTGCTAACATGTTAGGTTGGGTGGGTGAATTCTTGTAGAGGTTTCTTTTTGGTGGCCAAGCATCCTAATCCTTTTAGGATGCATTAGACCGAGACAATCTCTTAAGAGCCCTAAGACAAAAAAAGTGACAAACTTTGGACCAACTATTATCTCAAATCATGACACCTAGGAATGTCTTGTTTGCATGTACAGGTGGATGTCAGGTCCACTTACAAATACCTACCTTAGTTTTTGGTAAATCAAATTTATTTGCTTGTAGTGGCAAGGAACACAATGTTCCAAAATATTTTAGTTCCATCTAGTGAAAATGTGCCAGGAGCGAAATTTTTCATTCCACTTTTCCTGGAACCAAAATGATAACACCAACATGTTGGGGTGGGTATATAAGAGGTCTTTTTGGTGGCCAAGCATCCTGATCATTCTAGGCTACATTAGACTGAGCTTAAGAGCCCTAAGACAAAAAAGTTGCCAAATTTTGGACCAACTATTCTATTAAACCATGGCACCTAGGAATGTCTTGTTTTCATCTACACGTGGATGTTAGGTCCACCTATAGAAGGAATGTAATGTTTTAAAATACTTTAGTTTCATCTAGTGAAAAGGTGCTAGGACTGAAATTTTACATTCTGCACCTCCTAGGACTCAATCAATAGTGCCAACATGTCAGGGTGGGTGGGTGAATGCTCATGGAGGTGTATTTTTTATGTCCAAGTATCCTAATCCTTTCATGCTACATTGGATCGAGATAAACTCTTAAGAGCCTTGAGACAAAAACGGTGCCAAACTTTGGATTGACTATTCTCTCAAGTTGTAGCACGTAGGAATGCTTCATTTCAATTTATAGATAGACATTGGGTCCCTCTCCAATAACCTCTCTTGGTTTTTGTCAACTTAAAACTATTTGACCATACCAACAACAAAAACATTCTTACAAAATGCATCATTTGTGTTCAGCATAATGTTATCGAGAGCCATATTTTATGTTCTTCACTTAATAGGGTTGAACCAATAGTGTCAATACATCAGGGTGGATGGGTGAATTCTAGAGGAGGCTCCCCAAGTGCTCCAATATTTTCGAGCTACAGGGTTATGGCAAAGTCTCTTAAGAGATCTAAGAGCCCAAAACTTTCAATCTTTAATGAAGAAATTCTCAAAATTTGTGGCACCTAGGAATGTTCTATTTCAACCTACAACTAGACTTTAAGTCCTCCATAAGAACCTCATTTTTTATCAAATTGAAATGGTTTGACTATGCCAACAATGGATGCATTCTTGCAAAATGCATCATTTACATTCAACATAATGTTTCCAAGAGCCATATTTTATGTTCTTCACCTTATGGGGATGAACTAACTATGCCAACACATTGGGGTGGGTAGGTGAATTCTAGAGGAGGCCCCGTTTCATTCCCCAAATGTCCTAATCCTTCCGAGCTACAGGGTTTCAACAAAGTCTCTTAAGATACCTAAGAGCCAAAAATGTTAATCTTTAATGGAGTGGTTCTCAAAATCTATGGCACCTAGGAATACTCCATTTTGACCTATAGTTTGACATAAGGTCCCTCCATAATAGGCTCTGTTAATTTTTGTTAACTCAAAATGGTTTGATTGTTCCTACAAAAGATGCATTCTTACAAAATGCATCATTTACATTCAACATAATGTTTCCAAGAGCCATATTTTATGTTCTTCACCTCATGGGGCTAAACTAACTATGCCAACACATTAGGGTGGGAAAATTAATGCTAGAGGAGAGCCCATTTCATTCTCCAAGTTTCCCAATCCTTCTGGACTACAAGGTTCTGACAAAGTCTCTTAAGAGACCTAAGAGCCAAAAACTACCAATCTTTAATCGAGGGGTTCTTAGAATTTGTGGCACCTAGGAATGTTTCATTTTAACCTACATTTGGATGTCAGGTCCCTCCATATTAAAATCTCTCAATTTTTGTCAACTCAAAATAGTTTGACCATGCCAACAATGGATGTATTCTTGCAAAATGAGTCATTTGCATTCAACATAATGTTGCCAAGATCCATATTTTATGTTCTTCACATCATGGTCCTGAATCGACTACATAAACACATTCAGGTGGGTGTGTGAATGCTAAAAAAGGCCTAATTTCATTCCCCAAGTGTTCTAACCCTTTCAGGCTACAGGGTTCTAACAAAGTCTTTCAAGAGACCTAAGAGCTAAACACTACCAATATTTGATGGAGTGGTTCTCAAAATCAGTGGCACCTAGGCATGTTTCATTTCAACCTACAACTGGATGTTGAGTCCCTATACAATAATCTCTCTCAGATTTTGTCAACTCAAAATCGTTTGACTATGCCAATATCATATGCATTCCTAGAAAATGCCTTGGTGGAATTTAGTGTAATGTTGCCAAGATCCATATTTTACATAATTAATCTCATGGGGATGAACCAACTATGCCAACAAGTTGAGGTGGGTGGGTGAATGCTAGAGGAGGTCATGTTTCATTTCCCAAGTGTCTTAATTCTTCTAAACTACAGGCTTTTGGCAAAGTTTCTTAAGAGACCTAAGAGAAAAAGACTATCAAACTTTGATGGAGACGTTCTCAGAGTCCATGGTACCTAGGAATTTTTTGTTTTGGCCTACAACTAGACATTCGTTCCCTCCACAATAACCTCTCTCAATTTTTGTCAACTCAAAATCATTTGACTATGCCAACATCATATGTATTCTTGGAAAATGCCTCAGTGGGGTCGAATTGATAATGCCAAAATGTCGAAGTGGACTAGTGAATTCTAGAGGAGGCCTTGTTTCATTCCCCAAGTGTCTCAATCCTTCTTAGCTACAAGGTTCTAGCAATGTCTCTTAAGAGACCTAAGATTAAAAAGTTGTCAAACTTTGACAAAGTGGTTCTTAGACTCCATGACACCGAGGAATGTTTTGTTTGGACCTACAACTAAATGTTGGGTCTCTCCACAATAACCTCTCTTAGTTTTTGTCAACTCAAAACTATTTGACTATGCCAACAACACATGCATTCTTGGAAAATGTCTTAGTGACATTTAGTGTAATGTTGCTAAGAGCCATATTTTACCTTCATCACCTCATTGGGATGAACTAACTGTGCCAACATGTTGGGGTGGGTGGGTAAATGCTAAAGGAGGCCCCATTTCATTCCCCAAGTGCCTTAATCCATTTGGGCTATAGGGTTTTGGCAAAGTCTCTTAAGAGACTTAAAAGTAAAAAAGTGCCAACAAATGTTTTTTTATTATTTTTGTGAAATCAAGTGTTCTAGGTGGACTATTATATGGACTATGACAGTCCTAAAATTGATATAAATCCTCCATTTTATTGTTTTATAACCTTATAACTCTCTTGGATCATCCTTCTAGATGCCCCAAGTGAACTCATAATCCTTTTTTCATGATTATCCCCTTAGTAGTGGGTTACATATAGACTAGTGACAGTCCTACATGACCATAACAACAACAAACAATCTTGTAACCTTAATCATCTTCATGGTTTGATTACACATTACCTCATTTTTTATGTTTAGATGACTATCCCAAGTTCCTTGACAATAAAATAATCAAATTTAATACATTTACAACTGATTAGAACCCCTTATCTATACACTTATGCATAAAGGTCCTCATTAATGATGTTATCACATTAATTAACCCTTCATATAAACTTTACTTGGTTAAAAATGCTTGAAAACAGTGCCAAAGAGGGTTAGGACAGTCCTAAAGATAAATTTAATAACATTTAACACTTAATGAAAGTCATTTAGGATTGTCATAATGCAATTACTTATGGAGCAAGGAAAATTTGTGCATAGTAATCATGATTATTCCATCTAAATTATGATGCAATGGAAGATAGAAAACACAATTTATTTCCCATGAACTACGATGATTGAAAGGGATAATCCTTAATGCACCTATACAATCCTATCACATTAAGATATGACATGATTTTTGTCATATCTTGAGAAAGAGAATATCTTAAAGGATAATTAAGGGGTCAAAATGTTGTCATGAGGTCTAGAAATTGGTTAATAAGCTCTTGGGATAGTCTTTGAAATCCTTGCATAATCATGTAGTTAAAGAGTTAAATTGTTATGTTAATAGAGGATTAACCCATAACTTGCTTTCCATTTAATCACAAACAAACAATCTAATGACTATAATATTTTATGAAGATAGTCATACCAATGTTTGAAGAGGTCATGCATAGCTAGTTGATAAGATAACTAAAAAATCTATCAAGATTATATCATCCTAACTAGTCATAGACAAGACTATATGTTGCTCATTGATGAGTAAAGTTTCTATATTATGATCCTGACAAGGATGACTATCATAAAAAGGCCAAAAGGTTTCTATACAGTCTTGAGACAATCCCAAGGTTTGGAAGATAGTGATATGCAAAATGATTAAGAATTGAATGGTATAGGAGAATCTTCTTGAACTAGCATTGAGAATTCTTAGACCTTAAGGTGTATTACCAAGAGAAGCAAAAATAAATATGATGAACATAAGGTGAATGATCAAGAGATGAGGATAAAAATTAGGTGGGGTTGCCAATGGAAACACCTAATTTATCTATAATTTATATAGAAAGGCATTAAAAGTACCCTGAAAGACACTTGGAAAGGGATGTATTATAGTTAGGTCTCATAGATCTAGGATTAGGTACAATAGAGACTTTTAGATGTGAAGGCTTTATTTTATTAGATTTGTACTTGGAATGGCATGTTGATAAAATTTGATACTTTGTTATCTTTAGTTGTAGGTAAACGGTGGCTAATCAAGATAGGTAGATGCTGATATACCATGGACACTCCTTAATCCTAAAAATTCATATCTCTACCTTGTTGTTGTACCTACAAGTACTAAAACAAGAAAATATCAAGGGGTGGAAAGTCCTTAAAGATACAAAAGATGAATGAAGAAATTTTTTGAAGCATATGCTTAATTCAAAAACCTTATTACTGCTATGATAGATCTCCATCATTTTGATTTGTTTTTGTAGGCAAGTTGTCTTATGGTTGAAAGTATGGCTATGAGGTCCTAATGGAGATTGTTCTATGGAAGAAAATATTGAGTATGACAAGTTAGTTAAGTGAAAATGTGTTTTGATTTGGAGTTTTTCTTGGAACCACTTATGCATCTCAACAAGGGGAAAGGCCTAAAAACTTATCCTACCATTACTTAGGTTTCCATAGAAATTTAATAAATATTTATTTAATAACTCTTTATTCCAAAAAATTAGGGGCCTATTTATATGTTCAAGTATCACTCCTCCTTGCTAGGAGAGATTAAACATGGATCCACAGACATGTACATTTTCAAGAGAGGTTCATAGAAACATTGAAGAACATATATGCAATATCAAAAATTTTAAACATGTCACATTATCTATTCTATGTAGAATTAAACTCTTCTTAGGAAGGTTCATACCCTTCATGGGTATGAGTCAATACTCTTAATTACGAAAAAAAGGACAAACATACTCATGTTAAGACAATTCATACTCATCCAAGTAAGCTCATAATAAAATGAAATGATAATATGGCATAACACAAGTCATGATTGAGAGTATATCACTATATATCTATGTCTAAAATCTGATAGCATCATATAGAAATAACAAATATGACATTTATAACCATAATTGATCATCATATATATATAATGTAAAATATCATATATTGTATATATAATGTCATGAATACGATGAATGTATAAACAAAGCCATATATGAATACAACAAAATTTCATAACATAAAAGTTCCTATGGAGTGTTATCAAACAATTGATGACCCCTGCTTTGTTGTGAAGGTGGAGAAGCAATCGACAACTCATGCTCTCTAATTTGCTGACTGGATCGAGCCTCTCATAAGTTTTTTGGAGCTTCACCTATTAATATAATTAAACAATATACACATTAATATAGAAAACATGAAATACATGATGACATAGCTAATCAATCACTTACTGCAAAATGATGATCCCTCTCAATCATCCACTATCTCTCTTCATCCATATACACACGCGTTAGAAATGAAGGTAAACAACTATCAATGTAAATTCGATTACAACTATATTATAGATATTTAACTGTGTAGAACCAAAATGGAGATAGTTCAAAATCAACACAAAGAAATAATGAAACAAAAGATCAAACACATAACATAGTGTTTACATTGAGAAACCCTTTCGGGGAAAATTCCACACAAGAAGAGATGCACCAGTATATATTAACTTTAATAGAGTTTACAATACAACACTATCAATCTCCACTTCAGTCTTCAATCCAACAGCACACCTACTTTTCCAATCTCAACTTTCTAGACTCATTCAAAACTATAATACAATATCTTCATAAAGGGGTTACCTTCTAGGGAAAGAAAAACCCACATAACCTCTACCATTAAATGTATGACCTAATGATGAATGGTCTAAATTTACAATGAAATATATATATAATATGGCTTTCGGGGGTGCTACCCCTCGAACCCCCGTCGGGGTGCACAGCCCCCAGACCCCCTACTGAAGGGATGCTCCCTTGAACCCCATAGGGGGTACTCCCCTACATCCCCTAGATAACCATCATCTATTAGGTACTGGGATCAAACATACGACTGAAACAAGATTGCTACATGATGAATACTTCTTCCCTTATGGAAATTTACAAACAACATTAGGAGTAATTAATTACATAGGATTGCCGATAATGGCATGGTTTGGTGGTTCAGTTGCTTAGTTGTAGTGGCGGCCACCAGAGTTCAAACCCCTACTAGGCCAATGAGCTCACAGGCTTTACGTCTTCGCTAGGTCAACAAGCTCGAAGGTTTGAAGTGTTCTTGTGTTCTTGCTAGGGGATGAGGTCCCCCATGCTGTGGCCTCACCGGTTCATTGCTCTGGGAAAAAGCATTTGTGTGGAGCTAGAGGGCATGTCGCACTAGCGTCGCTAGTCACGTTAAAAAGTTTACCAGGTGCATTATCTTTTAAAAAAATTAATTACATAGGATTTACAAGGTTGATGACACCTTAATCCTAACAACACGAACTAGAGTTGTGACCTCCTATGATAATAATGAAGAAGCAAATTAGAGTAAAGATGAATATTGTTTATTTATATTAAATGATGTGAGATAAAACAAGAAATACATAATGACATTTACATTAGTGGCTCATACCATGGTCAAAGGTATTGAAGATAAAACAATTGTAGCAATTCCCACCTCTATTGTGTCATGATTATTAGGAGTCTAAATTGATGTCATCAACTGAAAATAGAACAACGTTAGTTGACTAAAATCTACATAACATTATTTAAAAGCATAATGATTAAAAATAGTAAAATTTACCTTAGTGAAACTTGATATATGACTGCCCCCACCAACTCCTCCTGATGTTTGAGGTCTAACATCCACCTATTCTACATCAAATTGTCATTTGAAGATTACCATTGATATATGAAAAAAAAATTTAAATGTAGTATATTTACTATTTTGTTACAAATTACATACTTGTGGACTTAGCATCACCTCATAACCTTGCATTGGATGGTCAATAGATGTAGGATGAGTAATTTGACCCTAAAATTTCATAATACATACAATTCTTTACAGTAATTTTGACTTATAATAGATTAATATAGCTAATTATAGATTTCAAAAGGAAATATAATAACTTGCATAACCTTATAAAAAATTACTTGTGCGTCAATGGCAAAGGTTATATCTAGCAACTCATTTGTTATTACCGTATTATCTAATATGGATGTTTCCTTGTCTTGGCACTGTGCAACATACTCCTAAAACTATGGAGCATCCTCTCCAATGTTTGTATCAACATCATCCTTGGACCCATAATCATAAAGAGCTCCACAAGAATTACAAATATGTGGGGACCGTCAATACCTACTAGCCTCACCCTCACTAGCTTGTGAAAGATGCCTACCATGTTATAGTAAGGTCTACATGAGGGAACTAAAAAATTGTAGCATCTCCACCTCAACACTCTCCCTCAATAGGCACGATGTGCCTCATCCCTATCCTATGCAGAGTCTTTACCTCTGTCTTAGAATTCTTGCATGTCAAAATAATTTGAAATCTTGTTAAGTACAAACTCACAATAGAGTTTCCTCAAGAAATACTATGGCACCTTATTATTGTTGCATGGCAAATCATCAAAAACCATCCACCACCTATCCCAAAATTTTTGAGCTATTCCTTGGTGTTGGCACCAATGGATAGGGAATTTTTGTAACTCCCATGCAATGGTTGATGAGTTCTTAGATCAACAAAAAAGACACATAGGTTGGATTTCAATATTTTCTATCTTTCACTTGTTTATATACCAATTTGATTGAATAAAATTGTCGTGCATTCTCCCTATAATATGACCATTTGTTAATTTGTCCAATCACATAATCTATGTGAGAAATAATTAATTCCAGGATGTTGCAAGGGATCTTTAGTGTGCATTGGTTGCATTGGGATCTTTCAATGTTTCAAGTTGTTTTTTATTTTCCTCAATTTGCCCTAATATGTTCATTTGTGTCTCATGAGGATGTCAGGAAATTGATGGAGTAGTTTGGGGAGGATTATTTTGTGTCCCCTCTTCAACTAGAATTTCATCATTCCCTCTATTAAGTGAATTAGGGTTTGGAGGCATTTGAGGGATTAATTTGTTGAAAATTTTATAAAAATGAAATAAAACATTACAAAACAAATGTTTCATTTTTAAAATCACAACAAACATAAAAATCTTATCTTGTTGAGCTTGTGGATTTCGTGAATGACCTCGTGGAGTGTGAGAATGTCATGGTGGAATTTTGTTTGTGTGGAATTTGCTTGAGTAGCCTCAAAATGTGTTTGCACAAAAGCCTATCATGTTTTTGAAGGTTTGGGGGCAAATGAGGTTGCATGTTCTAATATTTTACTTTTATTTGCTTTGGCTTGGTAGTGACCAAACCTAGGCTCGGTCACTATCGATCTATAATTCTAGTGCATTATAACATGAACACATTATAACATGCTTGTTTTATAGCCTATTTTTTACAAGTATGTGCAGTCGGAGTTGTCATTGATGTCAACAAGCCTGTGTTGTCATTGGTGTCAACTGTGTCTACTAGTTGAGCAAAGATGAGGTTGTTGTAAGTGTATGAGATATTTGGTTGAGTTGCTTTGAAGAGGTGCTAAAGAAGTTAGCAATATGTTTCTAATGGTTGGTTTCGAAGTGCTTTTGAGAAAATTTGATTACTAAAGGAAACAGTGTGTTGAAGAGACCACTTGGCTTAACAGAGTAGTATTTTGGTTTTTCTCTGCATTTCTTCTATGTTGAAGATCTATCTTTGTGGCTTGGATATGCTGTTTAGGGATGTTTAGAGATGTTATATTCCAAATTTTGTGTTTTGGTTCATTGTACAGAAGAAGTTGTGTTCACTAGTATGAAGACTACGTTTCTGAGTGTTGCAAAGGTGTCTGTGATATATGTTTTTGCTCCGCATTTCTTTGCAAAGTGGTTTTAGGTCTTACAGTTTTAGAATTGTGCTTATAAGGTTTATATCTTTCTTTTGTTGAAGTTGTTCATGGTTTGGTGCTCTGGAAGTCAATTTCTAGATAGACAGTGTATGACAGAGATAGTTAAGCATGCTGGATAAACAAGATAAGGTTGTGTGGTAGGTGTAAGTTGTTGCAAAGGAATTTGTTGGATTTTAGGAATGGAATACTCTAGATTGTGTTGAAGCCTTAATGTGGTCCACAAGACGTCGTTGGGCTTGAGGAAGCGTGCACTTAAAAGTTCATTGTGTTAACATAGGTTTGGTCAACCTTAGGTGTTTACACTAATTGTGAAGGTGCTTCGGTGATTGTGAAAGCATGAAGTGGCATGATTGGATGAATTTAGGTCCAAGATAAGATGTGTTGTGGTCCATCTTCATTCCTTTCCTCTACAGAAATGTTTAGGTCCAGACCTAATTTGAAATTTTTGGGTTAAGGTGATTTGTTGACCTTGGAGAATGCTCTCAAGGTTGAAGATAATATAAATGAGTGTCAAAGGATTGTGATTGTGTGTGTGCACATGATGGATGTGATGTGAGTAATAGTGTGGTTGTGTTGAAATAAGGGCAGACAACTAAGAGGGGGTTGAATCAGTTGTCACCAAAACATTTATCATTTCCTATAATTAAACTTCTTTACCACTTAATAATAGATGAATGATATAACCATGAAAGCATGAATCAACAACACATGAGCAGAAACAAAATTAACACACATAACACCAAGATTTTTATCTGGAAACCCAGTTAAGGGAAAAACCACAGTGGGGGTTAACCCACAAGATTTATTCTCTGTTAAAAGAATAGAAAATGGGGAAGGCACATGCCTTCAGGGTGCATTGCCTAGAGGTCACTGCTCCAAGAGGATCACTACATACAAAAATATTTATAAGTTTATCATAGAAAGATTGAACTGGAAAACAACATCTTCTTCATGCCAAGTTTAGTTCCATTGAAGTGCACAATACATCTGCTCTACCCCCAAACACTTCTTCACTATCTCCTCATACTTTACTGTTCTTCCTCTTCCACTCTTCTTCTCTGTTCTACCTTTCCTCCTTTCTTAGGATTTTGTCATTTTTTCACAAGGATACATTTTCACAACTCAACCACACATATTTATATGCTTCATCAACCTTGGAAAATATCAAGGTCAGCACTACAAACATGCGAATCACTATGTTGTCATCCAATCATAGCTGGGATCCAAATCTTCCTTGAACACCATACTACATTTTATAGAACCTCTCTTAGATCATCTGCAATATGCACAAAGCATCAAGTTAGCAAAGACTGGAAAGAATAGCAACACCCAAGGACAAATCTTCAATCACGAGCTCAATCCTTAATGCAGACCACCAACACAGTAGGTACACAATCTAGAGACCACCACAAGCACAATGAAATCAACAAGAACAACCACACCACCTCACTTCACTAGAAACACTTGCATCTTCATCTGTAAACTCAAGAACACCAACTATCATGAGAATCACACTAGAAAGATTCTTGTGAACATCCAAACTATGAACCACTTGAGTTGAGGATACACACTGATATCCCAAACACATCTCAGTTGGAACTAGACAACTGAGAGGGGGGAGGTGAATCAGTTGTCCCACAATAAAAACTTTTCTACTTTTAACCTTCTTTATTATCTTACTATTAGATTAGTGATGTAAACATTAAAGCATAGATTAACAACATAAGAGCATAAATATAATCAACACATTTGACACCAAGATTTTGACGTGGAAACTTGGTTAAGGGAAAAACCATAGTGGGGGTTAACCCACAAAATGTGTACCTTGTTAAAAGTACTTAGTAAAATAGAAGGCACATGGCTTTGGGTGCATTGCCCAGAGCTCGCTACTCAAAAGAGAGGCTCATTGCCTACTAAATTTATTTAGAAAGAATTAAATGAGAAATAGCATCTACTTCATGCCTGATTTAGTTTCAATGAATGCTCAAGAACTTTTGCTCTACACTAAATTTTTCCTCACACTCTATACTGTTCTCACTCCTTTCCTTTTCTGCTCTGCTTCTGATCCTTTCTTTGGATTGATCTATTTTTCACAAGGATGATTTCAATACCTCTTCAACAAGTATTTATATACTTCATTAACCTTGGAATGATCAACAAGGTCAACTAACCTTGATGTAGATCATCACACTGTCAACCAGACACAATTGAGATCTGAATCTTCTTCTACAACCACTCTAAGCTTCATAAAAATACTCTAAGGCATCTGCAATAGGCTTGGAAAAGCATCAACCTCAAAGAGAAAATCTTCACTCAACAAGCTCAACCTTCAATGCGGACCTCTAACATAGTAGCCATACTATCCAGAGACCTCCACAAGCATATTGAATTCACCAATAACATTCATTCTAAACCAAATTATTAGAAGCATTTGAATCTTCCTCTGAAACCTCAAGAACACTTTCTGCTGTGACTGTCAAACTAGAAAGATATCTTGCAGACCTCCAAACCATGAACCACTGGTGCTGATGATACACATTGAATTCCCAAACATGCCTTCAGATCCGTAGATCACAATTTTATATTACCAGAGCAATTCGAACCTCTTTCTTGTCACTTTACCTTTCTTGAGTATTAAAGGAACCGGTTCTACTCAGATGGCCATAACTCCTTCAAATCTTCATGCGGATTTCTCAAATCTTAACTAGAGTAATCTCTAACAATCCTCTACATAGTCACATGATCCGCATGCATTAATTGTCATTAATTTTCTCAATATCCTCAACAGTCTGGTCCTCTATGCAGATAGCAAAATAGAATATAGTTGACACCAATGGCAACAAGAATATGTTGACATTAATGACAACCCACTTAGGCATATATTTGCAACAATCTCCCCCTTTGTCATTGATGGCAACATATGATGTGAAAAACTGAATCTAACCATCAAGACAAGAACTTCTCCCCCTTTCTCTTCTCACTTCTGCAACTATTTTCTTTACTACTCCCCCTTACATCAGCAACTAGTTTTTCACATGACTTCTCTCATCCTTTGACATCAATGGCAAAGGGCACATATTTGCTATCTTTACTCCCTTTTTTCTTCAGACTGATCCCCAAAATTTGCATATTGACTACTCCCCCTTTGAGTAGTACCTTCTTAACATCAATCCAGATGACAAGATATGAATATGAATTCCACCAAACTGATGCACCTTAGTGCATCTTAGTTCAACTCAGGAGGGGTAATAACCCCTAACTTCTCTCTGAGATACTCAAAAGTATCCTTGGGAAGAGGGTTAGTGAAGATGTCTGCAATCTAATCTTTGGAAGGCACAAACTCCAACTTGACTTCATTCTCATTTACTTTCTCTCTTAAGAAATGAAACTTGATAGATATATGCTTTATTTTTTAATGCAATACCAGATTCTTTGAGATGCTTATTAGACTAGAATTATCACAAAAAATTGTGACTGGCTCCTCAAACATAATTCTAATGTCCTTCAAAATTCACTTCATACACAAAACCTGAGTGCAAATATTTGTTGCTTCTATGTACTCTACTTTTGCAGTAGACAAAGATATTGCCTCTTTCTTTTTTCTTATCCAAGAGACCAATCTTCTCCCCAAGAAGAATGCACCACCACTAGTACTTTTTCTATCATCCACATCTCTTGCCCAATCAACATCTGTATATGCATGAAGAGTGAAGTTATTGTCCTTCTAATACCATAGTCCATAATCAATTGTGCCATTGAGATATCTAAAAATTCTTTTGACAGCCATAACATCAGATTCTTTTGGATCAACTTGAAATCTGGCAACAAGTCCAACTGCATTCATGATGTCAGGTCTAGTCTGAGTTAGATAAAGCAGTCCTCCAATCATTGATCTATATATTTTCTGATTTGCCTTGGGAGAGTCATCATCTTTCCTTAGCTTGCGTCCGGTTACCATAGGTGTACCTACTAGCTTAGAGTATTCCATTCCAAATTTCTTTAGCAATTCTTTTACATACTTGCACTGAGATATGAAGATACCTTTATCTGATTGAACAATTTGTAGACCTAGGAAGAAGTTCATCTCACCAAACATTGACATCTCAAACTCACTTTTCATCTGATCAACAAATGCTTTACACTTGCATTCATTTCCACCAAAAATGATATCATCAACAAAAACTTCAACAATTAGAATGTCCTCATGATCAAGTTTGAAGTAGAGATTACTATTAGCAGTACATTTGCTAAATCCTAGCTTAAGCAAGTGCTTATCCAATCTAGCGTACTAGGCTCTTGGAGCTTGCTTGAGTCCATACAAGACTTTTCTCAATCTACAAACCATATCTCCCTGACCAAACAACTAAAATCCTTTTGGTTGCTCAATGTAGACTTCTTCCTCCAAATCTCCATTCAGAAATGCTGATTTCACATCCATTTGATATACTTTGAAATCTTTAAAGGTAGTAAATGTAATAAATAATCTAATTGCCTCTATCCTTGCCACCAGAGAAAAAGTTTATTCAAAATCAATTCCTTCCACTTGAGAGTAACCTTTACATACTAACCTTGCCTTATTCCTTACTACCTCTCCATCTTCATTTAGTTTATTCTGGAAGACCCATTTGGTTCCAATCACATTTTTGTCCTCAGGTCTAGGAACTAGATCCCATGTGTGATTCTTTTCAATTTATATCAATTCCTCTTCCATTACTTTGACCCAGCTTTCATCATTGCAAGCTTCACTTACTGATTTAGGTTCAATCCTTGAAATCAAACAAATCTCTTCTTGATCTTTAGACATTTTTCTCCTAGTTCAAACACCTTTACTCTTCTCTCCTATGATCTATTTTTTAGGATGATTTAACCTTACATATCTGGGAGTTTTGGAGATGGTTTAAGCTTCTGTTTCTTGAACTTGTTCCTCATCATCTATGTTAACTTCTGGAGTTACTGGTTCAACCTGAATCTAAGTTTGAACTTGAACTTGCCTTCCTTGATTTTGACTCTCATCTTGATCATCTGAATCATATCTGGAGTACCTAGAATGTCCTTATTTGCTTTCATCAACTTTAACATTCGCACTTTCAACAATCTTCTTCAATCTTTTATTGAAGCACCGGTAGGCCTTGCTTTGAGTTGAGTATCCCAGAAATATTCCTTCATCACTTCCTGACTCAAACTTACCTAAATCCTCATCTCTTTTGACATAACATTTCCTACCAAAGAATCTGAAGTATCTCACAGTAGGAGGATGACCAAACCAAAGTTCATAAGGAGTCTTACCAGAATTTCCTTTGATCTGCACCTGGTTAAGAGTGTAGACAACAGTACTCACGACTTCTCTCCAATAAACTTGAGGAACATTTGTTTCCATAATCATGGTTCTAGAAGCTTCTTGAATGGTCCAGTTCTTTCTTTCCACAACTCCATTTTGTTGAGGAGTCCTAGGAGCAGATAATTGTCTTTTTATTCCATGCTTTTCACAGAAAGCATCAAACTCGCCAAAGGTAAATTCTCCACCTCTATCAGATCTCAGACATTTTAATTTCCCACCAATCTCATTTTCAACCATCATCTTGAACACCTTAAACTTCTCAAGGGCTTCTATTTTTTCTTTTAGAAAAGTTACCCACATCATCTGGGGAGTAATCATCAATTAACAACATAAAATATATGTCTCCTTGCACACTCCTAAATCTAGCAGGACCATAGAGATCAATATGTACTAGTTCCAATCTCTCACTTGAACCTTGTTCCTTACTATTGAATGAAATTTTTTTCTATTTTCCCAACTGACACTCTCTACATATGTTATTAGGTTTCACAAGTCTTGGAAGATCTCTTACAACTTGAGTAGAACTTATTTTGACAATGTTGTCAAAATTCACATGACACATCCTCCTATTCCATAGCCAACTTTGATCTGTCTGAGAAATCAAACAACTTTTCCCAGAACTACTTAAGTGAAAGATGTTACCTCTAGTTTGAGTACTGGATGCAATTTCAGTTCCAGAGCTTTCCAAGATTTTGCATTTACCATCCTTGAACTGAAGATCATAACCCTTGTCAACCAACTGTCCAACACTGAGAAGATTATGTTTCAGTCCTTCCACATACAAAACATCATTTGTGTTGTTCTTGCCATCAAGAGAGATGGATCCTCTGCCACAGATTCTACCAGCCAAGTTATCTCCAAATTTCACAAGTCCTCCTTCATAGTTTTCAAAATTCACAAACTTACTCTTGTCACTAGTCATATGATGAGAACATCCACTATCAATCACCCATTCATCCTTTTCAATAACCTGAGCAGCCAAGGCACTTTCCACATTTTCACAACTAGCAGATTCCGTAGACACCAGATCTTCTTCTTTAATAGAAATAAACACCCAATCATTTTCAGACGAGCCTCCATGATCAGATTCATCATCTGTTACCCCTTCTTCTCCATTTTCTTTGACATAGTAACATTTCTTCTGACCTTTATACCTGTTAGGGTTTGGTTTTGAAAACCTTTCCGGACATCTTGAGGCAAAATGACCAATCTTATTACAAGAAAAACATTTGAGTGGTAATTTTCCTTCATACTTACCGAATCCTCTTGGCATTCTTTTGGCAATAAGAGCTTCAAGATATGCTGTTTCTATTTCAACATCTTCAAGATCCCTTCTTGTCTTCATAAATCTATTTGATCTTGTAGAGGAACTTTCACCCAGATCATATCTTTGTTTTCCATACACACTGGCCTTAAATGTAGATTCAGACTTGGGAATAGAATCACCAAACTCACTTAATTTGAAAGCTAAAATCTTGCCAACCAGATGATCTCTTGTAACTTCTGAGACTGTTCTGATCTCTTCTATAGCTACAACCTTATGTTTGTATGAATACGGTAAAGATTTGAGTACTTTTGATACAATTTCTGATTCTTCCATAGTTCCACTAGCACACCTGATGCCACACACAAGTTCATTTATCTTTTGCATGTAGATTGTGATGTTTTCATCTTCACTCATCCTCATAGTTTCAAATTTTCCTCTCAGACTTTGTAGCTTTGCACATTTGACATATTTATCACCTTCATATAGATACTCCAACTTTTTATAGATTTCATAAGCAGTTTTTAGACCAAAGACATTTGTCATCTCTAAATCAGTCAAGGCACTCAACAAGGCTTCTTTAGCTCAAAGGTTATTTTTAGCATCTTTGATTTGATCAAGAGTTGAAGGACCTTTCTCCATAGGTTTATACTCAACACTAGTTATTGCCCAATAAGCATCGCCCATGCATTACAAATGACACTCCATGTGATTTTTCCAAACATAATAATTTGTTCCATCAAATCTTGGACTATCCTTCTTGTAGGTTGACATCCTAGATCTCAGGCTTTTATGAGAGGATTTGGCTTTGATACCAATTGTTGGAACTAGACAACTAAGAAGGGAGGTGAATTAGTTGTCCCACAATAAAAACTTTTCTTCTTTTAACCTTCTTTATTATCTTACTATTAGATTAGTGATGTAAACATTAAAGCATAGATCAACAACATAAGAGCAGAAATATAATCAACACATTTGACACCAAGATTTTGAAGTGGAAACCTAGTTAAGGGAAAAACCACAGTGGGGGTTAACCCACAAAATGCATTCCCTGTTAAAAGTACTTACTAAAATAGAAGGCACATGCCTTCAGGTGCACTTTCCAGAGCTCACTGCTCAAAAGAGAGGCTCGCTGCCTATTGAATTTATTTAGAAAGAATTAACTAAGAAATAGCATCTACTTCATGCTTGATTCAGTGTCAATGAATGCTTAAGAACTTTTGCTCTGCCCCAAATTCTTCCTCACACTCTATAGTGCTCTCGCTCCTTTCCTTTTCTACTCTGCTCCTGATCCTTTCTTTAGGTTGATTTATTTTTCACAAGGATGATTTCAATACCTCTTCAACAAGTATTTATATACTTCATCAACCTTGGAATGATCAACAAGGTCGGCTAACCTTGATGCGGATCATCACACTGTCAGCCAGACACAATTGAGACTTGAATCTTCTTCTACAACCACTCTATGCTTAAAAAAATACTCTAAGGCATCTGCAACAGGCTAGGAACATCTGGTCCACCAAGGCTAGGAAGAACATCAACCTCAAAGAGAAAATCTTCACTCAACAAGCTCAACCTTCAATGCGGACCTCTAACATAGTAGCCATACGATCCAGAGACCTCTACAAGCATATTGAATTCACCAATAACATTTCTTTTAAACAAAATTATTAGAAGCATTTGAATCTTCCTCTAGAACCTCAAGAACACTCTCTGCCATGACTGTCAAACTAGAAGGATATCTTGTAGACCTCCAAACCATGAACCACTAGTGTTGATGATACACATTGACTTCCCAAACATGCCTTCAGATCCGCAAATCACAATTTTATATTACTAGAGCAATCTAGACATCTTTCTTATCACTCTGTCTTTCCTAAGTATTGTAGGAACCAGTTCTACTCAAATGGCCATAACTCCTTCAAATCTTCATGCAGATTTCTCAAATCTTAACTAGAGCAATCTCTGACAATCCTCTACACAGTCACATGATCCACATGCATTAATTATCATTAATTTTCTCAATATCCTCAACAGTTCGGTCCTCTATGCAGACAACAAAATAGAATATAGTTGATATAAATGGCAACAAGGATATGCTGACATCAATGACAACCCATTTAGGCACATATTTGCAACAATCTCTAGATCCACAAATCATAATATTCCAATGCAGATCAATTCAGACCATACTCCTATCAATCTGTCACCTCTGAACACTGTAAAAACTTGGTTCTACTTAGATGGCCATAACTTCATGCAGACCTCTCAAATCTTAACTGGAGCACCTTCAGACAATCCTCTACAACACTCGTTTATCTGCAGACTCTGATCTTCATCCTATGGGAAATGTAGAGCAATCTTCTTCACTGAGATGCACTGTATTCACTATCTCTTACAGAGAGATATGTAATTCACTTGTTTCTTCTGAAGAGGTAAATTTTCTCAATAACCTCAACATACAAGTCTTGTAGAATGGGATACAATTGACACCAATAACAACAAGGATATGTTGACATCAATGACAACACCGATTAGGCACATATTTGCAACAATCTCCCCCTTTGTCATTGATGGCAACATATGATGTGAAAAACTATTTCAACCATCAAGACAAGAACTTGTCCCCCTTTCTCTTATCACACCTGCAACCATTTTCTTTACTGCTCCCCCTTTCACCATCAACTGCTTACTTCCAAGTTTTTCACATGACTTCTCTCCCTCTTTGACATCAATGGCAAAGGGCACATATTTGCAATCATCTCTTCCTCTTTTTGTTTCTTAATCCATAATCAACATACTGACTACTCCCTCTGAGTAGCAACTCTTTAACACCAATCCAGATCACAAGATATGACTATGAATTCCACCGGACTGATGCACATTAGTGCACCTTAGTTCTGAATAGAAGGGGTAATAATCCCTAGCAAAACTCTGAGATACTCAAAAGTATCCTTAGGTAGAGGCTTAGTGAAGATATTTACAATATGATCTTTTGAAGAGACAAACTCCAATATGACTTCATTCTCATTTACCTTCTCTCTCAAAAAGTGAAACTTGATGGATATGTGCTTGGTCTTTGAATGTAACACCGGATTCTTTGAAATGTTTATTGCACTTGAATTATCATAGAAGATTGTAACAGGTTCTTCAAAAACAACTCTAATATCCTTCAACATTTGTTTCATCCACAAAACTTGAGTACAATTACTTGCTACTGCTATTTACTCAGCCTCTACAGTAGACAGAGATATTACCTCCTGCTTTTTGTTCAACCAAGAAACCAATCTCTTTCCCAAGAAAAATGCACCTCCACTAGTACTCTTCCTATCATCCACATCTCCTACCCAATCAGCATCTGTATATGCATGAAGAGTGAAATCATCACCCTTAGGATACCATAAGCCATAGTCAGATGCTCCCTTTAGATATCTAAAAATTCTTTTGACTACTACAATATGAGATTCTCTAGGATCAGCTTGAAATCTAGCAACAAGGCCAACTATATTCATAATATTAGGTCTGGTATGAGTCAGATAAAGCAGTCCTCCAATCATTGATCTATACCTCTTATGATCTGCCTTAGAGGAATCATCATCTTTACTCAACTTGCACCTAGTTACCATAGGAGTACTCACTGGTTTTGAATCCTCCATTCCAAACTTTTTCAACAACTCTTTCACATACTTAGACTGGGATATGAATGCCTTTTTCTAACTGAATGATTTGCAAACCTAAGAAGAAATTCATTTCACCAAGCATGGACATCTCAAATTCACTTTGCATTTGGTTAGCAAAATTTTTACACATACTCTCATTTCCACCAAAGATGATGTCATCAACAAATACCTCAACAATCAAGATGTGTTCATGATCAATTTTGAAATAAAGATTATTGTCAGTAGTGCCTTTGCTAAAGCCTAACTTTAGAAAATACTTATCTAATCTTGCATACCAGGCTCTTGGGGCTTGTTTAAGTCAATATAGTGCTTTCTTCAATCTGCAGACCTTATCTTCTTGATCAGACAACTGGAATCCTTCCGGTTGTTCAATGTAGACTTCTTCTTCTAACTCTCCATTCAGAAATGCTAACTTGACATCCATCTGGTAGACTTTGAAATCTTTGTAAGCAGCAAAGGCAAGAAATAATCCAACTGCTTCAATTCTTGCCACCAGAGCAAAAGTTTCTTCAAAATCAATTCCCTCTACCTGAGAGTAACCTTTGCACACCAATCTTGCTTTGTTTCTCACAACTTCACAATCTTCATTCAACTTATTTTAGAACACCCATTTAGTCCCAATTACATTTTTGTTTTCAGGTCTAGGAACAAGATCCCAAGTATGATTCTTTTCAATTTGCATTAATTCTTCTTCCATTGCTTTTACCCAACTTTCATCATTACAAGCTTCATTCACTAATTTTGGTTCAATCTTTGAAATCAGACAATACTCCTCTTGTTCTTTAGCAATTCTTCTTCTAGTTTGAACACCTTTATTTTTATCCCCTATGATCTAATTTTTAGAATGATTCAATCTTACATACCTAGGAGTTTTGGGATTTCTTCAACTTCTGATTCTTAAACTTATTCCTCAACATTTGCATTAACTTCTTGACTCACTAGATTCTCTAGAGTAAACTGAACTTGCTTTCCTTCATCTAGACTTTCATTTTGATCATTTGATTCATATCCACAAAACCTTGAAGGTCTCTCCTTGCTTTCATCAACCTTGACATTAGTACTTTCAACAATCTTTCTCAATCTCTTGTTAAAGCACCGGTATGCCTTGCTTTGATTAGAATAACCCAAAAATATTCCTTCATCACATCTTGTATCAAACTTGCCTAGATCTTCATCTCTTTTAACATAGCATTTACAACCAAAAACTTCGAAATATTTCACAAAAGGAGCATTACCAAACCATAGTTCATAAGGTCTTTTACCAGAATTACCTTTTATCTGCACCCGATTAAGAGTGTAGACAATAGTACTTACAACCTCTCTCCAATAGACATGTGGAACATTTCCTTCCATCATCATGGTTCTAGCAGCCTCTTGAATAGTCTAGTTCTTCCTTTCTACAACTCCATTATGTTGAGGAGTCCTAGGAGCAGATAATTTTCTTCTTATTCCATGCTTTTCACAAAATGCATTGAACTCACCGGAGGTAAACTCTCCACCTCTTTCAGATCTCAGACACTTTATCTTTACACCAATCTCATTCTCCACCCTAGCCTTAAACACTTTGAATTTGTCAAGAGCCTCTAATTTCTCTCTCAATAAAGTGAACCACATCATCCGAGAGTGATTGTCAATTAGCAACATAAAGTATCTATCTCCTTGCAAACTCCTAACCCTGGCAGGACCACACAAATTAGTGTGCTTAAGTTCCAACAATCCACTTGAAGATTCTTCTTTACTCTTGAATCTAGTTCTACTCTATTTTCCCAACTGACATTCCTTACACATGCTATTAGCAGGTTTTACAAGCTTTGGAAGATCTCTCAAAGCCTGAGTAGCACTTATCTTGACAATGTTGTCAAAGTTTACATGACACATTCTCCTATGCCATAGCCAACTCTAATCAATCTGAGCAATCAAACAACTTCTACTAGTACCACTTAAATGAAAGATGTTACCTCTAGTCTATGTACCGGATGCAATCTCAGTTCCGGAGCTTTCTAGAATTCTACATTTTCCATCCTTGAATTAGAGATCATATCCCTTGTCAACAACCTATCCAACACTAAGAAGATTATGCTTCAACCCTTCTACATACAAAACATCATTAGTGTTATTCTTACCATCAAGAGATGGATCCTCTACCATGGATTCTACCAATTGACTTGTCTCCAAACTTCACAATTCCACCTTCATACCTTTCCATACTTACAAACTTACTCTTATCACCTATCATATGATGAGAGCATCCACTATCAATTACCCATTCATCCTTTTCTTCAACCTAAGCATCCAATGCTCTTTCCACATTAACATAGCTAGCAGATTCAATAGGCATCGGATCTTCTTCTTTGATGGCAATGAACACCCATTCATTTCCTAAGGTACTTCCCTTATTAGATTCATCATCAATGACTCCTTCTTCAGCAGTTTCTTGGACATAGTAGCATTTATTCTAAACCCTAGGTCTATTAGGGTTTGGCTTTGAAACCCTCTCCAGACATCTTGAAGCAAAATGACCAATCTTATTGCAAGCAAAACATTTGAAGGGCAATTTTCCTTCATACATACTAGATCCTCTTGGTAATCTTTTGGCAAACAAGGCTTCAAGTTCTTCAAACTCCAATTCATATTCTTGAAGTTCCTTCCTTGCCTTCTTAAATTTGGTTAGTCTTCTTGAAGAGCTTTCACCTGGATCAAATCTTTACTTTCCATAAACACTGGCCTTAAATGCAGATTCAAATTTAGGAAGAGAATCACCAAACTCACTCATTTCAAATGCTGAAAGCTTGGCAACCAACTGATCTCTTGTAACAGTTATCACAGTCCTGATCTCCTCAATAGAAGCAACTCTATGTTTTGATGAAGTAGGTAAGGATCTAAGCACTTTGCCAACAATATTTGATTCTTCTAGTTTTCCACCAACACACTAGATACCACACACAAGTTCATTCACCTTCTTCATGTAGGAAGTAATGTTTTCATCTTTACACATCCTCAAATTTTCATATCTACCCTTCAGACTCTGCAACTTAACACGTTTGACATGTTCATTACCTTCATATAGAGTTTCCAAATTCTTCTAGATTTCATGAGAAATTTTCAATTCCAGGACATTTGTCATTTCTATATCATTTAAGGCACTCAGCAAAGATTCTTTAGCTTGAATGTTGTTTTTAACATCTTTGAGTTCATCTAGAGTTGAAGGACCTTTCTCAGGGGGCTCATACTTATCCTTTGTTATCAACCAATAGGCATCACCCATGCATTACAAATGGTACTCCATGCGATTCTTCCAAAGAGAGTAATTTGTTCCATCAAATCTTGGACTATCCTTGTAAATCGACATCTTGGATCTCCTCAAGCGGTCAAGCTTCTTTTAGAGGAACCGACTCTGATACCAATTGTTGAAATAAGGGTAGACAACTGAGAGGGCGGTGAATTAGTTGTCACCAAAACTTTTATCCTTTGCTGTAATTAAACTTCTTTACCACTTAATAATAGATGAATGATATAACCATGAAAGCATAAATCAACAACACATGAGAAAAAACAAAATCAACACACATAACACCAGGATTTTTACGTGGAAACCCGGTTAAGGGAAAAACCATGGTGGGGGTTAACCCACAAGATTTATTTTTTGTTAAAAGAATAGAAAATGGGGAAGGCACATGCCTTCAGGACGCACTACTCCAAGAGGCTCACTGCCTATAGAAATATTTATAAGTTTATCACAGAAAGATTGAACTAGAAAACAACATCTTCTTCATGCCAAGTTCAATTCCATTGAAGTGCACAATACATCTGCTCTGCCCCCAAACACTTCTTCGCTATCTCCTCATATCTTACTATTCTTCCTCTTCTGCTCTTCTTCTTCTCTACTCTGCCTTTCCTCCTTAGGATTTTGTCATTTTGCACAAGGATACATTTTCACAACTCAACCACACATATTTATATGCTTCATCAACCTTGGAAAACATCAAGGTTGGCACTACAAACATACGAATCACTATGTTGTCAACCAATCATATCTAGGATCCAAATCTTCGTTGAACACCATGCTACACTTCATAGAACCTCTCTTAGATCATCCACAAGATGCACAAAGCATCCGGTCGGCCAAGACTGGAAAGAACAGCAACACCAAAGGACAAATCTTCAATCACGAGCTCAATCCTCAATGCAGACCACTAACACAGTAGGCACATGATCCAGAGACCACCACAAGCACAATGAAATCAACAAGAACAACCGCACCACCTCACTTCACTAGAAACACTTGCATCTCCATCCAGAAACTCATGAACACCAACTCTCATGACTGTCACACTAGAAAGATTGCTTACAGACCTACAAACCATGAACCACTGGAGTTGAGGATACACACTGATATCCCAAACACATCTCTAGATCCACAAATCATAATATTCCAATGCGGATGAATCTGGACCATACTCATGTCACTTTGTCAACTCTGAAAACTTCAAAAACCCGGTTCTACTCAGATGGACATAACTTCATCAATACTTCATGCGGACCTCTCAAATCATGACTGGAGAAACTTCAAACAATCCTCTACAACACCTATTGGTCCGCATACTCTGATCTTCATCCTACAGGGAATGTAGAGCAATCTTCTTCACTGAGTTGCATTGTCTTCATTGTCTCTTACAGAGAGATATGTAACTCACTTGTTTCTTACGGAGAGGCAAATTTTCTCAATAACCTCAACATACAAATCTTGTGGAATGGGATATAGTTGACACGAATGACAACAAGGATATGTTGACATCAATGACAACACCGATTAGGCACATATTTGTAACAAGTTGAATGTGTGGTGCAGTACAAGATTTCATGTGTTAGATTACTAGATGTAGTGAGCAAAAGGTTTCTACTATTCTTCAATGATGTTGTGGAGGTGATGTTGGTGTTGTGGTGAATCTTAGTTCTATATTTTGAGCTTCATTAGAACTGTACTCCATGCATATGTTAGATGCAATTATAACAGTTCAAATCTTGGTAGTGAGCCACTTCTATCTCTTTCTTTCTGGGCAGTGAGCCCTTTGGCAGTTAACCTTTCTTATGGGCAATGAGCCCTTTTACAGTGAGCCTTCTGGCAGTGAGCCTTCTGTAATTCAGTGTTGATACTACATTATATTATGAGCTAATCTTCACCGTGGTTTTTCTCTTCTTGGGTTTTCCACATAAATATGGTGTTCTCTTGTGTTTGATGTTGGTTTGATTTAGGTTTTGTTATTTTCTTTCATGCTTAATCATCATAACATTCTAAGGGTTAATTGAATCTATGCATATATAAATATGTGTGAGCATTTTGAAATTTTAAGCTACAACTGATTCACCCCCACCCTCAGTTGTCTTGTGCATTCAACAATTGGTATCCAAAGCGAGGTTCCTTGGAAGAGAGCTTAATCGCTTGAGGTAGTTCCGAGATGGCACACAAGAAGGATGTTCCTTTGTTTGATGGAATGGATTATACTTTCTAGAAAATAAGGATAGAAAGTTATCTGATTTCTCTTGGATATGAGATCTTGAAGGCTGTTGAGACTAAATACACTGTACTAAAAAATGGTCCAAGTACTGCAAATGAGATCAAGGCCTATGAAACCAATGGTAAAGCGAGGTATGCTCTTTTAAGTGGTCTTACTAATTCTAAGTGGTGAAAGTTATGAATTTTAAAACTGCTAATGAAATCTAGAAAAAGTTACAAAGTATTTATGAAGGAGATGATAAGGTCAAGCAAGATAAAAAGTAGAATTTGAAGCTCATGTTTGAGACCATGCGAATGTCTGAAGATGAAAACATTACAAGTTACTTACAGAGGGTGGATGAAGTTGTCAATCACATCAAAGGTCTTGGTGGAAATGTGGATGAAAAAGAAGTGGTATTGAAGGTACTCAAAACTCTTCCTAAATCTTACAGTCATAAGGTTTCTGCTATTGAAGAATTACAAAATTTGAATCAATTTATCAAAGATCAGTTGCTTGGCACCCTAACTAATTTTGAAATAAGAGAATTTGGTACAAGTAGTGCAAAGACTAAGACTGCCTTCAAGGTTGACAAATCTAAGAAGACTATGGAATCTGATCAGGAGGATTCAGACGATTTGGAAGCTAATTTTGCTAGAAGAATGAAATTGGGTACTGGTTTAAGTACAGTGGTAAGTTGTCTTTCAAGCGTTTTAGTTGTGGCAAGATAGGTCATTATGCTTCAAGATGTCTGGAAATAATTTTGAGAAGCAAGAATAGGTAGAACAAAAGTAGAGTGCCTGAGAAAAGCTACTATGTTAGAGAAGATGCAAGTATATCTGATGATGAACTTGATTATGAGAATGATGAGGGTAATGAATGTCTATTCATAGCTTTAAGAGATGACATTATTTCTACTAACTCTGAGAAATGTGAAGGAAAAGGCTCTGGAGGTAAGTCTTAATGTTGAAAGCACTTTGATATCTACTTTTCATACTAAGAAAAAGAACTATTGGGTCATTGACAGTGGGTGCTCAAATCATATGACTAGTGATAAGAGTAAGTTTGTTAAAATTGAAAAATATGATGGAGGACTAGTTACATTTGGTGATGATACATCTACTAAGATATATGGGAAAGGTTCAATCAGTTTTGATGGAAAGCATAATATTGATGATGTTCTTTATGTCAAGGGCTTGAAACATAATCTCTTGAGTGTTGGACAAATGTTTAGCAAAGGATACAATATTTTGTTTCAGGATGGTGGTTGTGAGATCAAAAATGATTCTAGAACTATGATTGCTACTAGGAAGAGGATAGATGGAAATGTTTATCAACTCAAAGGTGGTGATGGTTATTGCTTCATGACTTAGATTAGTGAAAGTTGTCTATGGCATAGAAGATTGTCACATCAATTTTGATAGCCTGGTAAGGTTAAGTTCAGTTCAATCTATGAGAGTCCTGCCAAAGATTACAAAGCCCATCAATGTTGTTTGTAAGGAATGTCAAATTGGAAAGCAAGCAAGAAGTAGTTTCAAAGTCAAGGATCAATGATCTGGATAATACCTAGCACTGAGCCTGTAGTATTGTAATGCAATAAAACAACAAAGAAGAAATGGGTTTCTACAAATAGGCAAACTCACTGAGAGTTGTAAATTGCCTCTGAAAAACTAATTTTTATTCATTTCTATTTGAAATATATAGGCTTACATATCATATGAAGGGTCAGATTACCCTTGGAATACAAAAAGTGTTATTAGAAGGTGAAACTAATTACAAAACTTAAAAAAAAAACTTTAAAAATTAGGAAATTTTTGATCTTCCCCTTGGCAGGGTCATAACTCCTAGATATTTTATTAGAATTTAAACTTCTTGGACTCATTGAAAAGATAAACTAATTATCTAGTTTGAGTTGCTTGGTTGCTAAGGCTTACTCTTATCTAGTTTGATGAAGGTATCTTCCTTGGGTATTCTACTAAAATCAAAGCTTACCTGTGCTACAACAAGAGGCTAAGAAGGATTATTGAGAGTGCAAATGTCAAAGCTGATGAAGATCTATAGAAGAATTTAGAAGTGAATGGATATGAATCAGATGAATCTTCTTGCAGAGAAGAAGAAAATGGTAAGGAAAAGGAAGTATAGATTGAAGAAGAAGAACCTCCAAAAAAGACTCCTAAAACTCCCAAGTATGTGCAGAAGCATCATTCTGAAGATTAAATCATTGATGACAAGAACAAAGGTGTGTTGACAAGAAGGAAAGCTATTGAAGGATAGGTAAGTCTATGTTTTCTCTCTATAGTTGAACCTAAAATAGTGATTGAAGCATGCAAGGATGAGTATTGGAGCAAGGCTATGGAAGAAGAACTAATGCAGATTGAAAAGAATCAGACTTGAGAACTTGTCCCAAAACCAACAAACAAGAAAGTGATTGGAACTAAGTGGGTATTCCAAAACAAACTGAATAAGAATGGAGAAGTGGTAAGAAACAAGGAAAGGCTTATGTGTAAAGGTTACTCACAAGTAGAAGGAATAGACTATGAGGAAACTTATGCTCTGGTGGTAAGAATGGAGGCCATCAGGATGTTTTTGGCTTTTGCAGGACATAAAGATTTCAAAGTATATCAAATGGATGTGAAGTCTTCTTTCTTGAATAGAAAGTTGGAAAAAGAAGTATACATAGAACAATCAGATGGATTTCTATTATCATATAAACTTGACATGGTCTACAAGTTGAAGAAGGCGCTATATGGATTGAAGCAAGCCCCCAGAGCTTGGTATGCAAGGTCAGACAGGTATTTATTATAGCAAGGATTCAATAAAGGCTCCGCATATAGCAATTTGTACATCAAAGTAGGAGAAGATCAATTTCTTATTATGGAAGTGTATGTAGATGATATAATCTTTGGAGGAAATGAAGGTGTGTAAGAGTTTTGCAGATGAGATGCAGAAAGAATTTGACATGTCAATGTGTGGAGAAATAAACTTCTTCCTTGGGCTACAGATCAATCAGACAGATAAAGGTATCTTCATTTCATAATCAAAGTATGTCAAGGAGTTGTTAAAGAAGTTTGGAATGGAAGACTCTAAACCAGCATGTACCCCTATGACAACTGGTTGCAAGCTAAGAAAGAATGATGAATCTCCTAAGGCTAATCAGAGCAGGAATAAGTCAATGAATGGAGGATTGTTATACTTAACTACTACCAAACCAGATATTATGCATGCAGTTTTTCTTGTGGCTAGATTTCAAGAAGATCTCAAAGAGTCACATGTTGTAGTAGTGAAGAGGATATCTAGATATTTAAAGGGCACTTCGGATCATGGATTGTGGTATCCAAAGGATAATGACTTTTCTCTAAGTGCTTACATAGATGTAGATTGGGTTGGTTGTGTAGATGAAAAGAAAAGTACAAGTGGTGGTGCATTATTTCTTGGAGGTAGAGTGGTGTCATGGTTAAGTTAGAAGCAAGATTTAGTATCTCTATCTACTAGAGAGGTAGAATACATTGCAACAACATCTTGCTACACAGAGCTATAAAGGATGAGGCAAACCTTGAAGGATATTAGAGTGGTATATGATGAACCTATCCCTATCTTCTGTGATAATACAAGTGCTATTAACATTTCAAAGAATCCGATGATGTATTCAAGGACAAAACACATATCAATCTGGTATCACTTTCTAAGAGAGAAGGTTGCAGAGAATGAAGTGAAGCTTGAGTATGTGCCTACAAAGAATTAGGTTGCTGATATATTTACCAAGGCTCTTTCTAATGATACATTTGAGTAGCTCCAGGAGAAGTTAGGGTTATTGCCCCTCTTTTGAACTAGATGCATAAGGAGATGTATAAGTCCAATGGATTTCAAGTCTCATTCCTTATTCTGGACTAATGTTGGAAGGAAAGCTCTTAGGGCGAGTGGGTAGTGGTCATGATGGTTGTTGTAGTCAGGGGGTAAGTTCTAACATTGGTTGCTTCTAAGGGGGAGTATGTAGAGAAGTAAAAGAAATGTTGTTGCAGAGCAGTAATAGGAAGGTACAAGTTTGAGTAGTTGTCTAAAAAGTAAGATTAAAAGAGAGATGTATAGCCCTTTTCCATTGATGTCAAAGGGGGAGAAAGAGCAATGTGAAAAAGAAAAGAGTTAGTGGTCAGGGATAGAGAGCAATGTGAAAAAGAAAAAAATTCAGTGGTCAGGGAGAGAGAGTAAGATGTGTAAAAGAAAGAAAGAAAGGGGGAGAGTAAGAAAGAAAAGAAGTTTGGTGCAGAGTTATGTCTTGATGGTTTTTCACACTATGTGTTGACATCAATGACAAAGGGGGAGATTGTTGCAAGTCTGTACAGTCAGTGTTGTCATTGGTGTTAACTGTGTCTACTGGTTGAGCAGAGATGAGGTTGTTGTAAGTGTATGAGCTATTTGGTTGAGTTTCTTTGTTGAAGATGATTTGGTTTCTATAAATAGGTGCTGAAGATGTTAGGAATATGTTTCTAATGGTTGGTTTCCAAGTGCTTTTGAGAAAATTTAATTAATAAAGGAAACAATGTGTTGAAGAGACTATTTGTCTTAGTAGAGTAGTATTCTAGTTTTGTTTTGCATTTCTTCTATGTTGAAGATCTATCTTTGTGGCTTGGATATGTTGTTCAAGGATGTTCAAAGATGTTATATTCTAAATTTTGTGTTCCAATTTGTTGTGTAGAAGTTGTGCTCACCAATATGAAAACTATGTTTCTGAGTGTTGTAGAGGTGTCTGGGAGAAATGTCTTTGCTCCACATTTCTCTGCAAAGTGGTTTTATGTATTGTAGTTCTAGAATTGTGCTTATAAAATTTATATCTTTCTTTTGTTAAATTTGTTCATGTTTTGGTGCTCCGGAAGTCAATTACTAGAGAGACAATGTATGTCAGAAATAGTTAAGCATGTTGGATAAATAGGATAAGGTTGTGTTGCAGGTGAAAGTTGTTGTGGAGGAATTTGTTGGATTTCAAGATGTCTCAAGATGGTCATGGAATACTCTAGATTGTGTTGAAGCCTTACATATGGTCCACAAGACATTGTTAGGCTTGAGGAAGTGTACACTTAAAAGTTCATTGTGTTAACATAGGTTTGGTCGGCCTTTGGTGTTTACAATAATTGTGAAGGTGCTTCAGTGATTGTGAAAGCATGAAGTGGCATGCTTGGATGAATTTAGGTCCAAGATAAGATGTATTGTGGTATGTCTTCATTCCTTTCTTGCACGAGAATTTTTTTGTCCAAACCTAATTTGAATTTTTTGGGTTAAGGTGATTTACCGACCTTGGAGAATGCTCTCAAGGTTGAAAATAGTATAAATGATTGTCAAAGGATCATGATTGTGTGTGTGCATGTGATAGATGTGATGTGAGTAACAGTGTGGTGCAGTACAAGCTTTCATGTGTTAGATTACTAGATGCAGTTAGCAGAAGGTGTCTACTATTCTTTAGTGATGTTGCAAAGGTGATGTTAGTGTTGTGGTGAATCTTGGTTCTATATTTTGAGCTTAATTGGAACTATACTCCATGCATATATGTAAAATGCAACTATAATAGTTCAAATCTTGGCAGTGACCCACTTCTTCTATGTCTTTATTTCTAGGTAGTGAGCCCTTTGGTAGTGAGCCTTCTAGAAGTGAGCCTTTTGTAATTTTGTGTTGATACTACATTATATTGTCAATGAATCCTCACCATGGTTTTTCCCTTCTTGGGTATTCCATGTAAATCTGGTGCTCTCTTGTGTTTGATGTTGGTTTGATTCAGTTTTTTTTATTTTCTTTCATGCTTAATCATCATAATAGTCTAAGGGTAAATTGAATCTATGCAAATCTAAGTCTGTGTGAGGGTTTTGAAATTTTAAGCTACAACTGATTCACCCCCCCTCTTAGTTGTCTTGTGCATTCAACACTATTTGGACCAAAAAGTAGTTTTGTCCACTTTTTGGTCCCTCATCTTTTTGCACACACCAAACTTAAGATCAAAATTAACCATTTAAATTATATCATATAGTTTGGATCCCCAACCTACCACTCTTCATCAATCAAGATCTATAAAAGAGATATATTATCAAGAGCACCCCAATATTAACTCCATTTGTGGTGGGTGGCTCCTCAAGAGTGTCTAGTGCATATAATGATAAAAGTCTCTCCCTATCTCACTATGTGGGGAAATCAAGAGACACACCCACATCACCACTGGTTGTTAATTGCTCACAGGGTTACATGTCATCATTATCTATGTTGGCCTAATATATTGATGTAGGATTGTCCCTCTCCACTCTCCTAAAGGAGATTATTGATGATGTCTATATAAAACAAGTTTAGGGGGCATGATCTATTGTAACTTCCAAATTGATCTAAAACATACTCAAATAGAAATAAATCTATCACTATAAACTATAATTTGAAAAACCATTGCACAATCACTTGATGTTACATAGCTAAAATTTGTTATTGACATCCATAGCTAACTATCAATAAGGCCTCTAAGTAATATCAACTAGCATTAATGTGAAAAAAGTCTATTGCTAATCCCTAAGGATACAATGAAAGAAGACCAGGGAGTGTAGAGTGCAAAGGTAGGCTCATATGTCTTGGTCTAAATTAAAGAGGTTTCTCTAAGAGTGGTTTAAGTTACATCAACAAATATATACAAATAATTATATTTAACTAAACTAACATGCATCAACCCAAAGCAAACAATTGTTGGTGTTCCTCTACCTCTTGGCATACTTGTATGAGCCCTCTAGAAAGATTAAGATTTACCAACAATCAAGATAAACCACTTGCACCCACAAGACACATCACCAACAACTATTTCATTACACAAGACCCTATCCCAAAGATACACTAGGAATTATATACACCATTGATACAGATATTGATCTCCCTACTAAGTCATGTGGCGAGTATTAACTCACCTACCCCTCACTAGAAGACACATTATGTACCACACATTCTCTAGAATCAATATAATCCAACTTGTTGGCAAGTGAAATGTGCTAGTTTATGAATCCTACTACTCTACAAGACTGCTGATAATCTAAGTGCCATAGTGCACCTATTGTAAGTATGTGCTAATCGTTGTTGTCATTGATGTCGACATGTTTGTGTTGTCATTGGTATTAATTGTATCTTCTGATGTTGTTGTTGGTTGAGTGAGTTGTTGTGTTAAGGTGATTTGAATGGATTTGAGAAGTGTTTATGATGTTAGTATATTGTTCTTGTTGCTAGGTTTCCAAGTGCTTTTGAGAAAATTTGATAAATACTAAAGATAGTGTTGTGAAGAAATATTCTGGCTTATAGGATACTGTCCAAGTTTTTGCTCCACATTTCTTCTATTTTGAAGACTGGAGTGTGAGGTTTGGATATGTTTTAGAGAAATGGTTAAAGATGTTAAATCTAGAATTTGGTGCTCTGGAATGTTGTGGTTTGAGAGCTATGTTCACCAGTTTGAAGACTGTGCCTGACAATGTCTACAGTGTGACTGAGAGATAGTATTTTGCTCTGCATTTCTTTGTAGTTTGGTTTTTGGTCTTTCAATTCTAGTTGAGTGATTATAAGGTCCATATCTATGTTCTATCCAAAGGACTTGTGATTTAGTGCTCTAGAATATAGTTTTCTTAAGTAGCAGAGCTTGGTAGTGTTAGTTGTAAGCAGTCTGTGAACTGTCTTCAAGTGAGATTTGGTGTAGCTAAATTTGTTGGCTCCCAAGTGATGTAATGTTGTTCATGGATGTTTCCAAATTGTGTTAAAGACTTGTGCTTGGTCTGCAAGCTATGGTTGTGTTCTTGGAAGCATGTGCCTAAGTGTTCTTGGTATTTACACAAGTTTAGCCGACTTGGGTATTACCACTAATTGCAGATCTGCTTCATGGATTGAGGAAGTGTGTGAAGATTTTTTTAGGTCCAAGCTAAGCTATGAAGTGGTCTACCTTCATTCCTTTTCTCTGCGGGAATTTTTAGGTCCAAACCTAATTTGAATTTTGTATGTTTGTTGACCTTGGAGATTGTTTCAAGGGTTGTAGAGTGTGTTGCCGACCTTGGTGAATGTTTCAAGGTTGATGTTGATATAAATAAGTGAAAAGGATTCATGTGTATGTGTGCATGTGTGAGGATTGTGATGTTTGTGTTGTGAATTTGAATCAAAGGTAGTAAGAGATTTCATGTGGTAGAAGACCTAATGCAGTGAGCAGAAGTCATCTACAATTTTTAGAGAGGCTACGAAGGTGATGTTTGTGTTGTGAATTTGAATCAGAGGCAGTAAGGACTTTCATGTGGTAGAACACCTAATGCAGTGAGCAAAAGTCATCTACAATTTTTAGAGAGGTTGTGAAGGTAATGTTTATTGTGCTTCATTGGAACTGAACTTAGGCATGTGGTAGATGCTATCATATTAGTTTGTGGCAGTGAGCCACCTCTTCTCTTCAATCTTTCTTTCTCAATGGGCAGTGAGTCCACTTGGATAGTGAGTCCTTAGGGTAGTGAGCCCTTTGGGTGGTTAACCCTTTGGGTAGTGAGCCCTGTTGCAGTGAGCATTTTTTCTTCTGTGGGCAGTGAGCCTCTTGTAATTTGGTATTGCTACTACTTTAGATTATGAGCTAATCCTCACCATGGTTTTTCCCTTTTAGGGTTTTCCACATAAAAGTCTGGTGTTCTCTTGTGCATGGTGTTGATTTGATTAAGTTTTTGTTATCTGTTTTTCATGTTTAATCTTCATAACAAATTAAGGGTGTAGACACCCAAAATTGACTCATTATCATTAGCATTCAAACATTGCATTATCCATCATCTGTATTTGTCTAACACACTTAAGCAATATCCCTAACACATCTATTTCTTCTATTAATTAAATAAATTTATATTTATTTCATTATTTCATTAGCTATTTCTTCTATTTCTCCTAAGCTATAATTAAACAATCTTTAATTATTTAATTGTCTTCATTCTTCTATTTTTAATTAAATACATTTTTATTTATTTAATTAGTTTCTCTTATCATTTATCTCATGAGCCAACATGTGTGTCCCTTTCATTTTAAAAAAGGATAAGTGGTACTACATCTTTTATTTAATATCTTTCACATGTAGTACTTTTTTATGTACACGGTCACACATAAGCCTTATCTTTCCTCCACTTGTCATCTTCACATTCACCTATGTCTATCATTTAATCTTAGCCATTCACATAGCCACCAAATCTCCATTGATTGATTTTTGTTGAGTTCTATATAAACATCCTGTCATTTCATACTACATCTATCTAGCATTCATATAGCGTCTACATTATCATCCTAAGCATATTGAGCACTTTAGCAACCGTATAGCATATTAGCTTTATCATCCATCCATCATGGCATCTTTTGTCTTCGTAATTGTTCATTGTTGAAGAAGCAATCCACACCATAAACAAGGAATCATAAAATCTAGGTGATATTGTTCTTGAATTACATGTTTTTTATTTCATTTGGATTAGATTCATTGATGATAGTAGGGTTAGGTTTTCATGGCTATGCTTGATCTTATTAACCTAATTTTTTACCTATCACATTTTGGAACGCTCGGTGGGACTCACATCCTTAATTAAATTTGCTATTTGAAATTGTTTTTATGAAGATTAGATTTTTTGAGCGCTTACGGCAAGTTCCTATCACTTTTGAGTGAAAACCAATTGCTGTTTGAATATATGCATCACTTCTAAGTTGAATCCTACTGCTTTTAGCATTTCTAGATCGCTTATGAGCAAACAGTAGTCGCTTACTGCCTATTTCGTATCGTTTACAAGCTAACAGTGGTTGCTTACTACCCTTTTCGAATCACTTTTAACCTAACAATGATCACCTTTAGATATCTAGATTACTTATTGTGAAACTAGGGTTTTTTGTTGCATTCTATTTTTCTTGTAGATCTGAGTCGCTTATGACTTGTAACCAGTCGCCTCTTTCTTTTTTGCATCACTTATGAGCTTTATCAATCTACATATGGCATTACTGGCATCACTTTTGATCTGTAACATATCACCTGTGGTAGAATACATTTCGCTTCAGATCAACAGTTGATCACCTCTGGTAAACTATGTCATTTTCATTCCTTATCATTTGCAATTTGGTTTTCTTGGCTACTAATTGGGTATTTGTGTAGCATCTTATCAATTTTCCAAGAAAAGGAGGTTATCAAACTACTAACATATCTGTTGTAGCTTCGATTGGTCCAAGACTTGTGGTTTTTCACTAAATTGGGAACATTTGGGTTTGGTGCTTAAAAAGAATCATTGCTTGCTCCGTGCTTGATTTATCTTTTTTGATTGCTTGCATGTGCTTGAGTGTAACCCAAATTTAATAACAAAAGTATCCTCTCCCCTTGCCTATCAAATGGATCTTGGGTGTATGAGAACTTGTTATTATCTTTAGAGGGCCTACCTTCCCAGTGTGAGAAGGGATACGACCCAAGCGGTAACAGGCTAAAACCAAGTCCTTTCGCACCGCTATATAAGAAAAGTGTTTGTGTCGAAAGCCACAAACAACAGGTGTTATTGTGTTATACTGATAGCCAACCTCCCCCAAAACCCTCCAAGGTGTAACCCTTGAAGGCTTGGAGACTCCATAACAGAGAGTAGCGCTGCCGCACGTATAGCCACCCGAAAGGATGCCCTTATTAGAAACTTTGTGTAGTAGCCAAAAACCTTCTATTTGTTGACGCAAAAGGTGGGACCTTTGAAGCCGCCCTGATTCACGTGGTTCTTAGGAGAGATAGCAGGGACAATCCTAAGGTTTGGTGAGGGGACAAGCCTTGGGAAACCTGGATCTTGGTATGCATGAGAAGTGTGTGCCGTGGAGAGGAGCCGGTGCTACCAAGATCTTGAAGCTATCTACTTTGAATAAGCACAGCCAGGGGACTCAACAAATATAGTCCTTTCCTAGCCTAGGTTGTACAAGTTTGTGATTGTTGTGAGTGTGAGTGACTGCAATTATTGTTTTCTTGTCAAAAAAAACATAAATCAGACATATTTCTTGATAGACGAAGTCACTTTTGAGCTTAAACTACCTGCATACAGACAACTGGATCACTTTAAAACAATAGGCAATCACCTTTTGTCTAAACTGGATCACTTTTAAACAATAGTCAGTAGCCTTTTGTCTAAACTAGATCACTTTTAAACAACAGTCAGTCACCTTTTGCCTAAACTGGATCACTTTTAAACAACAGTCAGTCACCTCTGGTCTAAACTGCATCGCCTTTGATCAACAATAAATCACTTCTAAGTCAATACTAGTGACCTGTGGAAAATTGGCTCGCCTCTAGTCAACACTGTAGCCTGTTATCTGAACCAAAACCAGATCGCATTTACACTATTACCAGTCACTTTTGGCCTTTTCTGAGTCATATATGAGCTATTATCTATCGCTTGTGGTTAATTACCAGCAAATCTTAGTGACTCAGCCGAACCAGCTACACTTCTAGCTTGTTTAGCCTTAGCATTAGCTTTCAGACCAGTCTTTGATCATTAGCAGATACTTGGACTTTGTCTCCTCCTTTGAGTTTACCAACCAATTGAACTTTGTGCTCTTTTCATCTTTTTGAAATCCCAAACCAGCAAACCAAACATCAAATCAATCAACTTGATCAATCAACACAACATCATCTTTTGGCTTTAGCTTTAGCAACATCAACAACATAGCAACCTTATCAAACAACTTTTCCCTTAAGTGTGTGAGCTATTCTCTAGGGAAGTCCATCCAACCAAGCAACCCAACAACAAAGAAAACAACAAACTAACAACCAACAACCAACAACTAGCAACCAAACAATCAACAAACCATCATCTTTTTGGGTCTCAAAACCTTGACAAACTAAAGTTCAATTTTCAACATCAACCATCATGCCTCAAACTAGGAGTCAATATAGAATTGAAATGGAAGCCAAATTGCAAGCTGAGATGGAAGCCAAGATGCAACAATCTAGATCAACACATCTTAGAGACGTGACTCAATTTACGACTGGTATGCCTCCTAATATGTTTGTGCCCCATGGGTATATCATTGGAGAATCATCTTCACAACAAGCACAACCACAAACATTTTTGGAGACTTATGAGGAACAATCCCAAGAAGACTTATCAGAATTTTGAGATACACATGTATGGGATCAATTTGAGAGACTTGTTTTATTCGATCCTAACCGCTACTTCTTGCAGCTTGCCCGCATGGGAGCTAAATCACCAAGAGATTTTGACATATCTTCTATTAGAGAGCATGATCCATACACTCCTACTGTTGTTGAAAAGGGACCACCCACTATAGTCACACCATCCCATACCATATTACAAAATCCATCTTCTAACACATCTCTTTCACTGCCTATTGTTACTTCATTTGATCCACCACGCTCGGAGTACACTCTAGAACCTTTGATAACTCCAACTGATGTACTCCCTTTCATTTCACAAAATCTAAACATTCCACCTTTCCATGTTCCCCTACATACTCCTTCTCCTACCATGATCATTTCCATGCCTCAAGTAACACAAGTTGTCCATGTGGCCCAAGTGCAAACTCCCCAAACATCACAAGTTATCCCTATATCCCATAGTCCGCAAGCTTCCCAAGCTATCCACATAACACCAACGGTCCAAGATTCACAACCATCATGATCTGCTACATCACATGTGGACACCACATCTCATATTTCTATTGTTGTTAATATGATCTCCACTATCTCCACTAATCCGTCTAATACATAATACAATCGCAATGTTAGTCTTATTGACATGAGTGACTCGCCTATTATTTCTCAAGCTAATCCTAGCACTACGGTCACTTATGTTGAGCAACTTACATCCATTCCATCATCTTCTTACAATCCTTCACAAACCATCAATCCATCTTATGCTACTCAAGGTTTGCCTATTGTCACCCAACACATGACATATACCAATCCTCATGTTGTCCAAAATACAAACCCAAGTGTCCATCCTTCTTTCGCATCCACCAATCCTTCCATCACTTACCATGTCACAAATCCAACTCCAAATTCACAACCATTAACTAATGCCAATCAATCTTCCACTTCTCATGTGATGCAAAATCTTGGTGCTAATTCGTCACAATATACCCAACCACCGCTTTTGTCTCAAGGATAGCAATCTTCAACCACATATGAGTCACATACCAATCCTCTGACATACATTGTGAGTACGCAACCTCAACAAATGGTCATGGCTTCATATATCCCACAACAGCAACCTCAATATACATCATACCATGTTTAACCCCCTTTGCAACAACAACAATTATCTTCAATGGATGTTCAACAAATGATTAACCAAGCGGTAGGACAAAGCAAGAAGATATTTTCCTTAGAAAACATATACACTTATCCATTTGACAAGTCACTTCATATGACACCTTTTCTGCCACACATTGAAATTCCACAATTTGACAAGTACAAAGGAAAAGGAAATCTGGAAGACCATCTTAGAGCATTCTTTGTGGCATGTCTCAATGTTGCTTATGATGATACATATCTTTTGAGACTATTTCCTTGAATCTTAGCATGACAAGCTCTTGAATGGTTCTCTCATTTACCTCCAGGAATTAAGTCTTTTGCAAAATTAGCAAATAAGTTTTGATCACACTTTGCTTTTAACATGAACATGAGGTAAACATGAATGACCTTGTCAACAATAAACAATGCAATGGTGAAGCCTTTTCTTCATTTACTCAATGATGGCGTAATATGGCTAGCAAACTATCATGGGAAATACCTAAGAAGCAATAGCTCGATATCTTTGTTCAAAATCTTCATCCTGAGATATCATTCCAACTACAATTACAAAGTGCTACCACCTTTGATGAACTTGTTTCCAAAGGAACCATCATTGAACGAGCTTTAATTGCTAAAGGCACTATCAAGATTTTTCACGATAACAAAGACTATCCTCAAAATTCCAATGATAAGTCTCACTTTTGGAACAAAAACAAGAATGTTGTTAATGACGGTGTTGTGGATGCAAAGAACATACAAACTATGAAAGCTCCCATCAACATTCAAGTTGTTTCTACAACAACTCAACCTTTTCAACAAACTCAACAAGGACAAACATCAAATCCTCGTCAACAATTTACACCATTAGCAGAACCTATGGAAGTTGTCTTTCAAAAACTCCTCCAAGAAGGCGATATTATGTTACCAAATGGTGAACCACTCTTCAAAGCTCCTTGGTATAAAGAAAATGAGTATTGCGATTACCATAGAGTTAAAGGACATAAAACAAATGGTTGTATGCACTTAAAGCATGTTATCCAAGATTGCATCGATCAAGGTTTAATCAAAAGTACACCTTCAACAACTCAACCTACACAACAACTGACATCGAACTATGATCTAGATGCTTTCAAGAATCCACTTCCATCTCATGACAAATCAAGTAACCCTCATGCTAGGAATGCCATTTAATACAACAATGAATCATCTACTATTGGCCGCATTGACCATGCTTGCATTTCTACCATTACTATCCAAGGCAAACAACCTGACTGCGTTGTAACTACTCGAAGAGGTCACGTTACCATTCAAGGAGCACCTGTCCATCCTCCTTGACCATCCTCTAACTATAATATCCTTGATCACCTTGGCAAAACACCTCCGCATATATCCATTCTTGAGTTGCTTCGCATATGCCCTACTCACAAAGATATCCTTGACAAAGCCTTACAAGAATCTTTGGTGCCTAACGATATTGATATCACACAATTTCAATCTATGGTCGCTAGCATTGCAGCCCCTTGTCATTTAACCTTTTCTGACAAAGATCTTCAGCCCTCCATTCACCCTTCACACAATAAAGCCCTTCACATTGAAGTGTTTGTCAAACAATGTTGCATCAAACGAATCTTGGTGGATGGTGGATCTAGTCTTAATATATGTTCCTTGAAATTAATAAAACAATTGGGATATTCTGAGAAAGATGTTGACACCTCCAAGGTCATTACTATCAGAGCATATGACGATGCCAAGAGAGATACTGAAGGGATTATTTACTTGCCTATTCAAGTTGGGTTGGTCACTACTGAAACCTGTTGTCAGGTTCTTAATATTGAACTTCCTTATAACATTATCCTTGGTCATCCATGGATATATGCCCTCAAGGTAGTTCCTTCCACATACCATCAATGTCTTAAATTTCCACATAACGGTGTTGAGATTACTATCCATGTTGATCCCAATCCATTTGAATTTTGTCATTCCTTTCAAGCTAAATACCAAAGTCCAAACCACATTCCTATTAACACTGAGGCATATCCATCTTCATCCTATAGAGATCCATCTAACCTAATCAAGCCACCATCTAGAAAAGTTGCTTCCAATCTCCGTATCAAGTACACTGAACATGGTCCTAGTGAATACAGATTGCAAGAATCTTGTTGTGTTGGCACCCTTCCCTTGTCTCCCAAATCTCATGGTAAACCTTCTACATCCAAGCCACCTTCATCCCCTGCTGTCATCAAAGCCCCACCCACAGTATTCATTAAAGGTAGATTCTTAGATGATGAAGACATTGATGATATTGACTCTTGGATATTCTTTGATGAAAATGACCAAGTACAACTTGAAGTGGAGAGATATAACAATGGGTTCCACATCATAAAGAACATGGGCTACAAAGGACATGGTGGATTGGGATCACTAGAACAAGGACCTCTTGAAACAAGGCCTTGGCTATCAGCTGGAGGCACCGCGTTCCAAAGACATTAAGTGTATTTCTAATATGGATGTTGGACCTCCTCGGTAGGAGAAACTTCTAGTTTGGATACTATTGATGACTCCCCCCTTCATATTATTGACCTTTCTCAAGAAAACTCCATCTTCATGATTTCCACAACCTCCTCTAGCGATAACCATTCCTCTGTTACCCTTTCACACGTATATCCTGACCTCATCGATTGGGACCAACAGGGGGCACCGATATTAGATACATTTGAGAATGACAAAGCAATTGCAGAATTCATGGGCTTACGATAAGGCATTCCATTGGGTGATCAAAAAGTAGGTTTCATGATGGATCTACCTAAACTAGCATATTTTGGCAGAAGTATCAAATCCTTTAGTCACAAAAGTGAAATAAACAAAATCAAACAAAATAGGTCACTAGGTGAAAACTGAAAGGTGCCTATTGACTATGAAAAAGCAAAAATAAAGGACATATCTGAAGGTGAAAACCTCTCTGAGGCACCTGAGGATGGGGGATTTGATCTTCCTGTTGCCACTGACTATCATGAGAAATCAACCGTGCTAGTTGAACAATCACAAGATATGAACTTGGTTACAGAACGAAATCCAAAGATCAATTTTTTGGTAGCATCACTATTAGAGCAAGAAAGAAGAGACTTCACAACATTTTTTATAAAAAGAGCTATAAGTTTTGCATGGACTTATGCTAACATGCTAGGTCTAGATCCATCACTTGTGGTACATCACCTAGCAGTATCTCCTAATGCAAAACTTGTTAAACAAAAATTGTGCAAAATGCATCTGCAAGTAGCTTTATTGGTCAAAGTAGAGATTCAGAAGTTGTTAGAAGCAAAGTTTCATAAAACTAATTGATTATCTAGAATGGGTTTCAAACTTGGTACCTGTAGCAAAACCCGATGGACAAGTTTGATGTTGCAAAGACTTTAGAGATCTTAATAAAGCATGTCCTAAGGATGATTTTCCATTACCAAGCATAGACAACATTGTCGATCTTATAGCCGGACATGAAATGCTATCTTTGATAGATGGATTTTCAGGATATAACCAAATCAAAATAGTAGAGGAAGATCAAGATAAAACATCATTCATTTGTCCATGGGGCACATACTACTAGGCGGTAATGCCTTTTGGTGTCAAGAACGCTGGAGCTACTTATCAACGAGCCATGACAGCTATTTTTCATGACCTTTTTCACACTATCATGGAAGACTGTGTTGATGATATCCTAGGAAAATCTATAACAAGAGAAGGACATCTACAGGTACTAGCACAAATATTTGATCGATTAGAGAAGCATCAAGTGAGACTGAACCCAAAGAAATGTGTATTTGGCGTAACATCTAGAAAACTATTGGGATACATTGTGTCTCGATGAGGGATAGAAGAGGACCCAACTAAAGTAAAAGCCATCATGGAAATGCCTCCGCTAGAAAATCTCAAGCAGCTCCGTAATCTATAAGGAAGATTATAGTCCATCCGCAGATTTATATCACAACTAGCAGACAAATGTCATCTTTTCCAACATCTTCTTTGTAAGGGTGAACCTTTTAAGTGGGATGAAAAATGTCAATAGGCCTTTGACAAAATAAAAGAATATCTGACAACACCTCCTGTGTTAGTACCTCTTGTGCTTGATCACACATTATTGCTCTACATATCATCAACAACAATAGCATTAGGTGCCCTTCTAGCTCAACATGATGGTTTAGGAAAAGAACAAGCCATCTACTACATCAGAAGAACTCTTGTGGGATATGAAGTTAATTATTCATCTATGGAAAAATCATGTTTAGCATTAGTGTTTGCTTCCCAAAAGTTGCGACACTATATGTTGAACCAAACGACAAAGCTCATATCTAATGTGGATCCACTCAAATATCTTCTTTCTAAAGCAATCCTCAAGGGAAGATTAGCAAAATGGGTTATGATCTTAATTGAATTTGGCATACAATATGTGGACCGAAAAGCCATAAAAGGACAAGCCATCGTTGATCAATTAGCTGCAGCACCCATCACAAATATTCACCCAATGTATCTAGAATTCCCTGATGAAGGGCTGTTCAATTTAACTTCGCCAACATGGTGGCAGCTATATTTTGATGGATCTTACACACAACATGGATCAGGAGCAGGGATATTGTTTGTTACCCCTCAAGGAGATTGTATACCCAAATCATATAGAATTGCATTTCCGTGTACCAATAACATAGCAAAGTATGAAGCTTTAATCATAGGATTATGCATGGTAGTACAATTGGCTATCAAATAGTTACAAGACTTTGGCGATTCTCAACTAGTTATCAAACAAGTCTTAGATGAATATCAAACAAAAGATGAGAAGCTTCTTCCATACAATGTAATGGTTGATGATTTTAAAAAGTACTTTGATAATATCACCTTTGAACAAATCCCAAGGCTACATAATAGAGAAGTAGATACCATGGCTATGATTGGGTCTCTTCTAGACATGCCATCTAATACACATAAATGTGAGTTTCTGGTTGAACAACTTTTGATTCCAACATTTGAAGTACCACAATCTGAGCTTATATGTGAAATTGTTGGTCCCAATTCGTCGTGGTATGAGGACTTATACGAGTATCTCCGCAATCAAACCTTTCCATTTCAATTATCTAACACCCAACGGAAAACCTTTATCTGTCAAGCCTCTCATTACACTATCTTAGGAGATACCCTTTATTGTTGGAGTCTTGATGGTATCCTTCTTAGATGTCTTGATTTTGAGGAAGCAAAAGTGGCCTTACATGATGTACATGAAGGTGTCTATGACTTGCATTCCTTTGGCCTTGGCCTTGTGAAGAAACTTCTATGAGCAGGATACTATTAGCCAACCATGGAAAAAGATGCACAACAATTCGTAAAGAGATATCTACAATGTCAGAAACATAGAGATTTAATACATGCACCAGCACATGAGCTTTAGCCTATCATTACTCCATGGCCTTTCTCACAATGGAGACGTGATCTCATAGGTAAAATCCATCCTACTTCATCAAATGGTCATAAGTTTATTATCACTGCCACTAAATATTTCACAAAGTGGGTGGAATCCATACCAATGACTTATATCACTGGCAAGCAAATATCCAAGTTTATCCTACACTATATCATTTGCCGCTATGGGTTCCTCAAGCTATTGTCACTGATAATGGCCATCCCTTCAAGAACCAAGAGGTTAGAGATCTTTGCAAAAAGTTCCATATCCAACATCGATTCTCTACCCCTTACTATCCTCAAAGCAATGGCCAAGCTGAGGCTTCTAACAAAACAATCATCAAGATTCTAAAAAAGATAGTCAATGAAGCTGGTCATGATTGGCATTTACAACTCCATCCTGCATTATGGGCATATAGAACAAGTATCAAAACTCCTACTAGAGCTACACCTTATGCTCTTGTGTATGACACTGAAGCTATTTTACCTATTGAGGTTGAGATCCCCTCATTGCTAGTATCTCTACAGCATACCATCTCAAAGGAAGAATATCAAGTATCCAGACTCCATGATCTTGAGCTACTAGATGAACGACATCTTATAGTACTCAACCATCTCCAAGTCTATCAAAACTGTCTACACCATAGCTACAACAAAAAAATTAGAGAACACAGATTTCAAGTTGGAAATCTTGTCCTTAAGAAAAATCAAAGGAATCAACAACATCGTGAGAAATAGGGCAAGTTTGAACCAAATTGGCTTGGTCCTTTTATCATCACAGAAGTTTATGGATTAGGTGCATATACTCTCTCAACACCTGAAGGCATTCCATTGGATGAACCGGTCAAAAGCATCCATCTCAAGAAGTTTTATCCATGAATCTCAGCTATCCTAAAAAAAAAAACCATCCAATAGTGAAAACCACATTGTGGCACTTTGGATAACAAAAAAAAATAATAGTATAAGATAAATAATCCATCCTCTAGTGAAAACCTGGTAAATAGGCACCTTGGATAAGTACCATAGTGAAAACCTCGCAAACAGGCACTATGTGTAGTGACTAGCCTCCATTATCTTCTTAGTTTGTTTGATCACCACTCTTCCTATCTTACTTCGCCATCTTATCTTGCATAATCCATATCATCATCCACATTTCATCATAATAAATAGCTTTTCCATCTTCGCCATTGTCAATGCTAGCTATCATACTTGAGACATTGTTGCGATAACTATATCTTTTTGGCATCTTAGCATCTTGTCCGCACAAGCTCTCCATTGTCACTTCTCCATAATAAACCTCATCCCGCACTGGAGGCACTTGTTGAGCCTTATTTGGAACTAGATACCACTAGCTCTAGCTCATAACACATCAAACACCTTAGCTCACAACACAGCAAACTTTCAACTTCAACCATAGCATTCATCCAACATCAAACATGCCAAACATTTGCAACCAAGATTCGTATCTTTGCAATCAATTCAAACTCAACCAACATCCAAAAACATAAAAAAAAAACATTGCCAATGCAAGAATCCAAGCAATAAGTTAATTCTTTCAACATCACTCACCAGCGTAATAAGAAAGAACTACATCCCAGCTCTATCGTTAAAGCCTTGATCCTGTGGATATAGGGAATGTAGGCAATCTGAGATGTGAAGGAAGCACTCTAATTCAGGCATATACAATAGTCTTATTTTCATCATCCATCTTCCATCATCTATTTGGCATAACATCTGGAAAGATGTTGGGATACATTGTGTCTTGATGAGGGATAGAAATGGACCCAGCTAAAGTAAAAGCCATCATGGAAATGCCCCCACTAGAAAATCTCAAGCAGCTCCATAATCTACAAGGAAGATTATAGTCTATCCGCAAATTTATATCACAACTAGTAGAAAAATGTCATCCTTTCCAACATCTTCTTTGTAAGGGTGAACCTTTTAAGTGGGATGAAAAATGTCAGCAGACCTTTGACAAAATAAAAGAATATCTAACAACACCTCTTGTGTTAGTACCTCCTATGCTTGATCACCCATTATTACTCTACATATCATCAACAACAGTAGCATTGGGTGCCCTTCTAGCTCAACATGATGATTTAAGAAAAGAACAAGCCATCTACTACATCAGCAGAACTCTTGTGGGATATGAACTTAATTATTCATCTATGGAAAAAGCATGTTTAGAATTAGTGTTTGCTTCCCAAAAGTTGCGACACTATATGTTGAACCAAACGACAAAGCTCATATCTAATGTGGATCCACTCAAATATCTTCTTTCTAAAGCAATCCTCAAAGGAAGATTAGCAAAATGGGTTATGATCTTAATTGAATTTGGCATACAATATGTGGATTGAAAAGCCATAAAAGGACAAGCCATCACTGATCAATTAGCTGCAGCACCCATCACAGATATTCACCCAATGTATCTAGAATTCCCTGATGAAGGGTTGTTCAATTTAACTTCTCCAACATGGTGGCAGCTATATTTTGATGGATCTTACACACAACATGGATCAGGAGCAGGGACATTGTTTGTTACCCCTCAAGGAGATTGTATACCCAAATCATACAGAATTGCATTTCCATGTACCAATAACATAGTAGAGTATGAAGCTTTAATCATAGGATTACGCATGGCAGTACAATGGGCTATCAAATAGTTACAAGTCTTTGGCGATTCTCAACTAGTTATCAAACAAGTCTTAGATGAATATCAAACAAAAGATGAGAAGCTTCTTCCATACAATGTAATGGTTGATGATTTTAAAAAGTACTTTGATAATATCACCTTTGAACAAATCCCAAGGCTACAGAACAGAGAAGTAGATGCCATGGCTATGATTGGGTCTCTTCTAGACATGCCATCTAATGCACATAAATGTGAGTTTCTGGTTGAACAACTTCTGATTCCAACATTTGAAGTACCACAACCTGAGCTTATATGTGAAATTGTTGGTCCCAATTCATCGTGGTATGAGGACTTATACGAGTATCTCTACAATCAAACCTTTCCATTTCAATTATCTAACACCCAACGCAAAACCTTTATCTGTCAAGCCTCTCATTACACTATCTTAGGAGATACCCTTTATCGTCAGAGTCTTGATGGTATCCTTCTTAGATGTCTTGATTTTGTGGAAGCAAAAGTGGCCTTACATGATGTACATGAAGGTGTCTATGACTTGCATTCCTTTGGCCTTGGCCTTGTGAAGAAACTTCTACGAGCAGGGTACTATTGGCCAACCATGGGAAAAGATGCACAACAATTTACAAAGAGATGTCTACAATGTCAGAAACATATAGATTTAATACATGCACCAGCACATGAGCTTTAGCCTATCATTATTCCATGGCCTTTCTCACAATGGAGACTTGATCTCATAGGTAAAATCCATCCCGCTTCATCAAATGGTCATAAGTTTATTATCACCACCACTAAATATTTCACAAAGTGGGTGGAATCCATACCAATGACTTATATCACTGGCAAGCAAATATCGAAGTTTATCCTACACTATATCATTTGCCGCTATGGGTTCCTCAAGCTATTGTCACTGATAATGGTCGTCCCTTCAAGAACCAAGAGGTTAGAGATCTTTGCAAAAAGTTCCATATCCAACATCGATTCTCTACCCCTTACTATCCTCAGAGCAATGGCCAAGCTGAGGCTTCTAACAAAACAATCATCAAGATTCTAAAAAAGATAGTCAATGAAGTTGGTCATGATTGGCATTTACAACTCCATCTTGCATTATGGGCATATAGAACAAGTATCAGAACTCCTATTGGAGCTACACCTTATGCTCTTGTGTATGACACTGAAGCTATTTTACGTATTGACGTTGAGATCCCCTCATTGCGAGTATCTCTACAGCATACCATCTCAAAGGAAGAATATCAAGTATCCAGACTCCATGATCTTGAGATACTAGATGAACGATGCCTTATAGTACTCAACCATCTCCAAGTCTATCAAAACCATCTACACTGTAGCTACAACAAAAAAATTAGAGAACATAGATTTCAAGTTGGAAATCTTGTCCTCAAGGAAAATCAAAGGAATCAGCAACATCGTGAGAAACAGGGCAAGTTTGAACCAAATTGGCTTGGTCCTTTTATCATCACAGCAGTTTATGGATTAGGCACATATACTCTCTCAACACCTGAAGGCATTCCATTGGATGAACCGGTCAAAAGCATCCATCTCAAGAAATTTTATCCATGAATCTCAGCTATCCTAAAAAAAAAAACCATCCAATAGTGAAAACCACTTTGTGGCGCTTTGGATAACAAAAAAAAATAATAGTATAAGATAAATAATTTGTCCTCTAGTGAAAACCTGGTAAACAGGCACCTTGGATAAGTGCCATAGTGAAAACCTCACAAACAGGCGCTATGTGTAGTGACTAGCCTCCATTATCTTCTTAGTTTGTTTCATCACCACTCTTCCTAGCTTACTTCGCCATCTTATCTTACATAATCCATATCATCATCTGCATTTCATCATAATAAATAGCTTTTCCATCTTCGCCATTGTCAATGCTAGCTATCATACTTGAGACATTGTTGCAATAACTATATCCTTTTGGCATCTTAGCATCTTGTCCGCACAAGCTCTCCATTGTCACTTCTCCATAATAAACCTCATCCCGCACTGGAGGCACTTGTTGAGCCTTATTTGGAACTGGATACCACCAGCTCTAGCTCATAACACATCGAACACCTTAGCTCACAACACAGCAAACTTTCAACTTCAACCATAGCGTTCATCCAACATCAAACATGCCAAACATTTGCAACCAAGATTCGTATCTTTGCAATCAATTCAAACTCAACCAACATCCAAAAATATATAAAAAAAACATTGCCAACGCAAGAATCCAAGCAATAAGTTAATTCTTTCAACATCACTCACTAGCGTAATAAGAAAGAACTACATCCTAGCTCTATTGTTAAAGCCTTGATCCCGTGAATATAGGGAATGTAGGCAATCTGAGATGTGAAGGAAGCACTCTAATTTAGGCATAGACAATAGTCTTATTTTCATCATCCGTCTTCCATCTTTCTTCTAATCATCCTCCAATCTTTCATCTCACATTCTTCTATCGTTCATCAAACACATCATCAATAAACCGAGAACTACATATTCATCATGTCTCATCTTCATCATAAATGTGCTTTGATCCAGTGGATACAGGGTATGTAGGCAGTCTGCAATACGAAGGAAGTTTCTAGTACTCAAGCACAGATGATCCACCCCATCTTCTTCATCTTATCTCATCTTCCATCTTCTTCTCTTTGATTAGCTCAAGTAGGAAGCAGACTATGTGTATACTGAAAGCTCTAGCACCTTAACCAATCAAGAATAAGCCAGAAGCTATTTGTCTACATGACTTAAGCCAACATTTGTTGTAGCATTTTATCAACGTCTTTAGCCTTCAGTAAGATGCAGCTTTCCTCTTAACAAGGTGCTAGCTTAAATCCATCTTAGAGCACTTAAATTTGGCAAGAGAACGTGATGACAGTATTTTTTGTTTTATCTTTGGATTTATCTTTTGTCCCTTTTCTATGCCTAATCAAGACTACCTTGATCTATCTATATCTTGGTATGTTGTAATGAAGTAAGGAATGGGGCATGGTCTTATTTCTTTCATATGTCGTGTTTGCAGGATGATCGTATTCTCTTCCTATGTGTATTGGTATCTTGTATGTGTTGGGATTAGCATCTTACATATCAATATCTCTAGCATCTGAGAAGCTAAATAGTCTCTTATGCACTTGAGACTATTCTATGTCAAGACTAGCTCCATACATATAACCAACAAGGTGTCACTATGCATAGTGGAGATAAGCTCAAACCATTGCTTGTAGCGTCAAAGTCCATCTCGAAACACTAGCTGCTATTCATATCTTGTGCATGTTGGCTCAACATCTTGACCTCATGTGCTCAGACAAGATTGTAGCATGCTAGTTTTGCATTGGATATCTCGACACCTTGGTCTTTTATACCCTGGTGCATAACATCCATATGCCATATCAAACATAAGGATTGCATTTCTTTTCATTTTGAGCAATTACTTTTAAAGTTTCCCATCGTACCATCTATTCATCCCCTTATGTGTTTATATAGTCCCCAACCAAGATCAATCATTTCAATCGTCCTTCTTCCACATCTCTTATCCTGCAAAACAAGTGTGTTAGGCATATAGAGGTCCATCACATATCATATCATTACTATTTATCTATACGCATGAGCACATATCATATCATTACCATTTACATATTTGCATTATCATACATTTCCATTCATATCATTTGCATAAACTTCTATACATAATCCATGAAAAATACAAATACCACATGCATAACCATCATAATACCAACAGTACATCCATTACAACATCATGTAGATAAGCAATATGCCATCATATATATATATACATGTGTCAATATACAAGTGTCTACATATACAAGCTGAGCCATAAAGAATGTATGTATAGTTGGCTCTAGGCCTCATCATGATACAACATAATATACATAAACAAGGTAGCCCTAGTGACTACTGGTAGCTCCCTCACCCTGACCGCCACTACTGGGTCCTACACCTGTCCCCCTATCTCTCGGTGGCCCCATCACTGATGCTATAGATCAAGATCCACCTATCCTCCATAAACCTGAAGTTCCTAATCTACTCCTAAAGCTAGGTTGCCTCTGCTCTACTGGCATAGCCCCATAGTACAAGCCTCTATAATACTCTGCCTAACCCTGTACTCTCTGCAACTTTGCTTGTACCTATGTCAACTGTGTGGCCAAATACATCATAGCCCCATTTGTACCCAATGCAGCCAATGCTCTATCCTGCTCTCTAGTCATCCCTTGTAGTTGTTGCACAGCCATATCCCTCTCTGTCCGCAGACCATCTCTCTCCACCCTCATCACCTGCATCTACTGTATGGTAGTATCTCGCTCTAATCTCATCATCTGCTCGCTCTGCCTAGCTGCATCTCTCTCTCCTATCACTCTAGCAAGTGCACCATCATCCTACCCATCCCTAGTCTGCACTCTAACCTGTAATTGAGTCTGGTATGTCTGAGCCTAAGCCCTAGCATGCCACAAGCCAATCACCGTCTAGTGTCTATCCAACTCCACTCTCCTCAATCTCATCTGAGCCCGCTGCCTCCATCTCCTCTCCTCTCTAATCCTCCTCTGCAGCTGCTAAATCCAAACATCATCATGCTAGTGGATCCCATCGTCGCCTCCTCCTAGCTAGTCTCTCCATCCCCATCTCTCCTATCTCTCCAACCCACGTCAGCCACGTCAGTCTCACTGTCACCCAGTATGCATCATAATCTGGTAGCATGCCTAGATCTACTGGACCCTATCCCCACTATCATACAATTGGCTGTAACCCCTCTCTCTCTCTGCCAAAACTATGTCAACCACTACCTCTAGCCCCCAGTCAAACACCTCATGTCAAGTCCTCCCAAAAATGGCATCACCAACTAGTACTTCCTGTGGTAACCCAAACTGTCTCAAAACCCTCTCGGGCAAATAGCACTCTATAATGTAGATCCCGCATCCAAAAATATATCTCGCTTGTCTAGCATAGACAAGATTAGTATCCTCCTCATCCCATCTCTCACATCCTAGCCATGGCCTCCATATAAATCTATCTACCTCATCCAACATCCTCCGCTAGTACACTAGCCCTCTGCACTACCAGTATGTCAAAGCTCCTCTATACATCCTAGCATAAGGCTCTCCTACTGCTCTCACCACCCATCCCTCTGGTCTCATCACTAGAATATGCTCATATGCCCACACATGTAAAACTATAACTCTTGCAGACATACTAGCCCTAAACATATATGCACAATCATGTAGGAAATGATAGAGCTGTCCAAGCACACACTCAGCCCATGCATATCTCATCCCATATGAGAACATCCCCTCCAACACTGTCCCCCATCCTACTGGAAACCCTCTCACTCATCTGTCTCCAACTAGCCATCTGATAATAGCTACTACCACTTGCTACAGTTTGTCACATAACTCCCCCATCCTCACCATGGGAATCTCTTAGCCCTCTGCTCTAATGTCTGGTGTCCCGAACAATATCTTGATTGCAGCCAGACCCATATCAAGATCATAATCAACTCAGTCCCCATCAATAGGAATACGTAAAATCTAGAACACATCCTCTAGTGTGATCGTAGCCTCTCCTGTCGGCAACAAGAAAGAACTATGCTTGCTCATCCATCGCTCCACCATCACCGTCATCAATCCTTGATGTGCCTGCACCAGCTCTAATCTAGACACGTGCTCTAATCCAACGATCTCTAACACTAGCCACTCCTCTGCATCCAACAATCTCACCAACCAAAAATCCCTAGGATGTGGCTCTCGTGATAACAAAGGCTGTAGTATATCCTGCATCATTTCACTCATCATGTCAGTCCCTTGTGCTACATACAACTACTATAAAACTGGACCGTTTACTGCTATACCAGCTTCTATCTCCTGTAAGTGACTCATTTTTCCATATGTGCTTATCTGCTGATCACATGCAACCTATTTTTCTACATGTGCCTATTTCTCACCCATATGCGACCTACTTTCCCTATGTGACTTTTGCTTCTAAGCGATCTCTATCCTATACGCGAGCATCTTTTCTTTACAAGCGAGCTGAACCTATATATGCGCTTGCTTTTAGTTCATAAGCGACTTGATTTTATCTATATGTGCATTTTGCCTATATTTGTCTATGCTGACTAGAAGCAACCTGTTATCCTATATGCGACCAAGCCATGCCTATAAGTGGCCTCAATTAATTAAGTGGCTTGTTTCTCTTCCTAAGTGACTTGAACTACCTATCCTAAAACCTAGTCTATTATGGTGACGTGTGTGCATTTATGACTCTTCTACCCTATCAAAATCACACTTTTAGCAAAAGTTTTAATACATACCGGTATGCCTGCTCCCTCTGGTCATCCATGTGTCCTAACTCACTCGGTACGATGATCTCTATGTGGAATCACCATCTTGATAGCTCTCCAACTCTCGTTGCACACCAACTCTAAGGAGCTCTAGATCTCTATAAGCAAATGAACACAATTGAGCACAAATGAGCCCATTTGTCCTTGAAGAACCTACTTATAGCCCCTATCCAAACCCTAATTCTTCTATACCAAAGCCTATTTTCTTCTGCATCATCCCATTTTCTCCCACCCCACCCCTTTTTTTCGTGTCAACCTTATTTTCTAGCTTTTCCTTCTATCGCGGGCCAACCCATCCCTTATTGGTTAACCTAGCTTACCTCTCGAGGGGGCATTACTTGCCAGTTACACTAGGGCATCACCTTGTTTATCAAGCAAAATATCATATCTTCTTTGACACAACGCTCTAACGAACATTGTATGAAAGAGGGGCAAAATGTAGACACCCAAAATTGACTCATTATCATTAGCATTCAAATATTGCATTATCCATCATCTGTATTTGTCTAACACACTTGAGCAATATCGCTAACACATCTATTTCTTCTATTAATTAAATAAATTTATATTTATTTAATTAATTCATTATCTATTTCTTCTATTTCCCCTAAGCTATAATTAAACAATCTTTAATTATTTAATTATCTTCATTCTTCTATTTTTAATTTAATAAATTTTATTTATTTAATTAAAAATTCCTTTCATGAACCCACTTTCCAATTAATTAAATAAATTTTTATTTATTTAATTAATTTCTCTTATCATTTATCTCATGAGCCAACATGTGTGTCCCTTTCATTTAAAAAAAGATAAGTGGTACTACATCTTTTATTTAATATCTTTCACATGTAGTACTTTTTTATATACACGGTCACACATAAGCCTTATCTTTCCTCCACTTGTCATCTTCACATTCACCTATGTCTATCATTTAATCTTAGCCATTCACATAGCCACCGAATCTCCATCGTTGATTGATTTTGGTTGAGTTCTATATAAACATCCTCTCATTCCATACTACTCTATCCAGCATTCCTATAGAGTCTACATTATCATCCTGAGCATATTGAGCACTTTAGCATCCATATAGCATATTAGCTTTATCATCCATCCATCATGGCAGCTTTTGTCTTCATAATTGTTTATTGTTGAAGAAGCAATCCACATCATAAACAAGGAATCATACAATCTAGGTGATATTGTTCTTGAATTGCATGTTTTTGATTTCATTTAGATTAGATTCTTTGATGATGGTAGGGTTAGGTTTTCATGGCTATGCTTGATCTTATTAACCTAATTTTTACCTATCACAAAGGGTTTAAGTGAATTGATGTGGATGTGATTATATTTGTTAGGGTTTAAAATTTTTGATACAACTGATTCACCCCCCTCTCAGTTGTCTTGTGCATTCAACAATTGGTATCAGAGCAAGGTTCCTTTGAAGAAAGCTTAACAACTTGAGGTAGATAGGGGATGGCGCACAAGAACGATACTCCCTTGTTTGATGGATTAGACTATATGCTCTAGAAGATAAGGATGGAAGATTTTCTAATTTCTTTTGGTTATGATGTCTAGAAATGTGTCAATTCAAGTTACACTATACCTCTGGGTGGTGTAAATACTAAAGATGAAATCAAAGCTATAGAAATACATGGGAAGGCAAAAAATGCTCTCTTAAGTGGACTTACTAATTCCAAATTCATGAAAGTTGCGGATTTGAAAACTGCTAATGAGATTTGGAAAAGGTTGGAAAGTGTTTATGAAGGAGATGAGAAGGTAAAAAGGGATAAAATGCAAAATTTGAAGCTCGCTTATGAGACCATGCATATGTCTGAAGATGAAAACATTGCAAGCTACTTACAGAAGATAGATGAAGTTGTCAATAACATCAAGGGACTTGGTGGAAAAATAGATGATGAAGAAGTAATATTGAATGTACTTAGAACTGTTCCTAAATTTTATAGTCATAAGGTGTTTGCTATTGAAGAATTACAAAATTTGAATCAGTTTACCAAAGAACAGTTGCTTGGCACCCTAACTGCTTTTGAAATAAGAGATTTTGGCACAAATGGTGGAACTACAAAAGATGAGACTGCTTTTAAAGTTGGTATAACAGAGAAGACTATTGAATCAAATCTGGAAGACTTTGATGAAGTGGAGGCTAACTTTGTAAGAAGGATGAAAAAGGGTACTAGTAAGTTCAGTGGTAAGTTACCATTTAAATGTTCTAGTTGTGGAAAAATAGGTCATTATGCTTCAAGGTGTCTAGATAGAGCTCTAAGAATCAAGAACAAGGAAAACGGTAAATCAGTTAAGAAAAATTACTATGCAAGTATTTCTGATGATGATTCTAACTTTAAGGATGATAAGGATAATGAATGCTTATTTATTGTCATAAGATATGAAACTATTTTTTCTAACACTAGAAAATGTGTGAACGAAAAGAGTCTAGAAGCAAGCACTAACCCTAAAGATACTGTTATATCTGCTTTTCATACTAGGAGTGAAAAGGATGACTGGGTCATTGATAGTGGATGCTCAAATCATGTGACAAGTGATAAGAGTAAGTTTATTAAACTTGAAAAGTTTGATGGTGGAGTAGTAAGGTTTGGTGGTGAGGAAGTTGCTATGATTTGTGGAAAAGCTTCAATTAGTTTTGATGGAAAGCATAACAATGATGATGTCCTTTATGTCAAAGGTTTTAAGCATAATCTCTTGAGTGTTGTACATATGTGTAGCAAGGGCTATAATCTTATATTCTAGGATAATGGGTGTGAGATCAGAAAAAGCTCTAGAATAGTAATTGCTGTTGGAAAGAAGATAGGAGGTCATGTGTATCATCTCAAAGGTGGTGTCAATTTTTGTCTTATGTCTCAGATCAATTAGAGTTGGCTATGGCATAGAATATTGTGTCACATTAGCCTTGATAGCCTGGTAAAGATAAGTTTGGTTCAAGTTGTAAGAGATCTTCCAAAGATAACAAAGCCTATCATTGATGTCTGTAAGGAATGTTAGTTTGGAAACCAAACAAGAAGAAGCTTCAAGAGAAAAGATTAGTCATCTACTGGATTGTTGGAGTTGGTTCATACAAACCTTTGTGGTCCTACAAGAGTAAGGAGTTTCCAAGGTGACAGGTATTTTATGTTATTCATTAATGATTACTCGAGAATGACTTGGGTTACTTTTATTAAAGAAAAATTAGAAGCCCTAGATAGGTTTAAAGCATTTAAAGCAATGGTTGAAAATGAAATAGATATGAAGATCAAATGTTTGAGGTCTGATAGAGGAGAAGAGTTTACTTCTAATGATTTTAATGTGTTTTGTGATAATCATGGGATAAAGAGGCAGTTATCTGCTCCTAGAACTCCATAGCAGAATGGAGTAATTGAAAGGAAGAACATGATTGTTCAAGAAGCTGCAAAGATAATGATAAAGGAAGCAAATATACCAGAAGTCTATTCAAGAGAAGCAATTCATACTATTGTCTACATATAGAAAAAAGTATAGGTGAAAGCAAATGATACAAAGACTCCCTATGAGCTATGGTATGGAAGGATTCCCACTACTAAATACTTTAGATTTTTTGGAAGCAAATGTTATATCATAAGAGATGAACTAGGAAAGTTTGATGCAAAGTATGATGAATGTATTTTCCTTGGGTATTCTACTAAGAGCAAAGCTTACCAATTTTGTAACAAAAGGCTAGGGAAGATTGTTGAAAGTACTAATGTTAAGGTTGATGAAGACATACAAAAGTATTCAGAAGTTAATGAATATGTATCAGACTTAGATGGGTTCTCTTGTAGAGAAAAAGAAAATGCTACAAAAGGGGAAGTATAGACTGGAGAAGAAGAAGAAACTAAAGAAAAAGAAATATAGGTTGAAGAACAAGAAGCTCTAGAATGAATCTCTGAAACACCCAAGTACATGCAAAGGAATCACACTGAAGACCATATCATTAGTGATAAGAGAAAAGGCGTATTGATAGGATGCAAAGCTACTGCAAAACAAATAAATCTATGTTTGATTTCTAAAGTTGAACCTAAAATAGTGACCAAGGCTTGCAATGATGAGCATTGGATTAGGGCTATAGAAGAAAATATTTCTATAGTTAAATTTTCAAAAGATGAATGCATGTCCGCTAATATTGACGAAATCAAAGTTGCTCTTGAAGACCTAGAGAGGACTGAAGAAAAAATCATAGATTTGAAGGAGAATGTCAAAGAAGCAAATAAATGTATTAGAAATCTGAAAGAGCAAGTCAAGAATTTCAAACAAAGGCATAAGGAGATTAGTGAACAAATGAGGTTAGCAAATGAATCCATGATTGGCCTAAAGGTGTAAATTGAAGAAAAGGTAAGAATTGAGGAATGTCTAAACTCAATGGTGAAAGGCAAATTTGAAGAATGTATAAGGTTAGAGCAAGAAGTTGTAAAACTAAAATAGATCTAGAGAAGGCAAAGAACTATGAAGGAAAATTCATGATAAGCTCTGTAAGACTTAATGAGATAATTACAAGACAAAACGATCCCAATGATAATGAAGGATTAGGGTTTGATAAAGGTGAAAATTTAAAAATAGGTCAAGCATCAAAAGTTGAAGACAAGAACAATAGCAAGCAGATCCAGAATTAGAAGTGAGGAGCTAGAAGACCACTGGTCAGACAACCCAATGCTCAAAGGTACCCATCTTTCAATGGTTATTGTCACTCTTGCAATAAATTTGGACACAAGGCTATAAAAATGTAGGAGCATAATGAATCAAAATGTTCCATCTTTTTCTGGTCAATGTTTCACATGCAAGAAAGTTGGTCATAAAGCTAATGAATGTAAAAGTCAAAGAATGAATGGCTATAGCAATGATAGAATGATTCAACCCTTTAATTGAAATTGTTATATATGCAATAGATCTAGGCACAAATCTAATCAATGCAGATCTAGAATGAATGAAAGGAACAATGGTTAGAGGAATGGTGTATGCTATAATTGCAGTAGGCTTGGACACATTTCAAAGTTCTATAGAAGTAGAAGTATGAAGAAGGATATTCTGATAGAGAAGAAAAAACCAACACAAAGAATTGATCTAATGGAGACTAAGAAGGAGATGAGTAATATTTGGATTAACAAGGATGTAACATAGGCTGAGAATGTATCTGTACTAGCCTCTGGTACAGATGTTTCCTCCATAAAATGTGTTGGAGGCTACCTCTCAGGGGGAGTAGGTAGTGGCATTGAAGAGTGTTGTAGTCAAGGGGAGTAAGAATTGGTATAGGATGGTGTGTACTCCTAAGGGGGAGTAGTTAGACTAGTTGGGAATAGTGCAAGTATGTGCAATATCATATTCAGGGGGAGAAAGCTTGAAGAAGGTGTGTCACCCTTTGCCATTGATGTCAAAGGGGGAGAGAGTTCATGTGAAAAGAAAAAAGAGAGTAAGATGTATAAAATAAAGTGGGAGAGTGAGATTAGTGGAGAATTGTATCATGATGGTTTTTCACATCATATGTTTCCATTAATTACAAAGGGAGAGATTGGTGCAAGTATGTGCTAATCAGTGTTGTCATTGATGTCAACATGTTTGTTGTGATTGGTATCAACTGTATCTTCTGATGTTATTGTTGTTGGTTAATTGAGTTATTGTGTTAAAGTGATTTGAATGGCTTGTAGAAGTTTTGATGATGTTAGTATGTTGTTCTTGTTGCTGGGTTTCTAAGTGCTTTTAAGAAAATTTGATAAAGACTGAAGACAGTGTTGTGAAGAAGTATTCTGGCTTACAGGATACTATCCAAGTTTTTTCTCTGCATTTCTTCTGTGTTGAGGACCCAAGTGTGAGGTTTGGATATGTTTTAGAGAAATAGTTGAAGATGTTAAATCTAAAATTTGGTGCTTCAGAATGCTGTGGTTTGAGAGTTATATTCACTAGTTTGAAGATTGTGCCTGGTAGTGTCTGCAGTGTGACTAGGAGAAAGTATTTTTCTCTGCATTTCTCTATAGTTTGGTTTTTGGTCTTGTGATTCTGGTTGAGTGTTCATAAGGTGCATATCTATGTTCTATACAAAGGACTTGTGATTTGGTGCTTTGGAATATAGTTTTCTTGAGTAGCAAAGCTTGGTAGTGTTGGTTGTAAGTAGTCTGTGAACTGTCTTCAAGTGAGATTTGTTGTAGCTGAATTTGTTGGCTCCTAGGGGATTTCATGTTGTTCATGGATGTTTCCAAATCATGTTAAAGGCTTTTTCTTGGTCCACAAGCTATGGTTGTGTTCTTCGAAGTGTGTGCTTAAGTGTTCTTGGTGTTTACACAAGTTTAGCCAACTTGGGTATTAACACTAATTGTGGATGTGCTTTTTGGATTGAGGAAGCGTGTTGAAGCATGTGAAGATGTTTTTAGTTCCAACATAAGTTGTGAAGTGGTCTACCTTCATTCCTTTTCTCCATAGGAATGTTTAGGTCTAGACCTAATTTGAATTCTTTTCTTTATGTTTGCTGACCTTGGAGGTTGTTTCAAGGGTTGTATAGTGTGTTGTTGACCTTGGTGAATGTTTCAAGGTTGATGTTGATATAAATAAATGTAAAGGATTCATGTGTATGTGTGCATGTGTGAGGATTGTGATGTTTGTGTTGTGAATTTGAATCAAAGGCAGCAAGGACTTTCATGTGGTAGAAGACCTAATGCAGTGAGCAGAAGTCATCAACAATTTTCAAAGAGGTTGCGAAGGTGATGTTTGTGTTGTGAATTTGAATCAGAGGCAGTAAGGAATTTCATGTGGTAGAAGACCTTGTTGGAACTAAATTTTGACCCACAAAATTTAGTTTGAAATAATTTATTCCCTGCCATATTTCCATCCCCAATAATGTCATCTTAATTTTTTCCTCAAAATAATACATCTACTCAACTTTCAATCCTAACACTAGCAAGTCCATGACATGTCACCTCTACTCAAAAGAATGAAGTCACTTCCATATTATTAAAATTTAACCCTAAGATCCCACTAATAAAATCATATAAAGAGATATAGGTGGGAGACTACTATATCAGGAGGACTCAATTTAGAGTCTCTTCCATAACCTGAAGTGATAAAAATTTGAAATATGCAACATGTTTTTGTATCAGGCTGACATCAGAAAATTAAAGAAATAAAAGCATTTCAAAGAGACTGAAGGTTATTGAGGTAACTCAATTATATGTCTCTTCAATATCCCAATAGTACCAAAACATATCAAAGGGACCAATGCATATCGGTGTGACACCTAAATGTGTCCCGCCGATACAACAATATCAATCTAGAATAAGCATTTCGAAGGGACTCTAGGGTATCAAAGTGATATAGTTTCTAGTCCTACCGATACACCAATAACATTTGTAAAGGGCCATTTCAAACAGACTTAGGGATATCAAAGTGAGTTAATTCCTAATCTCCCTGATAAAGATAAAAACCTCATAATAAATAAAAGGGGATCATGCAAAATCAAAATAATAATGCATAAAGGAGATATTGGGATAACATAATGATATCAGTATGATGCTATTAGGGGTCATTTTGACATCCTGAAAGAGATAAACTAAGATCAAGGAAAGAAAATGTAATCATCCTGATGAATTATAGACATGACTATTTGACACAAATCAAATGGCTCATATTCAAACGAATTAATTACTCTTGCATTAATATTGAATTTGCCACAAAATGCCATCAATGAACCAGAGCTAAGTATAGAAAGAACCAATCTCCAAAAGGTTTTAGAAATCATTGAAACAGTCAGAGAAAGTTAAAGAGGTGAGAGACTGAAAATGACAAGTTGAGAACCAGAGAAATCCCATTCAAGTAAGTACCCCAAGCCCAAGTTTGAATTTATATAATACACCTAAATTGTTGATTCATAAACACATAAACACCATGGAAATTGAGAATGAGAACCCTAAGAAGAGACAAAAAATAGAGGAGATGCATTTAAATCAAGACCTAATACAATAGTGCCCAGGGTCTAGACAAAGGTCTAGAAGAACTGCTCAATTAAACCCTAATGTTGAAAAACTAGAAGATACTAATAGATATGTAGGAGATTCATGGACCCGTATAAGACGGTACGACCTATTTATATACCATTATAGGAAAATGCATAGAGACAAACCAGTCTCGAATCCATGGAGGTTAAACTTGAGAAAATTGGTAGTGCCTAATGTATTTGTGAATGTGGAATTACTTAAAACATTGGTGGATAGTATAATCCACAAACCCATATGATTGAGCTAAAAAATGGATCTGGGTTTATTCCTATTACCAAGGATCATATTTCAATGGTCTTTCAATTGGACATAGGTTTTGATATGAAATTCAGGATTAAGGACCTCTTGAATGAATATTGTAATTTGAGTAATACTTACAAAAGGTGGAGTCTGCCGTTTCACAGGCCTCGTGATGAAAATAATCAGCTCAGAGTATTTTCTGGGGTGGAGGATCCCCCTTATTCTATTGATTTGTTTGAGCCATATTTCAGATACACATATTATTTCGTTTGTCAAGTATTAGGTGTGGATGCCCCAACATTTATGGAGATAACACCAATGGTCTTGACTACGGATGTGCAAAGCTCATATGCTAGGACATTAGATTATGTTGAGTACCTCGCAAATGATCTTCACAATGATTTAAAGGCTGTAAAGGATAGAAAGAGAGGTTTTAGATTTATGCACTACTCTTTGTTTATGCATCTTATTCGATATGAAGGGCAGAACATGAGTTTATGGAATGAATCTCTTAAGGTCAGGGATTTAGATAGTAATGGAGATATTAAGCATGTACATATGTGGACAACCATCTGGGATAGTAGATATGATAGATCACAATACTTGTATTTTGAAGAATATTTTGTAAAGCCACTATATGATCTGTTTGGTTGTTCATGCAACTAAAATCTATTACCTGATATATAGAGATTTCTCAGACCTAAAGATATGGATAAGAACAAGAAAATCAATCACAACTGGGGTGATTGGTATGCATACAAGGATTGCATCAAGATCAGAGTTTTTGGATATGAAGGAGCACCATTCTTGCTCCCAAAAACTTGCCCTGATAGGATTGCATATTTGGAGATTGTTAGGTAATTGGCTTAGTCTGATTCCATGCATTTGAAGAATCATAATAAATAGTCTTTTATGCCAGGTACCCTATGTTTTGGAGATTTTACTACATTTTCTAAAAAGAGGCATGAAGCAATTGAAAAGAGATTAGATTATTTTGAAATGCCTAAAGGAAGTGCTAGGGAAAAGTTTGACCCTGAGCATTTTATAAATCATGTCTAAATAAGTCAGAAGTTAAAAAAGTATCAGCATACACTCTTTGTAGATGATGATTTGATTAGAAATGTTGATGAAACTTCTACAATTGAAAGGAGACAGTTGTATCATAAAGCGATGTTAGCTGAGGCTTAGAGGGTAGCCCAAAATCCCAATTATAAAGGAGCTTTTCCAGAAATCAATGATCCTATAGAAAGATTGAACATGTTAGTTTCACAGGCACCAGAGTTGATTTTGGATGTCCCTCCTAAGGTTTTTGAAAGAAAAGGTAGGAATATTAGGGAAACACAAGCAAAATATGAGGTTCCCCTAAGTCATCTTTCCCCTCAGCCCACACCGGATATCAGTTTTTTTGTTGATACCAACATTGCAAAAGATGAAGAATTGGAAGGTGGAGATGAAAGTGTACAAGGATTTGAACCTATAATTAGTGGGTATGAGCCTCTTGTGGATAGGGAAACGGTCAATATGGAGTTCCCTGATGAACTATCAGAGATATAAGATATTGGGCAAGCAAAAAATTTGTCTCAAATAACAATTTTATAAAAAAAACTAAATTTAAAGCTTTTCTGTATGAATTCAAAGGCAAACAAGCCAACGATAAAATGAAAGATATTACCCCTGAGGTATTGCATGAACTTCAAAATGAAATTGACAAAGCAATGGATAACATGACCCCAGAAGAAGGAAGAGAATTGCTTGAAGAAGTAGGGGTGATGCTAATCTCAGGTTGGGATATGACATCAGCTATTATTTTTTATTCTTTTAGAAGAAACTAAGATAAAAAATTGCAATTAAGTATTGAAGCAGTAGATAAGATCAAGACAGGGTCTGGCTATGATCCTGACAAAGCAACACTACTGATATGCCCACTTTATCCCCCAAGCGAAAGACCTCAGATCATTAATAATCCAAATGAGGTATTTGGTCACCTTGTGATACAAAGAGTTAAAGATACAAATCCTTTTGAAACTACTGATTTGAATGTTAATGTGGCTAAATTTACAAAGGCTCAGATTGAGCAATTGGTAAATAAAAACAATTCATTTATGGCAGAAAATGCAAAATTGAGGCAAGAAATTGCCACCTATAAGGTAAGTTGCTAGCATTATCTAGCAATTACTCACCTTATTTATAGGTTGATAAAAAGGTGGTAGAGGCAAGAGCAGGTGCCAATTATTGGAGGATCAAAGCAGAGAAATTTTAGAAAAAGAGTGACTAATTAGAAATTGAAATAAAAACTGTTAAATACAATTTAGCTTCAGAATTGATCAAAAGGAGATTTGAGAAGATAGAGGGGAACAATGATAAAATATGGGAGTTGCATAAAAGGACACATAATGTTTACCAGGAACATAAGAGATTACATCTTATGATGCTTGAAAAGGAGGGGCTATGAGCTAAAGCAGGTGTTGAAGAAAAGGTGTTCAAAGAATATGATGATCTGATCAGTGAGAATGAGAGATTCAATGCTTTGTTAATAGAAGATTTAAGTTACTTTGATTAGCATCTGGACATGGCATTACCTAGTTTCTTTGACACTGAAGGGAACTTGCAAGAAAAGGATGATTGGAAGAAGGATATAATCTAGTTATTTCCATTAGTTCTTGAAAAGATAAACAATGAAGACAGAGTAATGGAGAACACACATACCTGTTTAGATAAAATCTTTATTCTGGAATCAGTCATGAGTAACATTATCTCTATAGATACTTATGCAACTTAAGAATACATAGACCACCTCTCTAAAGTAAACTTGTTCATTTCTAGAGCAGCATGAAGAGGTCAGGTGAAACAAGAATGAAATTTTGATGATTTGTGATATATAAGATGATGTATTACTTTTAGTAATAAGAATGGGCGAAGCACATTTGATAGGTACTACAACATGGAGAGGAGTATCTTGCCAGGCCTATGGTCACAGGTGCTCCACAAAGATTAATGGATCTAGATTCTAATCAAGTTGCTTATGCCCATAATCTATTTCTTAATTATGCTTAGTTATGAGAAGGTACAATTTGAGAATAGTTGTGTCATTTTAGGCTTGAAGCTTGTTCGCTTCCCATCTATATAAGGGAAACCAAGGCCATGAAAAATCATCGAAAAAATTTGTAGCAAGACAATTTATATACTCAATATTATTATTTCTAGTCATATATCAAGCATAAGATACAGAATGTCTATGATATTTTAATATTATAATGGGCAAGAATGATTTCATCTGTGGATATATTTATGGTGTTCTGATATTCTATAGATATTAAAGTTTAAGAGTTGCTTGACTATCTCCATCTTGGTTATTTCCAGTTATTTAAATCATTAGATTTATCAAGGCATATTTGTTGTCTTTGTGTGGTATATCTTGATTGGTTTCTATCAGAAGTTGATTTAAACCCTCCTAAATGGTTTACATTTATTGGTCTCTACTCTGAGTTAAAATCCTTTAAGTAAATCAATTTAGCTAGTTTCCTTCAAAGTATAATTAAACCCTTTCAAATAACTACAGTAATCTGGGAAAGTCAACTAGATTTTAAAGAAGAGTCTAACAACTAATAATCTTGCACATTTATATAAGGTGTAAACATTTAAAAGGTGTCGAATATTCAGAGTTAAGCCAAGTGGATCTGCAAATTATATAAATCTTGACCCTTTACTCAATAGCATTAGGCACTGGTCATGACTATTTTACAACAATCCTTTTACATTCCACAACTTTATTCACACATTTAAAAGCTCACATATTAGGAGTAAGAATAATTCACAGCCTCACATCTACTTCACACCCATATGCCATTGTGAAGGTCATACAAATCTACATTAATAGTTAAGGTATACCCACCTAGGTCTAGTAGAGCTTGAAGTGAAGGGGGCTTTAGGCATATTTGCCCTGTATCGTTAGCCAAAAGTGTCAAGAGAGCTTGGCAACCTCTTAAGGTTAAAAAACCTATGTTTTTGAGACCTAATAGACCTAATGCAGTGAGCAAAAGTCATCTACAATTCTTAGAGAGGCTATGAAGGTGATGTTTGTTGTGCTTCATTAGAATTGAACTCAGGCATGTGGTAGATGTTATCATATCAGTTTGTGGTAGTGAGCCACCTCTTCGCTTCAATCTTTCTTTCTCAGTGGACAGTGAGTCCTTAGGGTAGTGAGCCCTGTTGTAGTGAGCATTCTTTCTTTTGTGGGCAGTGAGCCTCTTGTAATTCAACATTGCTACTACTTTATATTGTGATCTAATCCTCATAGTGGTTTTTCCCTTTTAGGGTTTTCCACGTAAAAATTTGGTGTTCTCTTGTGCATGGTGTTGATGTGATTAAGTTTCTATTATCTATTTTTCATCTTTAATCTTCATAACAGATTAAGGGTTTAAGTGAACTGATGTGGATGTGATTATGTTTGTGAGGGTTTAAAATTTTTGATACAATTGATTCACCCCTCCTCTCAGTTGTCTTGTGCATTCAACAACACCATGGGTAGAGTCAACATATGTCTCATCCTTATCACCTCTAAGAGAGATTAATCTATATCACTAGGGTCAAGGACCTCATACTAATGACTTGTAGATTTTGTGGCCTCTCATGAAACTCAAGCTTAGTTTGTGTACAAAAATATGAAGAAAATGATACAATTAGTCCACATTCTATTGAAAAATCATTAAAAATGATAAATATAACATAAAATAAGATGGTCAAGACTAGAAAGAGTTAATCTTGCAATTTAGATAAAACCCATGAGTTAAATCCTCACCCTTGGATTGACCCCATGGGTCAGACTTGTGCATCTATTAGGTCAGATCCATGAGTCTCAACTTAGCCTAAAATGAACCTATCTATGTGTATATGACAAAATTCAAAACATAAATAATGAATATAACAATAAACTAAGATCTTATTTCACATTTAAACATAACCTCAAGATTGAGATAAGGAATGCAAACAAAAGATGAAAATAAACAATGATTGTCACCAAAACAAACCTTGTTGCACCATGTGGACTTGCTCAAGATGATTGTTGTTGATGGAGAAGTTGAATGTGGTTGCTCTTCAAACCTAAAACATGCCTTTCCTTTCCACTTGATGATGAAATAGATTATGGAATGAGGAATTTATAGATTTTTGGATGGAGGTGTGAATGGTGTAGATTGAATCTTAGATTGGATGGATGAGATTGATTCACTATCAATGGAGAATGAGAAGCCAACAATGGGCATGCTTTCATTGGTGCACATGGATTGAGGAGGATGGATGGTGGAGATATCCTTGGATAGAGTGAAGGGTGAAGACTAAAAGGTATTTAAATTTGGAAACTTGTGCAAGCTCTCAAACATGTGTGAGAAGAATCACGGGGATGTGTGATTATGACAAGTGAGAGGTCTCACACATTTGTGAGGAAAATGGGGAAGTGTGAGTTTGACTTTGTTTATTTTAAACAAAGTGTGGAGGTATGTACAAGTGGTTAATTAGTTGAGTAAACATGATTTGTTTATTCAACTAATAATGTGAGGAGATATTTCAGATAAATTAAATAAATGTGATTTATTTATTTGATTTTTGGGGGAATGATGAGGGATTTCTTGATTTAACTAAATAAATGTGAATTCGCTTAATTAAGGCTAGAAGATTAGAAGGCTAAATTGATTAATTAATTAAATAATTATACATAATTTATTTAATTAATGTTAGAAGGATGATGAGATTGGTCAATTAAATAAGTAATTCATTTAAATAACATTAAAAGGGGAGATGTGGGATAAATCAGGTGATGTTAGGACATGGTCAGATCTAGGTGTCTATAATATGAATTGTACAAAAAACTAAACATTTTTAAAAATTTAAAAATTTCACAAAAGATGGAAATTTTAGGTCACAAAGTCAACTCGTTGCATCTTGAAGCTCATCCCACTCAATGCAAGCATGTACATAATCACCTCATGTGGAAACAATACAACTCCTCTACACCAAATGTTAAAACACAAAGATAGCTTTGATCTCTGAAAAGTATTATGTCTATGGATGCACATGAAAATGAAAGTAACCTTTTTCTATTAATCCCCTACATATAGCCAAGTGGAACCTTGAACTCACACACCATGAGTCCTACAACCTTGATTTTGAAAACTATACTAATCATATGGGTGATGATACACATTATAGATAGTGCATATGACCTCATTTTTTTCACCCCTTTTCACATGTTGTGTATTTATTAATGTCCTTGTTTTATGTTGATGACATTTTTGACCTATGACACCTACTGAGGGCCAAATTTCTTATGACACTTATCCATTCACCTTAACACGCCTTGATACCACACATTCTAATTTTCATTGATTCTATCATTGTGCCATGTGACTTGAGCATTTAATGAAAAATTAACTATAGAACTTAAGAATGACACTTGATTGAACTAAGCACAATTTTACATGTTCCTTCATGATCACATCATTACCTATGTAAGCGAACATGCTTAGATATTGACACAATTTCCTATTATTTATTATCATATAATGCTTATCTATCCATCGAGGGTCATTCTACCTTTTTAATTAAGTGAGTATACATCATTTATAATCTTGCTTATGCCCACTATACTCTTTGTGCATAATCACATTATCCTACCATGTGGTGGTAATCACTTTGACGTGCACTCTCATGATCACATTTTATACCGTAATGCTCACATGAACTAACCATATTCTAAGACTCATCTTATCACATTAAGGGTCATCATTCATTATGCATTCTTTATCACATTGTGTGCTCACATGTCCTAACCATGTTCTAGGAATACTAGGGACACCTACTCTACCAATTACATGGTAATCTTTGATATGCCATGTATCAAGAACTCTAATATCACTAGGGTCTTATTGCCCCACCTAACCAGTGTGTGCTTGAGTTCTTGGATGCCACATTGGGGACACATGCTTAGACTAGTGTCTTATGTACTTACATATGTTTCTATACATTAAGGGTTGTATTACCATTCTTCATTTGCCTATAATGAGGGCAAAGTAATACTTCTTGATGACCATATCTAACCCATGTACTTGCCATGCTTATTATTTGAAATTTTTTACTTACTTGTTACATCATATATTTCTTATAGTTATTACTTTACATGGTTTTCATGCTTACATGCTAAGCTTACATTTATATTTCATGTTCTATTTTTTCCTCTCCTCCAATTCTTTACATCCAATGGGTGCAATCAATTGATAGGGCCTATTCTATCACTAGCACTCCTATGTTGTGGTTGTAGATAATTGCAAGTGTGTTGATGGGTGTTTTTGCATGAAACAACTTAGATAAAATACTAAGTATCTTATCTCTCATGAAAGGAATCAAATCCCAAAGAAATGGAAAATGCCTACCCCAAGGTCTCTCCTAGTCAAGTCTTAGCCTTCACAAGATAATTTAGTTGTTCAATGTTCTTTGTTGTTCCAATCAAGGGGCCTTACATTTATGAATCAAGAAAATGGGTTTTGGAATGATATACTTCAAAAAATATGAAAACTTAAAACAATTTTCAGATCATAAATATGATACAAACTTTATCATCAATTTTGGCCAATGTGGTTACTATTTTTTTCTAACCTAAACTAATATGTTTTCAAAAAATAATTCAAAAGGGAAGATAGAATGAGTTCATAAATTCCTAAAGATAGCTACAAGAATGATCAAGTAACTTAGATAGTTAGATCTCAAATATAAACTAATCCCTACTTAATTAGATAATTCACAATGATACAAAGATAGTATAATCTTCAGAGGAAATAAAGATTTTCAAACTATGGAAAATTTCATCAAACACCCAATAAATGGTGTAGTTTAATTAAACTTCCACAATTAAACTAAAATAAAATGTATGTTTACACTAACCATGCACAGTAACTTACAATAAGTAATTTACCAATGGTATGAATAAGAGATCCATCAAATATCAGAGATAATTGATCACAGCTGCAATTGAACTTTATCTAACATGTGAAAATGAACCATGAAATCAAAATTTGTCTTGGAGTCTAAAATGTCAATGCAAAATAAAAATCTTTAACTCTATAGGCCTCAAACTACCTACACAACACTAATTCCAACCTACACTATACCCAGTGATATCCTGTTGAAACATAAATGAAAAGAAAATCAAATAAACTAAGAAGGAGAAAGAGGGACAAACACAAAAGGAAGTAATACAAAAATTTCATGCAACTATATGATAGATTCACTTCAAAGAACCTGCAAAAAGAGAGAAAAAAGTGGTGGGGCTTCTTGGGGACTTGCCTCAGTCAAGTCCTAATGTTGTTATTTCTACCTTCATGAGAAACAATAGAGGATATAGCATAGAAATTGAAAGGAAATGTGTGTTTTCTTATCCTAATTGTACCTAGGAAGGTAAGAACAACAAGCAGACAATCAAAAATGAGGACGGAGGCTGGCAACTTTGCAAAATGGAACGTGTCCAGAAGCAATTTATTCTAGCAAAGATTCCAACCTAATTTCTTTTCTAGATTTGCATTATGGCCTTGGTTTCTTCCCAGCCATGGGGAAATCATTTTGGACCTCTTTCTTTTCCTGTATATTCCTCATTACCTCAAGGATCAAGAAAGCATTTTCTAAATTTTAGTGGAGAGGACTCTCAAGATGCTAAAAATCACATTCTTGTGTTTACGGTTGCATGCAAAATTTTGGGGGTAAGTAAAGAAGATATTTTTATTTGGTTGTTTATCAAATCTCTTATTGGGCTTGCAGCAAAATGGTTGCATCATTTAGAAGATAAATGTATTACTGGTTGGGATTCATTGAAAAAGAAATTTTTGGGAAGATATAAAGGCACTGTTGATGAAGTTGCTCTGCTATGTCAATTCTTCAACATTCAAAAGAAAGAAGGTGAACCCATCAGAGATTTTGTGGATAAATTCAACCATCTGCTCAAAAAGATTCCTGTATCCATTCGATCGGGTAAGCAACTCCAGCTATGCACTTTTATTTCTGCATTGCATCCAAATGTTCAATTTGAGTTGAGGCAGTGGAATAAATGATGTTGAAATTGCACAACAAGAGGCTGTAAAAATAGAAGATGATTTAATTTTGAGTGGCCTATGGAAAGTGAATCAGATTGCAGATAATTTGATTCATGAATCTATGAGGATGCCTATAGGTTTCCATAATATTCAACCTCCTTCTGTTGAAATTTGCTAATCTCACTATTTTTTATTTAAAGCACTTTGGTAGAGATAGGGAAAGTGTTGTGAAAATGAAATCTCATGTGAACAATAGAATGGAAGTTTATTATCTACATAGTGAGGGAAATAATGAGGTATTTGTAAGTCCCCCATACAATGTAGAAGGTGAACAATCCCCCCGTGGTGTAAATGGTAGAGAAGGTCATGCAAATTACATTGTTTTAGCTCCCTTGTCTACTACAAATATAGAATCATTTACTTTTTCAAGAAATGAGGAGCAACATGAGGTTACACGACATGAAGATAAAGTGATGAATGCCTTTTCTACAGTGTGCATGTGAGTTGAACATGAAATCTTCGCACCTCTAGAGTCAAATAATATAGAGGCATGGTTGCAAGAAGAAGACATGAATGCTAAATTTTTTAAACGAGATTTGAAAGTCACTCGTGTCTCCCATGATAAGAAAGAAGCATTTGATAAAGTGGACAAAGAAGACCTGATAGGAGAATGAATGAATTGCATTCCCAATCTACTTTTTCTCTCGGTGATGACTTTTCTTATGCAAGAGGAGAAGAAGTTCTTGATCCCATGCTTATGGAATGTGATTCATCATACAATGTACAGAAAGAATGCTTCATTCCTGATATTCTCTCTCCAAGTTCCGGTGTTGATAATGAAGTTATAATCAATACACAGCCAAAGTATGTGGCTTTCAAGTTTCATGAAAAAGACAATAAAGAAGAAGTATTGTAGCCAAAGGTAAGTGAAGAATCCATCTTTGAGTCATTTTTCTTTGAAGATGCAATTATGCCTTTTGACAATGATTCATCAAATGAAGCCTGTGTTAGAAATATGTGCAATAATTTTGATGAGGAGAATGATAGAGTGGGCCATATAATACGTGACTGAGTTTCAACATGAAAATAGAATATTGTTTCTATTGAAGGTGATTTTTAGCCACATGAAAATATTGTTTATAATATAGATTTTTAGCCTCATCTACTTCTCATTTCGCATGAGACATGCATGGCTGATGCTAAGTGTTCCAATGATTCAAATGGTTCTTCTCAAGCATGGGATATCAATTTGCCTATTGAGAGGGATGATCATAAGCAAGAATGTGTTGGTCCAAAATATTTAAATAATACAATCACTTCTACACATAGCACTAATGAAAGGTTTTTTGCTCAATGTGTGGGTTGTCCAATCTGAGGGCAGGTTTCTCAATGCTTACAAAATCAAGTGCATTCTAACATTATACATGAAGTCATTCAGATAGATGTTGGTAATTATGTACTGGGTAATACAGATATGAGTCGTCCATTTGAAGAAGCATATAATGAAGAATGGCTTTTTGAAGTCACATTCAGGAACTCTTTATGTGATGCCATTCTTATTAGTTTAATCACGGTGGTCACAAGTTGGCAGTTGTTGGTGTGCAAGTTCTTCATTCATCAACCATTATTTTGCAGAGGCTGCTATTTCTCCCATCCTGTTAGTAGATTTACATGATTATTCTGGAGTCCCTGGAGCTAGGATCTTCCTGCCATGTACATATTAGGAGTTTTTCTTGTGCTGGTAGTCTAGTTTCCTTTCCTGTTTGCCTCACTACAACAAAATAGGCAATTAGTGCCTAAAATAGCACAAGAATTTAGTGCATTTGAGTGCATGAATTGGACACTTCTGCCAGTGCAAAACTTGGCGCCCAATAGCATCTCACTATTGTGCCAGGTTTAGCGTCGATTTTAACGTCAGATTTAGTGTCGGGTTTAGTGCCAGAATTTTGTGCCAAGATTAACACAAGATTTAGCGTTGGATTTTGTTGCTTCCAGTTTGGTTTCTAATTTTGCTTATGGTTTTGCTTCTTGTGTTGCTTCCAAGTTTGCTTCCAGTTTTACTTCTAGTTTTGCTTCCGATTTTGCTTCCAGGTTGGCTTCCGCTTTTGCTTCTAGTTTTGCTCCTTCTTTTGCTTCTGGTTTCGCTTCTAGTTTTTCTTCCAGGTTTGCTTCCAATTTTGCTTCTAGTTTTGCTTATGGTTTTGCTTCCAGTTTTGCTTCCATTTTTACTTCTAGTTTTGCTTCTAGTTTTACTTCCACTTTTGCTTCCAGTTTTGCTTCTAGTTTTGCTTCTAGTTTCTCTTCCAGTTTTGCTTCTAGGTTTGCTTCCAATTTTTCTTCCAATTTTGCTTCCATTTTTGTTTCCAGTTTTGGTTCTAGTTTTGCTTCAAGTTTTGCTTCGAGTTTTGCTTCCAATTTCGCTTCTAGTTTTGCTTCTAGTTTTACTTCTGATTTTGCATCCAGGTTTGCTTCCAATTTTGCTTCTGGTTTTACTTCCAGTTTTGCTTCCAGGTTTGCTTCCAATTTTGCTTCTAGTTTTGCTTCCACTTTTGCTTCCCATTTTGCTTCTGGTTTTGCTTCCAATTTTGCTTCTAGTTTTTCTTCTGATTTTACTTCTAGTTTGGCTTCCAATTTTGTGTCTAATTTTGCTTCCACTGTTGCTTCCAATTTTGCTTCCATTTTTGTGTCTTTTGTTGCTTCTAAAAATGCTTATTGTTTTGCTTACATTTATTAATTTAATATATTTTATTTCAATTTAATTAGTTAAATATATCATGCCTCTTAAATAACTCATATGATTATAAGGTAAGTAATTTAATTATTTAACTCATATGATTAAATAACAAGATAATTATTATAACATGATCATCATCATCTATAATTAAAACAAGTGAGTCAAATATCTATAGTTTAATTGAATTTGACAACATCCATCCTGAGCAATAAATTAAAATCATCATACGTAATAAATATCCATCCAAAAATCATTGACCACTTTCAATATATATAAATTGACAACTCAATACGGATAAGATCATCATCATATATAACTAAAACAAGTGAAAGTTAAATATGCCAGTAGATCAATAACATATCTAAATGATACATGTACAAATGATATAAGTAAAAATAATAAATTACGTAACTCAAAATGATACAAGTCAAGATGATACATGTCCAAATGATATAAGTCAAAATGATACATAAATTTATGATACAAGTCATTAATATGGCATTGCAGGCTGTGAAAATGATGCATATGATAGCTAACAATTATGAAAAGAGGCATCATAACGATATATCAATAATGATCCATGATGCAGTCTATATGATCATGAATGTCATTGGCTACTACGAGCAACTGCCTCATCATCATCATCACCATCATCATCGTCATCGTCATCGTCATCGTCATCGGCCTCAATGTCTTTTGTATCTGCGTCATCATCATCCTCTGCCATGTGATCTGTACCAAAACCAACATAATCCGGATCTCTATCAAGAGGATCATCTTGATCTTCTGGAAGACCTGTGTTCTGCAAAAAAAAACATTTAAAATGAAAAGTTATTATTTATTTCATGCAATAATTTATTTTTTTGTTATATATCTAATATTACAACATATGAAACAAAACCATAATCATATTACATCATATCAAAGTGCACATACCATAATAAAATTTCAAAAAAGTTACAGCTAATATGTCATTCCAATGATGTAAAACATGCAATAATTCTAATAAACGTTAGTAAAGATCATAAAAAAAATTGTTATAAATTTAACTATCAACTATAAATTCTATTACATAACCTTAAGTGCTACAAATTGCTTGGTTGAAAGCTCCCATTTTGACATAGGTGGGGAGGATGGTGGCAAAGGTTGTGGAATTTGGCTTTACACCAGCTAATTGCATTTACTTTAAAATTTTTGAAGCCTTTTCAACAAATCCATTTTGTGCATATCCTGCAGTCATTGCAATCCATGAGACCACATATCTTTGAGGCATTCTATCAAACAGTTCCCATGCCTTGTCTATGCTTCCACATTTTGCATACATGTCTAACAGGGTAATTACAACTACAACATCTGACAAAATTCCTCTATCCTTTATGTATTGATGGATGTCCATACCCTATTCCAAAGCTCTCATTTTGACACAAGTAGGGAGGATGTTGGCAAATGTTGTGGAATTTGGCTTTACACCAGCTAATTGCATTTGCTTTAAAATTTTTGAAGCCTTTTCAACAAATCCATTTTGTGCATATCCTACAGTCATTACAGTCCATGAGACCACATTTCTTTAAGGCATTATGTCAAACAATTCACGTGCCTTGTCTATGCTTCCACATTTTGCATACATGTCTAATAGGGTAGTTGCAACTACAACATCTGACAAAATTCCTCTATCCTTTATGTATTGATGGATGTCCATACCCTATTCCAAAGCTCCCATTTTGACACAGGTAGGGAGGATGTTGACAAAGGTTGTGGAATTTATCTTTACACCAGCCAATTGCATTTTCTTTAAAATTTTTGAAGCCTTTTCAACAAATCCATTTTGTGCATATCCTACAGTCATTGCAGTCCATGAGACCACATTTCTTTGAGGCATTCTATCAAACAGTTCAGTGCCTTGTCAATGCTTCTACATTTTGCATACATGTCTAATAGGGCAGTTGCAACTATAACATCTGACAAAATTCCTCTATACTATGTATTAATGGATGTCCATACCCTATTCCAAAACTCCCATTTTGACACAAGTAGGGAGGGTGGTGGCAAAGGTTGTGGGATTTGGTTTTCAAATAACTCATATTCACAGAGTCATGGTTTTAGGTCACATATGTTATGGTAACAACAAGGGTTTCCAACTATGGTTATGATAGCTAAGACTGCCCTCATTTGTGACTGTAACAAGGTTCTTGGACAACACTATCTTGCTCTTCACACTGGGTACTATATAGGCCAAGATTGGGTTGAAGAAATCACTTGATGGTTACCTATATAGTGATACCACACCCTAATACCTCATGCATTCTAAATAGCTTGAGATTTAAACAATACACAACCAAGATGAAATTGTATCACTATACCACACTTAACTATGACGGTCCTTTCTTGACAACAATTTGTAATCTTTAGACTATTGGGATACTTGCCATAAATAAATATTAGGTCAATGACACTGTTAGGTCTCAAAAATGCAGGTTACAAATCCTAAGAGGATGCCATGCTCTATGCTTAGATTTGCAATGTTTTTGAACTAACGAAATGAAGTTAACCTATAGGGTTGATGACTCCCTGCACTTCAGGTTCTACTAGACCTAGGCGGGTGCACCTTACTAATGAAGCAGATTAAATGGATGTGTGATCTTGGTTTAGTGATGGATCTACCCATAGTGGAAAATGGTGTGGAATAGATGATTACTTGTTGCCTACTTTTTACTTCTAATGTCTGAACAGTGATTAAAAATGGTATGGTTCTAATTTGGTATAAATTGTATAAGCAATATCAAGGAAAAACTAATGGATATGTTCAACTAATGAAAATGAGTAAGACTAGTGCCTAAATCTATTGGACTATTTGAGTCAGTGAATGGAAACAGATGTATGTGATTGGTAAGCTTATCTCCTAGCTTAACTCTAACAGTTAGGCACTTTGGATATTTACACCTTGTGCAAATGTGCAGGTTTGTATGTGACAGTTCTCTTCTTATATAATCCCAATCATATTCCCTTGAATTACTATGAAATTATGAAAGGAATTTAATTCTTGAGTTGATGGAAACCAATCACAATAACTTCTTCAAAAGGATTTAATCTTTGACAAGAACCAATTAAAGTCAATTATTAGAAAGGATTTTTAATTCACATCAACTGGAAACCAATCAAAGGCCTTCACACAGTGACAACAAATATGCCCTGACAAATGTAAATCTAAATAATTCAATAGAACCACTTTGGAGACAACACAATGACATATAATCATGAAAATTAACACAATTGTTGAACACCAGAAATAAATCACCATGTAGAAATATTCTTCTCCATTATGTTTTTTAGAAAATAAACATGTGTAACTAAAATTCTTTAATTAAAATAGAACTGACAATATATCTTCTTTCTATATGCAATATATACAGCCTTCTTCAAATTAAAGAGAGATACCTATCAATCGATGATCTTATGACCATCATATGTTTTAACTTTTATATCAATATTAGTGAAGAGACCATATCTCTTCATAGTGTCTTTTGAGAACTATCAAAATTATGAAAATAAACAAATACATTTAATACTAAGCCTTGCTAAGCCATAAGTAGATTTGAGCGATACGATCCAAATATTTCTGGCTCAAGTGTGTCTCTGCATACTCAATGGCATCCCTAATGTCCACCTCTATTGAAACCATCTTCTCCAAATGCGAGCAAGCTTCCTTGGATGCCGAATCTTCATGTTTTACAATTTCTAGGGCCTCATCTAATATTCCCTAACACTCCTTGACCCATTCATCCTTGCTCTTCAAATCTTTGTCATTCTTGAGTAACATAGGTACACCTATCTGAGAAGTCTCCATGCATTCATTTACTTCATCTTAGAGCCTGTCATGGTACTTCTTATGCTACTTAATAAGATTGTCTGCATCAAATGTGCTTGCACTATCAGAGGTGTGTTTACCCTATATTTCATGTAACTTATCATGTATTCTGTTATTTAGTCATTCATGTTCTTGAATGACCTTTTGGTTTTCAGAGAAAATATCCCATAATTTAGTCATCCATTGCATCAGATGAGCATGCCTATTATGCAGGACTATAGTGAGTGTATCTATTTTGACCTGTGCCATTTGATCTTTTGAGGGTGATTGGACTTGTTGTGAGCTTTCTGCCTGTGTAATCATTTTAAGAGGGACTGAATCCTTTAAGAAATCATTTTCTTTTTTCAACCTTTCCTAGCTCATTTTATAGGTATCCCTCTCCTTTATCAATGGTTGAATCTAAGCTTTATTTAGTTTTGCCACATTTACTCCAAGTTCTACTGTAACGACTGGATCAGTTTCTCCAGCTCTCAATGTCATAACATGGCCAAAAGCTTTTTCAGTGTCAATGACAGCAAGCTTTTTGTTTGGTGGGTATAGAGCCCATATCATGAGGGAGTTCTCAACGGGATTGTATATTGTTCCAGTATATACTTCAACAACCCCTTCAGAACTAAGCTTGTGTTTTGTATCATTATTGTGGAGAAAACTATCAAAAACAAGTGTTGAATTCAAATCAAGACCTGGGAAGATTATTACACCAGATTCTCTGAGCAACTCCCTTCCTTTCTCAGGAGTCATATCTTCCATCATCTCCTTTTCAACTTCTACTTTTAAAGCATTCATTAACTGCATCTGGTTGTCTGGTGTAACATCTGAGATTGATTCTCTAATAGCCTTCCCCTTGTGTTTGTACAAAAAGGATCTAGACTTAAGGGTATGAATAAACTAGTCATCTGAAATAAAAGATTTATATGCAACCTATCTAGCATCATTATCCCATGTTTCTTCAATTTCCAATCCTCTTTCTGGGGGTTGGTATGGTTCAATTCTACATTTTGAAATTGTATCAGAAAAGTCATGGGGTTTAGAGGCCACAGACCCTTCACTGTTAGAGGAAAACACTTCAATTTCTTGTGCTTCCCTTCTTCTTTCCCTTATTTTCTGATTATATTCATCAATGGCTATTTCAGCATCTGCTTCTTCCAAATTTCTGATTACATCATCATGAGGGAAAGGTACATGAGTATATCCACTCAGTTTTTGCTTCTTCTTAGCATAATTAATAAAGCCCTCCGGGTCAAAAAAATTTCTCTGTATTGCTTTCCTAAGATTAAAATGAGACAATTTATCAAGAATGAGATCATAACCTTCTCTAGCTAACACAGTAAAGTCACCAAAACATAAGGTGCTTGGCATAAAAGACTATTTATCATATGCACTGAGATTCATCATATTTGAGTAGTCAAGCTATCTGACTATTTCCAAGTATGCCACCCTATCTGGTACAATTTTTGGCAAAAGAAAAGGGGTATCCTCAAACCCGTATACTCTGATCATTGTGCAATCATGAAAACAATACCAATCCCCCCAATTGTGGTTTATAGTAGGTGGCCCATCAAAATCCTTGGGTCTCAAAAACCTTTTAATTTCTTCTGACAAAGTGTAACTGCATGGGTAGCCATAACATCTGTACAGGGTTTTTACAAAGAATTCTTCAAAGTCAACATAACTAGAATTCACAAACCTGTTGTCCCATATTGAGGTCCATAATTGTGGGGGCAACGATTGACCATCTTTATCAATTTGTGAAATTTTCAATTGCTCTAGCCATAGATTCAATTCTTATCCAAAATAAAAAACCATATGCATGAGAATAGAATAGTGTCTGAAGCTGACTATGGGGGAACTATTCTTTAAGGCCTTTAGACCTGAGTCTATTTCCTTAAAAATAAAAGTAGCATAGTCAAATGTCCTAGCGTGATGGCACTGGATATCCACAAAGATAACCATGGGCACTATGGACATAAATTTTGGAACTTCGGTTCCCAACACCTACCCCACTGAGTAATATGTGTATCTCAGGTAAGGTTCGAACAACCGACATGAAATGGTGGTTCATCCCCTTCTTCAAATGGCACTAGATTCCCCTCCTTCTGTGGCCTATGTAATGGAAGTCTCCAGCCCTTATATGTGGTATCCAATCTAAAATATTCCTTTTCTAGGGCTTCATGTATGATAGGGGTGTTATATGTGTCATTTAAATCAAAAACTTCACAAATTGCATTTTTAGATATATGAAACAAGGGCTTTCCCTATAGATTGCATATGGCCTTTTGGTCAAGATCATAATGGTATGCTAGTAGTTTCAAAAGGTCTATATTGACAAAAACATATGTGACTATTAATTTCCCTAAATTAAGTTGCCAAGAGTTACAGACGGGTTCCATCCTATGTCTCCTATGATAGTGGAACATGAATAATTCATACCCTCGGATAGGAGTCCATATATTTCTGACATATTTGTATTTATCTTTGAGTTTTTCCACATTTGCCTGCACTTCTTCTGGCCTTGGGTCCAGAATCGGGCAATTGGTCCACAAGATCTTGGTTTAGTTTCCTTTCTGGTGTTTTCTCTCCCTTCTTTGTTTCAATTTTCTATTGTTTGCCCTTGGTTTGGCTCTTTTCAGTGTGTTTCCTTTTCTTTGTTTCAGAGGAGCCTTCCATTTTATACCAGAACTTGACTGTATCAAAGAAAGTTCAAGGACTTACCTATATATGCTCCGAACAAATCTCCTGATTCCCCAGTGAATTCCTTCTTCTCTGTCTGCAACCCTTTTGTTGATTTTAGTGGGGATCAGAATGGCTTTTACAACATTATGTTCAATCAGCCATTAATGGCTGCCACCAGAATTGAATGCAGGGAATTCATGAATTTCAAAATGTTAGGGCGATGATCTTTTTATCATATCAATGAGACCATTTTATTCTTTCACTGATTTTCATATTGTTTTGGTGCCATTTTCTTTCATATGCTTCTGGTTGGTCGCCAAGGGTGCGTTGGTGTCTCCACGAAATACTCTTTTCATAGAGTTATGAACCCTTTATTGCCATTTCAGGGAGATATTGTAATTTTCATCCCAATGTCATTTTGATCAAGTGTGGCGAATGTTCTCCTTGGCATTGGTGAGTGTTTCTCCGATACATAGGGGTTACCTCATCTTTATCGGCATGACAATCTCCATCGTCAAGAGAATATGATAGTCTCCCAATAGGTTAGGTCTTCCCAATGATCTTATCTCCATCACTCATTTTTATTAGAACATATCAGTGAGAGTCTTACCGAAAGCCTTTTGTCTCTTGTGTCAAGGTGACTTTTGTGGTCGGGAAAGCTTAAGGATTTCATTTCGATTGTATATATGTCATGCCGATAGTCTTAATATTATGCGTTGGGGAGAGATTGTTTTCTTCCTGGCGATGAGCCATTGGTCGGTGTGACTTAAAGGCTCGGTGTAACTTTAGGATTTCACTCTGATTGTTCTACTCACACCGATGAGTATGCATTGATGATACATATAGAATGTCTCCCCGATCTTTTGACATATGAAATTTTGATCATTTGGACATCAATCATCTCTCACCGATTATCACATTATACTTCAAGAATGTATTTTGCTATTCAGGGTGAGTTACTTAAGGTCTTGCTGATATAGATTACTTAGTATCAGAATTAGGCTGTGGTTAGAGAGCTAGGTATATTCATGAGATTGTTTATGTGCAGATTCTGAAATGGATCTTATCACATAAATTTTTGGTGGTGCGTTTTGAAAATGAGGGACATTAGTCACATTATGTGGAGACTTGGTGAATTCTTAGCAGATGAATAATGTGAAATTTTTTAGTTCCAACAGACACAAGGCTTTTAAACAAAAACCATAATCCTAGTTATGTACTATTATGATAGTTATGATTGTCCTCCATCGTTTCATTGTGCATTTGAAACTTGAGATGAGGATTGGGGAGGTCTCCATTTGTAAAAACATGGAAAATACTCATGGCAAGATCTTTAAAATAGGCATATTCAACTTCAGGCATTTCTACAAACCCTAGGAAGGTGGATGTAAACTTAGTGACTTTAATTACCACCACAAAGACTATCCCCTTTGTGACTATGACAAGGTAACATTGTCATGCTCTTTATGACAATCCCTTCTCCATTGGGTGATGGCCTAATAACATTTATCTCCTTTGTGATTTCAATGCCTCTCTAATGCACTATCATAGGAGTCTTGATAGTCCTTATGTATTAGTGAAGAAGGCTTCCAACAAATTAGAAAGGAGGGCTTAAGATTACATACAAAGTCCTAGTCTTCATACCCTAGTCACATATCACCCCTCTAAGAAGACCTCAAGACAATTGCCCTTTAATATAGGAAGTCAATGCAGTTTTAAAAGATAAAGTGCAAGAGGCCAAAGCACAAGAAAACTTAAGGCCTTAAGAGGTTTAAAGGAATAAAATTATAGGCTTGCAGTCTCAACTTAAAACCCTAACCCTAGGTGGGTACCACCAGAACCCTTTAACTTGGCACTACAAAACCTTGTCCAATCTAATCGTGGGAAGCTGAAATCAAGCATGTACACTCACATATGATAGATAAGTATGCCTACCAAGTGGTTTGACATAAAAATGAATAGGTTTCAAATTATAACCCTTCAAAGTAGGCCACTGAAGTATATTGTACAGGTGTATTTCTGAGTGCTGCAGTCAAATTTTTCATCATGGGAACCTAATTTTTTTACAAAAAATGGTAGGAAATTTTAGGTTCCAACAAGTCCATTAGTTAGAGGTAGGCAAACAAGGGTTTTCTATTCATTATTAACCTGTTAAAATTAAGCATATGAGATAGCACGGCACACACAAAATGTTGTGGATAATGACCACAAGATTAGGTTAATTGCGACCACTTTTTGTAAACAAGCACAAGACTAGTATACTCATTATGATCCTAATGGAACCAAAAAGGGTCCCCAAAGATATAAGAGTAATCATTTGTCATCTAAGAGAAATCTTACATTTAAGGGTGCTAGGGCCAACAGAGAAGCACTTTAGAACTCATCCTACACATCAATAAACAACTCAACACAAGAAATTCAAATTGACATATTAACAAAACAATATCCAACTAAGTTATTGAAAGTCAACTTGTTAGGTCTCAAAAATGCAATTTGCTAATCCTAAGAGGATGTCAGGCTCTATGCTTAGATTCACAACGTTTTTGAACGAACTTGACAAAATCAACCTTCAAGGTTTAATGATTTCCTACACTTTAGGTCCTGCCACACCTAGGTGGGTAAACCTTGGAAACTAAAGCAGATTGAATGCAACTATTTTTACTAAGTAAATTGATCTACCTATAGTGGCAAATGGTGTAGAATAGATGAGAGCTTGCTAACTAATTTTATATCTAATGAATGGTTGGTATAAGCAATATCAAGGTGAATTTTATGATTGTGTAAATAAAAGGGTTTAAATAATAAATTGAAATAAGACCAGTGCCTTGTTGGGTAAACAGAGTCAAATGAAGGACTAAGACTAGTGGATTATAGTGGATAATAATTCTAATTGTTTGGCACAATATTTAGTTTATAACTTGTATAGACGTGCAAGGAAATCACTGACAAACTCTTCTTAATAATCCAACCAATATAATAAGATATCTTGTAATTCACCATAATGCAATTTAATCCTTTCTTGAAGGAACCAATTGAATGAAATATGCAAGAATAACAGATAATATTAACTTGGAGACAGAATAGCAATCCTAATTATATGGTTCTTCTTAGTAATCCAAACTAACACTTCCAAGTTACTGTGATTGATCAGAAGGATTTTAATTCCTCTAATGGAAACCAATTTATTCAATCACACAGATACAACAAATGTGCATTGACAAATTAACTATATACTTGATATATTAATTTAAATAACAAGGAAATACTAAAATGGAGACAACCACACAATTCAATAATCTTAACAAACAATTGATGCTGGAATAGAACCACTAAATCAGAGAACTTCAATTTACTTCTTCAATAATAAATTTGCAACATGGTCTTTGAGAAACATTGTAAATTATAAGTATATATTCTACTGCTAATTCTCCTATGTGTTTCATTTGATTTCATCTTTATATATACGCTATGCATTTGTTAGGGTTGTGACCCTTTGGACAACCACTCGATGCAACTCTTCACTTAATTAATTGTCTTCAATAGATTAAAACATCTTAATTTTAACCTTCTTTCTCTTTGAAATGTTCTGTAATCTCTATTTGAGGATAACAGTATTCTAAATTTGCACCGGATGCATTTGTATATGTCTATTTCACTTTTTTAGTAGATAACATGGGACAATTGCCCTTTAATATCAGATTCATTTTCGGCTAACTATGGGACTTGTATATGCAAGTTTTATCGTTCTGTATCTCATATACATATGCATATGTGGTTGGCCTCTATATTGTGTTGAAATTTCATTCCTTTCAATCTTTGTATATACATTTGGGACATATATACAAGATGCAGACTCCATCGAGTCTATAAAACAAACTAGAATTAATTACATATCTAGTCATGTATACTCTTGCCTGCATCTTTTCTTGTATATTGGCCTTGTATATCGAAGATATACATTGTTATTATACAAGCCCAATGTGCAAGCGGAGGGACCCACCTTATTCCTCACTCGTATTCCATGTTACAACACTACTTGTATCCAACCTTCATATACAATGCCTAATACATACAAACTCAATTGTATCTCCTTTCCGAATTGCTTTTATGAACCATAGTTCATTCATTTTCGGCTCCGCCATGTATATAAAGTGAAATGCATCTTTGGATATACATTAAAGTATGATGCATCCTTTATATTAAACTTTAACTTCCTTTGAGTTCTGTGTTGTATGTACACCGCAATGTATGTATCCAAAACATACAGCAATAAAAACGTATTTCATATCCCTTTCGGTTCCACGATGTATATTACCGTTGTATATCCTCTTGTATGTTTCCCTTTGCCAAACATATACACTTAATACATCCTATGGACTTAACCGATTATTCATCTAATCTCTGAACTCTGTCAGGTCTGACTTATATGTAAAGTGAAAGCGTTACAAATGCATACAAGTATAATAATGTAATAAACCCGCTAACTCTTTACTTATTCATACAATGACACCACATACAAACACCTTTGTATCACCTCTTCAGACTTATCAACATGACTTCCTTCATCATTATAAGAATAATGTTCTTCCCCGATCTCTCAAGTGTCATCGATATGGTTATCGGTGAGAGTCTCACCGATGAATGTTACTATCATTGTTATCGGGGTAATCTATGTCATTGGGACAACATATTTATGTTTACCTGATTGTAATCGTCTCCCCGATAGCCTATTATATCTTGGATCAGAAAGACTTTCATCATCATGAGAATAACTTCGGCCAGACTTGTAAACCTTGTTCCGATTCATTTGCTTTTGGCGATGGTTATACATATCAGCGTGACCTATACCGAAAACAACTCTTGTTATTTGCTCAGACATCAAAGTATCAAAGACTTATAAATCTTTCACTTCGATGTTCATCTCTTGCCAATGACCACTATTTCTTTTAATTCCATAAGATGCTTGGTGAGAGTTTTGCCGAAATACTCCATTTGTATGATCTATACCGTTAGGAGGGTTTTTGAAGTATTCTCTGATAGTCTTTAGATATATTGATTGGTGTGACTGGTAGCTTTCTTCCCGACGAAAGTCATCGGTATCATTTTCTCCATCGATGACTTTTAAAATCTTCCCTCTAATCTTTGTTTTCACGTCGATAGCCATTTCAACTGGTTTCTCATGGATCAGTATAGATAATATAAAGTCTTGCTGATATTAAGAAATTTAAGCCCTTTACATTGTTTTGTCATGGAATTTTTTATGGGATATATCAATTTCAATTCTGATTTTGGGCAAGATTTTTTATGATTTGGTCAGATATGGATGAGTAAGAATACAAGAAAATTTTAAATTTTCCTGTCCCAACAGTGGCTCTATCTGGGATGTATACTCCTTGTGAGTATAACAAGAATCTGGATCTCTTGGGGGAGTAGACCATGTGTTTTATTTGTTTGGGATGACAATTTTATGAGAATGGGAGATGGAAGTGATAATGATGGGGAATTGGGATGATCCCATACTACTGTACATGGAAAAGATTATATTTTTTTTATACAAATTCAGAGGACTGTCCATGTACTAGCATGTCCTAATCTCCTTTTCATTACCCTAAACTATTGTGCATGGAATAAAAATATTATGAGAATTATTAGAGAGTCATCCATGTACTAGCAACACTCAATCCTCTTTGTGCATGATTATGAAAAGAAATGTTTCAGATATTGCCCATGCATAGGCAATTCCTGCTCTTCTCTGGACATGTTTTGCAAATAGTAGGAATCATCACCTCCTTTGCCAGTTATAACAAAAGGACCTAACCATAAAGCTTCAAATTTTCTATGCTTTCCTTTGTCCTGGCACCTAGCATTCCACATCAGTACTAAATCATTTATTTCAAACTTCCTATCTTTGGCCTTTTTGTCAAAGAGGTATTTCACTTGTGATTGTAACTTAATATTCTACCTTTGGGCTAGTCTCCTTGTTTCATCAAGTTCTGCAAGATGTTCTAATCTTTCATCCATTGGTTCAGGAATGTTTAAATCTTCATGAAGAATGAATTTGTAAACTGGCATGAGGTTTTCTAATGGTATTCTCGCTTGTGTTCCATATACTAGTTCAAAAAGAGATCTCCCAATTGTTCTTTTTACAGTAATCCCATCAGCCCATACATCCATTCTTAGCTTTGAATTCCATGCTTTCTTATTTCCCTCCAACATTCTTTTTATGATTTTCAGAAGGCTTTTGTTGCTGGATTCTGCCTGCCCGTTTGCTTGTGGGTGATAAGGGGCAGCATAGGACACGGTGATGCCATGTATACTATATAAATTTTTGAATTCATCAGACCTGAAACACATCCCATTGTCTATGATTAACCTTACTAGAGCGCCAAATCTGAATATAATATTTTCCATCAAAAAGTTAATCACTATTGGTGTTGGAAATAAGCCACACCCAGATCGATGATGGATTGGTCCAAGAGGGGCTAGTAGCTCAGTGGTAGAGCACTCCAGCAGCGTATGGAAGGTCCTAGGTTCAAGTTCTAACTGGTCCATGTCTCAACATGGTATCAGAGCCAAGCCTAGGCTAGGAGCCCCAAGCACACGAGAGGTGTGGCTTAAGGGGGGTGTTGGTGTTGGAAATAAGCGACACCCAGACTGACAATGGATTGGTCCAAGAGGGGCCAGTAGCTCAGTGGTAGAGCACTCCAGCAGCATATGGAAGGTCCTAGGTTTGAGTCCCAGCTGGTCCATGTCTCAACAATCACCACCTTACTTGTTGCTTGTTTGGTTGGGATAGCTTCTACCCATTTAGTGAAGTAATCTGTGCCCACTAAAATCCATTTGTGTCCACCACTTGACTTCTCCGCAATTTCTCCTATGAAATCAATAGCCCACTAATAGAATGGAGCCTCCACCTACATGGGTTTCAAGGGTAATGTTCCTTGATATTTCAACTTTCCTGAGAACTTCTGACATGCTTCACATTTCCTAGTGTAATGATATGAATCATTAAAAACTTTAGTCCAATATTATCCATCCCTCAAGATCTTGTGGGCTATAGTCTTTGCTGAGAAATGACCTCCACACATGCCCTCATGTAACTCTTTCATGATATGTTTTGATTGATGTTCATCTAGGCATAATAGTAGAATGCCATCCCTAATCTTCTAGTAAAGATCTCCATCAATAAATACATATTTTGAGGCTTGTAATTTAAGTGTTTTTCTTTTATTATCATCATACCCCTCAGGACATTTCATGTGCTTCATATAATATATAATGTTGGTATACCATGGAGTACACTCAATGCTAGAACTTGTATTATCAACATCACTAGCACTACATATCTGAGAAGCTTCAAGATTACTCTCAGCCATCAACCTAGCAAGACCTTGTCCTCTCACTAGTTTAGTAATCTAGATTTCAATATTGAACTCCTGAATTCTATTGATCTAGCTGCATCTTCTACATGTGACTTCAGTTTGGACCTATACATCCTTTACTGCAGCATTAGGCACATAGGCTATGATTTCAGCTCCCACCAAGTATGGCCTAAAAGTTTTAACTGCTTTTACTAATGCATATGCCTATTTCTCAACAATGTCATATTTCAACTCTGCATTCTAAAGGGATTTGCTGAAAAATGAGATAGGTTGTTCATATCCATCATTATTTTTCTGCAATAGCACTGCTGCAACTGTATGATAAGAGGAAAATGAAAATAGTTGAAATGGTTTACTGAAATTAGGGGATATCAGGACAGGAGCTTCTTTGATTGCTCTCTTAATAGTGGCAAATGCTTCTATTGTTTCTGTTGTCCATTTCACTTCTGAGTTCTTCTTTAGCATCCTTGATATGGGACAAATAATTTCTACAAAATTTGATATAAACCTCCTGACAAAGTTAATCTGGCCAAAAAATGACTGTATAGCTTTCACATTTTTAGGGATAGGGACTTGATCAATTGCTTTTACTCTCTCAAGATCTATTTTCACTCCATCTTTTGAGACTATGTGACCAATCAACTTCTTCTCTGTCACTACGAATGGTACTTCTTAGGATTCAATGAAATCCCATATTCTAGGGCTTTAATAAATATTTGCTCTAAATGTGCACAATGATCCTCATCCCTTTTTGAATATGTTGTCAAGTCATCTTGATATACTATCATGATTTTATTAATCAATTCAGCAAAGGCCACATCCATTGCTCTTTGGAATGTTGCTCCAGCATTAGTGAGTTTGAATGGCATCCTTAAATATACATATGTTCCCCATGGAGTGGTGAATGCAGTCTTAAATTGCTCTGATTCTTTGACTTTCACCTGATTATAACCTAAGAAGCCATCCATCATTGACAATAGTTCACATCTAGTAACCTTTTGTAATATAGCTTCCATATTGGGGAGAGGATAGTTGTCTTTAAGAGAAGACTTGTTTAAATTCCTGAAATCCACACATAGTCTAATATCACCATTCTTTTTCCTGATAGGTACCAAATTAGAAACCCAAGAGGAATGTTTGATGGGTTTAATGATAGCTCCATCCCTTAATTTTGTAAGTTCCTCTAGCATCTTAGGAGCTAATATAGGATTGATAGGCCTCTGTTTTTGCCTGAATGGTTTAGCATCTGGTTTTAGTGGTATTTCATTCTAAAATAGATCCTCTCTATATGCTTTTAAATCATCATATGATCAGGCAAATACATGCCTATACTTTCCAAGTAAGTTGATGATTCTGCTCCTGATTTTTGGGTTAAGATTTTTTCCAATATACACATTCTTTGGGGCTACTTGTGTCCCCAAATTAATCTCTTCAAGATCATTTTGTACCACTGGTGTGTCTTTCATTTTAAATCTATCATGTCCATCAAATGCCTTTTCTAATGCTATGAGTCCCTTAGGTATTTTATTTGTTTTCAACTGAACTATCCCTTGACCAAAAATTGTTTCCTTCCCATCATGTTCTTCTACAAATGCATTGAAATCAATCTCTTGATTTTCATAATAGTCAGTACAATGCAGGAAGTTGATTATATCAGCATCATTGTCAAATACTTGCCAATTATGTACATTATCTGGGATAGTGGGTTTGGTTTTGAACTCAATTTCTGTAATACCTCCCAATGTGACATCATCTCTTTTCAATGCAATATTTGCTAGAAAATCTACCATAATGTTTTTAGACCTATCAATCCAGTTGATTGAAAAGGCATCAAATAATTCAATATCATCCCAAACCACATTTCTGTATTGTCTCAACCTCTTGTTTTTTGACAGGTATTTCTCTCTCACTTGGGAAGTAACCAATTCAGAATCACCATTTACAGCTAACTTTTTTATTTTATGCTTGGTGGCTATGTTCAAACCAATGAGCAAAGCTTCGTACTCTACTACATTGTTTGTACATTCAAATGTTAATAGAAAAGAGTATTTGAAAGTTTTACCTCCTGGTGAAATAAATACTACTCTGGCCCCATTTCCTATTTTGCTGCATGCACCATCAAAATACATCTTCCATACATCATTTTCTTCTTTCTTAGATTCAATATGTATTGGATTAGTATTTTGCAATTCTGGTTGACTTTTCTCAACCTTGAAGGCTCCCAAATCTATATCACAAAAGAAATTTATTTGATGTTGATCCAAATGTTCTATGATATTTTCATACCTTGGCTCCCTGCACAGCTTAATTTCTTTACCTCCAACTGGTATTGTGGCATATGATAAGTCCAATTAGACATTTCCTCCTGCCATAGCAGCCCATTGTCTTGATAGAAGCATCCCATAATATGGTGGGATGTCAACCACAGTAATATCAATGTTATAAGTTGCTTCAGGGTATGAGGCAAGTTTTATCTCCACATCCCTCATAATACCAATGACTGGGATGGATCTATTATCCATTTCATAAAACCTACCAAATGTAGTATCAACCCACATTCCCAGTTCTTTCATAATTGCTATTGGCATAATGTTCATGGCAGCACTTGAATCAATCATGCAGTTTCTCACTATCATGTTTTTGATCAATAATGTAGTGTAGAAAGGGTCCACTTGTGAGGGATTCTTTGTCAATGTATCACCTAGGTATAGCTCAAGCATTTGGAATGTTTCTTGATAAACATTGTTTGTTTTGTTTTTAGATCCTTTATGTTTTTGACTCGGTATATCTAAAATCAATTCAACTACTGTATTCCTATATTTGTCTATCTTCATCATTTCTAAAAGTGCAACTGATATTTTTACCTGAGATATTGCATGAGCAATGTCAAAAGAATGGGCCATAGTCTGATCATTCTTTTTTGTCTTTATATTCTCTTTTTCTTGATTTTGTGATTTTTCTTTTGTTTTACTCTTACCACCCTTTTCTGTTTCTTTGAATGATGACTTTGCATTATTCTTTTTGTAATTCTGATCTTTTATGAACACACTCCCAGGTGTTCCTTGTTCAACATTCATTGTCCTATTCCTCAAGTTATAAGCATTTTTAGCTTGAGCTATTGCAGCTATCGTAAGAGATTCTCTTTCATTTTCAGTGGGCTTTCTCCATTGATCATATGGTTGATTGTTATAATAAGTAGGTTCCTCATAACCATCCTCCTGATCTGAGAACACTTCTTGTTCTCCCATATTGATATGATGTTTCTAATTTCCCACATCATATTCATATCCCTCTTCCTCTGTAGAAGAATAGTCTTCAATTAGCAAATATGGTGTATCTTGCATCATGTTTATGGTGTGATTGTCTCTATTATAATTATATAGCATTTCTTCTTGTTGTACTGTTTTAGCCACCTCACAATACTCAGGTGAATGTGGTAAATTGCATACCAGACACCAAGGTTTATTTTCTACCATATGTACCATATTTGTTTTTAGAAGGTCAGGGGTATCCTTGCCATAGTGTTGCTTTCTGCTATTATCAATGGGTCTCCCATCTTTCCAATTTGTATTATATGGCATATCATGCAACCTGGGCCTTTCATGCCTATGTTGACCTTCTTGTTTAGTCTATTGAATGTTTGGGTTCTGAGGGTTTCTAGGGTTATCCCTCTTGCTAACCATACCTACATCTTTCCTATTGTTCTCAATAGTTAATGCCACTTTCTATGCTTCAATCAGGGTAGCAGGGCACCAGTTTCTAAGTTCATACCCTATCTTGGGATCAAATGCTTTCATATAAATACTCAATACTGCTGGATCAGACAGTTTGGATCTATGTGGTACTTTGTTGTGTAATTTGGAAAATTTTAGATTGAAGTCATACACTAATTCATTTTGGTATTTAAGGATACTTATCAATTCATGTAATGCAAATTCAGGGACATACTGATTACCATACTGCTCCTTAAATTGATTATGGAAATCAGTTATTGAACTGATTAAGGCATTAGGTAAGTTGTTGAACCAGTCTCTTACATCTTCAGTCAAGGACATCATGAAAACCTCATTCTAATATCTTCCTAGTCCATACCAATATCTTGTACAAAAGCATTGAAACTTCTGATGTGATCTTCAGCTGATATTGCATTGTTCCTAGTAAACTTGGGAATAGTGTTTCTCCAATTAATATCCATAGGATATGGATACAACTGATACCCAGTTAAATCAAATTGGCTACATATGTTTGTGAAGTTTTGAGGTGGAAAATTCATGGGTGGTGGATTAGGATAGTAATTATATCCACTTGGAGGCTGATGATAGGCATATTGTTGCTGTGGGTTTATGTGGGGATTTATATAAGGATTTGGTGTTCTATAATATTGTTGGCTAGGGGGTGGGTAAGGATTAACCATATGTTGAGAGGTATTGTGCATGGGAGGTGGTCTAGGAACTTTAGGAATAGTATTCTGATGAATTTTGAATGCTTGTGAATTTGAAGCACCACTTGTATTTTGATGTAGATTTTGTTGTGGGTTCCTTGAAATGCTTCCCCTATGTGGAGGTACATATTTTGGGGGGGCTATTTTAGCTTTACTTTCTATTTATTGAATCTCTTGTTGTAGCAACCTCTTAGTTTCCTCTATTTTAATCATTTCAAGTTTTTTCTTGGAGCCTAAGCAGATCCTGTTGTGCTTGATTCATACCTCCTGAAGTTTTTGGGCTGTCATTTACTTCTTGAGTTGAGAATCCATGTTTTACCCCTTCTCCTTGCTGTAATGACATTTTAAAATCATATTCATCTTGTCTTTGGTTGATTTCCCTCATGGCCTATGCTTCACACTCAAGTTGTTCTTGAGGATCAGGTATGTATTTAACCAATATGTCATCAGTTACTCCGTTGAGATTTTCATTTGATTCATGCAGAGGTGTAAATTTATTGTGAATTTCAATAGTTTGCTCAGCATTATCTTCATGAGTCTCCTAGTTATTATCCTGGTGAGAATAATTTGAAGCTCCATTTATTTTGGAGATGTTTCTAATTGGTGGAGATGATTGCAATTTCTTGCCTTCCATCTTGGATCTCCTACCATCCATTTGGTATCAACTTTTTGTTATAACAGTTTCTAGAGTCACCACCTATTTTGTAAATAGGAAAAGTTTATAATTTATCTTTTTGGATTCTTCTTGCCAGCAGAGTTACCCAACTAAAGTTTCTGAAATGACTCTATAAAAGGAATGGTTTATTACTAAGGTCTTTTATCTAAGTCCCTAGTAGAGTTGCCAATTTGTTAGGTCTCAAAAATGCAGGTTGCTAATCCTAAGAGGATGATAGGCTCTATGCTTAGATTCACAACATTTTTGAACTAACTTGACAAAATCAACCTTCAAGGTTTGATGATTTCCTACACTTTAGGTCCTGCTACACCTAGGTGGGTAAACCTTGGAAATTAAAGCAAATTGAATGCAACTATTTTGACTAAGTAAATTGATCTACCTATAGTGGCAAATGGTGTAGAATAGATGAGAGCTTGCTAACTAATTCTATATCTAATGAATGGTTGGTATAAGCAATATCAAGGTGAATTTTATGATTGTGTAAATAAAAGGGTTTAAATGATAAATTGAAATAAGACCAATGCCTTGTTGGGTAAACAAAGTCAAATGAAGGATTAAGACTAGTGGCTTATAGTGGATAATAATTGTAACTGTTTGGCACAATATTTAGTTTATAACTTGTATAAATGTGCAAGGAAATGACTGACAAACTCTTCTTCATAATCCAACCAATATAATTAGATATCTTGTAATTCACCAGAAGGCAATTTAATCCTTTCTTGAAGGAACCAATTGAATGAAATATGCAAGAATAACAGATAATATTAACTTGGAGATAGAATGGCAATCCTAATTATATGGTTCTTCTTAGTAATCCAAACTAACACTTCCAGATTACTGTGATTGATCAGAAGGATTTTAATTCCTCTAATGGAAACCAATCTATTCAATCACATAGATACAGCAAATGTGCATTGACAAATTAACTATATACTTGTGATATTAATTTGAATAACAAGAAAATACTGAAATGGAGACAACCACACAATTCAATAATCTTAACAAACAATTGATACCAAAATAGAACCACTGAATCAAAGAACTTCAATTTACTTCTTCAATAATAAACTTGTAACATGGTCTTTGAGAAACATTGTAAATTATAAGTATATATTCTATTACTGATTCTCCTATGTGTTTCATTTGATTTCATCTTTATATATACGTTGTGCATTTGTTAGGGTTGTGACCCTTCGGACAACCACTCAATGCAACTCTTCACTTAATTAATTGTCTTCAACAGATTAAAACATCTTAATTTTAACCTTCTTTGTCTTTGAAATGTTCTGTAATCTCTATTTGAGGATAACAATATTCTGAATTTGCACTGGATGCATTTGTATATGTCTATTTCACTTTTTCAGTAGATACACCACCAGGTTGGATTTTAAGAACATGGGACAATTGCCCTTTAATATCATATTCATTTTCAGCTAACTATGGGACTTGTATATGCAAGTTTTATCATTCTATATCTCATATACATATGCATATGTGGTTGGCCTCTATATTGAGTTGAAATTTCCTTCCTTTCAATCTTTGTATATACATTCGGGACATGTATACAAGATGCGGACTCCATCAGGTCTATAAAACAAACTAGAATTAATTACATATCTGGTCATGTATACTCTTGCCTGTGTCTTTTCTTGTATATCAGCTTTGTATATCGAAGATATACATTGTTATTATACAAGCCCAATGTGCAAGCAACGGGACCCACCTTATTCCTCACTCGTATTCCATGTTACAACACTACATCCAACCTTCATATACAATGCCTGATACATACAAACTCAATTGTATCTCCTTTTCGGATTGCTTTTATGAACCATAGTTCATTCATTTTCGGCTCCGCCATGTATATAAAGTGAAATGCATCTTTTGATATACATTAAAGTATGATGCATCCTTTCTATTAAACTTTAACTTCCTTTGAGTTCTGCATTGTATGTACACCACAATGTATGTATCCGAAACATACAACAATAAACATGTATTTCATATCCCTTTCAGTTCTGCGATGTATATTATCGTTGTATATCCTCTTGTATGTTTCCCTTTGCCAAAAATACAAACACTTAATACATCCTATGGACTTAACTGATTATTCATCTAAGCTCTGAACTCTGTCGGGTCTGACTTGTATGTAAAGTGAAAGCATTACAAATGCATACAAGTATAATGATGTAATAAACCCGATAACTCTTTACTTATTCATACAATGACACCACATACAAACACCTTTGTATCACCTCTTCAGACTTATTAGCATGACTTCCTTCATCATTATAAGAATAATGTTCTTCCCCGATCTCTCAAGTGTCACCAATACGGTTATTGGTGAGAGTCTCACCGATGAATGTTACTATCATTGTCATCGGGGTAATCTATGTCATCAGGACAATATATTTATGGTTACCTGACCATAATCGTCTCCTCGATAGCCTATTATATCTTGGATCGAAAAGACTTTCATCATCGTGAGAATTGCTTCAGCCAAACTTGTAAACCTTGTTCCGATTCATTTGCTTTTGTCGATGGTTATACATATCAGTGTGACCTATACTAAAAATACCTCTTGTTATTCGCTCAGACATCGGAGTATCAGAGACTTATAAATCTTTCACTCCAATGTTCATCTCTTGTAGATGACCACTATTTCTTTTGATTCCATGAGATGCTCGGTGAGAGTTTTGCCAAAATACTCCATCGGTATGATCTATACTGTCGGGAGGGTTTTCAAAGTATTCTCCGATAGCCTTTAGTTATACTGATCGGTGTGATTGGTAGCTTTCTCCCTGACGAAAGGTCATCGGTATTATTTTCTCCATTGGTGACTTTTGAAATCTTCTCTCTGATCTTTGTTTTCACGCTGATAGCCATTTCAACTAGTTTCTCATGGATCGGTATAGATAATATAAAATCTTGCCGATATTAAGAAATTTAAGCCCTTTACATTATTTTGTCATGGAATTTTTTATGGGATATATCAATTTCAATTCTGATTTTGGGCGAAATGTTTTATGATTTGGTCAGATATGGATGAGTAAGAATACAAGAAAATTTTAAATTTTCCTGTCCCAACACAACTATTGATACCTCGTTCTCCATCCAGTTTACAAAATCGGTCCACTTTTTACTTTTTAACATTTCTTTTTCAAATTGGCTTAGATGCCGACCATATTTCTCCTCCTGTCAAAACATGGCACATGGACTAGTTAAACTAATTAATATGCAATCATTTACTTTTCCCTAGGAAATTAAAAATATATATCATTTAACTTATTAAATATACTTACAAATGTACAGATCAAGGCTTGTAAACCTTTCTGGCCACTATGATGCGTGGCACGAAGTTTTTCAAGCCTAGCCTTTGAGGCCTTGTCCTGAAACATATACTAATTCAATTTAACTATGCACAAATAAAATTTAAAAATCTTTTAATGAATTTGATATAATCTTATGAGAAAATTCAAATACTTGTGTACTCTCCTCACCGGACTTCCTCCATGCATTAGACTTCTCATATGTTTTTACAAGCTCTTTCCATACTTTCAAACTTACATTAATTGGCCCTTTTTTGAGCCTTTGCTCGGGAGGGAGTTTTTTTTTATTTGGTTGCACTGAAATCTCTTGCAGTTTTGAGACATTCGTAGCTTTATCTTCTTTACAGACTAGCTTGTGCCAAATTTAGTCTCCATGTCTTGGATACCTGCTTTTTGCAGGTGCATGGGTATCTTTGAGAATGGAAATGTAGATGGTCTTTGAACCGTTGAAGGCATGATTCCTTCAACCTATTCACAAATGCTTTTCTAGCATCTGTCATTTGAACATCCCCTAAAACCACATCGTATTCTATCTTGGTATCGTAGGTACCAATGCAAGATGCAAAACATGGCGTGGTGGTCGAAGAAGTATGTGTCCCAGGAGTGGATGGGACATTGGAAGCCTCTGTTTCCTGTTCCATATTCATAGAGTTTATTTTTATTTATTTCCTCCTGGATCTTTTTCTCGATCCATGACTGGTTGGGGAATCAATTGATTCCCTTTGACACTTGATTTGGTTGTAATGTTTTAGGGGCTTTACCAGATCATTTTTCTATGTATCTGGCAAGCATTGTCAAGTCCACACCATCCAATTTGTTCACTGCCTCTACCCCCAATATAGAAGCCAATGCCTCTTTATCTTTGTCAGTATCATGTTCCTATAAAATAAATTTCTTCTTTTAAATTTACAAATAAAAAACCAAAACTAAAAATCAAAGAAACAATGGAAACATTTACAAATCTATAAATTGACAATGAATTGCCTCATTGTGGCCAGTGTCTGCTCCCTTTGCTCTCTTCCCTCTATTGATTGACATTTTGAGGTGACCTAGGGCAAATTATTTTCGTTCAGTCTATGGAGGCAAACAAAGTACACACTACCAGGTATGAAAGTTTTCGTCCAGTTTTTCTATTCCTCAAGGTTTTTGACCTTTACTTTGTAGAGCAAATCATGAAGAACAAATCATGAAGCTATTTTCCTATGAATCAATTGGTGCCTTGGGAGGGAATCTATAGTTCCCGGCCTAATTTTAGTTTGCTCACCGTCATCTCAAAATCCCTTATCTCCTTGTATTGTCTCAACCAACCTCTATTTTAGTTTGCTCACCCTCATCTCAAAATCCCTAATTTTAGTTTGCTCACAATCGACTTGTCTTAAAGCACTCGACTACTTTTTTAGGAAGGAAGTGAGAAATTTGTGTTCAGAGAAAGGTATTGATGATAATGATAAGTGAACCTGGGCATTGGGGTTTAAAAAATGTGTTTACTGCTCTCGGATGCAGAGGAAATAATGCAATGCCTACAATTTTACCCTCCTCCTTTGCAACCACATGAGACTTGAATGATTCACTTGTAAACAAAACAATATTTACAACCCTTTCTTCACAATCCTCTCCATTTAATCAAAACAAAAATATATTTGGGAATGAAAATTTTTTATTGTAATTGTAACCTTACCTATGGTGTTGAAAACTAAATCAAATTTCTCATCTCTTCGTGTGGCCTTTTTCTCCTCTCTTTGCGCAACATTTTTCTCCTGTAATTATCAAATTTCTCATATATTAATTCAGGTGGGACTCCAACCCAAATGCTCAATCTCCAAACAAAAAAAGAACACCAAAAATTAATATTAAAGTTTTTTTGTTTTTGGGGACATTTGCAGGCAGGGATTTTTTAATTTTTTTTTATACAGTAGTCGGCGCTATAGTCAGAGCAATTAACGTCGACTTTACCACCAACTTTTAGGCAAAAAATGTAATCTATTTGGGGCACCAAAGATGGCGTAAAGTGCACCTAATTTAGCGCCAATCAGTGCAAAATGATGTATTTTGGTTGAAAGTTGATAAAAATGTAACCTCGCCAAATTTGGATTGTCCTTATAATAAGTAACTATATCTTGTTTCCATGATAGCATTTTGACTTCATGATTCTCTTATGATTTTCTCAATAATGACTCACTCTTTCATGACCTTACACAAATGGTTGGTGACAATCCTTATGCAATTGATATGGCTTTGGAAAAACCAAACAACTCTTCTCTTACTATCATGATGACATGATATTGGGACTATATTGGCAGCTTATGGAGTGTGCTTATGGTATTGTGATTTTCATTTCTATGTTCTCATTAACCTATTTTAGGTTGAAGCATGGTAACTAACCCACTAGCTATTATGATAGTCATACAATGACTAGACAATCCTCTCCACTTTGACTATGACAGTCCTATGCATGGTGTTTTCTTCATGACAATCCCCAATAATGTGAATTATTGACAGTAACTGGTTCAAATGGCGTGTTGGATGGTGTAATAAGTTGTCCCTATGGCTCATGATAGTGCATGCCTTGATTATGTCCTTGTGACATTACTCTCTAGATATCTCCTCTTTATAGTGACAAGGTTTCAAGAACATGACAACTTAGGTAGGGTATCAACTTGTCTCTTTAACCTCTGGATTGTCATTTTTCAAGAATTGATCTCATTGAAATGCAAAGACAACATGTCATAGATTAGATGAAAAGATCAAGGAGATGCATGTTACATAGTATAAAACTCAGAAATCAAAGGTCTTTTTGGGCCTTTTTCCAACAATATGAGCAAAATTCAAACTTTAAACATGTAGCACAGGTACCATATGACTCATTCGCATACATCACACATGTGGGACCACTAAGAAGGGAGGTAGGTGCTTAATATGAGAAATGACAATTGCACATAATGTTTAAGTTCACTTCAATAGATATTTGGGGTTATGATAGCTAATGGAGGGTTTTCTTTTCAAAGGAAACCAGTAATTTTGGAGTGAAAGGTAATGGTGAAATATAACATAATGTCCCTATAATTAAAGAATATCCAATGGCTAGGATTAACCTAACAAAGATCTAATGATGTGATTTCAAAACTAACATCCAAATTATCCTTCCCTCCATCAAGAATTTAAAATTTTGGTGGTAAAGACTCTTTGAGACTGTTTTGAGGGTTCTATGATAGTTTTGAGGGTTTTATGGCCACTTAGAGAGATATAGATTGCCTTAAAATGACCCATAAAAGAAATAGGAGAGTCAAATATGAAATAAATGTCTTTTTGATGTGAATTTGTAGTCATCTTGTAATCATAAGATTTGAGCTCTAGTTGTCAAGATTCTGCGTGTAAACTTTTTCTGAAGAGCAAAATGTTGCAATGTCCTATTTTGTTTTTCATAGTGTGTCTTAATGAAAAGCAAGTGTATTAACAAGATAAATTCAAGAATATTTTCTTGGTGCATAGCTATTATGTGACTATTGTCATTGTTGTGTATTACAGGATCCAAAGGAGGCCATGGAGAGAGGACATTGACGGTTAGAACTACTAAATTGCAAAGAGGAAAGTGGGTGGAAATAGATATGACAATGGAATCTGCAGATACAATAGAGGTAAGAAGAGAAACCAACCTCAACCAAAGGAGGAAGGTGTTTATGAATTCACAAATGCTACAACATAGAGGAGACAAAGTCATTTTTTTGTCCACAAGGCCTCTGAGGTCAAACTTATTGGTTGAAAATGCATAGGAATGGTGATTAAATGTGATTCTATGATCGAGGGAAAAGTTTGAAAATTAGGATGGCCAAAACATGATATCAATATGTCAAATATATGACTAAAGTGAGGTTTTGTGTTGGATAGCATATTCGTTGAAATTATATAATTGGTGTACTAAACATTATTTACTATGTTGTATATTATAGGGGCCAAACAAGGCCATGGCAACAAATCCTGTCATATCAAATGAGGACATAGCGGATGAAGTGGGAAATTAGGTACTCAAATCCAATTTCCTTAGGAAAAAATGATCTGATGGCATTTTGTGATACGTCCATCTTTTGTCACAGTATTATTGAAATTTATAATGTATTATCCAATCTTGACATAAATTAATGCATGTTGTTGATTATTTTAGATGGAGATTGGAGCAAATGCAGAGCCTAAGCATTCAACTAGAAAACAAAAAATATATGTATGTGGGCGTGGACCTAAAACTGTTAAATCACGTAGACGATAGTGGGTGGAAGAGGATACGACAATGGATCTTGCAGACACAACAAATGATTGCACTAAACAAGATTGGTCAGTACTTTAGTACATGGGATGAATACTTTGAGAAAATTGTTGTTTGTGGATGTTCTGTATGTTGTGGAAAGAAACAATTCAAACGAGCGATTGTACAAAGACATTACATATATGATGAGCTTCTAGTCAGTAGTATGCCTCCTACAATCGTTTCAACTCCAATAGGAATTGTGGTAAGGAATTTTCCAAATTGATATAAATAACATGTATACTTCGTTTAAAAATTGTTTTATATTATTTAAATAACTAATTTTTTTCTTAATGGATACTTGCAGGATAAAGTTCTTAGTTTAAAGTTTCCTAGATCACTAACTTCCAGCCTAGAGGGCAATGATCATTTATCATATGATACAACTAAAAAAAATTTGTGCCAATATACCAGCTCGGAAGATGAGGAATTGATGAAAACAAGCAATAGAACAAGAACCGATTTAAAGATGCATAACTTGCTTAAAGATAAGGGGAAGGTGGACTACATACTCTATGAGAATGAATGTGATGGAGATGATGACTTGCCCCTTAGTTTGAGATCAATTTACAAAGAGACATTTGATCGTCGACTATATTGCGCTTGGCCTAGTGATCAACAACTACCTAGAGTGTACGAGGTGTTTCAATTTTGGGGATACAGCTACATGATATGACCCTCCAATATTCATGGAGTGAATCTAGGCCTCTTTATTGTCCAAAATGTACATATGGGATCTAAACATAGAAACAATTCAGAACAAACCACTAGGAGATTAATGCCATATTATGGTCCATCATATTACAGTGGTGAATGGAGAAGGCTAGCAGAATATAAGCCTAGCATGTCAGCCTATGGTCTAAATTCGAATATGTATACACATCATCTCCAATTGGAAAGTGGACAAGAAATGAAAGAGGTCATCTTATGTATATAGATGGATGTGCATACACACAAAAATATTGTAGGATTTATAAATAGTGGTAAGGGAAGGGACCATACTGTAAGACCGAATTGTCAATTTGTTGAGGTTATAAATGATAAAGATGGAGATATGGAAAGAGAGGTTGATAGATTGATAATGGTTGAGGCTATTATGGACCATACCATTGGGGATGATTTATTGATTGATTATCCCTTCTTAAAATGCACTCCTACGTGAAAGAAGAGGGAAGAACAAGGTCTCCCTAAGGATGTTCTTAAGGGTAGAAAACCAAAGAATAATAAATGAGTGTGGACTAATGTTTTATAAACTATGTTGTCAAAATTATATTTTATTTAAATCATTGTATAAAAAAAGTAGTCTATAAAATAAAGTTCCATTATTCAATTGATGTATATATGTTCATTCAACCAATATTTTAATTTTTTAAGCCATATTTGATTATATTTCTTTGAAATTGATACAGTTATGATTTATCCAATTGTTGACAAACATTAAATAATGCTTGTGTTTGTTGATAGGTAGAAGATGTTGATGAAACACATACTAATACCCAAGATCCAACTGGGTTATTAAGATTTGGACGGGATGATCCAAACCATCCTTTAAACAATACCAGGGCGAAAAGAGTATTATTGAAGAGAATACTATCAACTAAGAAATTTGAAGAGCTGATGAGATCCGCATACACTAACAACATGCCACCTAGCCTTAATGATGATGATCATGATAGTGAAAATGCAGTGTATGAAGAAGGATTGAATGAAATGCTTACATATTTCTGTTGAGTACTAGTGACTTAGATTATAGGTTCAATAGCTCAATGGTTCCTTGGTTCAATGGTTCAGCGGCATTGGCTCATTGGTTCAATGGTTCCTTGGTTCAATGGTTCGGCAACATTGGTTCCTTGGTTCAATGGTTCCTTGGTTCAATGGTTCCTTGGTTCAGCAGCATCGGTTCATTGGTTCAATGGTTCCTTGGTTCAACAGGATAGGTTCATCAGTTCAGTGGTTCAATGGTCCATTGGATTGACTCTAGCTATTGGACTTAGCTGAAGATATCACTCTAATGATAGTGTCTCCCTAATGAAAGGCTTGAACCTCACGTCAAGGTTCAATGGTTCAACAAGTTCAACGATATGCAATGTTTGGCATTAGCGAGAGGAACGTGGTCGGCGAAGAAGGATGAAGTTACACCGAAGGTCGATGTCTCTCTGACGGTTCTATGAATACTGAGTGGTTGGCCGATGGTTTTGGATTACACCGATGAGGTTAGACTGGGGTCGTCAGTGGCAAAAATGCCAACAATAGTCTTACTAAGTGGTTGAGTCTATAAACTGGAAAGTTGCCCGATGATGGATGCATGTGGGACTAAAGTTTCTCATGAATATGTGAACAATTAGAAGCAGTGGTTTGGACAGTTGGAAGACAGTGATGTTGGACAGTTGGAACGAATGGTAAGTTGCATGAGTTTCTTGATTAGATTGCTAAAAGCAATTGGGAATCGATAGAGAGTGTGAGAGAGAGATAGTGACGGTGCAATCAATCTGGAAAACTTTGTTCTTCTTCTTCTGTGAAGTCCTATACTGTATGTTGTACATAGCATGTTATTAGTATGAAAAAGGACTGAGGAGAGAGTGTAAACAGAGGTCAGGTGAAAGGGTTCTGGCCGAGAAGGTGAAGTTCTGTACTGTGTGTTATTTGTAGCACAATAACAATATGAAGAACCAACCGAGTGCTGGAGAACTTTGTACAGGGTTATACTGTCAGATATTCTTTAGAAGGAACAAGATTTTAATCTCCTGTAAAGGCTATGAACTTGTAAATGTATTGTAACTGTTTGGTTGCTAAATAATACAATAGCTCTATGATTTGGAGTGTGGGGTTTTTTACCCATAAGGGTTTTCCCCACGTAAACATGTGTTCTTGTTCTATCTTTCATGTTTACTGTCTTTGCTATTGAAACTGGTTAATGTTCACTTGTGCTTTCCTCTAAGGGTCAATGTTGGAAATGTTCTATGTCAGTTTCCACTTTAATGGCATAGTTGTGCGTGTTTTTGAAGCAATTGAAAATCATTTAAATTTGTTAAAGACACCTTTAGAAATACGTTCTGAGATGCTCACATTTCCTTACAAGTGGTATCAGAGCCTTCTTATGGGATCTGCTTTGTTGGTCACATTTGTACATTTGTGTGCTGTGTGTGTTTGCATGTAAGAGTTCCTAGTGTATAAGGTTTGGGTTTTCCTTCTGTGATGATTTCTTAGTGTGACAGGCTTGAGGAAATATGAAGGAAACATCTGTTTGTTTGATCCTTGTTTGAGTGGAAGTCTTGTAGTTAATCTTGTCTTCATGTTATAGCAGGTGCTTGAAGGATTGTGAAGATGAAGAGACTGGAGCTGGTCATGATATGGCCTGAGGCTCTTAGTTGACAGTATTTAATCCTGTTGCATGGGGTTTGGTTTGTGGTTGTGTTGTTGCAGTAACTTTCATATTGGGTGTTTGTGTGAGAGGCTCTCTGATGATATGAAGAAGTTTGTGTTACTGCTCAGCCATGGGGTATTGTACTTATGCTAGGTGTTTTATTCTTGGTATTGGAAGGCATAATTTTTTGATTGCATGTAGGCTATGGAGTTGATCATTGGATGGTCTGAGAGCTTCTGTAATAGCCTAATTCTCTTGGATGCATGTGCATGTTGGTGGTTGAGGGATTGGTCTACAAGTGGGCCTGAAGCTCTTGAACTATTGTTTCCTTAATTGGATATTTTGTACTTGCATGACTCAGATTCATGTTTATTGGATTTGAGGGGTTTTATAGTTTTTCCTTAAAATCTATGGTTATGCATATTCATGATGATCCATTATTCTGGTTTAACTATTATGGAGTTTATGTTGTAGACTTTTGGGTCTTCAAGATGTGAAGTGGGTATAGATGTGCATGGGTATTTTTCAAACATAGTGGTTTTGTAGGTTTTACACGGTCAAAAGAAAAACTTGTGGTTTTGTGAAGCTACAGTTAAGCTATTTCTAGACTCTGGCTTTTGGGGTGTTGTTGGATGATATAGTTGCAGTTTTGCATGCATGCTCTGTGCATGGTGTGAGGAGGTGAAATGCTTTCTCTACATGGGAGTACTAGTATGTGATATGACACTCATCATTTCTGTGGTAATGCTTCTAGTTTCTTAACTATGGTGCTTTGGTTGTGGACATGTTTGGTGAATCAGATTTGTAAGTAATCGGGTGCTTGAGTCATGTTGTCTACATTGTTATCTATTCCTTGAGATCTCAGTTTTGCAGTTTCTAGTACAATAGTAAGTTTGCTTGTTTCAGTATAGTTGGCTCTATGAGTTATGCAGTTTTTAGGTGTGTACAGCTTATTGATTGTAGTGGGATAACTTGGAAGTGGACGGTCTATATCCACAAGATTGATTATTTGATTGTGCAGACTTGTTAGCTGGCCTTGTCTATGGTCACTTGTGCATTGGTGTGACTGTTTCAAGATGAGAGGATGGATGTTGTAGAGTATCTGAATAGTTGGTTATGGAGACCTGTAACATGTGTATCATGATGTCATGTATAGCTTGAATACACAGGTTTGTGTAAGCTATTGATAGTGATAGTTTATTTCCTTGGTTTGGAGATCTTGGTGTCACTTGGTTTTATTGTCACATGGACATGTTAATGTGGAGGATTTTCAGATTAGGAGATGTTTGGTCAGGATACTTGGAAAGCTCAGTTGTTATAGTTCAATGGGAGCTTTAGCATTGATTGTGTGTTCATCACTTAGTGGTGAATGATCTTCCTTAGTGTTGCAGATGTTACTAGGAGGAGCTCTTAGATCCTATTGCTGCAAAAGGGTTCTTTCGCATTTGTAGGGGCACTATTTGAGGATGAGTAACATCTTGAAGTCATGAAGGATTCATGAAATCCTTGGCTGAGGTGTTGGTGGTACTTGACAAGTGATGTTGGTTTAGAGTTTGGTCTGTTTCATGTCATGATATTTTCTTAAATTCTGCATTTGAGTTTTGGCATGATACATTTCTCTTGAGACCATGGTTATGTTCACCTGAACCATGGAATCTCCTAAGGGAGATGGTAAGATCATGATGTCATGATAAGTTCCTGATTCAGATGATTGGAGCTTTGACAGTGGTCTGGTATCTTCTCTATGTTTGGGTACATTTATCATTTGCTTGATTACTTCATAGTGTTGTAGTGATGCAGTTGGAGTTCAGCATGAGGTGATTGTTCGTAGGTACTCATGGATACATGGAGAATAAGGTGAGACTGCATATGTTGTGCTTGATTAGAATTTGCAGCAAGAAGTCTGTGGAGTCTTTACCTTGGTTGGACGTGAGTTCAACAAAGATCTAGAGGAGATTGTTCTTGGAGAAAGTCCTTGGGACTTGGATATCTTGGAAGAACATTCTCATTCCCCACTCTTGGTCTACTCAGCAGTTTATTACTTGAGAGGTATTGCCCATTGTTTCTCTCAGGTATTTTATGCTTTCTTTCATAGACATAGATCTTGAACTGGTCATAGATGGTTCTAGCGGATTCATTGTGAGAGATGGATAGCATGATTAGTCTCCTTGTGCATTTGAGTTTAAGATATCATTCATTTATGAGGACTATTAGGAGATGGTTTATGGGTTGATTTCCTAAAATGGGAAATGAATTAGTTTGATCTTCTTTGGTTTGAGAGGCTTACATCCATGTTAGTTGCATGATTACATATGTTGAAATTTGATCTCTTGAGATTGAATGTTTGTTGGGTGTTGTTATGTTGTTCTCTTTGGGATGTTTTTGAAGGAGATCATACTTGACATAGTTAGCATTCAGAGGTGTATGTAGAAGGATTGTCTATAGGTATATGATGTGTAGTGTTTCTCTTGGTCTCAGTTATTTTCTCTGATGGTGTGTTTCACATTACATTGTTTTAAGGTTTTGTTCAGAGCTGAAGTGATCACTAGTTTGTGATCATGTGTTTTCACTTATGCTTTTGGGTGATGACATGGAGGTTTTGTTATCTCTTTCATTGTTGGGTGTGAAGAACTTGAGAGATTTTTGGACTGATGGTGAGATGTACAGGTTATTGATTTACAGATTTTTGCATATCATGGTGGATGTTTCCTTGGTACTACATGATGTTTACACTTTTTGTGTTATGCTATTGGTAGACTTAGTATGTCTTGATCTTTTTTAGATCTGCATTATCCATGCAGTGGGAGTTCTTGATGTGTTTGGTCTTCTTCAACTGGTTGACACATGGAGCTTGTATTTACAATTGATGGGTGTATGTGTAGGTGGCATGAGTCTACTGATGTTCATACCTTCAAGGTATGAGTGATTGGATGTTTTAGCACTGAATGTGTGTGCTATTTTCAGTCAAGTGGGTTTTTTGGTTTAGTTGGATGGGAGCAGTCAGCTTTCTGATTATTGTTCTAGCTGATGGTCTATCTTGTTTCTAGAGGCAGTATCAACTTTGATTTTGTGACTTGGAGCATTGATGGTTTCCTGTAATTCCTTCGTCAAGTGGGAGAATGTTGAGTACTAGTGACTCAGATTACAGGTTCAATAGCTCAATGGTTCCTTGGTTCAATGGTTTGGTGGCATTGGTTCATTGGTTCAATGGTTCCTTGTTTCAGTAGCATCGGTTCATTGGTTCAATGGTTCCTTGGTTCAACGGGATAGGTTCATCAGTTCAACGGTTCAATGGTCCATTGGCTTGACTCTAGCCATCGGACTTAGCTGAAGATATCACTCTGATGATAGTGTCTCCCTGATGAAAGGCTTGAACCTTGCATCAAGGTTTAATGGTTCAATAGGTTCAATGATATACGAAGTTTGGCATCGGCAAGAGGAACGTGGTCGACGAAGAAGGATGAAGTTATACCGAAGGTCAATGTCTCTCTGACGGTTCTATGAATACTGAGTGGTTGGCCGATGGTTTTGGATTACACCAATGAGGTTAGACTAGGGTCGACGGTGGCAAAAGTGCTAACAATAGTCTTACTAAGTGGTTGAGTCTATAAACTGGAAAGTCACCTAATGATGGATGCATGTGGGACTAAAATTTCTCACAAATATGTGAATAGTTAGAAGTGGCGGTTTGGACAGTTGGAAGACAGCGATGCTGGGCAGTTGGAATGAACAATTAGTTGCATGAGTTTCTTGATTAGATTGCTAAAAGTAATTGGGAATCGATAGAGTGTGACAGAGAGAGATAGTGACGGTGCAATCAATCTAGAAAACTCTAATCTTCTTCTTCTATGAAGTCCTATACTATATGTTGTACGTAGCATGTTAACAGTATGAAAAAGGATTGAGGAGAGAGTGTAAATAGAGGTCAGGTGAAACGGTTCTGGCTGAGAAGGTGAAGTTCTGTACTGTGTGCTATTTGTGGCATGATAACAGTCTGAAGAACCAATCGAGTGCTGGAGAACTTTGTGCAGGGTTATACTGTCAGATATTCTTCAGAAGGAACAAGAAGTTAATCTCCTATAAAGGCTATGAGCCTGTAAATGTATTGTAACTATTTGGTTGCTGAGTAATACAATGGCTTTGTGTTTTAGAGTGTGGGGTTTTTACCCGTAAGGGTTTTCCCCACATAAATCTGTGTTCTTGTTCTATCTTTCATGTTTAATGTCTCTACTATTGAAACTGGTTAATGTTCGCTTGTGCTTTCCTCTAAGGGTCAATGTTGGAAATGTTCTATGTCAATTTCCACTTTAATGGCATAGTTGTGTGTGTTTTTGAAGCAATTGAAAAGAATTTAAATCTGTCGAAGACACCACTGTTCTTAGAAATATGTTCTAAGATGCTCACATTTCCTTACAATTTCTTTGGGCATGAAAACAATGATGACAATAATGATCATATGGTTGACAGTAACAATGATAGTAGGGGTAATTACCACCAATGTAATGTTGATGATAACAATCTGAAAGACTCCATCAAGCAAGTAGCGAAGACACCCGTGTTCAAATCGGGTGCAAGTAGAACCTCAAAACAGGCATGCACATTAATATTATTAGAAATCAAGTCACTATTTGGTTGGTCAGACAAAGGATTTACTACCCTACTAAAGTGAGTTTAAATCTATTTCTTACTTTGCAATTGTCAATTGGTGTACATAATTCATAAACATTCATCAACTTCGTTTATATTTCTTTAAGGGGATTTTAAAACCATATATTGTATATAAATAGTCCTAGTATAGATTGACATATCAAACATGTTCATCATAAGTCAAAGCATTCAATTGATTTAATCTCTGGAAATCTTACAAGGCACTAAAAACTAAAATATTCCTTGAAGATAATGTGTTGCCATCAACTTGCAGAGAGGCACGTTTGTTGTTGGTTGATTTGGGGATTGAATATAAGCAAATTCATTCATGTAAAAATGATTGCATTTTATACAGAGATGAATATCAAAACAAGGTAGAATGCCCTGTATGCAAAGAGAAGAGATATCGTATAGATGTACAAGGTCCTACAGTTCCAAAGAAGGTTTTACATCACATGCCAATTATACCTAGACTTCAATGAATGTTTCGTTGCAAGTCACTGTTGATGATTATTTTTACACATTCATAACAAAAGTTAAAATTCACCAAATGAACCAAAATTGTCTTGAAAGATATGAAGAAATCTCTGAAGAGTTCTTAATCCCAAGTTTCTATATGGTCAGGTCTTCACTTTGTGGATAATTCAGCAGATTGATGTGAAATTGTAATATTCAAGGGGCCTTACTTGATTTAAGATAATCATTGAATTACTGAACTCAAACTATGCAAATTGTTGCAAATATCAACAAGATATTCATTCTTTTACATGAATTCACTACTGTAATACAAAGCTTTGTATGAATTCCTATGAAACAAACTTTGTCTTTCAAATTAATATGAAAATTGCCAAATATTAACACAAATTCTTCTTGCTTCTTTCAAATGTAAGACAATTTCGTTAAGATTTCTGTGTTTAAGCTAATTATTTTCAGTGGTTGGAGAAAAGTTAAAGAAACTTAAACTAAGTATCATTTCAGTATAGGTTTAAATGTTCTGTTACTCACGTCCTAAAGCATACAGTAAATTGATCAAATCAACACACTTAAATCTTCAAATGTAAAATCTTGAACATTTTTCATGAACATACACTAGAGATTGCAATCTTTTAAAGAATAATAACTTTAGATACCAATAAGAGTCAGAAAACACTATGTAATAGACACAGAATTCCAAGTTTACTTGTATTCAAAGCCCAAAGTCATATAAGATTTACAATGTAAGAATGACCTTTGTTTCGTTAATCAAATCACTAAACAACTTACAGACATTTTTACAGATACATCAAGGAGACTAGACATTCCACGTACTCCTTGCTGCAGACACAGGTGATCTCCTCTAAACTAAAGAAATACTCTTCTATTTAAATATTCTAGCAAATTACAAGTGCAAGCTACAATGCTAAAATCCCTATGTAACTAATATACAAGTAGCAGATTTTCTTATATAGAATTTGAAGCTTCATACTGCTACGGCTACAAAACTTAATCTACAGTTAGAATCCATCTATTATTGATCAAGGGTGTACATTTGTCTCTAACCGTTTCTCAAAATATATTTATGGTATCTTTTCTGCCTCAAAGGATGACATTGGAATCTTTTCAAAATGAGATTCCCTTCCTTTGACTTTTGCTTTCCTATAGACTTTGCCTACAGATACCCTTTCACTTGACTCTTTTATTAGTATTGTTTGCTCTTTTCTACACTTTCCTACTCTTTCAGATATGCTTTGAAGCTATTTATTACACCTTCTATAAAGGTGCGATTCCCCCCTGGACTCCTTGTCCATACATATTCTTGCATTGTGACTCCTTCTTTCAGCTTCTTTTCTTCTTTATCTGAACCTTCGCTCTTCTTCTTATATTTCTTCATTTTGGCACTTTCCTCCATTAATGAATCAATCATTTGTTTACTTAGATATGCCTCTGGATTCTCCATACATGGTGTAAAAATGGTCTTGAATTCTATTAATGCTCTTTAAAGCTCATATGCTGGTATATCCATGCACTCATGATCTAAGAGCTTTTCCACTATCCTTTTATGCATCTTGATCATGTTATCTACCTTTTCTTCTAAACCTTGAGCGGTTGCTATGCACCTTCAGAGATCATCATCTTCAAATTTTAACTCTAGTCTTGCATGTGGCATTTGATTTGCCATCGAAGGGGCAATTACTCCTTCATTTATTAATTCCTCTGCTCTCTCTTCAATTTCTTCTAGCTATTCCAATTCAAATTTGCACTCCTTTTTTCTAAATTAACCATTATATACAAGTATACTGCATTTATTCTTTTCTATTGCAGGTAATTCCCATCCTTTCACTACTTGTTTAATTACCTCTTCTCCTTCTTGCATGAATTCCTTGAACCATTATTCAAAAACATTGGCTTTAAGCCTCTTATTTTCTATATCTTTCATTTGATCCTTTGACAAAACTGCTATTTTACTAGGTAATTCTGGTACTGTTGTATTGGGATCAAATATCCCCCTAATGAATTGTTGTAATTGGATAATGTGTCCTTTTAGATATTCATGTTTATCTTTATCCTTCTTTAATATGTCTGTTGTATCTTGATGCATATCTTCCCATTCAATTATGTGTTGCTCCCTTGTTGTATGCCCTAGGTCAAAATTGAGTATTTTATATTCATCTAGTGTTATTTCTCCTTTTTCCTTCTCCTTTTGTGGTATGGCCAAGTTCAACGTTCTAGATCCATCTGGACCCCTTTGTATTGCTGAAATGGTTCTGGCCTTCCTTCTTTCTTTGGCGTTGTATCACCTAATAGACTTTTGATGTCTATAGGTACTAATTGTACCTCTATCTTTTCTTTCCTTATCTCTACACCTAACCAAGCTGGAGCCTCTTTTATGCTTTCAATAGTCTTTTCTTCATTACTTATGTCTTCTTGAGGCCTTTCTACTTCTCCCTGCTCTTGTTGTTGGTGTTGTTGTTCCTATTGCTATGGTGGAGGTTGTTGTTGTGGAGCTGGCTCTTGTCCCATGGGATCATTCTACCATTTAGATTCACTCTCACTTTCTTCCTCTTCATATTCTGTATCCCCTCCACCTTCATCCTCTTCCTCTGGACCTTCTTTCTTTGATGATTCTTTTTCTTGGTCTTCCTCTTTATTTGCTTGTTCTACATTTATCATGTCTATAACCTCTGTCAATTTTTCATATTTATCTCCCTCAATATTTTCTGTATTTTCTTTGCCTTCAGGTTTGTTGGCTATATCTTCTGTAGTTTCACCTTCCTTTTGCAGCTTTCCAAGCATGTTAACTTGCTCTGTATGTGAAGGTGAACCCCCCATTGTATTAGCCTCTTTTATCTCTTTTTCCTTTTCCTTCCTACTTTCTGTATTCTTTTCCTCTTCACTTTGTTCTTCGTACATGTTCAAAATGTTTAATACATCTACACCAGAGGTACCAGCTCTTGTTTCTTCTTTGGCTTGAGTAGGTGTTTCCTTTACTGCTTCCTCAAGGGCATCTTCTTTTTTAGATTCTTCAATTTTATGTGCTTCATCTTGCACATCCTTTATTCTTTCAGGAGAAACTAGGGTACCAAATGGATCTACTATTCTTGATTCTTCTTGTACCCTTTCCTTTTCAGACACTAAACCTTGTTCAATTTCCATTTCAACTTGAGTGTCTTTCTCTTCTTCTTCACTTAAAAATTCACTAGATTCTTCTTCTTCCATTCCAACTTCTTTTCCTGAATCCATTTCTCCTTCTTCACTTTCACTACTATCATCTTCAATGTGGACAGTTTCAGTAACTTGTTTGGCTTTATGCACTTTTGACTCATGTAGCATTTCTTCAACCAACTCTGACTTTACCTTAGCATATACTTGTCTTTTTTCTGCTAAGGTGGATGCACTAGGTTTGCTACTTAATTTAGCACCTACCTGTTGTGCTCCTATGTCTTCACTCTTTTTTGAAGTTTTTCCTTTAGCTATGCCCACTAGTATTGCTTTTTGAACTTTATGTCATGTTATTTCTTTGGATGCATGTGCTTCTTCTATACTAATATCATGGCTTAATTATTTTGCCTCCACAAATGTGCCAGATGATACTGCTAATGTCACTCCTAATGTATAAGGATCCATCAGAGTAGCATTTTTGTCCTTCTCCACAATTTTGGCTTCCACAATCTGTCTTTTCTTTTCATAGAAGCATTGGAGATCATCATATGCTCCCTTACTCTCTTTTTTCCCTTCTTTGGATATATAATCTCCACTCCTTCAGCTTTAAGCTCCTCAATTCTATCTTTCAACCATGTCTTTGAAAATAAGATAATCGGTTTGGACAATGTGTCCAAGATGTGTTCCATGGTTGTGACCAATCAGGCTCTCCAATAAGAGCAAGCCTGGCACTTTCATAACTGTGATGTAGAAATTTACCATCATCCTCAACCTTTGGGGGAACATAGATATCTCCCATAGACCTCATTTGATCTACTGTTAATCTTTTATGAGCTCTCTTTCTTACATCTTTGTCATTCTTGCAATCTGACCAAAAATATTCAATATGTATTTGATGTTTAAATTTTGAATCAATTGTATTTTGGATTCTATGGAAAGGATCAAATCTCCTAGCCAACTCAAATTCCTCAAAACCATAATATCTCAACTCCCTTTCTGAATAACTGGCAACTTTTTCACTGTAACATGAGTACCTACCAATTGCCCAAGGTAACTTAAGATTTCCTCTGTTAAACTTCTTCTTGTACATCTTAAAGGCATTTAAATTCTGCCTTGAGAACTCCAGAACAATCAATTTGTTGGAAGGATACCTAGGTAGCATGAAAGGTTTTCCTTCGAATCCCTCAGTTCTAATATAGGTAAAGTGTTGGAACTGAATATACCAGGAACTGTGCAGACCAACTGTATCCTCTGCATCCTTAGATATTCTCTTATCTAGCTCTTCTCTTAAAATTCTGACCATGTATGTATAGAACACATCATTTACTAGAGCATACTTCCTCAATGCATTCTCTTCCTGTAAATCAGGATAATGTTCTTATACCAGCTTCTGACCTAGGCCATTTCCTAAGGTTCCAACCCTGTCGATCCCATGTATGAATGGTTGAACCATTGTCGCACATGAATACAATACATATGAGGACAAATAGAAAGGCATCATCTTTTGCTTTCTTAGCATTACCTATTTCCATATGGCTGTGCTTATAGCCTTATCCCAGTGAATTTGTCCTTGTTCCCTTTTTGCTTCCCTCATGAATTGGATGGCAGTGAACATCCATGGCTCACACTTAGTAGCATCCCTTAAGCCCACCAGTCTGCTTAACATTGTAATCATCAAATATCTTTCTTATTTAAAGTATATTTTTTGTAGATTTTTATGCACTCTTGCCATAACCTTGGGTTTGTTTTCAGCACTGTACCAATTGTAGAAGATCTTGCTTCTACAATCCTTCTCATTGTTATTGAAATCTTCATTATACTAATCTATATCAATATCCACCATTTGCTCATGTATTTCTAGACCAAATGTTCTTGCAATCCCTTCTGTGGATAAGTCTGCAATGAGTCTATCATGGAACATTATTTTTCTTGTAGCTGGGTCATACAAGTATATGCAATCTAGGCATAAATCTTTGGCTTCCATTGCTAATGAAAAACCCGCAGCCCTGTACAATCCACTCTCCCATATACACCTCATGTCTGGTGTAGCGTCTGCTGCTGTGATCTTCTGCAAAACATCATTCACATCATAGTTCCCTATGCTGGTGTCTGTCCCTACTCCACTTGTACTGATCAATGAAAGGTACCCTCTATGTACTGGTAACTCCTCTTTCTCTGTTTCTTTGTGTAGCTTCCTTTCTTTTTTAACTTCACCTCCTGCATCTATCCTTTTCTGCTTTGGGGCTATCTTGTAAAAATGCATTTTTTTAACTTTCCATTTTACCATCTTACCTAGGGTTTTACTATGAATTTTCTATTTTTTTTTACATTTTACCCTACCCCCGTTTGTCTTTTCCCATTTTGACTTTCATATTGTTTAACCCAACCCAACTAATTAACCATAAACCACAGTAATTTAATGAATGCTTACATTTCAAAATGAAATTACTGAAAGTTACTTGCATTTTTAACTAACTGAACTATAACAGCATTTAAGATAAATACATGTATCTTTCGATAGCTCAACCTTACGTCATTGACTTACTTTACCATTTTTTACTCTGTTCCCGCTTCTAGAATTTTGTCCTGCGATGAAATTTTCATTTAATTCCTGTAGCAACTCTTCTTTATCAATTTTAGCTTTGACAATGCAAATCTGAAAGAAAAATAACTTTAAATTTACCTTAACCCATTGAATTTTACAATTTTTGGTGTTAGATCGGCATTAATTACAACAATTAATATGCCTACAGCTTCGGCTTCTTATTTCAACATTTTATTTTAAAGCTCTATCCGTTAGTTTATTTTCTACATACATCACGTTCCTTTATATCTTTCTTTGTATATTGTTCTTTGTATGTCCATTTGTATCTTTTTAATATACAAGTCTATATGCAACGAGCCATACACTATGTTATCCCTTTTCCTTTATATGCATGCTTGCATCCTTGGTTTGTATATCAGTTTGTATGTAAAATAGATACAAGTGCACATACAAACAACCCATACAAGCCCCTTTTACCTTTTATCTTTCTGGCGATGTCCTTTATTTCCTTGTATAGTAGGATTGTATATTATTAACATACAATCACCCAAACATACAAGGCCTTTCCTTTATTTAATTCTTTTTTTAAAATCTGTCTTGCATCTTTTGTTTGTATCTTTGCTTGTATGTCAGCTTGTATATTCATTTGTTGATACAATATACAACCTCGAGATACAAGCCATGGGACCCACTTTCCTTTTACCTTTACACTTGTATCTCAACGGAACAACCATACTTGTATCTACTATTAGATACAAGCCTCCATACATGCAAACCTCCTTGTATAATCATCCTAGACTCCTCATATTTTATAAACCATATTGCATAACCTTTCGGCTCCACACATGTATATTAGGTGAATGCATCTTTCAATATGCATTAAGGTATGATACATTACTTACATATGATTTAATTCTCTTTTGACATCCGCGTTGAATATATACCGAAAGATGTAAACCCGAAACATGCAACATACAAACCATGAAACATACTTTGATAAAACTAAATTTCATATTCTCCTCAGGTCTGTAATATGTATATCGCACTATATATCACCATGTATCTTTACCTTTCACCAAATATACAACCTGAGATACAACCTTTGGACCTACCCAATTATCCATTTACTTTCTAATCACATTGGGTCTGACTTGTATGTAAAGAATAGAACATTAACAATATGCATACAAGTACCGTGATTCATAAACCCGACCACTCTATGTGACTAAGACAATGACTTCACATACAAACGTCCCTATACATGCAACATACAAACCTTCCTATAATGCATTTTACCAAAAGCACACATATCTTGTAGAATATTGGGAATTTTGAAATGGTTTAAAAAGAAACCCTTATTCATTTTTGCCAAAGAATTCACCCCTATTCTACTCTGGTACTTAATGCTAATTTTTTTCAATTTTCAACAAGGTTTGTAACCTTTACCTCCTTTTTCCCTTTACCACCAAGCAGACCCACACACAAGCAAAAAGCCATAGCAGGGGTCCTCATTTTGTTAAGAAGTAAAATGGGGCGTGTTGTGAGCATCACAATAACTAGCAACCAAACAAAACAATTAAATTAAAACCATTAAAGAAAACTAAATGAAATAAATTCATAACTTCCAACTTTCTCTTTTGTAGATCATCACTTAACTTGAGACCTAATGTATTCAATAAGGTGCATGAATCTCCCAATTGAGTTTAAGTGGGTGCACATGATTAATAATCCTCATCTTGAAAATAAGTTGAATAAACTAGTGACTGATATTAAACTACATAGTTGATGTCATTCCCTCATAGCCAACCAGATAGAGCCTTTCTGCCAGCAGGCGTCTATAGCCCTGATAAGGTTATCATTACAATTCTCCTAAGTAGAGCCCCACTGCCAGCAAGCGTCTATATCCCCGGTAGAGTTACTTAGATGGCTTAATCTGGATTTTTAGTAAAATCCAATTTATTTATTTACTTATTATTATATATTTTTTATATTTTGTGTAAAATAGAGACTTTATAAGATATTACATTGGTAACTTCATGATGCAAGGTGTGATCACTTGCTGAAATTAAGCTGAGAATTGTAATGGTAGCAAGGGTGACCTCTGATTTTTTACCTAACACCTACACTGGTATGTTCAATAAACCCAAGGATTTTAGGTGTGTCATTGTGAGAAACTTCCCTTGAATACTCAACCCACATTTATTGAATACAAAATTTCACAAGCCAAACCATTTTCTACATTCATTACAATCACAACAAGTTATGCATAAGTTTCAAATAATTAACCTGAATGTTCAAAATTTTCTGCTGTTTTCAGTGGTTGTTAATCTGCTCCTATATACTTCAAAAACAAAACAAACAGCCATACCAAGGAAACACAACACATAGACCAACACCACAATAAAACAAGACAAGACAAACCCAACAAGACAACTATACATTATTTACAATATGATACATAACATAACAACTACCCTCACCTCAAGCCTGAAAGTAATGTTTCAAATGTTGGTCATTAACAAGTAATGGTACATCTTCTCCAATCAAAGTCTTGAGCCTGAACGTATTATCCCCTATTCTCTCTGTGACCTGTAATGGACCTAACCATAATTTGTCAAACTTTCCATGATTTCCTTTCTTTTCATGTGCTTTATCCCAACACAACACTAAGTCTGATATTCTAAATGTTTTGACTCTCGCTCTTTTGTCAAACCATCTTTTTACCACTGCTTGATGTTTGGAAAACTTTTCAATGGCTTGATCTCTCTTCTCATCCAATTGTAACATTTGGATTATCCTGACTTCTCTGTGATCATCAAATCCTAAATACTCATTAGCAAACTTCCAGATAGATATTCTTAAATTCATTCGAAGTATGGGGTCAGTCCCATAAACTAGGTGATAAGGTGCATTGCCTAAGGCTAACTTAACCTTAGTCCTATCTACCCACAACACATATTTTAACAACGTATTCCATTCTCTGGGATTCTTTACAATTAATTTCTTGATTATATCCAATAAAATCTTATTGGTAGACTCAGCTAAACCATTCTCCTGAGGATAATAATTTGAAGAAAATTTTAAAACTATCCCATATTCAAATGCCTATTTAGAAAATTTCAAAGAAGAAAATGCAAGGCCATTATCACATACCAATGAATATGGAGCTCCAAACCTTGTTATGATGTTTTCCTCAAGAATTTTGATAACCACCTCAGTTGTAGAAAACTTGCAACATGTGGCTTCAGTCCACCTTGTACAATAGTCAGTCACTGTCAATATAAACTTATGTCCTGCAGATGATGGAGGATTTATAACTCTAATGAAATCCAAGCCCCACTATGCAAATGGCTTGGACTCAATGACTAGCTGTAATGGATTAGCCTGATTCCTTCCATTGTCTACTATAGTATGACAGGTATGACAACTTCAAATATAACTCTCTGTATCTTTAAACATTGTTGGCCAATAATATCCCACTCTTAATATCTTATGCATAGTAGCTAAATGAGAACCGTGAGTAGTTCCATACTTATCATGCAACTCTGACAATACCTGGTCTGCTTCAATTCTATTTAAAAATCTTAAATATATAACTTCATGGTTCTTCTTGAATAGAAGACCTCCTTGTACCATGTACCTCTATGCTTTAATCTTTAAAGCTCTCCTTTGAGAAGACTTCATCTTACTTGGATATTTACCCTATATCATAAAGGTATTCAAATCATCATACCAGCCTAATGCATCATTAGAGTTTAATACGTATTGGTTCTTCACCAAATTTGAATATGTGTTTGCTATGGTCTGTACTAATGCTTGTCCTCAAACCAACTTCATTGGAATAATCTCCATATGAAACTCTTGCAGTATTGTAATCCATTTGGCCCTTTTCTCTCCAGGTTCATTCTACATTAGCAGCATTTTTACTGTTGCATCTGGTACTATGGCCTTAACTTGACTTCGTAAGATGTAATGTCTAAACTTTTTAACTACCCTTACTAGTGCAAATGCTTATCTTTCTGTGTCTAGATACTTCAGTTGGGCATCTTTCAGAGGTGCACTCATGAAAGCTATAGGCTTTTCTTCATTATCTTCTCTCTTTTGTGTCAAGGCAGCTACAACTATGGATGCAAAAGAGTATATGTAAAATGGTTTGGTATAATTTGGACTTGCTAACACAGGAGCATTAGAAATGGCCTCCTTAAGACCTTTGAATGTAGCTTTGGCTACTGGTGTCCATTTTATCTTTGCATCTTTCTTGAGCATTGTGTTTAATGGTTGCACAATCTTTGCAAACCCTGTAATAAACTTCCTGACAAAGTTAATCTTACCAAAAAAGGATTTTAATTTTTTCTTACTATTAGGTAATTGCAATTTTCTTATTCCCTCTTCTCTGTCGGGACCAATGGATATCCCATTTTCAGAAATGACATGTCCTAATAATTTTCCTTCAGTTACACGGAATTAACATTTCTTTGGGTTAAGAGAAATCCTATACCTTTCACATCTTTTAAGTACCCTTCTCAAATCTTCTGCATGAATGGATGCATCTTTAGAATACACAATTAAATCATCCATATAAATAACAATGCATTTACCTGATAATTCATGAAACACAATGTCCATGGCTCACTGAAAAGTAGCACCTGCATTTATTAAACCAAAAGGCATTCTCCTATATGCATAATTTCCCCACTTGCAAGTAAAAGTAGTTTTCAACCTATCTTCTTTATCAACTAAGACCTAGTTATATCCTGAAAATCCATCTAAGAAAGACATCCTCTTAGCCCCATTTACTGCTTGCAGTACTTCATCTATTGGAGGCAGGGGATAATTATATTTTTCAGAGGCTTTGTTCAAATTTCTAAAGTCAACACATAACCTAATGTCTCCACTTTTATTTCTCATGGGTACCAAATTAGCTACCTAGGTTGAATGTCTCATTGGGAAGATTATCCTGGCAGACATCATTTTTTTCACTTCCTCAAAGATTAAAGGATCTAAAATAGAATTCACGGGCCTTTGTTTCTATCTAAATAGTTTAACTTCTAGTTTCAAAGGTATTACATGAGTTATGATGGACGTATCGTATGTCTTCAAATCTTCATATGTCCATGCTATTACATGTTTGTATTCTTTCAAAACATCCACAATTTATTTTCTTAACTTCTTAGAGCAAGCCTTTCCAATCAGTACATTCTGTGGACTTTGTTATGTTCCCAGGTTATATGGATCACATTTACCCCCTTCAGTTTTGGGCAAATCTTTTTGTCTAATTACCCCATCAAAGTCGAAAATCTCTTCCAACTTAATTACCCCTTTAGGTAAGAAATTACTTTTCAAGTTTATTATGTCTTCTTCATCCCAAGACACATCAGGCCTTTCCTGTTCATCAATGATTTGAGCTTCAAACACTTCATTACAAGTGAGAAAATCCACAATTTGTTGATCTCCTTCAAATACCTGAAAATGAGTAACATTATCTGGTATTCTTGGGACATTTACTAATTCAACAGCAAATCATTTTAAACATGACAATATTAAGGGCTCCAAAGTGCTAGCAGCAACTGCTAATGCATCTAGTCTATAATTCAATTCCCTAGGGATATGTTCTATGTTAAAGGCATCAAATGAATCTATTAAATCCCACACCCTATCCCTATAATAAACTATCTTCTTATAATTTCATGCATATAACTTTCTCACTTGTCTGACCACTGACTCAGAGTCTAAAAATACTTTGATCATTTTCACCTTTTTCTTGATAGCCATAACAAGTCCATAAATCAAAGCTTCATATTCTGCTACATTATTAGTACAAGGAAATTGTAGCCTATATGCTGCTAAAAATGACTTACCATTAGGGTCTATAAATTCAACACCCGCACCTGCACCTTGTTTGGACTTGGACCCATCACATTTCAGTGTCCACATGCCTTCTTTATTCCTTTGACCTTTTATTTTGGCATGCCTCACTCTTTTTGTTACCTATGTTGTACTATCTTGTTTGTTCACGAGTGATTCATTTTGACCTACTTGCATATTTATATTCTCAATTTGTAAATCAGAATGACAGACACTCTTGTCTTTTGTTCCTTTCTCTAAATCTAGAATTAATACATTCATGCTATCATGAAAGCATACCTCTGGTTTTTTAGGATTACCCTTTCCTTCATGTAGTTCCATCCCTTTTGTGCACTTTATGTATTGATATTCTATAATGTCTCTACACATTCCACAATTCTCTTCAGAATGAGGCTTATTATGGACTCTGCACATACTTTTATACAACTTTCACTGAACTGGAATTTTTTGTTCAATGCACTTTTCTATTTCCTACCTAATGATCTGACCAAAATTATTTACTACATTATCTTCCTCATCAGAAGAATTGCAATCAGACTCAATGAACACTACTATTTTTTTACTAATAGGTTTTTCTCTAAAATTCATCATCAGGATTTCTTCAATTTGCACTCCCTTATTCATGATTCTATAAACATCAGGTTCAATAGAAGCATATAATATCTCATTAGTCTTGTTGTATTCTGTAATCATGTGTTTCATTCTGGGTTCAGCTTCTATCCTGGTCTGATTTGGAACACCTCTCCAAGGTAACCACATGTGTGAAAAATCAGTGGCCATATATCTGTTCAATGTTTTGGACCAGTCCCTACTCAACATCCCATAATTCACAGGTATATCTACTACCTGAATGTCAATAAACTGACTCACCCTAGGATCAGAGGCTAACTGCATTTGAATATGCATTAATTCTCCTATCACATTGACCTCAACTTTGTCTAATTGTGTAACAACCTTAGCAGATTTGGTAGGAGTCAGCCCTAAAGTTTTGCATATCTCTCAAGGTATTACAATATCTGATGCACCAGAATCTACCATGCAATTATGTATGTTATTTCCAAACATCCTAATAGTTAACAAGAAAGGAGGGGCTTCTCTCTTGTTTGCATACATGACCACATTAGTGTTGGAAGGTTGTTTGGTTTTCTTACTCTTTTCTTTGGACTGTGGATCTTTACTAGGAACATTCATATCAACAAAGACCTCGCTTGTGACAGAAGTATCCAAGGACTTTATGAAAGCATTTTTGACCCCTGGACTTTTCAACAATTCACATAAATGTATACTGACCTTGATTTTTTTATCTGTTCAGACAAGTAACTCATCAGCCTCATTGTTTCCATTGTCTCTATTTTTCCTGTTTGGACTTTTGATGCTACTGTCCCACCATTCATATGATGATTATCCTTTAGTACAGTGGGATTATTACTGGCATGTTGATCTGGAGGAGTATTGAAATTATTGGGAGGAGTGGAAGTAGTGAAAGGACCTCCAGGCCTAGTGTTATTTCTCAGATTGTAGGTATGATTTTTGTTAGACTGTTGAAAAGCCTGTACCTCCTCTGTTTCATATAACACTTCATTTTCAATTTCAAAGGGAAACTGAAATGCATTCAATACTAAGGCTGATTTAGGGTATAAGTTCTCACAAAAGTAAGGCTCATCTTCTAACAGCTGATCTTCTTCCTCCCTAGTTGCAAAGGTAAAAGTCTCTAAGACTAAAGTAGTCTCAAATCCTAAGGGCACTATTTCATTACCTTTGGGAATGAGAAACTCAGAAGTGGGAGCCTGTACATCCACATTGAAAATACTTGCTACCAGATGAAACTGAGGGCAATCTGGTTCATCATGTGCACTAGTATTATGAATCTTGCACCAATTTTTTAATGCTACGTTGGCCATTTGAATTCTAGCTATTTGTTTTGTTTCTTGATTATCCAAATTCTCAAATGGAGAAGCTAGAGTGCCATTATTTGGACCTATGTTCCATGTTCTAGGTGGCCTTGGTTGATTCTAGTTTCTAATGTTATTACCCCAAGTCTTGTTATCTATAGCAGGTCCTCTGTTCTACATTGCTTGTCCCTGATTATGATTTTGACCTTGATTATAATTCTGGTTTTTATTTGAACCCTGACCCTAGTTATGATTCTGATTATGGTTCTGAATGTATCCTTGATTATTTCTACCATAGAAATTTTCATTTCTTAGTTATGTCATTTCGATGGTCAATCTTCTCAGGTGTGCAGTAATTTCTTTGATTTCTTCCCTATCCTTTTGTGCCCTTGCCACAAATGTATCTTGAGGAGACTGGAAGAACGACTGACCATTACTCTAATTGTTATTGGTACAATTACCAGTATAAGGGACTATAGTCTAGATTGGGGAAGGATTATACACAGGTGTGTATGTAGGAATTAGGTTCAATAATGGAGTATTATGCACAAGAACTCCATTCCAAGGTTGTGCTTGACTTTGCATCCCAGGGTTTCCTCCATTAAAAAATGGATTATAAGTTGTTTGCCTCATTTCCTAGTTTACTGAGGCTGCCTCCTTATAAGCTTTGGATATTGTATCTATATCAACCTTTCTTTTGACAAACATAGTAGTTAGTGGATTAAGGGTGACATAATACATGGCTAATAACGCATCTGCAGTCACTGGGTAAGGATCCTCTAACCTGGAATAAGCCTTTTGAAACCTATCATTAAAGTTATCATTCAGCTCTCCTTCACCTCTCTTAATTGTAGCCATTTTATGATATAAGGTGGAAGGATCAACTGGTCCTCTAAACCTAGACAAAAATGCCTCTTCCATAAGTGCCCAAGAAGAAATATAACCATTAGGCAAGTTAACATACCAGTTAGAAGCCTGTTCATTAAAGGTGTAAGGAAACAATCTACACACAACATCTTCATATTCTAACTTGGATCTAAAGCATGCCTCCTTGAATATCCTAATGTGATCTTCTTGATCCTGATGCAATTGATATTTAGGACATATCTTTTCAAGATCTTTTGGCATCTCATGATAATCATTGAATGTTATAGGAGAGTTGACGTTGAAATAAGCCATTGTAGGGCCACATGGTGGGCTGGGACCTCTGGGCATACCTGGATTTCTAGGTGGACTAGGACCTCTAGGAGGACTTAAACCAAGATTCAAAGATCTAAATGAAGAACTGTCCAGACTCACTATATTATGGATGTTAAAAGGTGATCTAGGAGGCATTCCAGATGAGCTTCCTATGTGTGATATTCTAGGATTCTAAATCAAACGACCTTTACTCTGCCTTCTATCAAGTAATTGCACAAAGATATCTTTTGAACTAGATCTAGACTTGGTCACCCTATCACTGTTATGAGCCAGCTTTACTTAAATCCTACCTTAACTCCAATCAGGCCCTCCTTCTAGTGCCAAAAACTGTTGATGATTGTTTTTAAACATTCATAACAAAAGTTAAAATTCACCAAATGAACCTAAATTGTCTTGAAAGCTATGAAGAAATCACTTAAGAGTTCTTAATCCCAAGTTTCTGTATGGTTGGGTCTTGACCTTGTGGATAATTCAGCAGGTTGGTGTGAAACTGTAATATTCAAGGGGCCTTACTTGATTTAAGATAAGCATTGACTTACTGGACTCAAACTATGCAAATTGTTGCAAATATCAACAAAATATTCATTCTTTTGCATGAATTCACTATTGTAATACAAAGCTTTGTATGAATTCCTATGAAACAAACTTTATCTTTCAAATTAATATGAAAATTACCAAATATTAACACAAATTCTTCTTGCTTCTTTCAAATGTAAGACAATTTCCTTAAGATTTATGCATTTAAGCTAATTATTTTCAGTGGTTGGAGAAAAGTTAGAGAAACTTAAACTAAGTATCATTTCAGTATAGGATTTAAATGTTCTGTTATTCACATCCTAAAGCATACAGTAAATTGATCAAATCAACACACTTAAATCTTCAAATGTAAAATCCTGAACATTTTTCATGAACATACACCAAAGATTGCAATCTTTTAAAGAATAATAACTTCAGATACTAGTAAGAGTCAGAAAACACTCTGTAATAGATGTAGAATTCTGAGTTTACTTGTATTCAAAGCCCAAAGTCATATAAGATTTACAATGTAAGAATGACCTTTGTTTCATTAATCAAATCACTAAACAACTTATAGACATTTTTATAGATAACTCAAGGAGACCAAACATTCCACGTACTCCTTGCTACAAACACAGGTGACCTCCTCCTCTAAACTAAAAATACTCTTCTATTCAAATATTCTAGCAAATTACAAGTACAAGCTATAATGTTAAAATTCCTGTGTAACTAATATACAAGTAGCAGAGCTTCTTATATAGAATTTGAAGCTTCATACTGCTACGGCTACAAAACTTAATCTACGGTTAGAATCCATCTATTATTGATGAGGGTGTACATTTGTCTCTAACCGTTTCTCAAAATATCTTTATGGTATCTTTTCTGCCTCAAAGGATGCCATTGGAATCTTTTCAAAATGAGATTTCCTTCCTTTGACTTCTGCTTTCCTATAGACTTTTCCCGCAAATACCCTTTCACTTGACTCTTTTATTAGTATTGTTTGCTCTTTTCTACACTTTCCTACTCTTTCAGATATGCTTTGAAGTTATTTATTACACCTTCTATAAAGGTGCGATTCCCCCATGGACTCCTTGTCCATACATATTCCTACATTGTGACTCCTTTCAACTTCTTTTCTTCTTTATCTGAACCTTCGCTCTTCTTCTTATATTTCTTCATTTTGGAACTTTCCTCCATTAATGAATCAATCATTTGTTTACTTAGATATGCCTCTGGATTCTCCATACATGCAAACCTCCTTGTATAATCATCCCGGACTCCTCATCTTTTATAAACCATATTTCATAACCTTTCGACTCCACACATGTATATAAGGTGAATGCATCTTTCAATATGCATTAAGGTATGATACATTACTTACATCCGATTTAATTCTCTTTTGACATCCGCACTATATATATACTGAAAGATACAAACCCAAAACATGCAACATACAAACCAAGAAACATACTTTGATAAAATTGAATTTCATATTCTCCTTAGGTCCGTAACATGTATAGTGCATTGTTTATCACCCTGTATCTTTACCTTTCACCGAACATACAACCTGAGATACAACCTATGGACCTACCCAATTATCCATTTTAATTTTGAATCACATCAGGTCCGACTTGTATGTAAATAATAGAACATTAACAATATGCATACAAGTACCACGATTCATAAACCTGACCACTCTATGCAACTAAGACAATGACTTCACATACAAACGTCCATGTACATGCAACATACAAACCTTCCTATAATGCATTTTACCAAAAGCACGCATATCTTGCAGAATATTGGGAATTTTGAAATGGTTCAAAAAGCAACCCTTATTCATTTTTGCCAAAGAATTCACCCCTATTCTACTCTAGTACTTAATGTTAATTTTTTTCCAATTTTCAACAAGGTTTGTAACCTTTACCTCCTTTTTCCCTTTACCACCAAGCAGACCCACACACAAGCAAAAAGCCACAGCAGGGGTCCTCATTTTGTTAAGAAGTAAAATGGGGCATGTTGTGAGCATCACAATAGTCACTTGCATAATTAATGGACTAGCATGTAAAAAACAAGAGTAAAGATGGATTCATGTGAATTCTAGCTAACTCTAAAGCAATGAAACACATAGAGGAAAAATGGCCAAGAAAATTTAAAGATGAACCCCGTAGTATCAGGTTTGGTCTCGCAATTGGTGGAGTGTGCCCATTCTCTTTCCTGAGCTTAAATTATAGTGTTTGGCCAGTTGGATTGATAGTATACAATATTCCCCCATAGATGAGTGTTAGAAAGGAGCACCTTATGTTGACTCTCATTGTTCTAGGAAAACATCAAGTTAAAAACATGGATGTTTATCTTGTGCCTTTTATTGATGAGATGCAACTGCTATGGAAAGGCATAAGAATGTATGACATATCATGTCCCCCATCAAATAGGTCCTTCATGTTGTACGGTGTGCTATGTTGGACTATTCATGATTTCCCAAGACTTGGTGATTGTTCTGGTAAGATAAAATATTTACGTATTTACACATAAATTTTTTTTCTTTCCAACTTTCATACTTATTTTTATACTATTTTTTTTATGTTATTAACATTACTTATTGAATTGTAGGGCTTCAAACAAAGGGGATATTTGCATGTCCAAGATGTGCAGAACAATTTCAAGGGCGGTATTCTAAAGATCTACATAAATTTATTTACGCAAACAACAGGGTTTTTCTACCACTAGATCATAAGTTTAGAAATCGCTTGAAGAATCAATTTGATGGAAAAGTTGAAAATAGAGGCCCTCCCATGATTATGGGTCCAGGTGATTGGCTTAAGAAGTATGAAGATGCTGAATTGAAAGGTTGGGAGGATTTTTTTGATCAGGGAGATTCAATTGAAGAACCAGAACAAGTTGTAGTTAATATGCCAGAAGGAATGAAAAGGAAATCCATATTTTATGAGCTCCCTTACTAGAAGGATCTATTAATGTCTCACCTATTAGATCCTATGCACATCTTCAAAAATGTCCCAGATTCTATATTTCGATATATCTATCAGGCAAAGAGGACACCTTGTCTTCAAGGAGAGATATTGCTCTTTCGCGTACCAAAATTGACAGAAAACATTTGTGGCCAAACAAGGAAAATGAAACATATACAGAAACTCCATGGATTTAAAAAAAAAAAAAGAGCTAGACCAACTAAAAAATGTCATCTGTTCAATAAGGACACCTACTGGCTATGGGTCATCATTAGCTAAAGCTTTTACAATTGATGGACATATCACAGGATTTAAAACACAATTTTCATAATTTTATGAAGGTATTATATATCATCATTTAACATTTACTGGTAACATTGATTAAGTACTAAATATATTTTGATATCATTATGTTGTGTGAGAAAAAATTACTAATGACCTTTTCATAAATGTGTTTCATAGCATATCATGCCATTGGCAATTAGGGGGGATTCCTATCTTACAATTGACTTAAGGAATGTCATAAGTTGATTGTCAGCATTTACAAGGTATGTGGTTAATGTGTGAGAGACATAGATATATTATATTGCATATTAATTTTTGACTAAAGGTTCATACTAATTTACTATTCTTATATTAGGTGGGTGACCTTGAAGGAGATCCATGAATGTGAAGTGCCAAAATGGAAGAAGAAAATTGTAGAAATTGTATGTGTATTTGAGAAGGAGCTCCCTACAAGTTTCATGGACCTACAAGTCCATTTACTTATACACCTAGTCGATGACATTGGATTGGCGGGTGTCCTATCAACGAGGTGGATGTTTTTCTTTGAGAGGTATATGAAAACTTTAAGAAGATATGTCCGATAAAAGGCACATCCAGAGGGTTGCATGGTTGAAGGATATGTATTGAATGAAGCATTTTTCTTCCTGTGTGAATTCCTTGGTAAGGATTTTGAAGATGGGCCACACTTCTGGGATGAAGAATGAGCATCAGATATTATTGATGGAGAAAACCACAATCTAATGGTGTTCAAGTAGAAATTAGTAAGTAAATTCATGATCAGTATGGTTTTTTTTCTTGCAATCATTAATTTACTCTGTAATTTATTTGTCAAATTAATAGCATGACATTTGGAGTTTGAAATAAACATGTTGACATGTAATAGGTGTAGATGAAAGTGCTATACTCGACAAGTTCATTCTGTACCACATGGACTTTATGAACAAATGGATTGATCTGTATGATAAAAAGAGAGAAGTGTTAGAAGCAAGGAGACAATTTAAGAGATCACACCCAAGGAATACTCACTTCCTACTGATCTGCTTGGGGAATGGGGCAAAGATTGCACACTAGAATGGGTTATTGAACAAATTCAAAATCAAATAGAAGATGCAGGTATAGATTCAAACATAACAGAAGATGAAATCAACATGTCTAAAGGATGTGAAAGAAAGGTACAGTTGGAATTTTACAAAATGTTGTTTCCTTACAGCTTTGACACTATTAACTATTTTAATATTCATCATTATATTTGTTTTCACTGAAATAAATGGTCTTTCATAGGTGAGGAAATATCCAGCAATGTGGGCATATGGTCGACATTATCATGTAGAAAGTGTAGATGTAAATAGACGATCCTTCAATTGTGGCATCATGGTTGACTTCAAGCAATCCAGTCGATCAAGCTCAAAAAGATAAGAATATAATTGAAGGGAATCTACAATATGTTGGGAAAATACAAGAAATTATTAAGTTGGATTACTGCTCTTTTAAATGTTGTATTTTTAAGTGTAGATGGTATGAAGCATTTGAGAGAACACAAAGACATGATACCCATAGTGGATTGTTTTCTATAGATTCCTCATGTTTCCTACTGGAGGATAAGGAGCCTTATGTTCTATCATTTCATTGTGAGTAGGTATTTCTTTAACTCAAACAAGAAGTGGTAGTGATCATTAATCTATTAATTCATAGTTTATTGCGAATATATACATGTGTTTATTAATCAATAAAATTGTTATACCATACGTCTAATATATGTATGTCATTCATGTGCAGGTATTTTTCTATGAAGATATTTTGGACCCGAAATGGATATTTGTCATACATTATGATCCAAGATTAAGGCATGTATTTGACGATGCATTAGTGGATACTGAGCAAAACAATGATGGCCAACAAAATGAGAGAGAGGGATTAGAGAACATCAAAGAAATTGACATCCATGATGATGTTGAAGATGGTTATGTTCAAGAACAAGAAGACAACAATCCAAAGTTGGATGATGTTATGGAAGATAACAATATGGATGGTATTCAAAATGATGATCCAAATACATATGGTAACAATATAGATGGTCTACAGTCAGATTTCAATGATGATGAAGATGATGGAGGTCAAGATGAGGATGATGATAATATTAAATACTTGAAAGAACATATGAACATTGACAATGATACACTAGATGACATTGTAGCAGATAGTAAAGTTAATGACCAAGACTTCTAAATTTTCAAAATTATTTGCAATCCATGTTTAAAAAAGGATGATTAAATTATTGGCAATAATGTTAATTAAATGGATTGTTCAATTGTTGACAAATTACCTATTGCAATATCCTTAAATTGTTCAATCTTTGGTATGAATTGTTGGTAATAATGTTAAATAAATTTGTTTATCTTTAATTATTTTTCATATATATCCTTAATTGTATATATGCCATGTTATCTTGTGATAAGTACTTGAGTAAGACCATCAATAAAATATGAAGTGGACATATTATCATCTATATTAGCTAATTGATTGCACAAATATTTCAATTTATCAACGATCTCATGTTTCTATTCATTTTCAACACTTTTAATAAAGAAATCATGATCATAATATTCTTCTTCATCATTAGAATGCAACATGTGATCGTCATAGGAAGTAGGAGAAAGAGGTAGTCATGTTTGCAAGGTGAGGGTTTGACCTAGTACTTTGTTGAAGGGGACATAAGGATCCTAGATGTTTCTTAGGAATGCAAAATTAAAGGCATTGGGTTGTTTCCAACAAATGCAAACCACAAAAATCTCAAAATAAAAAATCAATCTTTTTTTATCCTAAACATAGGCAAGGAAATTGCGAGTTCAAAAAAATGTAGGGAAATAAATCATACCCTATAATAGAACATTTAAGTCCAATCCTAGATTTAATTAAACTTTAAAGTACAAGGAGTTGAGATTAAAATAAACTATTGAGATATTAAGTAATTAAGATAGAGAAATGAAATAGTTGAGAAGAAATACAAAACTTATTTGATCTTTTTAGCATGATGTCAAATGTGAAGTGTGTGATTAACTAATGCATTATGAAAAAGAATGAAAACTAGGATTTTCTACTAGAATAATGATCATGAGATTGTGGCAGTGATTAACTGATTTTTTACATTCCTTCTTCAGTTGTCCTCTTTTTCCATATTTCCAAAACTTTACTCTTATCTTCCTAGGGATTCTAGATTTTCCTCTTGACTTGGATTGATATTTAAACCATTCCCCTTTAGATCCACTTTTGTCCTTGGGCCTTTGCGGAACATGCAAGGCATCCTTAGAACCTTCATCATTGAACTTTCTCCTCATATCTCCATTGAGCATTGTAACAATAAAGGATTCCATAGTCACCTTTGCAACACTACCGTTTATAACAAGCATTATGTTCTCCTAATTTTTGGGTAAAGAAAAAAGTGAGAAGATACATTTGTCTTCCTCATCAAGTTTAACATTTATTGAACCTATTTGACTCAAAATCATATTAAAGGTGTCAAAATGTTCTACAATAGAATATCCTTCCTTCATTTTTAAATAATATAAACATCTTTTGAGATATAACTTATTACTTTATAATTTTAGTTTGATAAATATCACCTATCCTCTTTTGTAATGTGAATGCAAGGGTCTCTTTTGATTTGAATAACAAAGAAAAAGTAAATTGGAGACAACCAGATAAATTATTAGCAATCCAATTCAACAAACAAATGATAACCAAAAGTTGCCACCAAAGAATAGCATCCTTTATATTGATTTGCTTCAAAGTACAGTCAGTGTAATGTCTCTTTCAAAAAATCAAAATCCCAGATAGATTCTGAGCCATAAGGTCTTGGTTTCCTTTTATAAAGGAAGCAATGAGCTTTAGACCTTTCACATTCAACATAGTTCTTTGTATTCCTAACCCTTTATATTACAATATTTGTCTTTTATAAGTCCAATTTAGATTTTCAAATATATTTGAATACAATATGAAAACATGAAGAAAACATAAAGAGACAAAAAGAGAGCGTTCAAGATATGGTGGTGCTATTTAATTCCATCATATGGCTCATTGCTCTTATGCACCTCAACCTGTGCTATTGATGATTCATCTCTAAGATATTTCTCCTCCCATTTATATATTGTAAAATCACCAGGCCATTGGTAAGCTTGAATCTGAAACAAGTTCTCCTAGTGATCTTTCCATCTTTTATCAAGCAAAGATTTGACATCCATCACAAATTTTGCATACCTAGCATCCAATGCAATTACTCAGTCCAATATCATGTTAAAATTGAGAATGCTAACATCTCCATCCTTCTTCAAAAAATCCATAACTTGGAATATTGTTCGGCCAAATTCAATCTTCCATGTGTCAAGACTTTTGATTTTCTCTTCTTCTGTCAGTATGAAAGGAATAAATTTATGCTTGAACGTAGTAAAAGATTCAAGCTTTGCTTGCATCTTCTGGCTTTCCCCAATCACATACTAGTATTCATCAATGATCATTTTGATTATTTTCTCAGTGGGCTTCAAAGTTGTAGGGGCATCAAGATTCCTTTGCACTACTAAGCACATCGTAACCAAATTGTGATGATAAGGTTACCATTTTTTAAACAACAAATCCAAAACAGAAAAGTTTATCTTCAATTGCTCAATGGCCTAAGATAAAGAAGAGTAGCAATCATGAACACTCCCAAGCTTATCCACAACCAATTTTACTCTATGCTCCAAACTTTTCTCAAAATTTTCAAAAACTTTCATCTTTGCCTCATTCTTTGTCATTTCATTTTGTTTATTCAAATTTTCAATTTCCTTTTCAAATTTCAATCTTGTTGCATTAAATTCTTTAGTAGACATTGTGACATCACTGGCTATTTGTGGCACAGGAGGCGATAGGGTACAATGGCTTGACCTTGAGAAGAACTCACAGCTTGCAATTGTTTCTTTAATTTCACATTTTCAAAATACAATTTGTTCACTTCATCATTCATTACTTTCTGAGTTTACTCATAATCGGTAAGCCTTTGTTCTAACCTCTTCACAACAACATGAGTAAACATAGTAGTATGAACATTAAGAGCAGCTGCTTCTATTGTTGATGTATCTTTTCAAGTCTTTACCATAATTGTACCCCTCATTTCTTGAACAATATCAAGCAATATTGGTTTGCTTGTATTCTTCTGAGTAGTCCAGATTGCCAGGGTCTCTGTCTTTGGATTAAAACCACATCCACTTATGCCATCTTCATAATCAAATTCTGAAACAAGTGGATCGTCCTGACTTCTAACTTGGTTAAACAAAAATACCTTTTTCAATTCAAGGCCAGGGATGATGAGCATATTACTTTTCAACACCATTTGTATTACCTCCTCTAGACTCACATCAATTTCATCTACTTTCAATTCTTTGAAATTTTGTGTAATGATTTGATCATGTTGTGTTTCATCAGCACCCATTTTATTTATTGCAACTTTTTCATTATATTCTTTCATTTTCATTTTCAGCCAAAAATCCTTAAACTCTGGAGTTTTGATGAAATCGTCATCTTCTATGAACCTCATGGATGCTATAATCCTTTCATCCTCCTCCAACTCTGGTTTAGCTTGGGTTTGCTCACCCTTCCTAGCCTTAGGCTTATGTGCATCTGTGGGTTGACCAACCATTAGCTGATCAACCTCTTGCTCATCTCCCATGTGCCTCAAGATGTTAGCCACCTCATCACTATCCCCCACCTCTTCAGTCATTTCATAGGAGATAAGTGGATATACCTCCTCTGTCCTCTGCTTCTTTACTGGTGGTGATTTTGGGACCTGTAGATCTTGCACTGACATAACATTAGGAGTAGACTTATGAATCTCAATCCCTACAGACCTTTTCACTGGAAGTTTAATAGCCTTAGGAGGTTGCCTCTCAAATTTACCATAAATACTTTCAAAATTATCAATGATTGCATCAATTCTCTTCAGAGGGTCTTTTTCTTCAACAAAGAATCCAAGAAATAGGGGATTCTACTTTTTCTTTTCATCTTCAATATTTTTCAAGATATCCCATTTTCTCTTCCTACTGTATACCTCATCAAAAGTGACAAGATTTCTTATCACATCCTCATCAAACATGACCTGATGGGATACAGCGATTTTAGTCAGAATTGATTGTCTCACAAGATTCATATGACCCTCAGGGTCACAATTCCTCTCAATGCCCAATTTCAAAGAATATTTCGCCTTTAAAAAGGCTTGCAAATTTTCAAGAGTGTCAAAGCCAACAGACCAATCACCAAAAATTGTAGCATCAAGTAGAAATGTACCTTACTTTTGTCTTTTCATTACCTCCTTTCCCATCCACATCATTTTCCACATAAACTCCATGAATACAATTATGTCTAACACAAATTTTGGCAATATGTGAGGTGGCTGGGGGCAACCATACACTCTAATTATAGTATGATCTGACATAAAAAACCAATCAGCAAAATTACAGTTGTGGCCCTACTCTGGTTTGTGTGCAAGCAGCCTCAGCATTACCCTGACTTCCTTAGTCAACCTAGAAAACCAGATACCAAGAGAATTCAATATCTTAACAACAAACAAATCATGAAATACAATGTAGTCACTATTCTAGCAACAGGACTCCCACTTATAACACCAAAACTAAGTTGGCGATCTTTGTCCTTTCTCATCAACCATACTCAGATCCATTTTTCTTGACCATTTCCCTATGTTCTAATACAAAATGAACTGACACAATAAAGGATAGAATTTGAAATCTAAGGGTTGCTTGTTCTCCTTCACATAGAAGAATCCTTCTTGCAGTTTTTTTCTCAATATGAGATGCAAAGTCATATTCAACGTTCACCTCTGGATGTTGTATTTTCATAGCCATCATCATTAGGCTAGTTGGCATTCTTCCTTGTATGTCAATTCCCCAGACCTAGCACAATGCAAAATAGGTTCTCTTCAAATATACAGTAAATTCTTCCACAAGGAAAGGCTCAATACCATTTGATGGAATCTCAATTTTTCTATTGTTGGCCCCCCTTCTCATATATATTGGCAATTCATCTCTCCTAAGTGTTTTCCTCAGGCTTGTGTAATCTCGTTCAAATCTCTGCAAATCCACTTGAGTGGAGCTTTCTTGTTCAACATAAAATAGTCAACAATGACATTCCTGTCTACTATCACCAATGGCAATCCATTTGGCATTCTAACTATTTTAGTAGCAAGATGGTAAAATTGTCCTAGTGGCCTAATCAATTCCACATCCACAAATACAGCGAGCACCACCAACTTTGCCAAATCTAATTTCCATGGATTTCCCACTGGTCCCTCGCCATCCCTTTTTGCATAAAAATACCAAAACAAATCCCACCCAGAGATAGGGATTGTAGCATCCTGACACCCTTCTGTTGCATCTATGAACATCTTCTTTGGACCCTTGTCTATGGACTCAGGCAATACTTCTAGCAGAGATTGTTGAAGTGGTCTTTTCTTGGGAACTACAGGCTCATCACCTTTATTGGCAGACTTAGACCTCTTGGGTGCCATGTTTAATGACTTGAGCAGGCTAGGGATTTTCAAAATTCAACTTACTGTACCAACAACTGAAAAACAAAGTGAAAGAGCAAATGAACTTGACATGACCAATTAACGTAGGTAGACATAGGAATAAAAGAACAATATTTAAAATTAAAAATAAACCCATTCAAGAATGGATAAGAACAAAATTTGTATCTTTGATCAGCATCACAGTTAAGTTGGGGAACTTTGCAAGTAGCAGAGATAGAACAGACTACAACCCCCTACTGTATAACACAAAAGCTTAGCCCTAGCCTTTTTTTAAAAGAGAAATTTTATATTAACAAAAGATGTAATTACAAGAACCCTTACTACCAGCAACTGAAAAATAGAGCAAAATATATGCTAACTTCTAATCAGAGAGTGTAGGAATGAACTTACCCGGTCAATTGCAGTTTGCAAAAAAACACACTGAGCTGAGTTGCACCTTCTCCAAGTTGTGAATTCTCTGAAATGAGCAAATACCAAGAAATCTTTGAATTTTATTCGGCCAAGGAGTTCATCATATTGCCATTACTCTAGTTCATGCCACGAGATCATGAAATCTTAGCATTCAATTCCTTTCTCAAGATTTGACAACAATTCTCGATAACCGCAACCCCGCATTAAATGTGCTTGCTATATATTTCTTTTACCGCGTCACTGCAAGGCTCGACCAGACCAGCTGTGGGATAGTGAGGGCTTACTGCCAGACCGTAAATGCTTAGATTGACCCCTGTGGGACCACAGGAGATTATTACTTGATGTCCATCTATTTATCGCCCACCCACAAATGTTATGAATGACCGTTGTGGGATAGCGGTGGATTACATCCACTACACTTATATTTCATCCTTTACTACCAGACTGCAAATGCTTAGATTGACCCCTGGGGGACCGCAGAAAATTATTACCTAATGTCCTTTTGTTTACTGCCCAACTGCAAATGTTATGAATGACTGTCATGGGATGGCGGGGCAAAAACCCATTACATTCTCCTCTTGCCGCTCTACCACGGGCCTTAGTTGAAACCCATTACATTCTCCCAATTATGGACAGACAGGCTTGGTGCAGTGTATCAGCATGACTTGTGAGATTAGAGTGACTGGAAGTTGTCTCTCTGGTTCTTTGTGTCTCTCCGATGAGGGCTTGGCATCGGTGGGACATGACACTTCGGTAAGAGTCTCAAAGGGTCTTCATGTTACTCCGATGAAGGTTAACATCAGAGAGACCTGACATGTCGCTATGACTCTCTCTAGCACTCTGGGTCACTCCAATGAAGGCTCTATACCGACATAACAATAGTTGTTGGTCTGGCTTTGAAAGGTCGTTCTGATGGTTTGTGTCTTTCCGATGGAGGTTATGGATCGGCAAGATTATAACTATCGACACTATTTAGAAAAGTCACTCTGTTGGTTGTGGTCACTCTGATGTGAGATTGGCCAAGGTCTTCTCAATGGTCATTAGTTGTAGATTGTTGGTCTCGTCAACAACAAAAGTACTGACGGTTAACTATCTCATGGTTGTGTACATAAATTGCAAAAGTGGCCGTCAACTGGTGCATGTGCGACTATTGTGGTCTCACGAATCTGAGCAGTTGTGGAAACGGTTATGAGCTGGGGTGTTGGGAATGGTTTGACAGTGGTGGCGTGGCATCCTTGACATGGCAAAAGGACAAAAAAGCCAACGTTGCATTGGCAATACATATCACAAATATTGTCAATTGAACGGTTGCCTTTTGTAACTGTTTGGTCTGTTATGGTAGTCAAACCAAATGTTCTCTTCTGTAATTTGATATATTAACACATGGTAACAAAGGATAGTGTGATGAGAGATAGATAGAGAGAAGAGGAGTGACTATCGACTAATCTCCAGATAGAACAGCATGTTAATCTCCATGAAAGGGCTTAATGCCTGAATTGTATTGTAAATGTATTGTCTATTGTTGAATAATACAATGGCGATATGGGCTTTTGGAGTGTGGGGTTTTTTACCTGAAAGGGTTTTCCCCACATAAATCTGTGTTCATCTCTTCTGTTCCATCTTTCATGTTTAATGGTTCTATTATTGAAATTATATAATGCTTGCTGTTGAAACTTGTTAATGTTTCTTGTACTTTCCTCTAAGGGTTAATGTTGGAAATGATCTATGTCTAATTCTGCTTTGTGGCATAGTTGTGAGTGTTTTTGAGGAAATCTAATGAAATTTAAAGTTATCGAAGACACCACTATTCTTAGATGTTCATTCTAAGTTGCACTCATTTCCTTACAACCCATAACCCCTAAACCATAAACCCTAAATAATGCCCCTAAGCCCTAACCCGTTCCTGACCCGCCATAAACCCTAAACCCCTAAATCCTAAACTGCAAACCCCTAAACCCTAAACCTCTATCTCCCTATCTCCCTATCTCCCTAGCTAGCCCTACCTCTATCATTCCTCTACCTCTAAATATATCTCCCTATGTCTCTAGCCATGTCCCTCACTCTCTATATCTCCCTATTGGTCCTCTCTCTCTAAACACTAAACCCTAAACCTCTAAACCTTAACCCCTAAACCATAAACCCTAAACCATAAACCCTAAACCCTAAACCCTAGTAAACTATAAACCCTAAACTTGAACAATACTAAACTCATAAATGCTAAATAATGCCCCTAAACCTTGACCGCTAACCCCAACTTTATCTCTCTCTGACCTATATATTATCTACTAGCTCCTAGCTAGTTAAATCCTTTTCCTAGCTTTCCTAGTTTTCTTTTTCCTTTCCAATTTCCCTTTAGATCCCACCAATTTTTCCCTATTTTACTATTTTCCACCTCTCCTCTCATCATTCTTCCCATCCAATGAACTTTAGTTTTATCATCTTGTTTTCATTTCATCCAGCTACCAATTTATATCCTCATCTCTCTTTTAATCATGTCTTAGTTTTCTTGTTTCCATTTGCTTTGTTGATAAGGGAGATGTAGAGACAAAGATGAAGAGAGAGAGAGAGAGAGAGAGAGTCATATAAGTTTTCTTGTTCATTAATTCCTTCATCGATAAGGGAGAGGGAGAATTAATAGAAGGGAGAGATAGGAAGATATAGGAATGATAGTGGAGAGAGGCAAGAGATCATATAGATATAGGGAGGGATAGCTAGGTAGAGAGAGATAGAGAGGACACAGATCATAGAGAGAGATAGAGGAGACAAGGGGAGAGATAGGGAGATAGAGAGTGATCACTAGAGAGATGTCTAGACTAGAGATAGGGAGATAGAGAGATAAGCAAGAGATAGGGAGAGATAGATAGGTACATAGAGAGAGAGAGGAGATAGATTGGGAGAGATATTAGAGGAGATAGTCGAGTGAGAGATAGGGAGATAGAGAGTGAGATGTCAATCTAGAGAGATAGGGAGAGAGATTGAGAAGTAGAGGGATGATAGCTAGAGAGAGGGAGATAAGGGAGAGATAGGGAGATAGAGGTTTAGGGTTTAGGGGTTAGGGGTTAGGGGTTAGGGATTAGGGGCATTATTTAGGGTTGAGGGATTGAGAGAGAGAGACTTCTTTTGACATGCAACTGTAAACCCTGAATAATGCCCCTAAACCTGAGCAACCCTAAACCTCTAAACCTTAAATAATATAAACCCTAAATAGTGTCCCTAACCCCTAACCCATAAACCCAAAACCTGAGAAACCTTAATTAACCCCTAAATCCTAAACCCTAAACCCCAAACCCCTAAACCCTAAACACTAAACCCAAGCAACCCTAAACCTCTATCTCCATATCTCTCTATCTCTATTATTCCTCTACCTCTCAATCTCTCTCCCTATGTCTTTGGCCATGTCCCTCACTCTCCATATATATCCCTATAATCTCTTCTAGCTATGTCTCTAGCCATGTACCTCACTATCTATATCTCCCAGCTATTGGTCCTCTCTCTAAGCACTAAACCCTAAACCTCTAAACCCTAAACCGTAAACCCTAAATAATGCTCCTAAACCTTAACCCCTAAACCCTAAACCTGAGAAACCCTAAACCCCTATATATCTCCCTATCTCTAATATTGTCCCTCTACCGGCTCTCTCTCTCTCTCTCTCTAGCTATCTCCAAACCTAAGCAACCCTAAACCCTAAATCTAAGCAACTCTAAACCTCTATCTTCCTATCTATCCCCTATCTCCCTATCTCTATCATCCCTCTACCTCTCAATCTCTCTCCCTATGTCCCTGGCCATGTGCATGTGTCTCACTCCCTATCTCCCTATCCCTCTCCATAGTCTCCTCTATATCTCCCTATCATTACTCTTTCTCTATAAACCCTACCCTAAACCTCTAAGTACTTGAACCCCTAACCCCTAAACAATAAGCCTAAACCTAAATAATGCCCCTAAACCCTAACCCCTAACCCCTAAACCTCTATCTCCCTATCTCTCCCCTCTCTCCCTATCGGCTTTGTCCCTCTACCTCTCAATCTCTCTCCCTATGTCTCTGGCCATGTCCCTCACTCTCTATCTCCCTATCTCTCCCCTCTGCCTCCTCTATATCTCCATATTGGTCCTCTATCTCTCTCTAAACCCTAAACCCTAAACCTCTAAACATTAACCCCTAATCCCAAAACCATAAACCCTAAACCCTAAATAATACTCCTAAACCCAAGTAACCATAAATTAGGTGCTCAATTAGGCAATAAAATAGGTGCTACATAAGGTGCTAAATAAGGCGTTAACGCGGTTGCTAAAATAGGCGCTAAATCAGGCGTTAAATTAGGTGTCAAATGTGGCGCTAAATTAGGCGCTACAGTAGGAGCTAAAGTAGGCACTAAGTTAGGAGATAAATTAGGCACTAATTAGTGGCTAATTTAGCATCATCTTGTTTTGGTCTGCGTAAAAAATGCCTATAATAGTGCCATCCCGATAAATAGCGCCAACTTTTTCAAAAAAATGGAGAAAAATACATTAAAATAGTGGGTGGAAGCAAAAAATAGAGAAAAAAAGGGAGCTAATCATAGGGATTTGTTGTAATGCCTTGTTTTTGGCTTGTTCTGGCTCCTTTATTTCCCATTCTCACTGACTCTATTGCCCAATGGATAATGCACTAGTCTATACTTGTGATTCGGTGTTCCTTGCTTCATCCTTTGCAGTCCTCGTCCCTAACTAGAGCCTGTTGTTACCCCAAAATTTGAAAATTTTCAAATTTTAGTACATTAGTACTAATGCACAATCTTCTTAAAGGTATAATCATCGCCTTACCCCAATCCGGTCATTTTTCATTTGAAAAAGTTTTAAAGTCTTAGGGGCATTTCTATGAGTCTTTGTCATTAGGCATTTTTCAAGTTCATGAATCCTTTATTTCCCCGACTTGTGTTCTTAAGTTCAAGAAATGACTGACTTCCTAACTTCTACTTTGTGTCAGGGAGGTTCAAATATCACTTTAACAGTTTGAAGAATCATAAGAGCTCTGACCTCACTCATTATCAGGAGTTTCTAAATTTTGTGAACTCCTCCTTAAAGTTCAAGGTTCTGAATCTGTCCCGACTCCCAACTAATTAGCCTCTTCGCAATGTCCATGAATTCTGATTTGATGGTGGTGTTTCACAGTTTTCAAGATATCACCAGCTTATCTAATTACTCATGTGGTATGTAATGAGAATGTCTTTTCAGGAGTTATGAAATACAAGCTCAATCTTAAGACTTGCTTCTTAAGGTACAAAATCAATGATGCATTAATTACCTCTTAAATGACAAGTGTAACGGAGCTCACTAAGTTGGTAGCATAGCATTATCAAGTTTAAAAACCATCATTACCTACTAGCGTAATTAAATAAACCTAAGTATAGAGAAAGGTGATGGTGTTCTCTAAGTTTGGTCTTTCTTATCAACCAAGTCATCTTTCAGAATGGGACTTCCTGCGAATAATGAAATTTGGGATGATGAGCCTATGCATGTCCTATAATTTGATTTACATTGGCTTGAGGAGGAACAAATTGATATCATCTCTCAATTGCGCACAGTTGCTTAGAAGGAGAAAACCAGTTATGCTAAAAATCGCAAGGCAATTTTTGTCCTAGAGGAAGAAGAAGAACGTGCTGAGTTGCGCCAACTTTTTATGGAAATACACCTGGAATTGGGGCAGTTTAATGCCAATTGTCTTGCATGCATAAAGTTCTTTTGTAATTAATGATGGTAATCACAATTTTGATGTAATGTAATCGTTTCCGTTTTAAGATCACTTTCTGGATAGCGGTTACTTAAAAAAGACCGTTTCGAACAGTTATAATTTTTGGGAGGTTTTGAAAAAATATAAAGGGAAGGACTTTTGAAGGGAAGGGCATCTTTTTCTAGCTATCTGTGAATAGGGGAAGAGGAGCAAGTTTATTCTATTTGATTTCTAGTTATATTTTTCTTAGCCTAGCTTATGTATCGAGGCATTGTAGAAAATTTGAGTTTTGTTATATTGAAGAAATGAAGAATTACTTACAAAACTTTGTGTCTCCTAGTATCTTCAATGATTGCAATTGTTCTTATGTCAATTTATAATCTGTCTTCAATATTGCTTCTGTTATGTTGGTATGTGTTAAGGAAGAATATAGCTATATCTTTTAAATTAATCCATCCTTGTTTATGAATGTTGGATAGGTGGGATGCGTATCATTTTATTTGCATTCATTTCTTTCTGAAATTAATCATGCATGTCTATTTCATGGTGATGGGTAGATGTTAATGTACCTTTCCTACTTTCTGGTTAAGAGCACACCCCTTATTTTATTCATTGCATATCTTAAGAGGGCGTTGTACCTTTAAAATTCAGAGGAAAGTTGTCAATCCAAAGGGCAATGTCTCCAACTGTTAGTACTCTTTGTTCTTCTTCCTAGGCGTCTTGAGTCATTTTCTACATTTGTTTTTGAAGGACAAATATGTTCACTAACAATAGATTAAAGAGCACTTTTCATTTCCAAAATACTAAATAAGCACAAAAAGATGTTTACATTTCATTTAACTTTGCATGATGTAGACACCTAAAAGTGTCCTCGGATTGCAAGGCCTTAATTTCTTCCATGTTCTACTGATTTTCCCTAATTTCCCTCTATGGTTCAATAATTAGTTTTAATTAATTAATTATTTTATCATTCATTTCCTTAATGTTCCCTTCATTTGATTTATTCAAACAAATAAATCAACCCCATCACATTATCCCCCCTTCTCAAATAAATTAAATAAATGTACACCATTTATTTAATTGAAAAAGCATATTACACCTCATCAAATTTTTGAATTTTAAATTCACTTTTGTCCTCTAGTGGTGGGAGAAACCCTAATCAACCTCCACCCTTGATTTGGCCTCAAAGTCAACATGTAATCCTGGCCCTCCATTCAAATCTTCTCTTCTATAAAACAACTCATCCAGCTCCATTTTGATCCCTTATGCTCTCTTGATTCATTTTTCCTCTCTAAGTTCATTTTCATCTCTTATGCCTCTAGAACTCTCTCACAACTCTCCAAGTCTTGTTGTCAACATACATGAGCTTCTCAAGATGTTGCATGAACTTGCAAATCTGAGAATAATAATACAAGATAGAGGAAAACAATGGAGATAGGACAATACTAGTTTAAATTTTTACTTGTTTTCATGTTTGTTTGACTATTTTCTAGACTAGATTACTCTCCATTGGGAGCTAGGGTTAGTTGTGTTGTCATTTCTACATAATTAGCTAGCTTTTCCCTTGTCTTCATCTAGTGAAACCGACGTAAAATTGATTAGTTTTAGTCAACTTCTGAAAACAAATATTCACAAGTGGATTCTTGGTCTCAAACGGACCTCACCGTTGAGTCTGGGTGCCCCTTTCGGTGAACAATGATTGTAAATTTGTCAATTTTGGCTACAGGAAAAATTTGAATTTTTTTTAGTTTTGGTCCCTCCGTAGAGCCGTACCGTATGGATCCATACGATCCCTGCGTAGGGGCATTGTATCAACTTACAAAATTTTCATTGCTTCATTGCATTGTTGGATTTTGATTCTTTTGTTTGGTTAACAAATGGCATGTCTGAGTTGCAAGTTTATGTATCACTATGTTTGTACATTATATTCTTTGTTGCAGGTTAACAATTGACCTTGTTATTAAAAACCAGTTGATACCTGGTTAGAAACCCTAACACCTCAAACGCCTGTCGACTACATCCAATACCCGCTACCTCACCTGCATAAAACCCTAATGGACTATGTTTGGCAATTTCCTTCAGTTTCCACCCATATTCTATGTCGCAGCATCTAAGAATCTCCCATGAAACCCTAACTATCACTATTTTACCCCCCGTTGCCACTTCCTTTGGCAACCCTGACACTCCAATCCACCATCGACACTATGCAAAAAATCCTCTCGTGTCTTAAAGTCCTGTCAACTGTGTGCCCGTGCTTCTTAAAGTTTTGTCGACCATCCCTTTATATCTATTGGTCACCACAACCCGACTGCCACTCAACCCAAAATGCCACCACCTGCAAGCTCTTATCACTACCAAATCTCCCTTGTCGATGCCACCCACTTCTAGGTCACCACCTACCAAGTCATTTGGCGCCGCCAGTGATACGTTAAACACTATCACTCTGTATTTTCTTCACTGCCTAGGAGAAAACCCTAGGTGCCGCCCCTTTCACCGTCGAAACCTCGCCTGTCAAAGTGTCACCGCCACCGGTGGTGACCGAACCCTAGTCGCCACTTCATAAACTCTATTATAGCTGCGAGGGCCTAAATTTGATGGCCGTATGACCGTATTTAGTCATTTTAGCCATAAAATACAATTAAAATTTTAGGAAGACCATATTAATTAAAAGGTAAGATTTCATATAAACTATCAAAATTTCTATGTAATTATTTTTATATATAGATTTTTAGTGTATATATATTTTTCCTAAAATATACAAGCTTTAATATTTGAAAGGCAACTTTAAATAAATAACCGTCATAAAAAATTGCTTGACAGGCAAGGTCGACTGTCAAATTTAGGCCCTGGTCCTCACTTTTAAACACTCCTCTGCCACCACCATTTCTTAAGTTTTTTGTCTCTGCTGTTGTCAACCATCCCCTTAGCCTGCAGTTATCCTCTGAGAAACTCTAAACAATGGCAACTACAAAATCCTATTTGCCGCTCCATTTCCAAACCCAACACTGGTCTATGAGTTGCCACCAGGCTTGAAGACCTTGTCACCTCTGCCTATGGTATCACTTCCTCCCATGGAGGTTTCTATTTCTTAAGCCCTAGACACTCCAAAAATTAAAAAAAGAAACCCTAATCCGTAGAATTGTTCCAAAACCCCTCCATAGACACTTGCCTGTGTTAAACCCCAAACCGCTAGGCAAGACTCTATTGTCGATCTCTATCTTTGACGGCGGGGATTAAAGAGGTCGCTTGCCCCTTGTAAAGGGCAGGGTCATATTAGTGACCGCGGGCAGACCAGTTGGAGCCCTAAATTTCTTTTCAATTTTTTTTAATTTTTGCCTTCCTCCAACCCCTAGTCACATGGGTGACCAGGGGGCTACATAGCCTAACCACCAGCATAAAGTACTAACTGTCAAATCTAACTGTTTCATGTGACTGGCACCCCTACCTGATAGCTAACAATTACGACCAACAGGTAGTTTGACCCTCTTTGCCTCTTACATGCCGAAATAGGCATTTTTTTTCAAATTGACATAACTTTTGCATAACAGGTCGGTATTTCACAAAATTAGTAGCATTAGAAAGCTGACTCAGCAAACTACATAGCTTATAGGTCTTATCAAGTAATGACACCATTTTATCAAACTTTTTTCTGGTCAAAGTCAACGCTCAATTTAAACTTCAAATGCTTATAACTTGGTCAAAACTGATCTATTTTTCGTGCAATTTTTTTTGAAATTGGTTAAAAAAATTTGAATTTTCTGATTTTACTCTCTGATTTTCTATAGCTAATCAGATTTTGCAGATTTTAATCAGATTTATTTTTTGACCTTTTTGACTCCGAGACTTGCAAAACGAAATGTTTACTTGATGCTTCTTGTTTTTTCACACATTCATGGGGATTTTCATGCTACTAATGCCTAATTTTTAGCTTGTGGCATTCGCTGGGAGAAGACATTCAAACTAAAACTACTAACACATTTTGATGCAGGGTTTCCTCATTCCATATGCATGTGTGTTGGTTATCATAGGAACATTTGGTTTTGGTGCACTAAAACAAACATTTGGTTATTTTCACACATATCTTTGGGGGCATAAATGAATGAGTGTCTTCTTTGCTTGATGACTTTGCTTGTGTTTATGAGGTGTGTATGCTCTTCCCTCACACTCTAAGTGATCTTAGGAATCAAAAACACTTCTTGAACACTTGCATTTGTCACACCACACATTCAAATTCTAAAGGTCAATGAACATGTGCAAGTGTGAGCAAGTTGCATGTGTATGCTCTATCCTTGCGTCTTAGTATGAGCCTGGAGATCAAAAACATGTACTTGTCTTTCTTTTGTTTCCCTTTAGAGTGGGCCTTCTCTTAAGACACATCCACAAGGAGAACTCGTTTGCGACCCCAAGCGGTACTTTCATCCGATCCGCTATACAAATTAGGATGAGGTGAAAGCCAAGTCCCAACCGATACTAGCGCTTATTGTACAATACTAGCTCGAAAGGAGGTGTACCTTTGCATATATTAAACTCCTAGTAGGGTTATTCAAAGCCTTTAATGGCTTGCTAGATGCTCGTAAGGTGCCGGTCCCCCGGATATTCACTAGAAACCTTTGTTTAGTGGCTAAAATCCTTCTATTTGCTGGCACAGGAGGTCAGGCCTCTGAAGTCATCCCACATTCTCACAATTTAAAGTAGAGATATGAAATTTCTTGAGATCTTCAGTTCTTTAGGAATTCAAAGCTTGGTCTACCCAAGAAGTGAGTGTCATGTAAGGGGGAGCTAGTGCCACTGAGCTTCTAAGTTATCTGCTTTGAATAAGTGCGGCTAGAGCAATCCAAGTGGGAACTCAGCAAATATTGTCCTTTCCTAGCCTAGGATTGTGCATGTCTTCAAAGTATTTTCAAAAACTTGTGAATAAAAATGTAAAACATCAAAAGTCACTCAAAATAGTTAATATGACTTCCAAATGTCTTCTATGATTGATGTGTGTGCTTGCCTAATCATCACCCCTAGACATTCTTTCCATCCATTCATTCCAAGTCATCATACCCTAATCACTCTTCTTAATCACGTCCATCCTTGTCATTCCATCATCCTTATCATTCACATAACCCATATACTAATTATCCTACTTGTCCCATCCTAATCACATCCTAATTACATTATCATTGTTCCACATCATCCTCTTTCTAATCTAAACCAACACCATTCTAAGTCAAAGCAACATCTAGTCATCCAATCTTGTGATTCTACATCATGTCCTAATCACATTCTCATCACATCTTCATCATTCAACCACATCCTAATCATACTCTAGTCATCATTCCTAATCGTTACACATCACATCCTATTCATCATATCTTCATCATCCTATTCATCCCTACTTGTCGACCTACTTGAGCATTCACCCCGTTTCATGGCCTTCCTTCAAAGTGAAGAAACTTCCCCTCCATCTAACCCAATCCATGATCCAATCACTTCCACTTGTCATGATGAGACATGTGGGTCCCAAGATAACATAGAAGATCAAACAAATAACTTGGATCCTAATGAGCAAAATCAAGATCCTAATGATCCTTCCACATCCACCATCAACCCCATTTCAAGTGCACCATCATATCCACTTGGTCTATCTTCTTTCATTCATGAGTGTTCTTCCTTAGGAACACAACAACCATTATCCACTCTACCTTCTTCATCCAATAAAAAACTCAAGTCTATTGTCCACATTCAACCTAGTCCCTTAGTCCATCGTATGCTCCAAAACATGAACTACCAAGGAAAAGGCTTAGGCCTTCATGAACAAGGTATTTTGGACCCCATCCATGTCCAAGTCCCTCCACGCTCATATGGCCTTGAATATACACCCCAAGGTCTGTTGATAACTGAGAGGGGGGGTGAATCAGTTATCCTAATTATTTCTGCTTTTTGAACTTTCTCAATAATCAATGCAGCATTAATTTAAACAAGCAAACATAACCATGAAATGTAAATACACATGACACAATATTTTTGACGTGGAAACCCTGTTAAGGGAGAAAACCATGGGGTGATTAACCCAAGGATTATTCCTTGTTAGAAGAATAAGGAAAAACAAAATGGCACTTGCCAATTAGGGCTCACTGCCTAAGCACACTGCTCACAAGAGGCACACTGCCTACAAGAGACTCACTGTCTACAAAAAGAGTGTTATACAATACTTGAACTGATTGAGAGCATCCACATATGCTGGAGTTTAGTTTCAGTTTAGGTTCAATACATTGATCTACTGCACTTCATCTTTCCTCTTCTTTTATGTTGCTTCTCTTTCACATACCGGACCTTATTTACTGCTTCTTCTCTGCTCTTCTACTTTTATTCACACATCATAAACAACCACTAAACCTCTCACAACTAAATCTATCTTGTATATATATCCGCACAAGTAATTTCATCACCTTTCAAGTCGGCACCCAGAATAGTCAATCTCTTCACAAACTCTAATCTGTCAGCTGAATCCTTGCACACCAAGTAATGCAGATCAAGCATATACTTGTAGAAGTCATCAATCATGTCGGCCAAACATAACTTATGCCTTAAGAACCTTTTCCTTCATCAGTAACACATCCGGAATGAAGTCTGATGTTCTGCCAATCAGTTCTTCCTCTGTTCATATTGTCACTCGGGAACCCGGTACTCAAGTATTCATATATTTTTCCTCATCTATCACCGGAGGCTAAATCCTTGGAATCTATCACTCAAGGTAGTCCTCTTGACTTCTCCAAATCTGCACTTCACCAAGATACTTCCTCTGAGAGATCCGGACCTAGCTGTCGGACCTTGCCACATGCTCTATTCTTGTTTACCGGACCACAACATTCTTCACTCTGACTTCAGGTGGAGACACACCATGTCCTGCAGATGTGTGGGATGAACTTTGTTGCCATCAATGACAACAATCATGAATCCATATAGTGTCTCTTGCCAACAATCTCCCCCTTTGACATTGATGGCAACACTTAGTGAAAAATGACTAAGTGTTTACACTATGCTCCCCCTTGGTTGATGCTCTGTCTTTATATACATTTTCTAGAGCTCCCCCTTAGTTGGATTCCTCATTTTTCACTACTCCTCACTCCCCCTTTGACATCAATGGTAAAGGGTAGGGTCCGCATACCAAAATTTTTAAAAATTTAACTATACTTAGCCGCATATTACATACTCACATAAACTGAAGAATGTCTGCAAAAGATGTCTTCAATTGGATGAGTTCTGCAGCCCAACTTTGCTTCATTCTATCCAAAATTGAGATGTGACCACTCAACAAAAATGCAAAAGCTTCTGCCCTCTTAAGGTATGTCGGATCATTGGTCCGGGCGGTAGTCTAAGCATCACTTATGGCCTCATGCATGGCCTCTAACTTAGGGATAATGATCCTTCTAAGTTGACCCATTCGGCTAATTATGTTCTGCCTTTCCTTCTCAAAATTATTTATTGCATTTGTGATTGCAATAGTCTGACACTCCTAATTTACTATGGAGGATGAGAGAGGATCAAAACTTTGAGACAAACTTAGTAGTTTATCCTCTTGCTCTTTTATTTTCTTCTCAATATCTTTGGTCACTGTGGGCCAAGATAAGCAAAATTTGTATATCTCTCTGCCATCTTTAAGAGCATTTTCTAAGCTCTTTATCCCAATATTCATATTTCTCCTATCATTAATGATCAACCCTTGTACCTCTGAGAATCTCTTCTCCAAAAACTCCTTTCGGACCTTTTCTTCAGCTGACTTTTCTAGAGAATCAAAATGTGTATTAACACTGCTGACTAGAGTTTTGAGATTACCGGAAGAGGAGGCTATGGGATCCTTCTGAAAAGATGGCATGATCTTTTCCAAAACTCCAGATGCTACCTTTATAAGCTCACAATCTTCCATGTGAGATTTCAGTAGCTTCTCTTTGGCCTTTGCATTTGTAAATGAAGCTATCTTCATTGTTTGCACCGGAGATAGAGAGTCAAAGTCTAGAGGCCCTTTTAATAGATCTAGTTCATCAATCTCTATAGATGCTTTTGTCAAAAAGTCTTTGACTGATTCTGCAGTGTCTCTTGCTGGAGACAGATTTTTCTTTTCTTCTGCAGTCACTGAACTGTCTTTTGGAGCTTTCTCCTTCCACAACCTTAGCACTGATATCTTCTTTTCCCTTCACCTCTACTTCTTTCTCCTTTGTTCTTTCTTCTCCTTTGGATCCGGAGTCAACAAGGGAAACCGGAGGAGAGATGTTAGTCTGTTCATGGGCCACCTCTTCCGGAGCAGAGGATCCCAAGGCCTTAGCTGTTTCTGCACTGGTATCCATAACTTCTTTTGTTATTTTCTCAGAGAGCTTTTCTGCAATATTTGTGGCCGAGGGGTCAGCACTGAAGTCCTATATGATAGGAAGATTGAATCTTTTGAAGGCTCTTCAAAGAATCTCTTCTATGTCCTTGGCTACCTTGTCGGTCTCACCAAGCATAAGTTGATTCATCCTTGTTTTGCTCCTGAACTCATCCTTGCAATCTTTGAATACCATATTCATTGTCTTAGGATCGATTGAAGGATATAGCTGAATAGCTATCTGTTCCCGGATCTCAAGGTCTTTTGCCATGGCATTGGTCTTTCTCATTTCTAACTCCTTTTCTAGGCTCTTAGGTATAAGAGATATAATTTCAATGAAAGCCTTATTGTATATGTTTAGATACTTGACTGTAGCTTCCTGCAATATCTTTTGGTCGGCCTCATTGTAATCATCATAGAATTTGGCCATTGGTTGAAGGTTTCCATCCATAGTGACATATTTGATTACACTTTCTAAAGACAGGGTGGGCTTTTCAACAAATTCCTCTGCCATTTCTTCCTTGTCTTGACCTGTGGAAGGTTTACCGGATCCTTTCTTCTTCTGCTTCTTTATTTCCTTTACCCCCTCATCTGATTCGGTTTCCTCTTCATCTCTTTGACTTGCATAAGCCCTTGTGGCTTTTGTCTTTGATCTTTTCTCTCCTTTGCCAGATGTCTGGACTACCAGTTTTGATGTTCTTGAGCTTTTGGCTATGACAGGTGCAGATCTCTTTGATGATCTGGTCCGGGTTAAGGTTTCTACCAGAGCACTTTCCTTGCTTTCCTTTTCTACCTCTTTCTTCTCTTCCTCAGCCTTTTGCCTCTTTTCCCTGTTGGTATCAAGTGCCTCCTTTGAGATGCCTAGGCCTTTTGCAATTTCTTCAACTTCTTTTCTTACTTTCCTCTTCATTTCCGGTTGTCTAAGTTCCACATGAACTTTTATACTCAGCTCTTCAAAGGTTCCAAACCTTTCTACCTTTGGATCCTTTGACTGACTTAGCATGTGTTAAACATGCAACTCTATAATTTGTTCATCAACTTCATACCCCATAGGCATGATCCACACAGTTCTTGGTTCTACTGCCTCCATTAGGCACTGATCTGTCTCTACCATAAAGCATACTATGTCTTTGTATTTCTCAACAAGAGACTGGGGAATTCTTTCTCTTGCTTGCATCATGCTTTGAAAGTTCTTGAAATATCCCCACAGGGCTATATTTCTTGCTTTAGCATCCCCAAGCCCATGCAAATAGTCTCTAATTTGGATGGCAACTAGTCTGCCATTCTTCCATACCCATCCATTGGATCCGGGAAGCTCATTCATGTAATAAAAGAATAGGCAGAGTATCAAGCCACCATACTTGAAGGAGTTCTTCTTATCTTTCTTAATCTTTTGTAGATTTTCTAAAAGTTGGCTTAGAAGAAGCTCACACAAATCGTAGTCAGTATTTTCTTTCAGCATTTGATAGGCTGTGTAAACTACAATTCCCGGTACTGAATTTTCCCTACTGGAGTGATAAATCTTGTAACCAATTATCATGGATACAAATTTGACATCCGGTTCAGTGATGTCTTCAATTGTCATAGCTCTCTTGTCAAATTTTGATCTGGTTGCATCACTTACTGTCTGATTCTTGACAGACTTGAGAACATGTATTCCACCGGATGAGTGCAGACTGGTTACTACCCTAATTGCATCTTTGGTGATCTTAAAAGGCTTATTCAACCATAGGGAATTGTCATGCACTCTACTCAGTACATACCAGACCCGTTCATCTTCTTCAAAACAGGGGAAATGAATGCACTATGTAAAATGCTTATCCTTGATGGCTTTAAACTGAGGTTTAATCTCAAAAGAATCATCTATCAACTGTTTGTGATAGATATCTACCAACTTTGATTCCCCAAATTCTTCAATGTTCGCATGTATGTAAACCCTAATATCTTTTATGTGCAAAACACCATGCGGAACACTAGAGAAGGCTCCTAGGGGATCTACCTCCAAGGATTTGTATGGATGTTTCTTAAATGTGGGACGAGGTCTATCAAAAATCTTTACTATATTTGGAGTAGCCATTATCAAAGAATCTTACTGAAGGATATCAAGAATGAAGAATACCTTTTACGTAGTTTAGGGCACACGATGAAATCCAGATCGAGCTGTATGAAGAAATGTCTTGATCTTTTGGGAGATATTGTTTGCAGAGCTCCTTTTCTTTTCTTCTTGAATGCAGAATGAGCAAATGCTTAATGAGAAAAACCTTTATATTGCTCCGCAAAACCTAATGTCAGGTTGCAATAAATGCTCGACCTAAATTATTCTGGTTTGCCTTATTCAGATGACTTGAAGAACTGGATCAATCTTGATCTTTAAACATCTTGCAGATCCTCCAAATCTTAACCACAGTTTGTTTGGATGCTTCCCTTATGAATCCTTCAATCCGCAACTCTTCTTGTGCCAGTTCCGACACCAATTGACTGGTTGGGGGAACAAGGTTTTCTTTGTGTCTCCCCCTGAGCTAGAGCTCACTTCTTAATTTCTGGAAGGAATATCAGCGCCAGAGTCTGGTGCAGATCCAACCTCTACATTCTCTGTACTTTTCTTTACCCAAATCTTGTTCATCTCCCTTTTAACTTCATCCGCATTCACTTTTTGTTTCCCCTTATCTTGATTCTGATTATGATATACCGGACCTCTTTTGTCCTAATTCTTGCTTCTACAGAATTTTGTAATATGACCGGATCTATTGCAAATTTTGCAAATAACATTTCTTTGCATATTTGATTGATATCCTCTTGATCGACATTGATTAGCCATATGACCTATTCTATTGCATGCAAAGCATCTACCATTGAATGATTTATTCATTTGCATATTTCTGCATTCATGAGATTTGTGACCATACCTTTTGCAGTTAAAACACTGTCCGGAGAAGGATGAATTAGTCTGATTCATTCTCTTTCTGCACTGATTAGCTTTGTGACCAAAGTGATTGCTGCTGTGGCAGTATCCATTGAAGGTTGGATATCTTTGAGCATTGGGTTGTCTTACCGAAGGTCTTCTAGGGCTATTTCTTGGACTTTTTGATCTAAAATTCTTCTGACTGGATTCAGAGCTTTCTTCTTTCTCATATCCCAAACCACACTTGTCATCTACCCTCTTTTGACTTCCAAGAAGAACTTCAAGTTGAGCAGAACTTATCTTGAATTTCTCTTTATATTCATTTGTTGTTTGAAGATCCCTTTTGAGAGAGACAATTTGATCCTCAGGTTTTTCTTCATTTTCTTTGGCATCTTCAAGATCAGATTCAAGATGTCTGATAATTTTATCCATCTGATGGCAATCTTCTGATTTCTCCTTGAGAGATTGTCTTAGATTGTCTTCAATTTTCCTTTTCTCTTCAATCTCTTGGGTAAACTTCATAACTCCTAATTCCATTTCATGTCTTACCATAATGACTTCTTTTGATAGCTTTTCACATAACTTGGTTTTCTCCTTCAACTTTTCATTTGCATCATTTGCTTCGCCTTGACTTGCCAATTGCTGAAGCAGCTCCTTTCTCTTTTTTATAGAGAGACTTAATTTGTCTTTTAGTTCTCTCATGAAATCATCAGCTTGTTTGAGTCTTTCCTTTAATTCGTTGACTTCAGAGTTTGACTGTTCAAGATCATAAAGGGCAGTCTTGAGTTGCTCCCTTAAACCATATGCATCCATTTGAATTCCCAGATCTTCCTCGAGCTATTAGACTCTGTTAGGAGGAACTTGGCTCTGATACCAATTGTTGATAACTGAGAGGGGGGGTGAATTAGTTATCCTAATTATTTCTACTTTTTGAACTTTCTTAATAATCAATGCAGCATTAATTTAAACAAGCAAACATAACCATGAAATGTAAATACACATGACACAATATTTTTGATGTGGAAACCTTGTTAAGGGAGAAAACCACGGGGTGATTAACCCAAGGATTATTCTTTGTTAGAAGAATAAGGAAAAACAAAATGGCACTTGCCAATTAGGGCTCACTGCCTGAGCACACTGCTCACAAGAGGCACACTGCCTACAAGAGACTCATTGTCTACAAAAAGAGTGTTATACAATACTTGAACTGATTGAGAGCATCCACATATGCTAGAGTTCAGTTCTGGTTTAGGTTCAATACACTGATCTGTTGCACTTCATCTTTCCTCTTCTTTTATGTTGCTTCTCTTTCACATACCAGACCTTCTTTACTGCTTCTGCTCTACTCTTCTACTTTTATTCGCACATCATAAACAACCACTACACCTCTCACAACTAAATCCATCTTGTATATATATCTGCACGAGTAATTTCATCGCCTTTCAAGTCGGCACCCAGAATAGTCAATCTTTTCACAAACTCTGATCTGTCGACTGAATCCTTGCACACCAAGTAATGCGGATCAAGCATATACTTGTAGAAGTCATCAATCATGTCGGCCAAACATAACTTATGCCTTAAGAACCTTTTCCTTCATCAGTAACACATCTGAAATGAAGTCTGATGTTCTACCAGTCAGTTCTTCCTCTGTTCATATTGTCACTTAGGAACTCGATACTCAAGTATTCATATCTTTTTCCTCATCTATCATCAGAGGCTAAATCCTTGGAATCTATCACTCAAGGTAGTCCTCTTAACTTCCCCAAATCCGCACTTCACCAAGATACTTTCTCTAAGAGATCCGGACCTGTCTGTCAGACCTTGCCACATGCTCTATTCTTGTTTATCGGACCACAACATTCTTCATTCTGACTTCCGGTGGAGACACACCATGTCCTGCGGATGTGTGGGATGAACTTTGTTGCCATCAATGACAACAATCATGAATCCATATAGTGTCTCTTGCCAACAAGGTCAACAATCTAAAGATGTTGGTACCACCTCCATTCCTCCTAAGTCCACAACTTTCCACCACAAATCCCATCACATTCCTAAAACATATGTCGCCATTCCACTTCCATCATCCTACATGAGTCAAAAGCATGTGATCATACACCTTCCACAATCTACTTTACCTCTACTACTTCCAACTCCTAATTTCCCTCCATCCACTTTACCACCACTTCTCCCAATGCCAAAACCATCCATTTACACATTCCCTCACATTCCAAATTATGACCAGCAAATGCACACCTTGTCTAAACAAGGAGCTTCCACTCATTCCACCCACCGCATGGGATTCAAAAATAAACATTTGGATGCCTCAATCCATAAAGCCAAAAATCCTAAGGATCCTCATACCTTAGGACATCAATTCAAAAAGTCAAAGGAAAATCCATCTAAAAAGCTATCCAAGCCCATGCCTTTACAAGCAAAATCAAAAACCAAAATGGCTTGGGTATCTAAGCAAAAAGCAATTAGATCAACTGAGGCATCCGCCTCTCAAAAATCCCAACCATCCTCCTCCATTCAAAAATCCCATTCCATTAAAAAATCTCAAATTCCTCCATCCCACATGAAAAACAAAGGGCATAAAAATTCTTAGTCTATGTGGGTCCCTAAATCACTTTGTCATCCATCTCCTAAGAAAACATCACCATTGCTTCCTACACCACCATCCAATCAAAAGATTCCATGTTTATCGCGGTGTGTGCAGCCGTTGGTCTTGATTCCATTCCATACCACCATCATTCCATCATTCAACCATTACTCTACATATCTGCCTTCTCACCTCTCTATGGTCCATGCTTTTGCACAAGCCCTACATAATCCACATCATAATCCACTATCGTCCCCTATATAATCCACTATCTACCTGCTCCATCTCACTTCCATGCAATCCCATACCAACATTGATGAGCATAATGACATTTTGACATGGTCCATACGACGACACCTATCTTTAGTGGGACTATCACCTTTCATGGATCTAGACATTTGAGTCCCCCCTTTCCATATTCTCCCTTTTCCATTCACAAAAGTAAAAAAAGTCAAAAAAAAGAAGAAAAAATAAAAAAAAGTAGAGAAATCCCTTCGTCTAACAGTGAAAACCTAGTAAATAGGCACCTTGGATAAGTACCATGATGAAAACCTGGCAAACAGGTGTCATGCGTAGATTGATCTTCTATGAAACTTACACTTGGGAGCACGTTGTTTCATCCAACTTGTCATTTCCTTCCATACCTAATCCATATCATAGTCCATTACGCCCATCTACACATACCTATCCTATCAAGTCCATTCATCCTCCCCTCCTCTTTTATCTTGATAAAGAAATGGGGGCAACATGTTAAAACATGCTTTTGGTTATCTCTCAAGATATACCTTATCCCTTCCAAATGATCCATCCTATCATCCTATCGTCATACGCCTTGTCATGTCAAATCCAAAGCATACTACCTACGATGGGGCATGCTATTTCCTATGTGACATAACCTTTGAGATCACATCCTTACTCTCTTACGCGTACGTTCCTTCCATCCACTATCACCAATCCGTTTATCTATCCTTGCACCTAGACTCAATTTCCCCTTGTCATTGGTATCTAGCATAAAGGCTAATCAAATTGTCATCTAATGCCATTTCCAAAACATTTCAAAAAATTTTAAAAAAATCACAACATTTCAAAAATCCAAAAAAATCACAACATTTAAAAAAAATCAAAATATTCCCCAAAATTTAAAAAAAATCAAATATCCTACAAAAATCCAAGCAATAAAATCAATCAACTCATCACATCATTCCAACCAAATCAATCACTCAAATCAATTCCTCAACCAAATCACTCAATCAAATCTCTCGATCGATCCATTCAAACATCCTAATCAAATCACATCATCATATCATTTAAATCAGTTCTTCAAGTCATCCATAGTCTGCATGGTCGAACTATGTCGCCTTTGAGCTTTCACATAGGCAAGGCCATCTTTGATGCACCCTTGAGGCATTAGGTTAGTACCTTAGGGTCTATCTTGTCAACTGTCATAATTAGTTGTCCCTTCACGAGATGGACACTTCGATCAGACTATTTAGCAATCAGTCTTTCACACTTGAAACCGATCCCAAACATCAACAAGACAAGCTATTCAAATCAGCCAAATCAATCAATTGCCATCAACCTATCCTTGTCAACCATTGCATACCTTGTACGGGATGGGGCATAGTCAAAACCAGGATTCTGTTCCTTATACGACATGCGTCATTTTTCAAACATCATCAATCAAACCCTGGTGTTGCTCGCATGGCCAACAACACTAGTGTCAATCAATCTTATCACTTGCTTAGATAGGTAGGGGCATCATCAAAACTAGACCAAGCGTATTATACGGCATGCTTCTTTCCTGAAACCAGTCCTTCTTCATCTAATCATAATCAATCAATCAAACACATAGCACTTGGCAAATGATCTAATGGTTGTTGACTTTGTCAGTTTAGTTTGTCTTATCTTTTACTGGATTGTTTTGTAGTCTCGTTCTTATGCTTCTCAAGGCAGTCCCTAAGTGATGAAGACAAGCAAGGATAGAGCGAGACCTTTTTCTTTGATTGTTGTTTGTGGTTTGTCTTGGCAAAATGATTGGGGCAACTTAGTGCCTTGCGTGTGATTGGGATTCCATTGGGTGTGAATCAAAGACATCCTATGCATTGGAAAAAATAATTGCTTCCTTGCATAAGGACTTACACACCTCACAGTTATCTCATCGCATGTTTCGACAAGGTACCACAGTTACTAGTCTAAGCCAGACATTCCTTATCTTTCATGTGCACGTTTCTCAAGGGACCACACTTTACGCCTTGGCATTTGACATGCCATGGTGATTGTCATTCCTTGACATAATAAGTTCTATGATGATAAGAAGGAAAAAATTGCAAGTGAGAATCTCAAAAATCTATCAAAGCAAGATTTCATTTTCATTCTTCTAGCCAATCTTTCATTCCTCCACCATCTCTCTCTCGCATCTTCATTCCTCCACCTCTCTCATGCATCATTCATTTCTTCTATCCATTCCCCTATCTTTCTTCCTCAACCAATCCCTTTTCATTTTGAGAGCCTATCCGTGTTTGTCCAACCTGCCTATCCTCTCGAGGGGGCATCATCATCCTTTTCCTCTATCCATTTCCTTAGTTTCTTTGAAATGATGTTCCTCGACATAAATTTCATCATCTCGAACATCATCTCAAAGAGGGGCAAAATGTAGACACCTAAAAGTGTCCTCAGATTGCAAGGCCTTAATTTCTTCCATGTTCTACTGATTTTCCCTAATTTTCCTCTATGGTTCAATAATTAGTTTTAATTAATTATTTATTTTATCATTCATTTCCCTAATGTTCCCTTCATTTGATTTATTCAAACAAATAAATCAACCCCATCACATTATCCCCCCTTCTCAAATAAATTAAATAAATATACACCATTTATTTAATTGAAAAAGCATATTACACCTCATCGTATTTGTGAATTTTAAATTCACTTTTGTCCTCTAGTGGTGGGAGAAACTCTAATCAACCACCACCCTTGATTTGGCCTCAAAGTCAACATGTAATCTTGGCCCTCCATTCAAATCTTTTCTTCTATAAAACAACTCATCTAGCTCCATTTTGATCCCTTATGCTCTCTTGATTCATTTTTCCTCTATTAGTTCATTGTTCATCTCTTATGCCTTTAGAACTCTCTCACAACTCTCCAAAATCTTGTTGTCCACATACATGAGCTTCTTAAGATGTTGCATGAACTTGCAAATCTGAGAACAATAATGCAAGATAGAGGAAAACAATGGAGATAGGACAATACTAGTTTAGATTTTTACTTGTTTTCATGTTTGTTTGACTATTTTCTAGACTAGATTGCTCTCCATTGGGAGCTAGGGTTAGTTGTCTTGTCATGTTTGCATGATTAGCTAGCTTTTCCCTTGTCTTCACATGCATATAGAAACCCTAGAAAAGACAAGCTTGCAAACTCTCAATACCATCACAAGGTAAACACAAATCAAAGCATAGCCAAACCCTAGGTCAACTAAACCCTAGGTCAAAACCCTAAGTCTAGTTAAGGGTCGTCAACATACATTTACCTCTATCTTGGCTCACGAATGTGCCTAGGAGTGAGAGGTGAGTGGGTAAGGGCTATCCTCAGTGAGATTGAGGAAATCAATCCACGACAACAGTAGGAGACATTTACTTTAACACAACAAGATCCATTTGTCCTCTTATTAATAGAAGAACAAAGATAACTCCAAATACAATGAGAACTCATTCAACACATTGAAAGGCAAGAGGATATAAATGAAAGCAACCACTTATCCACTCAAAGGTGGAATAGAAGAAACCCCAATAGGAGAAGAGAAACTAGTGACCCTTCGGGCCATAGGGTTATCTCAACAACAATTATCATTGAATGAAACATTCAACTTAGCACACAACAACAAAGGCCATAGAACTTACTAACCCCTCTCCGCGAAGTCCATCTCTTCAATGAGCCAAACCCCCACCGTGTCTAACCTCCTCTCGACTGGCTACTTCCATGAGAGTGAGAGTGACGTGGTGGATTGCCCCATGGCAAGGAGGGAAGGGTCCGTGTGCGTGCCGAAATCTGACCCGATAGCCCCAGGAAACCAAAGTCATGATTTTGAGCATACATAACCATAGGTGAATGATTTGTTTGATTTATTAACAGTGTTTGATCCCTCTCCAATATGGACCAATGCCTATTCCATTGGGAAACAAAGTCATAGAATGCAAGGAGGAAAAGAAATACACAGCAAAGGATCAATAGAACTAGGCATATACATTTACATATATGACTTTTGGATAGATCTTTATACAATGGACATACTTAACAATCCAAAAGAGAAATGCAATGATTCATATGTAACAAAGAAATAACAAATACAAAGCCTTGTATTAACTTGGATGCTGTGACATACCTCCAAAGCTCTATTACAATCATACTAGTAAATGTGGCAAGGGAAAATATACAACTGTGATTATATATTTGCCAAAATCAATACAAAATCCCATGGAGACATACCATCACATTCAAATCTACATTACATAATCTTCCTACTCTATGTTGAATAAATCCCTTCACTAACAAACCAGACAGATTGTGTGTTGATGCCAGAGAAACTCCTTAGGCAATCCCAAACTAGACAATTGGCTCAGAGACCAATCCTGAGAATGTCAAAAAATGAGGCATATATAGTCATTCAACCTTGTGCAGCATAAGACAACGAAGAATCGGGTCAACAAGCCATCGTTGCAACACAGGACATGGCGCATGGCCTTTGTTAGAAGAATCGACAGACTAGAAGGAATCCCATGCCCTGCAAATAGATCTTGCATCTTGGAGAGGACCTACAGAAAGTATGTGTGCTAAAACACATCATCCACCATTGAATTTGGGTACCTATGTATTTATGGTGATTACTATTCCAACCACCATTCTAACATCTGCATTTCTACAACCTCATACTTTCATGGTGGTAAAGGGGGAAGAAAGGCATCTTTAAATAAGATCCTACCAATAGTGTTTGTAAAGCTTTTACAACACTTCAAAATTTAAAGCCTTTACTCTTTATAAATCCATGCTTTACATTTAATTTTTGTATTTCAATTTTGCCTTATCAACAAAATTCCTTCAGTGGGAACTCATCTCTTTTTGCACTATCAACACATTTCTACTTTTTGGAACTTGTCTTGTGTTGCCCTTTATCCGCAACTTTTAACTTTTTTGAACTTTTCCATTTGCCGCCCTCATTCGCTTCTTATCGGTAAAAATCTATTTTGTTGAACTATCTTTTGCTCCATCTTACTTTCGCCTTTATCTTCATCTTCACCTTTATCGGCAATTTTCATCTTTTTAGAACTTGGAATCTATTTGCCTTTTATTGTTAAATCTTCAATTTGCTAAACTTTACTTTTTGTGTCCCCTTTATCAGCAAAAATGCACTTTGCCAAACCTTCCTTTTTCCTTTGCCTTTTATCTTCTATCGATGAATCCCCACTTTTTAGAACCAAGTTTGCCACACCATTTTCTTCATTGTCGGCCAAAATGCCTTTTTCCAAACTCTTTATGCCTTAGGAAAAAACACCTCAATTTGCCTTATCAGCAAATTTGCCCTATGTCGAACCAAGAAAATCTTCCCTTTGAGATGTCTATTGCCTTATCGGTGAAACACAGAAAATCTAAACTTTTAGGAAAGTTTGACCATTGGTTGATTCTCCAACAACCTTCCCTTAGCACCAACATTTCGCCCCATCGGCAAAAATGAGGAATCACAAACATTGGAAGCTTTGCCTTCATCTGAATCTATCTACCTTCTATCAACAAACTAGTTGTCGAGAGAACTTTTCATCTTTCATTGCTTCCCTTCTTTGTTGGTGATTTCACACTCTTTCAAACCAAGCCTATTTGCCACCTTTTTCTCTTCTATTTGCTTCATCGGCAGAAAGGCACCCATCTGAACTTGGTACCTTTTCACCACATTTCCCTTATGTCAGTGAATTCCTTGTCGGGAAAACCTCCAGTTGGCAAACTTGGAGGTTTGCAAACCTCCAACTTCACCGACAAAGCTTTTCCTTTGTCTGCTTCTTCCATTGTTCCATTTATCGCTTTATCGACAAAAAGTGAAAAACACAAACTTATGGAAAGTTTGGTTTTTGGCCAATTTCCTGACAAGGGCACTTTTCTCTCTTTCCTTAGCCAAATCTTCAATATTTACCCCATTGACAAATCTGAAGAATCACGAACCTTGAAACCTACCTTTTTGATCTACCTTTATTGGTGAATCTGAAGAATCATGAACTGCACCATTTCTCTCTTGTCAGAAGATTGCACCATCAGAGAACTTCAGGAAATTTGAACTAGTTTGAATTCAGCCCAGTTTACCGATAAAGGTAAACCTTACATATCTTTGCCTTAGAAACATTTCTCATTCCTAGCACTTCATCATGTCAACAAAAAGGTGGTAGGTCGAACCACATATCGACGAAGCTTAGGATTTTCTAACTTTTGCATTTCACCGATAAAAGACATCTTCCCTCCTTTATTTATTTGCTGCCATCTTGTCTCCCTTTGCCCTTCATCACCTTGTCAGTGAATCAACAAACTTGTGAAACTCTGAACTAGTTCGTTAGTTCATACTTTCGCTAATTCACCAATAAGGCATGAGTTCTTTCCTTGGCCACTTTAGTGAAACCTTTCTTCCTTGTCATGACCCTCCTTAGCTACTACTGACACCTATATTAGCAAGTTGGCAAATACCAGAACTCCTAAAAAGTTAGCGAGTTAAAAAAAAAACCAACTTGCTGATAAAGGCAAAATATGAAAATATTCTAAGGGAGAAACCACTTTTGAGCAAGGCAAAAAACATAAAGACCAAACTTTGACCAAGGATAACTTCTTCATTTTAAGGAATTTTGAGATGGTTCAAAAGGAAAAGTTGCTCAGAATTGAATTCTCTATCCAATGGTGATATTCGTTTAAGACATTTGCATAGGAATTTTTGGGTTTTTGGGGGAAAGAAGGGCATTTGGAATAGAATTTTTTGCAGGTGCCAATAATGAGCATGATTGGTTAGCATGACATGTGGGAATAGCTTGAGGGTGGGTTTGTATTCAAACCCTATGGTTGGGTGGAGAACAATTCCTATACTAGTTATTTGTGAGTGTTATTTTTATTTGAAGATTAGAATTTCCATGTGAGGTTTCTTTTATTGCAAAGGAACATGTAGAAATGTGTGAGGCCCATTGCGAAAGATTATACACTTGACTATGAATCAAATTTAATGATGTGGATACTTTTGGAGGTTGGGTTTTTCCCTCATGGAGGGTTTTCTCATCTCGTATATCTTGTGTTGTCTTGATGTTGTGATGTTGTTGTGGTTATCTATTCTAGTTATTGTATTTTATTCTATGTGAGGTTGTATGGCTAAATTGTGGCAAGTTGTGATCATTCCAAGTGTGGAATAAAATAAGTTTTTAGTGCAATCTTATGTTAATGAGTATATTGTGGTGTTTTATGTAAAATTCTATGGATTGTGTTGGTTTGTGTGTGTTTACACTATTGGTTACATGGCTATACAATCCTTCATTGGACCCTCCTACCATGACTACATAATTTCAAAGTATGACTTGTGGCTAGTGGTTTCTTATAGGTTCCTAGTGTTGACTACACTAAGGCCTTTGCCCCTATTGCCAAAATGAACTACATTCACCTGACTCATATAGGCCCCATAGCTTGGTATGCCAAGATGGACTCCTTTCTTCTCTCAATTTGGTTCTCCAAATGCCACTTAGATTTGAATGTCTACATCTTGAGACAAGAGATGTTCTTCTCTTTTTTGTGTTCTATGTTGATGATTTGATTATTAGAGGGAGCACCTCATCCATCATTTCCAGAGTCAAGGGTACTTTGCATGATAGATTTTTCATGACCGACTTAGGTTTATTGCACTACTTTCTCATGATTGAGATCTTCCAATCTTGTTTTGGAATCATTTCTACACGAACCAAGTAAGCTCTTGATCTCCTAGCTCATTTTAATATGGTTGATTGTAATCCTACACCAACTCTCTTTCTATCTAAAATCAAGCTTGAGGTGAAGTGGTCTACACTACTTGTTGATGCCACTTTGTATCGTCAACTTGTTGGTAGCCTCATCTATTTGATCATACTCACCTTGACATTTCCTTTATAGTTGTCATAGTTTCACACTTCATGATAGAGTCACATGAGCTTCATTAGAAGGCATCCAAATGCATCTTGCCCTACATTCAGGGCACTCATATATATGGGATTCACTATGTAGTAGGCACAAGTTCAAATCTAGTTGGATACACAGACTCTAATTGGGCTAGTGATCTTGATGATTGCAAGTCCACATCTAACTACAATTTTCACCTTGATTTCAATCCCATTGTTGGTAGAGCAAGAAGCAACATGCCATTGCACTCTCTTCAATCGAGGCTTAGTATTAGGGGTTGTTAATGTCATTATTGAGCCTATTTGGCTTTAGAATATCCTCACTAAAATTGGCATCACTTTTAGAAGTCATCAGTCATCTACTGTAACAAACAAAGTGCCATCCAAATCTCAAAGAACTCGATCCATCATTAGTGGACCAAACACATCAAGATCCACATGGACTTTCTTAGGGAGTTGACTCAAGAGCGGTTCATTAACTTGAACTATTGTCTGAAAGAAGAGTAGGTTGTATATATCTTCACCAAACTCTTCATTGAGAGCAACTACATCCATCTTTGAGCTCTCTTAAGGGTGTGGGACATTTCTTCAAGGGGGTCACTTAGTCCTTCTTGCTTCATCCTCTCATGGGGAGAGTTTTTTTCCTCTAGTTTTTCTCCTCTTCTATTTGAGGGGATCCTTTGTACAAGGGTTCCTCATCATGCCTTGTAGTGGGACCGATCTTTGCATGTCTTTACGTCCCCTGAAGTTGCACTTAAGGGGGGCTAATGGTGTGAACAAGGTACTTTACCTATTTGGTTCTCTATTTAGGTCCTTTTCACACCTAGTTAAGTTTACTTAGGGACTTTTTTTACTTAATCTCATATTGGTTGTGTTTTTAGTCTCCTAAGTGGAATATCCTATATATACTCACCTCTTGCTCTCATATGAGCAATCTCATTGTAATATAATTTTTGTGTTCCTATTGAATAGAATACACTTTATCCTATCATTGTGGATTTATATTTTTGCTTTCCTTTCACTCATTTGCATTCTTGGGTGGCTTCACAACCAAATCTTACAACTGCTCATTGGACATATTTTTGTGTTTTGGAGGTTCCCGTGGAGCACACATTCTAAAAGACAAACACACATGATGACATCTAAATAGATCCACTACTTTATATGGACCTCAACATCCTTGTATGTCTCAATATTTACTTTACATGCATGTTTGTTATTTCTTACATACTTGGAGATACATGATTATTCTAGGATTCACATGCAACTCAAAGTGGGGGCAAAATATAATGGTGAAATTTGCATACCCATGCCAATTCCCATTTATTTTTGGGCCCATTTTGATGGAATGACAATACAATTACATATCAACAAACAACACACTCTTGTGTAAAGTTGGGTTTATTTTCCATGCAATTACTCATCCCCATATACACATTCTCCCACACTTGACTCTAGACCTCATCCATAACCCACACATATTTCCACATATTTGACATTTATTATACCTATTATCACATCCCCCATGTCTAGACATGTATTATACCTATTATTACAATTTCCATAGCTAGGCACTATTCCTTGCCTAGATATTATCATTTCCATGCCCTGGGTCAATCTTGTAGTCATAGATCTAACTCCCATGTTTCAAAAGTTCAAATTCAAAATTTCTTTCCTTCCATGAGTTGACTTAGTGCATGTTTAACACAATTTATTGCTATGTCATTATATTTAAAGGCATTCAACATGCATTCATTATCATCCTTTCACATCTAAGCCTTATATGATTAATCAAACATATCATTCTAGGAACACTTCAACTGGTGCAATAAAAGGAAATTGAATCTACATAATCATTCTAGAGCATCTATACAATTAAATATATTATTTTCCTCGATAATTTTCACAACTATAAAGTTAGTCCTATCAAGGGAGTCAACCTAAGAGACAATGACCCTTGTGATTTGATGATCTCCCCTAGGTATTTATAAACACTACTAGTCCTTGACAATTAGAGAAGATCAATATATTAGGTGAATTAGAAAGCATGTATGTATAACTAGCAAGATCAGATCTATGGGCTATATAATAGATCTATGCTTGCAGAATGGACCTAGATTCATGGATTTGACCCACAATAGAATTGAAAAGGTAGAATATAGATAGAGAAATTTATACTGTGTTATATGTATTTTATTAAATTAACCTAAATTAAACTTAGGGAAATATTATTTTTCATTAAAATATACATATATTTCCTTAAAAGTAATATTAAGAATAAAGTGATAGAATAAGGGCTTCAGTGGAATTGTGGAATGTGATGTTCACATTATTTATTTATTTTTTATTTATACAATCAACCATCAGCATCTTTCTTTAAAGAGAAAAAAAATCATCATCATAAGCATCTTGTCTGCAAACTCAGCTCAGGGCTGCCATCAGCCATGTAAGTGTTGGATACTTTTTAGATTTTTTTCTTAAGAAAAGGAGTGTTAGATTCTATAAGCAAAGTGGGCAATAGTTATAAGATGAGCCCAAGTAGTTGTTCTGTCCCATATTGATTGGAAAAACTATTAAAGAATCTAACGCGAATATGAATTGATCATGCCTAGTTAAAGCGAAATTATAAAGGTCGTCCACTTGTGCACGAAAGCCTCTTATAATTTTATGCCCTTAGCTGAGTTATTAAGCGACTTAGCATTTATTCACATGCTTCACTGATGTGAAGAGAAATCTTCCTCCTCAATTCTTCTTTACACACTACGAAAATTAATTCTTCTTTACACTTTAGAAAAATTAAAATCTGCTAAAATAAAATGAAAATCCATTGAAGTAGCACATCCATTTGCTTCTAGTTTCCATTGACAGCTTGCAACTTCACTAAATTATATATATCACAGAGTTGCTTAACATTTTGTCAACATTTGCGTTCTGCAAGTCAATTTTCAAGAAATCTGTCCAAAGCTTTCAAATTTAACATTAAATAGAACTCCCCCTTGCCCATTTATGAGGTAGATTTTTTTATTCCGCCATTCGTAGATCACACCTACCCATACTGACAATATAAATTTTCTTACGTGAAGAAATTATAATATTGAATAAGGAAGCTCCAACAATCCTGTGATACCTTAATTTCTTCAGCTGAAAACGACTTCAAATTTTCCGGCAAACCCTACATCACAACAAATTACAGAAATCTGAACGAATTAGATTTTCAGAAAAATTGTAAAAATTGCTTACAATAATTAGAAGAATCAAAATTTGATTAACTAATTTGCGGAAAACTTAATCAGCGGAATCTGAAAAATCGAAGTTTAAAATGAAGAACTTATACCAGAACTTCATTTCTTCAGAAATAATGACGGCTCAAATCATGCTGTAAAGCAGCACGTTTTTCGAAAGGGCTGAAACAGGAACCAGGCCATAAATTCATCTTCTGTCTGCTTTTATTGGCCAGAAGGATCTCACAATGGCAGCGGTTCACAAAGGATTTCGTGTTTCTAATCAACTTTCTAAGCGATTCCTTCAAAAACTCTTCAAAGGATTCCTCGTTCAACCTGCGGACTGATCTTCTGAGCTTGTCTTTGAAGGTTTCTTCGATGGAGAATTTATAACTCCGAAGAAAAGCTTGTCTGGCTAAGTAATTCCGGCTTCCTCTGAACCTCGAAGATGCATAATAATCATTCTGTTCTTCGTTCTCAGCATGGAGAAGACTTACGAAGTCTGTGCTCGAATCGGACCAGTTTATGGGCACGTAGCTCAAATTAACCGTATCGGCACACATTGTGTTAAAACAACACAGCAAAGCCCTCAGATAAAAATGACTATTTCGCCATTGCATCAAAATTCCTTAACCTGCTACGAAACCTGTTAAAAAGTAGAAAACCGCTCCTAAAATTATTCCAAAGTCAAAAAAAATCAGAAAAAGCACGGAAATCTCGTTACTTTAGTGTAATTTGCGAAATTTAAAGAAGCGTGAGTCTTGCAAGGAGAAAATTTGCTATCATTTTTGTTTTCTGAACTGTAATTGACAAATGCTTGGCCAAAAACATCATCAATTATACAAAAAGCATGAACTTCATGAAAATCTGGCTTTCTTTAGCCGATATACCAGAATATAAGCCTCCTTGGAACAAGCAAGCATTTTAAGTCATTATCAGAAATTTTTTCAAAGCATTTGAAGACAAACACTGAAAACGCACATTTTCCTTATCCAGATTATAAACCAGTTTTAAAACGATTTTAGCGAATTCAGTACAAAAAACATCAATTTATGCTTTGCCTTACCCAGAATTCGCCAAAATCTCACTCAAGCAAAGATCATGAGCTTCTCGATCTGCTTTCGGCCTGAAATGAAAACATTTTCACCTTTGTCTTACTTATACATTACATATTATCTTCATATTTTTTTTCGCTGTCAATTGAGTGTAAGTCCCAAAGAATAAAGGCCGACGATTTGTTACTACTTTCCACATGATAGATGAACAGATTTTGACCTGCTTGAAAACTTTCTACTTTTGCCTTCAAACTTGTCCGTTATAACTGTGGTTCTCATTTTTGCCCATTCTGGGTTTACATTTGACCGTATTTATTAATTAATTGAAATTTCAAATTATGTTATATTCTGAATTTTAATTAATTAATAAACAGATGAAATAGATAATTTGTTGAAAAAACAATGAAAAATATTTGTTAATTTTTTTTTTTTTAAAATTATAGCTTAGAAAATTTTAGTAGAATTATTATTTAAAATTTTAATATAAATATTATTTTAGGAATTTGAATTTAGATTTCTATAGTATAAATTTAAAATTTTAATTATTTGATTTCAACTCTTTAAATTATATTTAATTCTTATGTTATATTCTGAATTTTAATTAGTTAAAATAGATAATTCATCAGAAAAAGAGGTGAAAAATATTTATTATTTTTTAAAAAACATTTATTATAGTTTAGAAATTTTTATTACTTAGAACTATTATTTAAAATTTTAGTTTAAATATTATTTTAGGAATTCCAATTTAGATTTCTATAATAGAATTTAACATTTTAATTACTTGATTTCAATTCTTTAAGTTAAATTTATTTACTAAATTTAACAACTTTTAAGTATATATTAAAACTTGTAAATTTTAGAAGGCATGAGTTTTCCAAGTCCACCATGACAGTAAATTTAAGAGTGTTTCTAGATTCAATGTGTATGTTTCTGTTTCAACATTTTGGATCATACTCAATGATCCATCATGAGGAAGAGGATAGTTAACCATTGAGTATAATCCTAAATGTTGAAACAAAAACATACATTTGCATAAACACTCTCAAATTTATTATAAATTTTAATTAAATATATAATAAACCAATTGAAATTATTTTAAAAAATTTATTCAGATATTTTAATTAAATCATATTTATATTTTATTATTTATTTAATTTTTATATAAATCATATAACTTTTTTTATACTAAACTTATATAGTTTTTAAAATTAAAAAATAGTATGATTATATTATATTTTTAAATATTAATAATATTAAATATATAATTTTTGAATTTTCATATATATATATATGAAGGATTAGCTCCTACATGATATTTGTTTAAAGTTAAGAAATTTTTTAATAAAGATACTATGATTGAAGTTTATATATTTGTTTAAAGTGAATGTTTTTAATAAAGATATTATCATGAAGTGTACTTTTTTTAATTTTCTTTTAGGAAGAAAGTTTTGCTTATAAAGAATTTTATGGTTTCATTTTTAGTGAATGGTTAGGACATTTAAAGATTTAATTTATGTTCTTTAGATATTTTCTTCTTGATATAATTAGGGTTGCATTTGGTCACTATATTTGATTTTTATTATTGGGCTGAGTGATTGGAGTTAAATTTGACTTTAAGTTTCATTTAGTTAAATTTGATCTTAAGTTTCATTTCTACTTGATACATTTAAAATTGAAAATTGTGTCATTAGTCAAAGGGTCCTTGTTCTGTTGGTGAAGTTGAAAGGTTGAGCCCACGAGGGATGAAGTCTTGTTGAGTGGAAGGCCCTAACACCATAAGGGATGAGGTGTCCTTAGCACAAAAACAAATTTGCCCATAACCTCCATCCAAAAAAAAAAAAAAGATTGAGTTTGATTTTACTAAATAAAATTAGGATTAGTATTGCTATTAAGTATAATTAAAATTGAACTTGACTCCAAATGCTGAATAACTTTATCAAAATATATAAATTTTTTATTCTAGACAATTAAACAAAACACTGCCTGGAAATTATATTTTTTAATTTTATACTTTTAAATATTCAATTAAAATTGAAATTGAATTTAATCCCCCAAATAATTAAATGAATAGATTCAACAACCCCTCAAAAAATTCCCAAACTTTGCATTGGGTAAAGTATTCAAAATTTATTTATTTAGCTTGAGTCGGAAGAAAGGCAAAGCGTGAAGAAGGCATTTCCCTGAAAATCCGAGCTTTTCATGGGATTTGAGCGTTTATATTTCCAATGGCGCGCATTTCAACAAGCCTTTTATTCGGTGCTTTTCATGCACAATTTTTTACCGTTTTTAAATCGCCATTCCCAACGTTTTTCTTGGACAGGTTACCAAGCTGAAGCATCTGTGTGAAAAACAAACTGCACTGAAAAGTCAGACAACAAAAGTTTAATAGAGTACGCAACACGAAATTGATTTGGGATTTTTTAATGTCCTAGTGACCGTTGCTCAACCACGGCTCCCGCTATGCAGCAGTGGAGATGTGTTCCAGCAACCTTGGACTGTATCTATACCGCTCCAAACTTACGTGCTAACCTTAATTTTTTCAAATATTGGCTTAACTTATACTTGAAGCCAACATTATAGTTCCATGCAGTTGCTTACTGTTTACAAAGTAGGGGAGAGGACTCAGTAGTTGAGCACCCTAACTTCACGCCTCTCAAAATCATACGTGGCAATTTCTAATCACTCCAAAATTTTTACAGTAGTTTATCTGACAAGGCCCCTGCTAATAACTAATGTTTTCAGGGTCGCATCATTAAATATGATGCCACATCAGAATGCTTTTTGTTGAGGTGTCAAATACTTCCCCCAAAAAATCAGTGGACCAATAGGTGGGCATTAAGTCATGTTTTGTTGGTGGGCTGATGTGGCATCACATGATTGGTTGATTTTTAGATCTAAAGGACACATTTCATTCAACTATTAGTACTTATAGTCAACACTAACAACCTTAAATTCACAACAACTAGTACTAAACTTTTAAAAATAATAGGCCTTAAATGCACAAATATTATCTCAGCCATTGGAACTATATCAGGTATTAGGTATTTTCTCCTAAGAAGAAATATAAATATAATTTATAATATAAAATTCTCTCTTGAAATAGAATTAGAGCTAGAGTTTCAATTGAATACACATTATAAGTAGATTATATTTAATTAAAGATATTGATGCAGAGTGGAACGCAACAGAGGCAACCTAACAGGAAGGAGCTGCCAACAATACAAACAGCATGATAAAATTCTCTATCGGCTGAACAGCATCATCATATTTCCTAACAATACCAACAGCATCATCACATTTCAACAGCATCATCATATTTCAGATGATCGCAAATATCCTCCTGTCGACTACTATTTACCTCCTTCGACTGTCGCCTATCATCATCATGATAAACAACGGGCGCGAACCTCCTCCGGTTGCACTGTTCATCGGGTGCCAAACACAAGCGGCATCATCATGATATTCAATATCACCTTCGTCAGCAGGATATCCTAATATCCGGTTCTCCAAATATCCTGATGACGTTCACTTCAACAACTTGCCTTCGATGCTCCACTACCCGACGATACAAGCAACAGCATCATGATATTAAACATCCGGTTCCTCGAAACCTCCTGATGATGCTTAACAACTTCCTGCCTTCGCCGATACCTTACCACTTAGCGACAGCAGTATAAACACGCATAGAGGGATTTCTGAATATCCTGATGACGATGACGTCATATCCTGATGACGATGACGCCACACATCATCCTGATGAACTCTTCAACACTTAGCCAAAAAAACTCAATTTTCACACCCGCATCCGTTAGCGATATGCGGATGATGACCTTCCCCGAGAGATGATCCTGACTGCGATATATACACTGAGTATATATCCAACTCAAAACATCATGATGCACCTGCAACATCCAAATCTCAACAACTTCATGACCCGATCCTGATGGCGATGGATTCGCAGATGATGTTGCGGCTCGTTCCGACTGGAAACGCACATGCAGACTCCTGTGTATCCTTCCACTGCATGAAAACACTCACAACCGCATAATTTCACAAAGATCATGTGACGATCGGGCCGGATCACCTTCAAACCAAAATCTAAGCAAACTTATCTTCTAGACCTAGCACATGAGGATGCTAGGTTGATTTACAGCATGCTTCTAACAGATCTCCTGAACAATGCAATGCATAAACAGAAAACACAAATGCAATCTAAGCTATGATACAGGACCATTCCACCGATTTGCAGGATCAACCGGTGGAAGGGTTGAAAGAGCCCATTAACTTGCAAAATGGAAAAGGAAAACAAGACAGATGTAACTGATACAACCAGATAATGCGAAGATGAGATCTTATTCAATTGAAATTCAAATATCCTGAATACAGCTTCACAATGTCTGAACTGCTCTCCTGAATCTCAACTCAACACCAGTACATCAATATCAAAACTATATCCCTAAACCCTACAGATCGAAGGTATATATAATAAATCCTTCGAGTACTACTAACATCACTTCCCAGCGGCTGGGAGCTTCCAAGCGGCTGGGAGAGAGGACAGCTCAGACTCTCTTATCCCGATCTCTAACTGCCTACACATACTCCTATGCTGAACTATTACATAGCATCGGTCACAGTGGACCTTATTACATGATAAGTCAAACATACTAAAAATAGATTATCCCGTCAGCATGATGATAACTATCCTACATCCTGATCATGTATGTCATCATGCGGACCTATATCCTGATCATGTGCGGGTGCTCCTGCACCATACTCCCCAAAAGAAGAAATCTCAAGTCCACTTGAGATGAGAGTATCCAGGTCGGCACCATGTTTCTGTATCTGTTCTGCAGTCATCCATACTGCTTCAGAGTTCGGCTGTCCCTTCCAAGAGACGAGGTACTCCAAGTACTTCTTGTTCCTGGTCTGTTTGATCACTCTAGTGTCCAAAATCTGTTGTATCTGTGGAGGAGCATGTTGAGGAATGTCTTCAGCAACTGTATCCTGTAGAATATCCTGATCTGCATCTGGATTAGCCTTGTATGGAGTTAAATCACATACATTGAAGATAGGAGATAAACCAAGATCAGGTGGTAGTTGGATCTTATAAGCATTTTGTCCATGCTTTTGCAAAATCTGACATGGTCCAACTTTCTTTGGCATGAGCTTAGTATACTTCCCCTTAGGGAGCCTGTCTTTCTTCAAGTGAACCCAAACCAAATCTCCAACAGCAAATTGAACATCCTTCTTCTTCTTGTCAGCATACTCCTTATACCTTAAGGTGGTTTGCTGGAGTTGGGTCTTAACCTGATCATGAACTTCTTTGATTGCTTCAGCAAAAGCTTCTCCATCTGCACTAACAGGATCTGCTGTAGGTAGCTCTCGCAACTCGAAAATACCTCTGGGATGCATTCCATACACTACCTGAAAAGGCGATTTTCCTGTGCTCCTGTTGACAGTATCATTATATGAAAACTCAGCTTGAGACAGAATATTGTCCCACTTCTCTCCATGCTGTTTTGTCAAGCATCTAAGTAGATTCCCTAAGGAACGGTTCACAACCTCAGTTTGTCCATCCGTTAGAGGATGATATGCAGAGGAAAAAGATAAATTGGTTCCCAGCTTCCTCCATAGGGTTCTCCAGAAATGACCCACAAACTTCACATCTCTGTCTGAAACTATGCTCAAAGGCAACCCATGAATTCTGACAATTTCCCTGAAGAATAAATCTGCAATATATGAGGCATTTGCAGTGGTTTTGCATGGCAAGAAATGTGCCATCTTACTGAACCTGTCCACTACAACAAAGACACTGTCAAATCCTCTCCTGGTCCTTGGCAAACCTAAAACAAAATCCATACTGATGCTTTCCCACGGTCTGGAAGGAATGGGCAAGGGCTGATATAACCCTGCATTAGTTGACCTGCCTTTAGCCTTTTGACAAATTACACAGGTTTCTACAAATTTCCTGACATCTGACTGCAACTTAGGCCAGAAATAATGCCTCCTGACCAGATCAAGAGTCTTGTCTAGGCCAAAATGACCTGCCATGGCTCCACAATGTTTCTCCTTGATTATATTCAACCTCATAGAACACCTTGGGATACACAACTGTCCACCCTTGAACAACAATCCATCCTGTATCAGGAATTCAGAGAACTCAGCATGGTATTTCTCCCCAAAAGAAGTACAGACCTGATATATCTCTCCAAAATCAGCATCAGACTCATACATGGTCTTGAGTGAATCAATACCAACACTCTCTAACTGAATCTGATTGACTGTGAGAACTCTTCTGCTCAAAGCATCTGCAACTTTGTTTTTGACCCCTTTCTTATGCTTCAAGGTAAAAGTGAAAGCCTGTAAGGTCTCTACCCACTTCATATGTCTGTGGTTCAGCTTCTCCTGACTGTTGATGAAACTCAAAGCTTGATTATCTGTGAAGACTATGAACTCCTTTGGCATCAGGTAATGCCTCCATTTCTTTAGGGACTGAACTAAAGCATACATTTCCAGATCATATGATGAATACCTTTTCTTAGCATCATTGAGCTTTTCACTGAAAAATGCAATTGGTCTACCCTCTTGACTGAGTACTGCTCCAATGGCCATGTGACTGGCATCACACTCTACCTGAAAGATCTTATTGAAATCTGGAAGTGCAAGGACTGGCTGCTGTGCCACCTTCCTCTTCAATGCCTCAAAGGAATCATCTGCTCCTTGAGTCCAAACAAACCTGCACTTTTGTCCTCCTTTGATGGTATCCAACATGGGTGCACAAATATGACTGAACCCTCTGATGAACTTTCTGTAGAAGGTTGCTAACCCATGGAAACTTCTGACTTCATTCATGGTCTGTGGAGTTGGCCAATTCAAAATGGCACTCACCTTCTCCTTATCCATCTGCAGCTTGCCTTGTGAGATGACAAAACCTAAATATGTGATCTCCTGTTTCATGAACAAACACTTGTCCAAGTTTATCATCAGCTTCTCTTCATGTAGTCTCTTGAGAACCAGCTCTATATGCCTGAGATGTTCTTCTCTGGTGTTACTGAAAATCAGAATGTCATCTAAATAGACTATGACAAACTTACCAATGAATTCCTTCAGAACCTCATTCATCAGCCTCATGAAAGTACTAGGGGCATTAGACAAACCAAATGGCATAACCTTCCATTCATACAATCCTTCATTTGTTTTGAATGCTGTCTTCCACTCATCACCTGGTCTAATCCTTATCTGATGGTATCCACTCTTCAAGTCTATTTTAGTAAAGTACTTGGCATTTCCCAAACAATCAAGTAAATCCTCAATTCTGGGGATTGGAAACCTATACCGGATTGTGATTTTGTTGATGGCTCTGGAATCGGTGCAAAGCCTCCAAGTGCCTTCCTTCTTTGGTGCTAGTACAGCTGGTACTGCACATGGACTCAGACTCTTGCCAATCAAACCTGAATTCATCAATTCTTCAATCTGCCTGGCTACTTCTGCATTCTGCTCTGGGGTAAGCTTATAAGCTGCTTTATTTGGGAGTGTAGACCCTGGAATCAAGTCTATGCAATGACTGATATCTCTGACAGGTGGTAGGGATCTTGGCATTCCCTCTGAGATAACACCTTTGTACTTATCCAATAACTCTTGGACAGCTGGGTCTATCAACCTTGGCTTCTTCTCCTTCTTAGCTTCTTGCTGTTGTTTCTTATTCACACTCATACATGGGATTAGGGCATATGCAACTGCACCTTCTGCTGCTACTTCTTTCATAAACTGTTTGCCTTCCATCAGCATGACCTTCACTTCTTTGCCTTTAGACTTCTCCTCTTTCTCCTTCAATGGGAATAGTGTTACATCTTTACCATCTTTAGTGATTTTATAGGTGTTTTTAACACCATCATGCTGTGCCTTCAGATCATATTGCCATGGTCTACCAAACAAAAGGTTGCAAGCATCCATCTTGGTGATATCAAACAACAACTTATCTTTATATCCACCAATCTGAAATTCTACCCAAGCCTGCTCTTCTACAGTTGTCTGCTGACCTTGAGTAAGCCATGAGACTTTATATGGAGCTGGATGAGGCAATCTCCTAAGCTTCAGCTTCACCACCATTTCTTCAGAGACAAAGTTCTCAGTAGAACCAGAATCAATCAAAACCTTACATGCCTTACCTCCTGCTTTGCAAGTGGTTCTGAAAAGGGACTTCCTTTGAGGGGCTTCTTGATCAGGTACCTTCATGGTAGTTATGGTTCTTCTCATCATCAGGGACTCTCCACTTTCTGGATATCCATAATTCTCAGGACCATTCACACTCTGGAAATCATTAGAGCTTGTCCTGCTTTGATTATCAGGTTCATTGACCAGATTTGTCCTCCTTTCTCCTGCTGAGCTTGTGGCCTTGTCTGGACATCTGCTGGCTATATGGCCTTCTTTATTACAGTTGTAACACCTGATGGATCCTCTGCCCTGGGATCTTCCTCTGTAAGGTCTTCTGCCTCTGAAGTTTCCTTGCTGGCTGAAATTCTCTCTCTGACTCTGACTATTGTTGCTCTTGCTATTTTCCTGACTGGATTCTCCTTGATATCCCTGTCCTTGTCCTCTGCCTCTGAAAGGACTTCTTCCACCTCTTTGTTGTCTTCCTCTTCCTCTGTTGTTCTGATCTTGTTTTCTCTTCAGCTTTTCTTCCACCTTCAGTGCCAACTGAAAACTTTTCTGCACTGTATCTGGATTATGCAGACTCAGATCTTCCTGAATATTAAACCTCAGTCCATTCAGGTATCTGGCTACCTTTTCCTCTTCACTTTCTTTCACCTTGGTCTTCATACAGAGTTTCATGAACTCTTCTGTATATGAGCTGACATCTAGCTCCTTCTGCTTCAGGTTCTGTTTCCTCTTGTGTAACTGGATACTGTAGTCCAAAGGAATATAAGCCTCCTTTACCAATTCCATCATCTTCTTCCATGTGGCAACTCTACGTTTTCCCTCCTGCACTCTATCATCCTGAACAAAGTTCCACCATGTCAAGGCAGCTTCTTTCATCTTTGACTGTGCTATCTTCACTCTCTGCTGTTCTGGTATCTCCTCTGTCACAAAGAAATTGTTCAGACAGTCTATCCATTCCATTACTGAATCAGGGTCCATCTTACCTGTAAACACTGGCAAGTCCATCTTCACATCCATGGTTCTCCTCTCCATGGCCTTGAGGGCGTTCAACAGCGGTCTCTGGTCTGCAGGAACGACCTCTTCGCTCCAATTAGGGATATCTTCTTCTTCCCTATCATCTTCTCTACCAGAACCTACTCTGCTCCTCAACTTTGCTAATTCATCTTTCAACTCCTGATTCTGAGCCTTCACGGCCTTACTTTCTGCAATCTGCTTCTTCACCAGAACTGCCAACTCAGTGTTGGTCATCTTTGTTGGAAACTCAGATGTTCCTTCTTCGTCTGACATCCTGCTTATCTTTTCCAAAAGATCCTAACCTTTGCTCTGATACCACTATGATGCAGGACCATTCCACCGATTTGCAGGATCAACCGGTGGAAGGGTTGAAAGAGCCCATTAACTTGCAAAATGGAAAAGGAAAACAAGACAGATGTAACTGATACAACCAGATAATGCGAAGATGAGATCTTATTCAATTGAAATTCAAATATCCTGAATACAGCTTCACAATGTCTGAACTGCTCTCCTGAATCTCAACTCAACACCAGTACATCAATATCAAAACTATATCCCTAAACCCTACAGATCGAAGGTATATATAATAAATCCTTCGAGTACTACTAACATCACTTCCCAGCGGCTGGGAGCTTCCAAGCGGCTGGGAGAGAGGACAGCTCAGACTCTCTTATCCCGATCTCTAACTGCCTACACATACTCCTATGCTGAACTATTACATAGCATCGGTCACAGTGGACCTTATTACATGATAAGTCAAACATACTAAAAATAGATTATCCCGTCAGCATGATGATAACTATCCTACATCCTGATCATGTATGTCATCATGCGGACCTATATCCTGATCATGTGCGGGTGCTCCTGCACCATACTCCCCAAAAGAAGAAATCTCAAGTCCACTTGAGATGAGAGTATCCAGGTCGGCACCATGTTTCTGTATCTGTTCTGCAGTCATCCATACTGCTTCAGAGTTCGGCTGTTCCTTCCAAGAGACGAGGTACTCCAAGTACTTCTTGTTCCTGGTCTGTTTGATCACTCTAGTGTCCAAAATCTGCTGTATCTGTGGAGGAGCATGTTGAGGAATGTCTTCAGCAACTGTATCCTGTAGAATATCCTGATTTGCATCTGGATTAGCCTTGTATGGAGTTAAATCACATACATTGAAGATAGGAGATAAACCAAGATCAGGTGGTAGTTGGATCTTATAAGCATTTTGTCCATGCTTTTGCAAAATCTGACATGGTCCAACTTTCTTTGGCATGAGCTTAGTATACTTCCCCTTAGGGAGCCTGTCTTTCTTCAAGTGAACCCAAACCAAATCTCCAACAGCAAATTGAACATCCTTCTTCTTCTTGTCAGCATACTCCTTATACCTTAAGGTGGTTTGCTGGAGTTGGGTCTTAACCTGATCATGAACTTCTTTGATTGCTTCAGCAAAAGCTTCTCCATCTGCACTAACAGGATCTGCTGTAGGTAGCTCTCGCAACTCGAAAATACCTCTGGGATGCATTCCATACACTACCTGAAAAGGCGATTTTCCTGTGCTCCTGTTGACAGTATCATTATATGAAAACTCAGCTTGAGACAGAATATTGTCCCACTTCTCTCCATGCTGTTTTGTCAAGCATCTAAGTAGATTCCCTAAGGAACGGTTCACAACCTCAGTTTGTCCATCCGTTTGAGGATGATATGCAGAGGAAAAAGATAAATTGGTTCCCAGCTTCCTCCATAGGGTTTGCATAATTTTATTATATTGATGTTTCAGTTCACACTCTATCCACAGAATGTGATCTCCTCTTCATAATGATGAATCATGGAGTGTGATCCACATCTTCAATACAAAAAACAATTCCTCCACAATTTTTTTCAGATTTTATTTTTTAATAAATTATATTTGCAACCTTTCTTCATTAAAGGTCATTTCCGTTTTTCCTTCATGTCAGTAAAGGGGCTCGAATAACGAAGCAAATACATGCGCACCGTACAGTACAAGAGTTATTTTAGGGAGTTTTAATTTTTTATCTCCATGAATCGCTTTTAGAGGTGAAATGGGCCCACCAAGTACTGATGCCATTTGTATTAATAGAGTTTTTGTCCCCCATTTGGGCTTGGCAACGTTTTGAAAAATGAAGTTAATGATTTGTGTCTACATAGGTATAACTAATTTGAAGAATGCATGTTCATGCACATCACAAATGTATATATATTAGAAATCTATCTTCTTTAAGGTTATAAAGTCAAACCATGCTCTCTATGTTTAATGACCTCGGTATGCATTCAAAACTAACACATCCTAATTTAAAAGGGTTTATTACGTGGAAGGTGTGAACGGAGGAGGAGTGCAAGACAATCAAACTTATCACAGATTTCCGCTTTTCCGTCACTGCTTCTCCTTTCCTGCCGATCCCGTCGTTTTCCTCACGCTTTTTCTATTTTAACGTTTTTTTACTTCCGTTGTGTTTTCCGACAATCCTATACTTTGATTCTTATTCATTCATTATACCCCCCTTCATCTTTATAAAAGGCTGCCATTCTGCAGTGTACGGATTTAAAGGTTTTCACAGTTATATCACCATTAGAAATTGCTTTGGTAAAAAACGAGTCTAATATGTAATCTAATCAAGATAAAGGGGTTTACTTATGCAAGATAAACGGTTTTAAAAACGGATTAAGGAAAAGCTAGGGCTCGTGCAGTTGTTATAATTATATTATATTTATTATTATATAGAATATTTTATATAATATAAATTATTATATATATTTTTAATATAATATTATATTTTGAAATCATATTTTTATATTAAAATAAATTATTATATATTTTTAATATAATATTATATTTTAAAATCACATATTTATATTAAAAATATATATATTTAATATATAATCTATATCATAGTTATATTGATTATATATTATATTCTATGTAATTTATTATTAAATTTTATTTTATTTTGTCTCGGGACTATTTTATATACAAAATATATAATTATATTATATTTATTATTATATAGATTTTTCTTTTTTTATAGGTTTAAGGGAGCCGTACCCCATAATAAAATAAAAATAAAATTAAACCAAGTGCATGCCTTAAGAAGAGGGGTGCAATAAGCAAGCGACAATGCTTGCATCAATCCACAGACAATCATTGACAAACCCTGACAGCCCATTAAAGTATGGGTGCAAAACTTCCATACCACTGCTAAAAATCTACTGAGATTTGACACCAAAATTTCTTATAGAGAGTAATTTATTTCTACAATCCCTTAGCTTGATGATAGCATCCTCCTTTTTTTTGTGCTTTGAGCCGTTCATCTACCCCCCTAAATATTTGTTTCTCTGGAACTGAAATGGTGGAGGATCGAAGCTGCGTGTTGTTACAACCAAACCTTCTTAGCCTGTTTATTTGTTTCTTATTCCTAACTAATTGCCAATTATCTTCCCCATCCTCACCAATAGGGTCATTTGTTTCTTGTGAAGGTGCCTGAGAGAGGGAAAATCCTTCCATTATTGTATGATCACCCTTATTCGCTATAGTGGATTTTTAATGATTGATTGTAGGAGCAACAACACTACCCTCAGCACAATTAGAGCCACAAGGTTCGATCACAGGAGGCAATTTTGGATTAGAATTAGGTGTTGTAGAAGGCTCACGATGCTTCTCCTTATTCTTTGAGCTGATATAATTTTTTGATGAGCCACAGCTTTTGGAGGAGATTGAGACAAAATAGTGCTTGGGAGAGGCATCTTTCCACCAAGTTGCCTCCCATTTTGCTTGAGTTTTCACTTTTGGGCAATCTGCTGCAATGTGACCAATATTGTAACATCTTCTGCATCTGAAAATTAAACCTTCGAAGTCCAAAGTTTGCAACCATCTGTTACCATTTGCATTTAAGATGATTTCTGTTGGGAGGGCTTTGGAGGTGTCCACCTCAACTAGAATCCTCACAAAGGTTGTGTGCATGAAATTCTGTGAATTTGCGTGCTTATAAAATTGCCAAGAGAATTGCCAATTGCTTCAAAGCATGACTCGAACCAAAAGTGCAGCGGAAGATTGGGGAGGCGAACCCAGATCGGTATAACAACAAAAGATTCGGTGGCCAGATCAAAATTTGGGTGCCATGATTTAAGAAGCAGTGTGCTTTCACCCCATAGCCATGTGTGATTGAGAATGGCATTTTTGTCTTGTTTGCTGTCAAAAACTACCATGAAAAAACCTTTTGCACTGGGGTAGATTTCCAGGTTTTTTTCCATTATGGGTCCCCATGCTTTTGAAATCCAATCATGTAATGCAAGGAGGCTAGGCCAAAAATGACTGAACCTACCAATCAGCTCATTCTCCGCAATTTTTTTTTCATTTTCTAGCATTTCCTTTAATAAATTGGTGTTGAAATTTACTTCCAGAGGTTTGTCTAAGCATTGAACTGACCTCCTACTAGATATACCTGAAAATCATGGATTTGAAAATGCCCCCGAAGAGTCATACCTGGATCTAGGGTTTTCCAGAGGGGTGCCCGCCACAAATGAATTTTCCATCTGCACATCAATGCTCTGTCCATATTTGACCGATTCTGCAAAGGAGGGGGTAGAGATGGAACTGTATTTCGAGGACAAGTTCTTGGAAGGGCGGGGAGAAGAGCCAGGCAATCAAGAGCCATTACCAGACCCGACCCAACCTCTAGAGTTGCTAGAGGAAGACACCATAGGAAATAAACCCTAACCAACATTGTTCATAGAGACGCCCTTTTTGCATCCATTATCTAGAGACACTGGAGAAGAAGTCTCACCCTTGCCCTGAAAATCGTCGTCGGCTCTAGAAGCCCTTGTCTCCCCTGTAATCGAAGCCCTAACAATCAGAAGCTTTATAGACCCTAATTCTTTTGGCAGCGACATCTTTTGTCATTATATAAAATTGTTTTATTTTGATTATATATAATATTTTATATATTATAAATTATTATATATATTTCTAATATAATATTATATTCTAAAATCACATTTTTATATTAAAAAATATTGTTATTTAATTATATAATCTATATTATAGTTATATTGATTATATATTATATATACTATTTAAATGTGTGTGTGTGAGAGAGAGAGAGAGAGTGTTGTTATTATTTTAATAAGTTTTTAATAGAATTATAAAATTAATGGTCTCATTTACTTGCTTGTGTTTTAAGATAATATTGTGACTTGCCTACAAGTCATGAAGAAAAGAATAAGAACATAATAAATCCGTGCAAGAGTATTGACATATTCTTTGGGAATTTCTCTAATGCACCAATAGTCTTTAGAGAGAGATCTCATTGAGAAGAAGTGTGAGAGAGAGAAGGTGAGGGGACGGAGATGGAGAGAGATAAAGAGATATAAAGGAGAGAGGTAGAGAGATAGAGAGAGAAAAAAGAGAAACATATGTAGAGAGATATTGTTGTTTCCTATTAAATTATTATTGGGGCTTCCACCTATTATCATATCAAAACCTCCAATTGAATTAATCATTTTATCAAGTCTGTGTCATTTAATATTTTGTTTTCATTAATTAGTTGAGTCTACATGCATTCAATAATATATAATTATGTGCATTTAATAGTTTTGCATTAGTTAGTCTCATGTCATAGCATTAAGACATTTATCATATTACAAGTTATTTTACATGCTTTTATTTATTAGTGGTGTGTAGGTGCATTGATTATTTGTGTCATCTAGTTAGTTGTTCCACTATGTTGGACTTGAGACTCACCTCTCACCTTGCCTATATAAGGCAGGTTTCTTATTGTACAAATTAATTGAGTTGTAGTCAAGCTTTGCATCTTGTAAATGGTATGCATCATTATTTTTTATAATATTGCTTTTCTCTCTTGTTGTAGATTGAATTGATTGCAGGTTATCATGGGAGTGTTTGAGTCCATTATCGACTCTTACATGGTATCAGAGCTTCAGATCTGCGATCTCCTTCCCTCTTTTTTGAGAGTTTCTACCAAGAAATATTTTTTGGTGCATCTTGGTGCAATCTTACAAGTTTCAACTTGCATTTGCTTGACTTAGGTGGTTGATTCAACTTCTACATGTCATTTTATGTTGTTGGAGGCATTTTTCATTAGATTCACATCTTCTGCATGTCAAATCAAAAAAAAATTTAGGTTTTGCTCGTTGCATCAAAAAACTGTCTGGGTATCTTTTAGTTTTTGTATGCAAAAAAAAGATCATTCGCAAACTTAATCAAAAAATTTCAGCAGACCTCCTCTCCAATGATGTTTTTATTTTGGTCATTAAACTTTGAAGTGTTGTATCAAGTGCTCAATTTTGCTATGTTTTTTCAGCAATTTTTTTTGGGGCTAGAATTTTGTAGGCTTCGCATTGGTGCAATCAGATTTTGGTTTTGTTGCTTGGTTTGTCTAGAAATTGTAGATCTTCATCGTTGTTGTTGAGCAGTTCCTGTTTTTGGAACTTTTGGGGCTCCATTTGAGCTCATATAGTAACATTTTTTATTCAAACTTTTTTGAAGGTGCATGATTTTTTTAGTACTTCTTAGATTTGTGATCCATTTGATTTCATTTTGTACCCAAATTGTACTTTCAATATAAGGCCTATTTTGGCATTTGCATGCACTAAGATCAAAAGACCACTTAGCTATTTTGGCTTGTGGCAATTGTAATTGCACTAAGTATAAAGTGTCATCATCATATTTTACTCGGGGGTTCTCTTGATTGAGTGAATTTGAGGGATGCTCTTATGGTGATTTTTATTTTTTCTAGTGTAATCATGTCTCCTAGTTTGTGGAAATTGAAATGTGATTATTGTGGGAGAAAACAAAATACTTACGATGACTACATACACAAGAAACTTGATGAGTTGATAGATTTGTTGGGATAAGTTGCCATTAACTTGTAATCCTAACCAATTCATGTGTCTCCAAAGTTTTTGGAATGTGCTCTCCAACACATAAGGACTTTGAGAGATTAATTATTTATTAATTATATCACTTTGCCTTATTGCAATCAACTCCTAATTGATAGGGTCAAACTTGGGTGCCCGCTTTTAGGGTGGGGGCCATGAAGACTTAATTGACTTCTCCTAAGTCTATTTTGAGAGTTTGATAACTCCTAGTGAGTGGGAGTTAAACTTGAGCATCCCCTTTTGATGGGGACTTATATTTAAACTTGGAGTTGTGCTTTTTTATGTACATGAGTGGATACTATTGAGACACCTTGCATGGATATAATGTTGGAGTTAACTAAAGTGTTAGAGATGCATGAATTGGATATTGCTTGCATGAGTTCATAAAAGATTGCATGGACTTGCATATTTTTGCATGTTACTTGCATGTACTTGCATGTTGTTGCATGGCACTTGCATGTACTTGCATGTTGTTGCATGTTACTTGCATGTGCTTATATATTGTTACATGTTGCTCCTATGGACTCACATGTACTTGCATGTTGTTGCATATTGTTGCATGTTACTTGCATTTGTGTTGCATGGTGCTCCTATTGACTTGCATGTATTTGCATGTTACTTGCATGTGCTTGCATGTTGTTGCATGTTGCTCCTATGGACTTGTATGTGTTTGCATGTTGTTGCATGTCACTTACATGTGATTGCATATTGTTGTATGTTGCTCCTATGGACTTGTATGATCTTGCATGTTGTTGCATGTCAGTTAAATGATCTTGCATATTGTTTCATGTTAGTTTTGAGAGATTACTTGCAAAACACTCCAACTCCAAAAACTTGTAGGATGGTACATCTCAATGTTTTAGATAATGAGTATCAGTTGCATGTTGAATCAGGTGTTTGCATGTCACTTGCATGTATAGAACAAGGTAATTCAGAATAACTTTGGGGATATCAATCTTGCATGTTGTTTGCATGAGATTGGTGTGTTGATCACTTCAGTTAATAGAAAGAGATTGGGCAAACTTGAACGCCCAATTTGAGGACTTTCTATTGTTACTTTTATTTGAAAATGTATTTGATGTTGGTAAAGTTTACTTGGGCAAACTTGGGCGCCCACATCCAAGACAGGCAGTTAACAGAAGGCTTGACTTTGTTTGACTTTAGTCTTCTCTATTTGGAGCACCTGGGTTTTGCATGAGGATTTGTTCTCATGTTATCAATAACAATTGATTATAATTTGAGTTTCAAGCTTTCCAATTAAGAAGCTTTTGTATTAATTAAAAAGCCCCATACATTGTCCAGAGAGTTGATTGTAAAAAGACTTAAAAGAAAAAATAAGAAGCTTTTTTTTAAGTTTTTACATGTTTGAAGATAGAAGAAGCTTTTGAAGTGCATCAAGGAATCAAAAGATTTTAGTATTGAATGTAATCTTTCACAAGAGATTTAATACAAGCATAAACACCTTTAGTGTGGAGTTTTTTCCCTTAGAGGTTTCTCCGCATAAATACTTGTGTTCTTCTTGCAAGTTATTTTCTTCTACTACATTGATTAAATTGGAGAAATACTCTAACATCTAAATTGAAAGTAATTTTTAGATTTACACATGCTATTAATTTCAGATTTGAAAATATTTTAAAGCTACATAGCTGCAACTTTACCTTGTTCTCTCTCCCTTTTTCCAACAAGATTTATGTAAGATTCATTAGTTAGAATAGTTGTGCATTGCAAATGGAATCAGTTTACCATATTCTTCTATTCCAGCATCAACAAATACAATTGATGTTCACACTTAACCATCTTGTGTGGACACATCTCCACCACCCATCACTACATCTGAGTTGAATGTTCCTTCTTCTAGTGACTCAATGCAGCAAGATCATATCAATCTTCCTAATTGGGATTCCTATTTATTAGATATATCATTCTTGTTTGTGGAGTCTCACATTTCTGATTTGGAGGACAATATTGAGGATATTTATCTCCCTCTTTGATGATAGTCATAACACAGATATTGTCAGCTGATTTTTGTCTTTGGAGCTTGATGAGTTTTAGTTTCCAATTGGTTCTGGTTTGTCACCTTCATCAATTAGGCTTGGGACTCATGATTTGATTGTGACATCTTTCAACATTGACATGGAGACACATGAGCATCTTTAAGAGACATCATACTTCATGAGACTTCCTTCCTCGTCTCTTGTTTTAGAGATGGAGTTTCTTCTACATCCACCAGTGAATTTGTTTCTTCCTCAGGGGAGAAATGTTGTTTGTTGGTTTTGGATCCTCTTTGTGTTGAACACCCAGAATACTGAGAGGAGGTTGAATCAATATTATATTCAACCATTTACATATCAAACATTTAATCCATTCAACATATTTAATTGCAATGAGGGAAATTAAGCATAAAGAAAACAACCACAACTCATAACACATGAAAATTAGATTTACGTGGAAAACCCAAGAAGAAAAAAACATAGTGTAGATTAGCTCACAATATAAAGTAGTATCAACACCAAATTACAAAAGGCTCACTGCCGAAGGGCTCTCTACCCAAAGGGCTGACTTTCTAGAAGAAAGGATCACTGTCAAAGGGCTCACTGCCCAAGGACTCACTGTCCTAAAAGAATGAGATAGAAGAGATGGCTCACTGCCAGAGTTGAACTGTTATAATTGCATCTAACATATGCATGGAGTACAGTTCCAATGAAGCTCAAAGTACTGAAATAATATTCATCACACTGTTCTGAAATACTAGACTCTACTGCTCTGCATTCAATCAATTCGCTTCCACGGACACTTGTCACATCGCACATACATTTATATTGTTATTCACATCACATTTTTAGCATGACACTCAATCACGATTCCTTGACACTCATTTATACTATCATCAACCTTGAGAACATTCTCCAAGGTTGGCATAAAACTTTAATCCAAAAAATTCAAGTTAGGTTTGGACCTAAACATCCTTGCAGTGGAAAGGAATGAATGCAGACCTCAACACACCTTAGCTTGGACCTAAATTCATCCAAGCATGCCACTCCACAATTTCACAATCACCAAAGCACCTCCACAATTAGTGTAAACACCCAAGGTTGATCAAACATGTGTTAACACAATAAAATTTTAAGTACACGCTTCCTCAAACCCAAAAATGACTTACAGACCAAATGCAAGGATTCACCACAATCTAGAGTATTCAACAAACATCCTAAGACATCCTCAAATCCAACAAATTCCTCCGCAACAACTTTCACTTGCCACACAACCTTATCTTGTTTATCCAGTATGTTTAATTGTTATGGTCATCCACTGTAACTCTAGAAATTGACTTCCAGAGCACCAAACCATGAACAACTTCAACATAAGAAAGATATGAATCTTATAAGCACAATACTAGAACTGCAAGACCTGAAACCATTTTGCAAAGAAATGCAGAGCAAAGACATTTCTCCCAAACACCTATGCACAACTCAGAAACACAATCCACACACTAGTGAACACAACTTTCTCTGCACAATGAACCGGAGCACCAAATCTAGAATATAACAACTCTTCACACCTTTGAACAACATATCAAAACCGCAAAGACATATCTTCAACATGGAGAAAATGCGGAGCAAAACTAGAACACTACTTTGTAAGCCAAGATGCCACTTCAACACATTGTTTCCTTTATTATTCAAATTTTCTCAAAAGCACTTGGAAACCAACCAACAAAAACATATTCCTTACATCTTCAAAACCTCTTCAAAGTAACCAAAACATCATCAACAAGGCAACTCAACCAAGAAGCTCATACACTTACAACAAGCTCATCTCTGCTCACCCAGTCCTCACCATCAGGGACAATATCCATTCAACACTAACTACTCATACCCTTGCATCACCAACTACTCATACTCTTGCCCCATTTCTTACTCACACAGTTGACACTAATGACAACACAAGCTTGTTGACATCAATGACAATACTGATAGAAAATACTTGCAACAATCTCCCCCTTTGTCATTGATGGCAACACATAATGTGAAAAGCCATCAAGACACAACTCTACACCAAAATTTATCTCTTTCTCACGAGCTCCCCCTTTCTTTTACACAATTTACTCTCTATGACCATTGACTCTTTTCTTTTTTACATTGCTCTCTCTCCCTTTGACATCAATGGCAAAGGGTGACACACCTTTTCTTTCATTTTTACTAGGTCTCAGCACCTTTTTTTTCACTGCAGTAAATTCTCCCCCTTAGGATTACACACGAAACTGTATCAACTCTTACTCTCATTCCAGAGGACCTTAGCACTTGAAACTTTGGATTTGGACTTTGTGAACACCTTACAATTGCATAGAAAAATATTTCATGCCAAAGAAATGCAGAGCATCCGATCACCTTCACAAAATCAACACTTCTAGTGATCAGATTCTCGTGAAACTTGGAACATACAAAATATGACACTTTATAAAGCTATTTTCCAAATTGCAATAGCTAAACATTAGTATGACAGAAATACGAAGAAATCTTCTAGATAGTCTTCAAAGAGAGTGGTCATCCTGAAATAGGGGCAAACACTAGCTTCCGGAGTAACATATTTTGTCTTCTCAAGAATTCAAACTTAACTCTGCACTTATCAAGGCATGACATCCAACCATGAACTTTCCTTCTTTAGGAATATAACATCTCATCTTTTGTCAACCTTCATGACAGTGTATGACATCAATACATATTATGACAACACATATGACCAACGATATCCTTGGATCAACACTCAACTATCTATAACTTTTCTCTTGCAAGCTCCCCCTATCATCAGTCACTACTACATGCTCCCCCTAAGAGGTAGCCAACATCAGTCCCTCTTGTTTCTAGAACTGACTCATTTTACCTTACCTTAATTCACCATAACTACCTCATCTAACAAAGCTATCAAACCTTTCACTGTATACCCAGTCATCTTCAAATTCTCTGCAAACTTTTGCATTAAGAGATTTTCTACCACAGACTTCACTAAGTGATTAAGCATGTCAACCTTTATCTCATATCTTCGTGCTGATGCATCAACACCATTCCTTTGGCGGGGGAGAAAAGATTTTCAATGAAACTCCCTTTAAGCCAAAGTTATAATCTTAGTTCCCAGAGGGAATATCTACATCGGATGTTGGTATAGGCTCATCCTTAACCTCTATCACATCCTTCTTTATCTAGATCTTATTTATTTCCTTCTTTTGTGGAGCAAAACCAATGGGTTCCTTATACCTTTGGGGTTATCTAGCTTTATTGCACTCAGAATGGTTGCACATGTCTTGCTGAGCATTTCCACTTCTTACTTTTGATCTGCAGTTAGTTGTTTTGTGGCCAAACATATTACATGTATGGAGGTATCCATAAAATGATTATGCATTATTCCTATTATACCTTGGTATTTTACTTCTACACTCATTTTCTCTATGTCCCATCTTATTGCATGTAAAACACCTAATAGAGTTCTAACTCACTTTACTTTTGCATTCAACAACTCTATGACCAACTTTATTGCATGTAAAGCATTGACTAGAGAAAGATGGAACATTTTGATTCCTTCTACTTTTACATTCTATTAATCTGTGTCCATACTTATTGCAAAAATTACAAAACCCATTGAAGGATGGGTACCTTTGAGCATTTGTTGTCTGACTGGTGGTCTTCTAACTTTATTCCTTTGATTCCAGACTAGCTTGTCATTGTTCTTCTTGTTTTTAGTATTTGATGTCTGACCTATTTCTAAGCTTTTATCCTTTTCAAATCAGGTAAGCCTTCTTTATCATTTGAACATTTTTTAATTGCAATCATTTCATCAAGCCTTGTAGTGCTCATCTTGAATTTTTCTTCATGAATCCTTGCCTTCTCCAGATTTGATTTCAGTGTCACAACTTCTTCTTCAAGCCTTGTACATTCTTCATATTTACATTTCACAACTGCATTAAGACATTCCTCAATTCTATTCTTTTCTTCAACTTGCACCTTCAGATCAATGATGGTTCCTTTTGCTGGCTCCAGTTGTTCACAAACTTCCTTACGCTTGTCTCTGAGCTTCTTGACTTGCTCTTTCAAATTCCTAACATTTTCTTTCAGATCTCTATTTTTTCCTTTAGTTCTTTCAAGATCTTCAAGAGTAGCATTGAGTTCTCCTATTTGTTCAAGCATACCATCTTCTTCAATGAGTTTAGCAACAAGTATCTCTTCTGGAGGAAGAGGTAACCTTCTAGCAGCCATGTGTTCAATCTCTAAGATCTTCCTTGAGTGGTTAAGCTTCTTCCAAAGGACTTGGCTCTGATACCAATTATTGAACACCTAAAATACTAAGAGGGGGGGTGAATTAGTATTCTTTTAAACCATTTACATATCAAACATTTACTTCTTTCAACATATTTAATTGCAATGAGGGAAATTAAACATAAAGCAAACAACTACAACTCGTAACACATGAACACTAGATTTATGTGGAAAACCCAAGAAGGGAAAAACCCGGTGAGGATTAGATCACAATATAAAGTAGTATCAACACCGAATTACAAAAGGCTCACTACTGAAGGGCTCATTGCCTAGAAGAAAGGCTCACTATCAAAGGGCTCACTCCCCAAGGACTCACTACCTTGAAATAATGAGATAGAAGAGATGGCTTACTGCTAGAGTTGAACTATTATAATTGCATCTAACATATGCATGGAGTATAGTTCCAATGAAGTTCAAAGTATTGAAACAGTATTCATCACACTGTTCTAAAATACCAAACTCTATTACTTTGCATTCAATCAATTCACTTCCACAAACACTTGACACATCACACATACATTCATACTATTATTCACATCACATTTTTAGCACCACGCTTGATCATGATTCCTTGACACTCATTTATACTGTCATCAACCTTGAGAACATTCTCCAAGGTTAGAATAACACTTTAATCCAAAAAATTCAAGTTAGGTCTGGACCTAAACATCCCTATGGTTGAAAGGAATAAATGTAGACCTCAACACACCTTAGCTCAGACTTAAATTCATCCAAGCATGCCACTCCACACTTTCACAATCACCAAAGCACCTCTGTAATTCATGTAAACACCCAAGGTCGACCAAACCTGTGTTAACACAATGAACTTTTAAGTACACGCTTCCTCAAACCCAAAAATGACTTGTAGACCACATGCAAAACTTCATCACAATCTAGAGTATTCCACAAACATCCTAAGACATCCTCAAATCCAAAAAATTCCTCTATAATAACTTTCACTTGCCGCACAACCTTATCCTATTTATCTAGTATGCTTAACTATTCCTATCATACACTGCAACTCTAGAAATCAACTTCCAGAGCACCAAACCATGAAAAACTTCAACAAAAGAAAGATATGAACCTTATAAGTATAATACCAGAACTGTAAGACCTAAAGCCATTCTGCAGAGAAATGCAGAGCCAATACATTTCTCCCAAACACCTATGCACAACTCAAAAACATAGCCCACACACTGGTGAAAACAACTTTCTCTACACAACGGATCAGAGCACCAAATCTAGAATATAACAACTCTTCACACCTCTAAACAACATATCCAAATTGCAAAGATAGATCTTCAACATGGAGAAAATGCGGAGCAAAACTAGAATGCTACTATGTAAGCCAAGATGCCACTTCAACACACTGTTTCCTTTATTAATCAAATTTTCTCAAAAACACTTGGAAACCAACCAATAGAAACATATTCCTAACATCTTTAACACTTCTTCAAAGAAACCAAAACATCATCAACAAGGCAACTCAAACAAGTAGTTCATACACTTACAACAACCTCATCTTTACTCACCCAGTCCTCACCATTAGGGACAATATCCATTCAACACTAACTACTCATACCCTTGCATCACCAACTACTCATACTCTTGCCCCATTTCTTACTCACATAATTGGCACCAATGACAACACAAGCTTCTTGACATCAATGACAACACCGATAGCACATACTTGCAACACTTTGGTCTTCATCTTCAAGCATTCACCATTGGCACTTGGGAGCTACTTCATTATGTGGGGACATCTTGTCTCATTCTTTCGCTCTTATGGGGGGATATTGATTATATATTTGTGATGGATGGTTTACTTGGGGGTATTGAGTCCTTCCATCATTTCATCACTTGGACATGTGTTGTTATTGCATTCTCACTTTTGGCGAGGAGTTTTGTCCCATGAGGTTTTCTCCTTTTCTCCACTTGAGATTTTTTGTTCATGAGTACCTAACATGGCCTCGTAGCCAGGACTTATTCATGCATTCATGCCTAGTTTTCTTCTCCCTAAGTTGTACTTAGGGGGGGTATTAGTGTAAAAAGAGATATTACCTAGCTAGCCATTTCTAGGTCCTCTTCGCACTAGTTACTTAAGCTTACTTAGGTAGTAGTTATGTCATTTAATATTTTATTTGCATTATTCAGCTGAGTCTACATGCATTAAATAATGTATAACTATATGTACTTAATATTTTTGCACTAGTTGTCTCATTTCATAGCATTAAGACACTTGTCATATTACAAGTTGTCTTACATGCTTTTATTTATTAGTGGTGTCTAGGTGCATTCATTATTTGTCATCTAGTTAAAGATGTTCCACTATGTTCAACTTGAGACTCGCCTCTCACCTTGCCTATATAAGGGAGGTATCTTATTGTACAAATCAATTGATTTGTAGTTAAGCTTTGTATCTTGTAACTGTTATGTATCGTTATTCTTGGCAATATTGCTTTTCTCTCTTGTTGTGGATTGAATTGATTGCAGGTGATCCTAGGAGTGCTTGAGTCCATTATCAAATCTTACATTTCCACCTTAATCAACATAGCCTCAAGATGTTATGTGGAGAGAGAGAGGAACAAAGAAGGGGAGAGAGATCGAGATAGAGAAATACACACACACATAGAGAAGTGAAGATAGAGAAAAATAAAAATAGATATATAGAGAGAGAAAGAGAGATAGAGAGAGGAAGACAGAGATGAAGTGAGAAAGAGAGAGAGAGAGAGAGAGAGAGAGAGAGAGAGAGAGAGAGAGAGAGAGAGAGAGAGAGAGAGAGAGAGAGAGAGAGAGAGAGAGAGAGGAGAGAGAGAGAGAGAGAGAGAGAGAGAGAGAGAGAGAGAGAGAGAGAGAGAGAGAGAGAGAGAGAGAGAGAGAGAGAGAGAGAGAGAGAGAGAGAGAGAGAGAGAGAGAGATATCTCAAAGAGTATGTGAGATAGAAGGGGGAAATACAAAGATAGAGAGGTAGAGAAAGAGAGATAGAAAAGGAGAGAGGTAGAGAGGTAGAGAGAGCTAGATATAGAGAGATCAAGATAGAGATGGATTCACACTCCTCACTCTAAGCTTCCCACATCAATTTTATTTCATTTTCTAGCCGCTATGAGTGATTCACAAGTTTTATATTATGTTTTGTTACATCGTAAAGTGTCCCCCTAGGACTTTTACCTCCTAAATTTAGCTCTCGGGTCCCTCATATTTAATCATGTGTGTTAAAAATAAATCCCAAAGTAAAGTCCCCTGATACCCATGACAAATGGGACTTAGGGGACACTCTTGAACTTAATCCAGTCCCAAAATAGGACCCTTGACAAGGGCGCATGTGCCCTTGTCTTGCCCTATTTTGTCGAGACCTAAATTTTGGATGTCAGCAAAGTGACCATTAAAAGGTTTCCCTTTGTCGGCCTATTTAATTTGAATTATGAATATTTAGCGGGAATTCATATATAAACATGTTTAGGACTTCATTTTAACTAGAGATGGATAATGCAAACTTGTGATCTGGTGCTAAGAATACTCAAGGATTTCATTGTGTTGCAGAGTAGTATTGTGTTGTGTTTGTACTTGTGTGTTGCAGATTAGTCTTCATCAATCCATTTCCTTATGGTATGAAAGATCTTCATCTCCTCATGAGAGCTTCACCTTTGAGGTGACATCTACTTTGTGTTTCAATCAATTTATCATATCATTTACTTTCACCTCTGTCCACCAAGGACACACACGAGCTATCTAACAATGGTATTGGAAGGCTTGAATGCCATTCCAGGGCTTGACCAAGGCAAGATCCTAAACACCACAACCCGCAACCCCTCTCTTGTGATTCTAGGTGCAGGTGTCAAATATTGTGGAGAGGAGTTACAAGATACCAGAACATATTAGGAAGATTCTGGATTTGAAGAAAATGACAGAAAAGATCCTAATTGGACAAGGGTGCCTACTCTTTTGTCCCTTAGTTTTGTAGTGTCAAGAATCTCTAAGAAGGTTACAGTCTATAGTATATTTGGCTCCTGACCTCTGAAAAAAGCACTACATTGGACAAGGCCACCCGCTCTTTTGTCCTTGAAGTTTCCACCTTTTGAAACCTAAAATTTGGTATGTATCTAATCTGCATTTAATGTCTTCCTATGCGAGTATTTGATAGGTTTCATCTGTTTGTTTACAATTTTGCATAATTAGGGTTTTAAGCATAATTGGACTAAGGTTTAACAAATTAATCAATAAATTTCAAATTTCCTTATCATTTCAAATGACACCAAACCTGTAGTTGAGTCCTCTTGCAAAAGTTGTGATTCAACTCAGTTTAATGTCCTTGAATGTATGTAGTGAAAGGAGGAACTAATTAACTATCTATTTGGATTAAGGTGCCATCAACCTTGTAAATCCTATTGCATAGTTTCTACTGTTCTTGGAAAGTTCTAAGGTTCTTGGAGAGTTCCAACATCCTTGGATATAGGGTGTTAATTGTAAATTTATTCATAAGGGATGAAGGCTTCACCATCAGTGGTAAAATATTTTTACTGGTATGGTAAATAATTATTTACTAGCCTCAGTAATTAATTAGTTACTGATAAGTTGTTACAAAGTTACTTTTACTGCTCAAGGAATCTTGATAAATAGTAAATGAGGTGAGGTGGGAGAATCTTGGTGCCTATCTTAGGGAAATATATTTTTGGGTTGTTATGACACATGTCATAAGTTTGTAAGAGCATCTATGACAAATTACAATTGGCATAAGATGTAAGAGATTCTATGACAACATATGACATCAATTATTGTCTTGTAAGTTCCTATTCTTGGTTCTAGGCACCTATATTGGGAAGATGCCTATGATAGATGTAAGGGAATTTGTAAGAAGATGATTTTGGTGTATCCCAAGATAGAAATTTTGGATTTTGTCCATCTCCCAAAAATTTATTGTGTGGCTACTCATTTTGTATAAATATGAGACTTGAGAGTGAAGTTTGGTTGAGTAACAAGAAGAGAAAAACTTATTTGTAGGTAACAAGTTGCATGAGAGAGTTCGTCTATACATAGGTGTTGTTGGATTGAAGACTGAAGAGGAGATTGGAAGTGGATGTATTGTAATCTTGTTTTGAAGATACAACTTGAGCCTCTCTTCTTGGTGGAGTTTTTTCCCAAAAGGGTTTCTCCACATAAACATTGTGTTATGTGTTTGATCTTATGCCCCATTGTTACCTTGTGTTGTGAGATCTTGCATTCTTATGATGTTGATTTGTGCCTCTTTGTTGCTGCTGTCTTATGGTGATCTTATTGCTGTTATATGTTCATCTAAGGATCAAGCATGTTAAAGTGGATGATTTTAGCATCATAAAGAAGTTGAATCTTTTCATGGTATTTCAAGGATTAAGGCAACTTAATTTTCAGATTTGCATACAATTTTCAGATTTCTATATTATAGTAGTCAAAGCCTTGTATCTCACCAATTGGCATCATATCTTGGTGATTTGATGATTAACAATTAGATTAGAGATTGTTTGTTTATTCCAACACTATCAACCTCATTAAACCAAAACTCCCATTCTTCCTTTTTCCTACATTACATGTTCAAACCATAAAAATATTAGATAGAGAAAAAGAGAGGTAGAGTGAGAAATCTTAGAGAGAGGAGAGAGAGAAACATAGGGAGACATAAATATCTAAAAGAGGAAGTGTTTTAGATAGAAGGGTGAGAGAAATACAAAGATAGAGAGGTAGAGAAAGAGAGATAGTATATATATAAAAAGAGAAATAGAGAGATCAAGAGAGAGTGAGAGAGAGGAGATAAAGAGGAAGAAAGAAGGGGAGATGGAGATAGAGAGAGATGGGTATAGGGATAGAGAGGGATAGAGAGATGGTGAGAGAAAGAGAGGGACAAAGAGAGTGAGGAAGAAAAACCTAGAGAAGAGAGATAGAGTGATAGAGGAAGAGAGAATAATAGAGAGGGAGATTGATATAGAGAGGGGAAGAGAAGAAGAGATATAGAGAAGAAAAAGAGAGAGATAAAGAAAGAGACAAATAGTTCAGATGGAAAGGAGGAGAAAGAGAGAAAGAGGAATATAAAGAAACATAGAGATATTGAAAGAGACATAGAAAGGAGACAAAGACATAGAGAGTGGTAGAGTGATACAGAGAGAGAGAGATCTACAAAGATAAAGAGGGAGAGATAAAGATAGAGATATAAAAAGAGGGATATTGGTAGAGAGAGGAATAGAGAAAGAGAGGTAGGAATAAGAGATAAAAGGGGAGAGAGATAGATAGGTAGAGACATAGAGAGAGGGAGATTGATGGAGAGGAATAGAGATAAGTGATATAGAGGGAAAAAGTGATATATATAGAGAGAGAGAGAGGAGAGAGGGATAGAAAGGAAGAGAGATAGAGAGAGGGATAGAGATAAGTGATATAGAGGGAAAGAGAGAAAGAGATAGAAGAAGAGAGTGAGAGGGTAGGAGAGAGAAATAGAGAGGGAGGGATATTGATAGAGAGAGGAATGGAGAAAGATATCTAAGAGAGGAAGTGTTTGAGACAGAAGGGGGAAGGAAATACAAAGATAGAGAGGTAGAGAAAGAGAGATAGAAAGGGATATATATATAAAGATAAATAGAGAGATCAAGAGAGATAGGTAAAGACAAATAGAGAGAGAGATATGGTGAGAGAGAAAGAGAGGGACAAAGAGAGTGAGGAAGAAAAACCTAGAGAAGAGAGATAGAGTGATAGAGGAAGAGAGAATAATAGAGAGGGAGATTGATATAGAGAGGGGAAAAGAGGAAGAGATATAGAGAAGAAAAAGAGAGAGATAAAGAAAGAGATGAAGACTTTTGATGGAATAGAGGAGAAAGAGGAAGATAGAGAAACATAGAGATATTGAAAGAGACACAGAAAGGAGATAGAGATATAGAGAGTGGTAGAGTGATACATAGAGAGAGAGAGAGAGTTGGTTCCCAAATCTGCATGCATTAAATCCTAAAGGTTTGCCACTTCTTATGCTTAAATGTCAAGAAGAGTCTTGGCCAACAGTGTGGGAGATTTTGTTTCTTCTATCTCCCCTGCACTTCAGGTTATGCCACACCTAGGGGGTATTCCCTTACTCAATTAATAGATTTAGCTTTGACTAATTCAGGTAGAATGTTCTTAGGTATGCACCAAGATTTATAATATTAACCCAGACTGGCAATATTCTTGGATTATCTTCATTGTTCAAGTCTGGGAACTTACAAGGGTCCTAATTCTATAACCACAACTAAAATGAACATAAAATGATTCATCTTATAATGTCATTCTTTATGGACCCTTGGACAAGTAAACTTCCTGATTGGTGCCTTATCAAGGGCAACAGAGTCAAATATTCCTTTGTGCAGATGTTACTTTTATGACAATAGAAAATTGAATTCAAAGGGCATACATGTATCAATGACTTTCAATGACACACCCAAGAAAGAGTATTTCCTATAATTCTTCTTCACTTATCCCTAATGCAATACATTGCTTCCTATGTTTTGTTTTAAAGCATATTTAATCCAATCCTTGACCAGAAGCAACAAGAAAAACATTCAATACAACAAATGTGTACAAGTGAAATCTAGAACCCTTGACTCATTAATTCACAAAAGAATTGCATACATTCAAGGAGACAAATGCAGAAAACACACACATAGTGTTACTCATATCACTCAATCTGAATTGAAAGTTGCCATAGAAGAATTTAGTCATGTGCAAGTAAGAACTTTAGCTCTGGAATTTTACAATGCACCAAAACTATTAAAGAAACATAGTCCCCAAGATGTGGATAACTTGTATCCAAAGACCTGAACATAATTCCTTTTTTCTATTCTATATCCACTTGATCACTCTCTCCCTCCTCTCCATACTATGACACTTGAAAACTTAAAAATAGACAAACTATGTCGGCTTAAGATTTACATAGTACAATTTTTTAGTTATAATGCATTTAATATTTACACTTATGAAATTACATCTTTTCTTCGAATGGTGGACATTTTCTTTTAGCCAATTCCTTGTTTCAGAATGTTCTAATTGGCTAAAAGGTTTCCTTAGCGGTTAAAAATAGATGTCCCCTCCTTATCCAATACTCAGGGTCATATGAAGAGCTGCTAGGAAGGCAAGTGAACTCCTTACCCCTTCAAAACTCATTCACTAGAGATATAAGCACTATAAACATTGAGGCATCCTCAACAATTGAACTAGGAAACATCATCCTTGTCAGCACTAGGAATTCTTTGATTTTGTGAATAGAGTCCCACTTCCATGCTATGACCCCTGGCATCAAACCATAGTGTAGATGGTCTGTCCAGCTCCTCACCAAAATGACACTATTCTGCTAGGGTTCCCAGAAACTAGCTAGACTATCGCAGACAAAAATTTCTACTCTTTCTAATTCCTCCTATTCTAATGATCAACATCTCCTTTTCCCTTAATTTGGAAAGAAAAAATTTGTAACCAAGAGAATATGGACATACTTCTCTTAGAAACAAGATACATGAACTACAAGGAAGTGCTCTGCATAGTACTCATGGTAGCAACTAATGTGAACAATCTATTGGAACTAGACAACTGAGAGGGGGGGTGAATCAGTTGTCCCACAAAAAACTTTTCCACTTTTAACCTTGTTTATTATCTTACTATCAGATTAGTGATGTAAATGTTAAAGCATAGATCAACAACATAAGAGTAGAAACTGTATACGTTTAAAAATGACACAAATCATCCTAAATAAATATTCTAAATATTTATTGCATTCTTCTATAAATTAAATAAATATTCCCAATTTATTTAATCGATGCACTATTCCATAATTAAATAAAATCTATTTATTTAATTAAAATTCTTCTAAATGTCCTACACAATTAAATAATCATAAATTATTTAATTAATCCAAATTCCTCTATCCTAAGTTCTAAATTCAAAAATCCACCTCACCTTTACACCTCACCTTTTCCACCTCACCTTGTCCACCTCATCAGGTTGCACATGTAATTAAATATATTTAATATTTAATTACCTTATTTTCCCTCACCCACATGGCCTATTTCTTCTCAAATCAGAGGTTAGTTAACTAATCAATCAAAAGTGTTAACTAACCTGTCAATTGAGTCAATCTCTCAATCAATTCAGTCAGTTCCATAATCCACTCTTCTAACTGATCAATCAAGCCTGTTAACTGTTCAGTCAATGGAGTTAACTCTCCAATCAATTTTGTCACATCCCCTCTTTCATGATGGAGCTGGGACACTTGTCACATTTCTACTGGTTGCACATTCCTCAACCATCCTAAGCTGTTGATCTTCGTATCTCCTCTCAACCGTTGATTCCCATTCTTCCAAGTCTATAAATGAAACCTCATCCTTCCATTCTATTCATCCAGGCTTTTGATATTGTTACTCTGCAGAAATTCCCCAGCGTGCCTTTGGCACCCTCTTACCATTCACTAGCTTGAGATCACATACTTGCCTTGGAGCTTATCTTCATTGCATATTACAACATCCATTTACCATCGACTTCCTCAAACACAGCTTAAAGGAGTGCACTCTCTGAGGGCTTACTTCATCTGCAAAAGGACGGTTGTAATAGGCAAACAACAGAAGCATCGATTTCAGGGAAGGTTTGCTTTGTGTTATTTATTGCTATTTTATTTCAATCTTTCTTGTTATCTTCTATTCTGTTGATGTTTGGGTCTTACATTGTTCATTTGATTGATCCACCTTTTACCCTTACATTTTTGGCGCCCACCGTGGGGCCTTTGCCCCTTTATCTCATCAAAATCTGAGCTTTTTTGAAGGCAGGTTCCGTACTGGTCACACACAGACACGCACAGGTTATTTTAGCGCATTTGAACATTTCTATGGCGCATATATCCTTTTCTGCAGCGCTTTTATTCTTTCTGCGCTTCTGTGTATTCTTACTGCGCTTTTACGCACTGTTACGACGCTTCTGTCATTATTGTGCATCTATTCATTTGTGCTGCGCTTTTGAATACTGTTACTGCGCATTCATTATTACTACACATTTATTCTTTTTCACAGCGCATACGTGTAATATTACGGCGCATTCATAGTTGCTGCGCTTCTGTTGATTATTTTTGCGCATCTAATCACTGAAGCTGTGCTTCTGTAATAGACTGAGGTTTTAGTACTTTTCTAGGGGAATTTGCTAACGCTAACCTTTTCACAGGTGTTTGCTGGAGCTATTTTGCAGGATAGGTTCGGGTTTAGTTCCATGTAGTTGCATCTAAATAGTTCACATTTCACTTTCTAAGGGATAGTAAAATTGATGTTCATTCAAATCCTCATCTAGCTCTAATTAGGGAGAAAGTAACTGGATTATTTCTTGCTTGCATTGCAACACCTTCCAAGTTATTACTATCTAAGATTAAAATTGAACTCATCAATGATCTTGAGGTTGAAATGAACTATTGCTATGTCGTGAGACCAAAACTTCAAAGTTAACTATCTCATGCTACGCGGTTTAAAACTAAACTCACCATTGATCTTGAGGTTAAAATGAACTATTGCTATATCATGAGACCAAAACTTCAAAGTTAACTATCTTGTGCTACGCGGATTTAAAACTGAACTCACCATTGATTTCTGGGGTTAAAACTGAACCAATGCTATATTGCTAAAATCACTTCAAAGTTCTGTGTTTGAGTAGATTAGCCCATTTAGTTTTTCACTTTTAACTAGGTTGGATTAATCAGTGTATTCTATGCTTGACGAATGACAATAGGTTTATGCTCTCCCCTCTTTTGGGTAATCAGAGTGCCAGACTTGTCATTCTATTTGTTTAACCTTTAGGAGGGGCCTGCCTTTGGATGCACGCTTGTCCAAGTGGGAACGACCCTGAGTGGTAACAGGCTAAAGCCAAGCCCTACCAAGCCACTTAAAATAAATTGTGCTTGAGGTGAAAACTTCCTGCAACAAATGCTGTTATGTTACACTGACGGCCAACCTCCCCCAAAACCCTCTCAGGCGCAACCCTTTGAGGCTGGGAGACTCCATAACGGAGAGTAGTGCCGCCGCACGTGTAACCACTTGAACGGTTGCCCGCATTAAATACCTTTTGTTCTAGTGGCCCAAATCCCTTATAATCCATTTCTCACCTAGGATTTTTGTAATTGCTTTTGTTCGGTTTAGTCCAAAATAGAGTCGAAAAAACTACAAAAATAATGAAAAACTACAAAATATTCTTTGTGCTTGCTATGTTTTCTTGCTGTTAATTCATAGAATCAGATCAGGAAGACCTTTTCCAGCCAAAAAAATACCAAAAATAAGAGAAAAATCCAAAATTTTGCCAAAAATATCAGAGCTGCGCATATACTCCTTTCTGCCGCGCATTTGTAGCGACTTGCCGCACATGCGTATCAACTTTCTATGCATATACACACTATTGCTACGCATTTGTACTTAACCAGAGCTACGCTTATATTGAGACTTGCGGTGCATTTGTTCATTCCTGCTGCGCATTTGTTTCGGCGCATATACGACACTGAGCACTTGCCCTATTTTTGAGAAGATATTTTCACTTGATTGGAGCACCCATTTCAGCCTAGTTTCACTTTCTGAGATCAGATTCAACCTTGCAGTCAGTCTTCATCCGTTTCACCCAAGTCTCTCTCTTTCATCAATCGTCCCATTCACTTTCTGTCCAAATCCCTCTTGTCCCAAAGTCAATCTATCCCATACCGGTTCGACGTAGGTCCTTCTTCGTTTCATTAGTGAATTCACGTAAGCCTAGTAGGTCACAATACCTTTTCTAGTAGTCTTGTTGAACGACTAAGCCCTACACAGTAAGACTGGTATCGATTACCCTTACTAGTGGCTAGCGTCTTGTGTCAACCGTCTTACTTGAAGTCATTAAGCGAGAAAATCCTTTGTCCAAGTCGAGTCCTAGATATCCCATTCATAACAGTCTCAGTCGGCACCTTGCCAAAATTTCTAATCCTAGTCCACTTCATCCCACCTCACCTTGCATGGTTCTTACTCGATCCCAGTACAACAAGCAAAAAGAAATGGCCAACTCATCCAATCACCTCGTCCCACCACGTGACGATGACAAAGAAATTTCTCATGAAGAATTAGTAGCGCACATCCAAGATAGAAAATTCCAACGCCTAGTAGAGAAGGTGCTCCTTGAAGACCCCCATAAATACTTCCATCATCTTGCTAGTCTCGGAATCAAACTCCCCGCAGACTTTGACATAAACTCCATCATGGAAAATGTAGACAATGATCATGAGCGGAGGTGTGATGATCATGAGAGAGGCATGAATGACACAGTCCTGCATGCAAATGATAGAGGAAAGAATCCCATAGATCAAAATGCTCCTATGGAGGACGTGAGACAACAAATCGAAAGTCTAAAGCAAGAAATATCCAACCTTAAGACTGATACAAGTTCCAAGCACTACTCTTTGGAAGATATAGCTCCATATCCTTTTGACAAAAGTTTGGTCATGAAACCCTTCCTTTATCAGTTTGGAGTCCCAAAGTTTGACAAATACAAAGGGAAGGGGGACCCTAGAGATCATATCTGGGAATTCAATGCCGCATGTTTAGAAGTAGCTCACAACGAGACCTACTTGATGAGACTATTCCCAAGATCTTTAGGTGGTCGCTATGGAGTGGTTCTCACGCCTCCCACCAGGAATCAAAACTTTTGATGAATTTGTCAATAAATTTATAACACACTTCTCTTACAACATAGAACACAAGGTATCTATACTAGATCTATGCAACACCAAACAAAAGAGTGGTGAGTCATTCGCCACCTTCTTACAACGATGGAGATAGCTAGCTAGTAAGTGTTCTAATGATATACCTGAGAAGCAACTATTGGAAATGTTTGTCCACAATTTGAATACTGATCTTAGCTATCAAATTCAGATACAATGCCCTACATCATTCTCAAAAGTCATCGAAATGGGCTTATTCATTGAAAAAGCTATGATCACTAAAGGAGCTATCAAGCTATACAAGGACACGCCTAATTCCAATTACACAACAGATAAATCAAAGTTTTGGACCAAGAACAAGAATGTGGTCAACGATGGGGTAGTTGACGCCAAGGCGGCAGCTCCTAAACAACAACCCATATTCACTCTTAAGGGAGACACAAACAATGGTGCACTCAACAAACCACCCTCTCAGGAGCCTAGGCCTTGGTTCAATTCAAATCCAAGGAGAAAATTCACACCGTTGGGTGAGTCTCAAGAATCTGCACTAAGGAAGTTGTTGGCTAACAACAAAATTTCTCTACCGCCAACAAGTGATTACGAGCCTATAGTCAAACCTCCCTACTAGAAGGACATAGAGTATTGTGAATATCATCGAGGAAGGGGGCATACAACTAACAACTGTATCCGCCTCAAAAATGTCATACAGGATATACTGGATCAGAATCAGGGAGGGACACAACAACATACCTCCAATGAAACTCATGTGGCCTACAGGGATCCACTTCTGAATCATAATAGGCCATATAACAACCACAACAACAACAACCATGGCCACAACAACAACGGCAACAATAGTAACGACAACAACAATAATCGCAACTGGCCAAATTAGAACAGTGGGATGAGTAATGCTAACTATGCAAGCGTTCCATTTGATTACACCATAAACTGCATTTCTGAGCATATTCCACAGGTCAATGTCATCTCACCCAACCAACAACCAGGACCTAACTGAACTAGTTGTAGTATAATTACCCGCAGTGGTAAAGTCACGCTCAATACCGCCCCTCCAAGGTTGCCACCATCTTCATCCAATTTCTGTCAGTATAATGTCATCGACCAGTTATAGAAAACTTCGGCTCACATTTCTATATTGGAGCTCTTGTGTCTATCTCCTTCTCATAAGGAGATTCTTGAGAAAGCCTTAGTGGAAACCACTGTCCCCACTAATCTGGCCCAAGAAAAGTTTCAAACCATGGTAGGCAATCTGACATCTTCCAACTCCATATCTTTTACTGAGCAAGATGACCTTTCTATATCTCAACCCCACAACACCCCTCTGCACATTGTCGTATTCATACACAAACACCGCATCAAGAGGGTTCTCATTGATGGAGGTGCTGGTTTAAATATTTTCACATTAAAGCTAGTCCTTGCACTGGGGTTCTCTGAACAAGTAGTTGATCCAAGGAGGAAAATTACCATCAAAGCATATGACGAAGAAGAAAGAACCACAAAGGGAATGGTTGTCCTACCCATTCAAGTGGGACCAGTAATAAAAGATGTGGTGTGTCAAGTCCTTGATTGGGAGCTTGCTTATAATATCCTACTTGGGAGACCGTGGATTCATGCCATGAAGGTTGTCCCCTCAACCTACCATCAATGCATTAAGTTCCCGCACAATGGCAAGCAAATCACCATTCATGGAGACCCCGACCCCTACCAGCACTACAATTCTTTCCGTACAAAACCCGAATGTGTCATACCCACCAACAGAGCCTACATTTCCCCTACCTTGCAACAGGACCATACCGCTGAAGCTTCCTCCTCAAGACCCAAACCACAAAAAATTACCATAAAAGAAAGTGGCATGGGGGAATACTCCATTGAGCACAGCCTCAACCTTGCCAAAATGCCTTTGTCTCCTCGCTCTTTTGGCCAACCCAAGCATCCACCCATACATTTTCCAAAGCCATCTGCTCCTCCTATAGCTCCCGCAAATTCCTTTGTAAAATGGGGGACTCTATCTGATGAAACAGAGGAGCGAGATCTCCTGCAATGGCTTTATGCTGAAGAAGAAAACACACCCCAAGAGCCGCCTAGACTCCCTACATAACTCTATGGGTGGAGTGAGACTATCTTGCACAGGATGGGGTACGAAGGACAAGGCCCCATCGGCCTCAGAAAAGAAGGAATCATTGAACCTATACAACCTTCTCCATCCTCTTCGGCTAGAAACACAAGTGGCCTAGGATACAAAGGCAAGGGTAAAGCCAAGGAAAATGCTTGCCTTGTGGAGACAATCCAAACACTCCAAGTGGATAGCGACACAGATTCAGATGATTTAAATGAGTATGAGTGGGACGAGCTAATAGAGCACTCCTACGACGACAAAGAGGTTGACACCATCCAAACTCTTAGCCCCTACCATGAGGGACAAACGCAACGGGACAGACCACTGGAGTCTAATTTGCCCATCCCTGAGATTATGGCAAACAAGGACAGTTTAAATTCCATTGCAATAAACAACTTGGAGGAAAGTACCACCCAGAACACTACCCCTGCCAATGCTCCTAACATTTCCATTCACACCATCAATGAATCAGGTCTCTCATCTGACTCCCTTCCCCTCTTACACCCTGAGCTTATTGACTGGGATCTACAAGGAACCCCCCAATTAGATATGTTCCAGAACGATGATGCTTACATTGATTATATGGAACTTAGGGACCACTTGCCAAAGGGAGATCATAAAGCTGGTTTTGCTATCGAACTGAATACCATGGCTTACTTCGGGGAGGGTTCCAAGCCTTCCAATCGCAAAAATATCAAGATCAAAAATGGATCTGACAGTGAAAACCGCCTTGCGGCAGTGTCAGATCATAAAACAGTAAAAAGAAAGGACACATCTGACGGTGAAAACCCAACTGTGGCACCTGACGATGGAATGCTTGACACTCTCCCTAGTGATATGTACCAGGAAAGGTCATAGATTGTGGTGGAGCTAACAGAGCTCGTGAATATCGAAATTGAAGAACAACCCAAGATTATCCACTTTGCCAAATCTCTCACACCACCAGAGAAAACCAGGTTTGTACCATTCTTTAAGAAGAAGAGAGGCAGCTTTGCTTGGTCATACGCAGACATGCCAGGTTTAGACCCAAACCTGATTCTACATCATTTGCCATTGGATTCGAGAGCAAAACCAGTAAAGCAGAAGCTGAGAAAAATGCATCCTCACATAGCACTTTTGGTCAAAGAAGAACTCAAAAAATTGTTAGATGTGGAGTTCATCAGAGCCATAGATTACCCAGAATGGATATCCAACATTGTGCCAGTGTCTAAACTGGATGGCCGGGTTCGACTATGCAATGATTTTTGAGACTTAAACAAAGCATGCCGCAAGGATGACTTTCCATTGCCAAACATCGATATCATAGTCGACCTAACTACAGGACATACAATGCTATCACTCATGGACAGATTCTCAGGGTATAATCAAATCAAAATAGCACCAGAGGATAACACAAAACAACTTTTACTTGCCCATGGGGTACCTTTTGCTGGAATGTCATGCCTTTTGGGCTGAAAAATGCAGGTGCTACATATCAGCGGGCCATGACAACTATATTCCATGACATGATGCATGTAACTATGGAGGACTATGTTGATGATATCTTAGCAAAATCTCTCACAAGGGACTCACACCTGGATGTCCTAGAAAAAGTTTTTCAAAGGTTGAACCAATTCCAAGTGAAGCTGAACCCAAAGAAATGTGTGTTTGGGGTAACTTCAGGCAAGCTGCTAGGCTTCATCGTGTCAGCAAACGGAATAGAGGTAGACCCAGCTAAGGTCAAAGCTATAATGGACATGCCACCACCCAAGACTCTAACTCAGTTGAGATCCTTACAGGGCAAGTTGCAGGCCATCCACAGATTCATATCACAGCTGGCAGACAAGTGCCAACCTTTCAGCCATCTCCTGCATAAGAACATTCCATTTAGGTGGGATGAAAGGTGTGAAGAAGCATTCAACAAGCTAAAGGAATACCTTATGAATCCACCCATTCTCATGCCTCTGATCCAAGGCAAGCCACTAATTCTCTACATATCGGCTACACCTACTGCTCTTGGAGCTCTTCTAGCGCAGCAAGATTACGAGAACAAAGAAAGAGCTATATACTACATCAGTCGAACCTTAGTGGGCTATGAGTTACAATACTCACAAGTAGAAAGATCATGTCTCGCGGTAGTTTTTGCTTCACAAAAACTCTGGCATTACATGCTTGCACACCCAGTTAAGCTCATTGCAAAAATAGACCCATTGAAGTATCTTCTCAACAAAGTTGCTCTCACAGGTCACCTGGCAAAGTGGGTAATGCTTCTTAGTGAGTATGACATCGAATATGTGGATAGAAAAGCCATCAAGGGACAAATCATAGTTGACCAACTAGCTGATGCACCGTTACAAGACAACAAGCCCATGCAGTTTGAGTTTCCCGATGAGTCCTTATTCACTATATCAACATCTTCTTGGAAACTCTACTTCGACGGGTCTTACACAAACCATGGATCGGGGGCAGGCATCCTGTTCATAACTCCCCAAGGTGACACAATTCCAAAGTCTTACCGTTTGTTATTTCCATGCACCAATAACATAGCGGAGTATGAAGCCTTGGTGATTGGTCTTAAGATGGCAACTGAGTGAAAAATTCAAGAACTACATGTCTACGGTGATTCTCAGCTTATCATCAATCAGGTCAACGATGAGTATCAAACCAAAGATGAAAAGCTCATCCCCTACAAAAGAATGGTTGACGACTTCAAAGAACACTTTGGGACCATCTCCTTCGAGCAAATACCTAGGATCAAGAACAAAGCAGCAGATGCAATGGCTACCATAGCCTCTCTTCTAGAAATACCTGAACATGAGTCACGGTATGAGTTCCTAGTGGAAACTATACGGCAACCAGCTTATGATCTCCTTGAGACCCATTCCATATCCCTTCTAGTCGGATCTGATTCACCTTGGTACGGTAAGACCTACACTTATCTCAAGGACAACCTTCTCCCACCTGACCTCTCTTCCAACCAAAAGCGAACCTTCATATGACAAACCTCTTATTACACCATCATAGCTAATACCCTTTACCGACGTGGTCTGGATGGTACTTTGCTCCATTGTTTAGAACAAGAAGAATCCATAACTGCCTTGCGAGACGTACACAAAGGAATCTACGGAACACACTCCAGCGGTCCCTCCTTAGCCAAGAAACTCTTGCGTTTGGGTTATTACTGGCCAAACATGGAAATGGATTCATATCAGTTCGTCCAAAAGTGCAAACAGTGCCAAATACATGGGAACCTGATCCATGCGCTCAAGAGTTGAGACCTTTAACGACACCCTGGCCCTTTTGCCAGTGGGGACTTGACCTTGTGGGAAAGATTCATCCACTCTCTTCCAATGGCCACAAATTCATCATAACCGCCACTGAGTATTTCACAAAGTGGATTGAGGCCATTCCCCTAACCACCGTCACAGGTAAGCAAATTTCTTCTTTCATTCTGAATTACATTATCTGCAGATATGGTATTCCTTCATCCATCATAATGGATAATGGAAGACCATTCAAAAATCAGGATGTCTAGGAACTCTGAGCGTTTCAAAATCCAACATCGTTTCTCCACTCCATACTACCCCCAAGGTAACGGCCAAGCTGAGGCATCAAATAAAACCATTCTGAAAATCCTAAAGAAGACTATCAATGAGGCTGGCCATGATTGGCATGTCCAACTCAATCCTGCTTTGTGGGCCTACAGAACCAGTATACGTACTCCCACAGGTGCTACACCCTATGCCCTTGTCTATGGTTCAGAAGCTATCTTTCCCATTGAGGTTGAACTACCATCTCTCAGGGTGTCGTTGAAAGGTCTCATATCAGATGAAGAATACAGAGTCTCCAGGTTACAAGAACTACAACTGCTAGAAGAAAGGCGCCAAAAAGCCTTTGATCATCTCAAAGCATATCAACAGATGATGTCAAGAAGCTACAACCACAAGGTTCACCCAAGATGCTTTAAGGTTGGGGACCTAGTTCTAAAAGAGAATCCTCGCAATCAACAAGACAGAGAAAAGAAAGGCAAGTTTGAACCTAACTGGCTTGGGCCCTATGTGATTGTAGCTGCTTATGGATCGGGGGCATATCAATTGGCCACATCAGAGGGTGAGTTGTTTGATGATCCAATCAACAGCATGCACCTTCGCTGGTTCTATACCTAGGAGAACCCCAATGCAAGGGGGCACAATAAAATAAAAAAATCAAAAAATCAAAAAAGTTAAAAAGAGAAAATACAAAAAAAAATTAGAAAAATAGAAAGCATACAAAAAAATTTTCCTTTGGTGAAAACCTGGCAAACAGGTGCCTTGGATAGGTATCATGATGAAAACCTGGCAAACAGGCGTCATGTTTACTTCCTAGCTTCTCGTGCAAATAAAAGCAAGTGATGAAAACCTGGCAAACAGGCGTTACTTGTGATAAACTACCTTCTCCATCTTTGGGAATCCAGTCACCTTGCGTCCATTCTTTCTCCATGTTGCCCCATTCAACCCGTATCTATCCCACAAATAAACACTTGACAGTTACCTATCATGGCTTGATACTCTCCTTGTGGCCTTGTCAACCAAGGTTTTGTCCCATACCGTCTCCTTAATGTGAGCCTCACATAGGGTCTCTTGTTAGTGTCCATGGTCCAAGTCCATGAACTACGTTGCCTCTGTGCCGTCACGTAGGCAAGGCCAATTTTCCAATGCGCCCCCGATGCTTCCATTTCTCCCATGGTCCCATTCATCCCCTTTCTTGTCTTCATTCTTGTCATCTTTCTTCTAGTCCATCCATGGTCCATTAGGGTTTACCCCAAACTACGTTGCCTCTTCGTCGTCACGTAGGCAAGGCCATTTAGCAATGAGCCCCCGAGGCGCTAGGTCAGTCTCTTAGGGTCTGTCTCCCCAATAAGGATTGTACAATCTTCTCACCAAACAAGCAAATGCAAGCAGAACTCTTGACTATGAGCATCTTAACCTATCCAATGCAAAGCAAATACCCAAGGTCTTCTAAATGATTTTATTCAAATTACAGCAAGAAATAAACACTTCTAATGGCAAGAATGTTTTGTGGATTGGAACCAGGGTTAAGTTACAGAGTCTTGATTTTTGTTATCATGTCTTTCTATGCTACTCAAGGATGCCAAAAAGCTAGAGATGCTATGATGGGGGCATGATTATTTTCTTTGTTTGCTGTTTGGGGATTAAACTTTAGTAATGTGAAGCCTTGTCTAAGGACATGATCGGCAAAAGATCTTCGAGGACATCAAAGGTCTAACATGAATGGGGGAAATCCTTGTTTGTTGACACGCAAGACATACTCAAGTCATCTAGATTCAATTTTGACTAGATGCTTGTATTGCCTTCCTCAATCAAAATCCATGTAAGTAGTACTCAGGTCATCTCGGTTCACTTATACCTAGATGCTTGTATTCACTTACCACATTTCAGAAAATGTACCAAAAACAAAATGCCCAATGATGAAATAAAGCACTCTAAAAGCAAACCATCCATCCTATCTCCGTATACCCTTCCATGCATGCATATCCTGTACAAATCCTCATTTCCTGAACTATGCAGAGTAACAATGTCTAATGAAGTTTCTAAAGTCATTCTGTCAAAACCATTCTTCTATCTATCATCATGTCATTCTTGTGTCGATAGGGTACATTTGGACGTCACAAAAACAAAGCATATAGGAGCATCTCATATCATATGTAGAGCTAGTCACGAACAAGATTAAGTCAGTAGCATACATAACACAATGCATTAGGTCATCCATATATCAGCATCACATCGCATCTTACAATGCAGAAAAATGAAAAACATAGCTACGTACATCATATACAAAGATGCATCATCACATAGAAATCCTATTACATTTGCATTCATTTGACATATTAGATCATATAGCCATCCCATAGCATCATATACAAAGCTGCATCATCACATAAAAATCCTGTTACGTACGCATACATTCAAAACATTAAATCATGTAAACATCATAGTAGCATATCAAAAAGCATCTCATATAACATCGGATTGACCATCTAAGTCTGCACATACATCACATCATGCAATAGAAGTAAATCATCATCTCATAACATATGCAATAGATACAAAGCTGCATCATCATATATACTATCCTATAAGAGGTCCAAATGTACAATATCACCATCTCTCTCTCTGAATCAAAGTGTTATATACAATATACATCCAAATGGATGGTGATACATGTCCCAAAATGTACAAAATCAGGTCCGAGTCTATCCCTATTGCTATGGGCCACCACTGCTAGCTCCTGACTACTGGGGACCCATCACGGAAGCCCCTGACTGTGATGGACCTGCTCTATGAGTAGCCCCAGACTGACTCCTAAAGCTCCCCACCCTTTGACTCGATGCCATGGCACCATGGTATAAACCCCGGTAGTACTGAGCCTGTGACTCTGCTCTGGCAAGCTCTACCTATACCTGTGCCAACTGCGTCTACAACTGGCCTACCTGTCCCTGTGCCTGCTGCACCTGCCCAACCAAAAATGAACTCGCTGCATCTGTCCCCATGGTGGCCACGGCAGTGTCCCGCTCTACACAGATAATACGTACCCATGTATCTGCCATATCTCTCTCACGAGTTAACCCAGTGATCACTGCTGCATCCGTCTCTCGCCTGCCATTGATCCTCCTCAGCTGTGCCTGCAGCTCTCGCACCTGTCCCCTCAGGTTGGCTATAGTCCTCTCGTGCACCTCTGCCTGTACTAGCCCTTGTGCTACCTCTGCCTGTTCTGGCACCTGCTGCTGTGGTACCTGCTGGGGTGGCGGCATCTGCGCCTGCTGAGGTATCTACTGCTGTGCCTCCAGTCTTGGCACTGCTTGCTCAACCTAACCTAACTTCCTCCGCTGTCTCAGCCTCTCTCCAGCTCTACCACCCCATCCTCCTCGTCCTCATCCTCCTCTAACTCCCCTCTGACCTGGGCCAACCTGTCCCTCCTCCTTTGAGTCTGCCTCATCGATACGAGGCACCAGCATGCCAGGTCCTGAATATCTCAGGAAAGGTTGTGTAGTCATCCAATCCTCATAATCCTGTGTCACCCCTGCATCTGCTATCTCTGTCCGCATATCCCACGCCACATAGGGAGTCTGATGGAACTCTGCCAGGGCCTCCTCATACGAAGCCATCAGCCCCCATCGGACCCTCTCTGCATGTGTCCGCGCAAAAAGCGCCTATCCTTGTGGCATACCCTGCCTCCTGCCGAACTGTCTCAAAACTTAGCCCACCATCTGCCTCTCCAGTATATGCCATGTACGGCCTATCAGCCACCTGGTCTAAAAGCAATACGGCAGCTCATCTCCCTCGTCGTCCCAAGGCTCGCAATCCAGATGTGGTCGCCAGACGACCACATCTACTCCATCCAAGGTGTGCCTCCAATACTCTAGCTTCCCCAGCCTGTGCTGGGAAATCACTCCTACATAGCCATAACTATATGGCTCTCCTCGCTGCCTCACAAAGACACATATCAGCCTAGTCACCGCTATGTGCTCCCACAGCCAAAACTGTAGCAATAGTACCCCAGCCGATAGACTCATGCTGCGGTGGTACACCACCTGATGCATGTCATGGTACAAACAGGCCAGTACGTAGACTCCCCATGCATATCAGGTGCCCTCAGTCAGCATCCGCTCCATGATCCTGCCCCATCCAATAGGGAACCCATGTGATCTCCTGTCCGAGCATACAATGCCCTCGATCAATCCAGCCACAATCCCCGGGAAGTAGTCATAGCAATCGTATTTATCATGCCACAGGATGACCTATCCAACCAGCTCGGGATCATCGAACACTCGCTAGCACTCAGCGAGTCCCACATCCCGCTGTGCGTCGTACTCTACTAACTCACCTACCATAGGTAAGTGCAGTATCCAGTAGACATCCTCTAATGTCATAGTCATCTCTCCAGTAGGAAAGTGGAAGATCCCATCCTCACTGTGGAATCTCTCCACAGCAGTTGTCAGCAATCCCCGATTTGCCCGCACCTCAGGCATGAAGCAAACATAGTCCAAACCCATGGCACCAAGTGCCACTCTATCAGTCTCTGTCAGCATGTACCTCTACAATAGGGGCATGGGAAATGTCTCCCTCGACTGCAGTGTGTCTCAAATATCCTCCTGCAAACAAGCAAGGCAACGCATCAGTCTCAAACGGCATATACCATACTCAACGTACCTACTGAACTATATCAACTCAACTTAGCATCTCAAATTGATCAAAACAGCACACTACATCTCTTGACTAGATTCCTGCAATCTCGGAGATAGATTATCGATTCTCGCATCAAACAGGACGCTAATCGAATCAATTTGGCTAAGTAAATTGGATATCTAAGGCAAATGCGCCACTACAGGTGGTAAAAGCGTTGTTTCTTGGTGTATGCACCACTAGAATCAACATATGCGCCACCTCACAACAAAAGCGCCACTATAGTACACATATGTGCATTTTCAGTACATGTGCCGCAGCATTCAGCATATGCACCGCCATATTATGGAAGCGCCGCTCAACTCAGCATATGCGCGGCTTTCACGTATGTGCTGCTACATTAAACATATGCGTCGCTTCAATACACATGCGCAGCCTAACTACAAAAGCGCAGCTACAGTGCACGTATGCGCCGTTTTCACATATGCGCCACCGAAATCGGCATATGCGCCGCTAAATGACAAAAGTGCCACTTCACGTAGCATATGCGCCGTTCTGCATTTCAGCGCTTATGTTTGACCTATTTTCTACATGCATTTATGACACCCTAAATTGACCCTAGGAGAAATTTTTTGAAGCACATACCGGGGGTCCTGCGTCTGCTCGCCGCCCAAATCAATGGACTCGTTCGAATCGATGCTCCTCACGTGGAATGTCTGCTGCTCTAGCTGCCATGCTGCTCCAAGTTTGTTTTAAGCTCTCTCTATCCAATCCAGATCAAACAAGTGTACAAATGACTATTCTTGTGGATCCAGCTCCTATTTATAGCCTCCAAACCCTAATTCTAGCTAGGTGATGACTGTGACTCCTTCCTGCACCCATTTTTCCTCCAGTTTTCTTCTCATTTCCCTGAAACGCGTCCTTTTTCCTCCAACCTATCCTAACCCCTTTGTCTTCATGAGATTGTCCGTCTCTGATTCTTTTGCCCTTTTCTCGTCCAATCTCCCGAGGGGGCATTCTATCGTCATTAAGCCTATACCAGGGGCAAACTGGGGCATGTATCACTATCAGACTATCGACTTCTTTGAAGCAACGCTGTAAACTGCATTGCATCAAAGAGGGGCAAAATGTATACGTCTAAAAATGACACAAATCATCCTAAATAAATATTCTAAATATTTATTCCATTCTTCTATCAATTAAATAAATATTCCCAATTTATTTAATCGATGCACTATTCCATAATTAAATAAAATCTATTTATTTAATTAAAATTCTTCTAAATGTCCTACATAATTAAATAATTATAAATTATTTAATTAATCCAAATTCCTCTATCCTAAGTTCTAAATTCAAAAATCCACCTCACCTTTACACCTCACCTTTTCCACCTCACCTTGTCCACCTCATCAGGTTGCACATGTAATTAAATATATTTAATATTTAATTACCTTATTTTCCCTCACCTACATGGCCTATTTCTTCTCAAATAAGAGGTTAGTTAACTAATCAATCAAAAGTGTTAACTAACCTGTCAATTGAGTCAATCTCTCAATCAATTCAGTCAGTTCCATAGTCCACTCTTCTAACTGATCAATCAAGCCTGTTAACTGTTCAGTCAATGGAGTTAACTCTCCAATCGATTTTGTCACATCCCCTCTTTCATGATGGAGCTGGGACACTTGTCACATTTCTACTGGTTGCGCATTCCTCAACCATCCTAAGCCGTTGATCTTCATATCTCCTCTCAACCATTGATTCCCATTCTTCCAAGTCTATAAATGAAACCTCATCCTTCCATTCTATTCATCCAGGCTTTTGATATTGTTACTCTGCAGAAATTCACCAGCGCGCCTTTGGCACCCTCTTACCATTCACTAGCTTGAGATCACATACTTGCCTTGGAGCTCATCTTCATTGCATATTACAATAGCCATTTACCATCGACTTCCTCGAACACAGCTTAAATGAGTGCACTCTTTGAGGGCTTACTTCATCTGCAAAAGGACGGTTGTAATAGGCAAACAACAGAAGCATCGATTTCAGGGAAGGTTTGCTTTGTGTTATTCATTGCTATTTTCTTTCAATCTTTCTTGTTATCTTCTATTCTGTTGATGTTTGGGTCTTACATTGTTCATTTGATTGATCCACATTTTACCCTTACAGAAACATAATCAGCACATTTGACACCAAGATTTTTACGTGGAAACCTAGTTAAGGGAAAAAACACAACGAGGGTTAACCCACAAAATGCGTACCCTGTTAAAAGTAGTTAGTACAATAGAAGGCACATGGCTTCAGGCGCATTGCCCAGAGCTCACTGCTCAAAAGAGAGGCTTACTACTTACAGAATTTATTTAGAAAGAATTAATTGAGAAATAGCATTTATTTCATGCTTGATTCAGTTTCAATGAATGCTCAAGAACTTTCACTCTGCCCCAAATTCTTCTTCACACTCTATACTACTCTCGCTCCTTTTCTTCTCTACTCTGCTCCTGATCCTTTCTTCAGATTGATCTTTTTTTTTACAAGGATAATTTCAATACCTCTTCAACAAGTATTTATATATTTCATCAACCTTGGAATGATCAATAAGGTCGGCTATCCTTGATGCAGATCATCACACTATCAACCAAACACAATTGAGACTTGAATCTTCTTCTACAACCACTCCACGCTTCATAAAAATACTCTAAGGCATCCGCAATAGGCTAGGAATATCCAGTCGGCCAAGACTAGGAAGAACATCAACCTCAAAGAGAAAATATTCAATCAACAAGCTCTAACTTCAATGTGGACCTCTAACATAGCAGCCATACGATCCAGAGACCTCCACAAACACATTAAATTCACCAATAACTTCCATTCTAAACCAAATTATCAGAATCATTTGAATCTTCCTCCGGAACCTCAAGAACACTTTCTGCCATGATTGACAAACTAGAAGGATAGCTTGTGGACCTCCAAACCACGAACCACTGGTGTTGATGATACACATTGACTTCCCAAACATGCCTTCAAATCCATAGATCACAATTTTATATTACCGAAGCAATCCTAACCTCTTTCTTGTCACTCTGTCATTCCTAAGTATTGCAAGAATTGGTTCTACTCAGATGGCCATAACTCCTTCAAATCTTCATGTGGATTTCTCAAATCTTAACTGGAGCAATCTCTGATAATCCTCTACACAACCACATGATCCGCATGCATTGATTGTCATTAATTTTCTCAATATCCTCAATAGTCTGATCTTCTATGCAGACATCAAAATAGGATACAGTTGACACCAATGGCAACAAGGATATGTTGACATCAATGACAACCCACTTAGGCATATATTTGCAACAATCTCCCCCTTTGTCATTGATGGAAACATATGATGTGAAAAAATGAATCTAACCATGAAGACAAGAACTTCTCCTCCTTTCTCTTCTCACTTCTGCAACTACTTTCTTTACTGCTCCCCCCTTACATCAGCAACTAGTTTTTCACATGACTTCTCTCCCCCTTTGACATCAATGGTAAAGGGCACATATTTGCTATCTTGTCTCCCTTTTTGCTTCAGACTGGTCCCAAAATTTGCATATTGACTACTCCCCTTTTGAGTAGTACGTTCTTAGCATCAATCTAGATCACAAGATATGAATGTGAATTCCACCAGACTAATGCACCTTAGTGCATCTTAGTTCTACTTAGGAGGGGTAATATCCCCTAACTTCTCTTTGAGATACTCAAAAGTATCCTTGGGAAGAGGCTTAGTGAAGATGTTTACAATCTGATCTTTGGAAGGCACAAACTCCAACTTGACTTCATTCTCATTTACTTTCTTTCTCAAGAAATGAAACTTGATAGATATATGCTTTGTCTTTGAATGCAATACCAGATTCTTTGAGATGCTTATTGCACTAGAATTATCACAGAAAATTGTGACTGGTTCGTCAAACACAATTCTGATGTCCTTCAACATTTGCTTCATCCACAAAACCTGAGTGCAATTATTTGCTGCTACTATGTACTCTGCTTCTGCAGTAGACAAAGACATTGCCTCTTGCTTTTTGCTTATCCAAGAGACCAATCTTCTCCCCAAGAAGAATGCACCACCACTAGTACTTTTTTTGTCATCCACATCTCCTACCCAATCAACATCTGTATATGCATGAAGAGTGAAGTTATTGTCCTTTGGATACCACAGTCCATAATCAATTGTCTCCTTGAGATATCTGAAAATTCTTTTGACTTCCATAACATGGGATTCTTTTGGATCAGCTTGAAATCTGGCAACAAGTCCAACTACGTTCATGATGTCAGGTCTAGTCTAAGTTAGATAAAATAGTCCTCTAATCATTGATCTATATCTTTTTTGATTTGCCTTGGGAGAGTCATCATCTTTGCTAAGCTTGCATCCGGTTACCATAGGTGTACCTACTAGCTTTGAGTCTTCCATTCCAAATTTCTTTAGCAATTCTTTTACATACTTGGACTGAGATACGAAGATACCTTTATCTGATTGAACAATTTGCAGATCTAGGAATAAATTCATCTCACCAAACATTGACATCTCAAATTCACTTTTCATCTGATCAACAAATGCTTTATACATGCATTCATTTCCACCAAAAATGATATCATAAAAAAAAACTTCAACAATTAGAATGTCCTCATGATCAATTTTGAAGTATAGATTACTATCAGTAGTACCTTTGCTAAATCCTAGCTTAAGCAAATGTTTATCCAATCTGGCATACCAGGCTCTTGGAGCTTGCTTAAGTCCATAAGGCTTTTCTCAATCTACAAACCATATCTCCCTGATCAGACAATTGAAATCCTTCTGGTTGCTCAATGTAGACTTCTTCCTCCAAATCTCCATTTAGAAATACTGATTTCACATCAATTTGATATACTTCAAAATCTTTGAAGGCAACAAATGCAAGAAATAATCTAACTACCTCTATCCTTGCCACCGGAGCAAAAGTTTCTTCAAAATCAATTCCTTCCACTTGAGAGTAGCCTTTACATACCAACCTTGCCTTATTCCTTACTACCTCGCCATCTTCATTCAGTTTATTTTGGAGGACCCATTTGGTTATAATCACATTTTTGTCCTCAGGTCTAGGAACTAGATCCCATGTGTGATTCTTTTCAATTTGCATCAATTCCTCTTCCATTGCTTTGACCCAATTTTCATCATTGCAAGCTTCACTTATTGATTTAGGTTCAATCCTTGAAATCAAACAAATCTCTTCTTGATCTTCAGACATTTTTCTCCTAGTTCAAACACCTTTACTCTTCTCTCCTATGATCTGATCTTCAAGATGATTTAACCTTACATACCTAGGAATTTTGGAGATTGTTTGAGCTTCTGTTTCTTGAACTTGGTCCTCATCATCTGTGTTAACTTATGGAGTAACCGGTTCAAACTAAATTTGAGTCTAAGCTTGAACTTGCCTTCCTTGATTTTGACTTTCATCTTGATCATCTAAATCATATCCGGAGTACCTGGAATGTCCTTCTTTGCTTTCATCAACTTTAACATTCACACTTTCAACAATCTTATTCAATCTTTTATTGAAGCACCGATAGACCTTACTTTGAGTTGAGTATCCCAAAAGTACTCCTTCATCACTTCTTACATCAAACTTACCTAAATCCTAATCTCTTTTGATATAACATTTACTACCAAAGACTCTGAAGTATCTCACCGTAGGAGGATGACCAAACCAAAGTTCATAAGGAGTCTTACTAGAATTTCCTTTGATCTACACCTAGTTAAGAGTGTAGACAATAGTACTCATGGCTTCTCTCCAATAAACTTGAGGAACATTTGTTTCCATCATCATGGTTCTGGCAGCTTCTTGAATGGTTTGGTTCTTTCTTTCCACAACTCCATTTTGTTGAGGAGTCCTAGAAGCAGATAACTATCTTTTTATTCCATGCTTTTCACATAAGGCATCAAACTCACCGAACATAAATTTTCCACCTCTGTCAGATCTTAGACATTTTAATTTCCCACCAATCTCATTTTCAACCATCATCTTGAACACCTTAAACTTGTTAAGGGCTTCTAATTTTTCTTTTAGAAAAGTTACCCACATCATCCGAGATTAATCATCAATTAACAACATAAAATATATGTCTCCTTGCACACTCCTGATTCTAGCAGGACCACAAAGATTAGTATGTACCAGCTCCAATCTCTCACTTGAACTTTGTTCCTTACTCTTGAATGAAATTTTGTTTTGTTTTCCCAATTGACACTCTCTACATATGTTATTAGGTTTCACAAGTCTTGGAAGATCTCTTATAACTTGAGTGGAACTTATTTTGACAATGTTGTCAAAATTCACATGACACATCCTTGTATGCCATAGCCAACTTTGATCTGTCTGAGCAATCAAACAACTTTTCCCAGAACTACTTAAGTGAAATATATTACCTCTGGTTTGAGTATCGGATGCAATTTCAATTCCAGAGCTTTCCAAGATTCTACATTTACCATCCTTGAACCGAAGATCATAACCCTTGTCAACCAACTATCCAACACTGAGAAGATTATGTTTCAATCCTTCCACATACAAAACATCATTGGTGTTGTTCTTGCCATCAAAAGAGATGGATCCTCTACCACAGATTCTACCAGCTGAGTTGTCTCCAAATTTCACAAGTCCTCCTTCATAGTTTCAAAATTCACAAGCTTACTCTTGTCACCAGTCATATGATGAGAACATCCACTATCAATCACCCATTCATCTTTTTCAATAACCTGAGCAGCTAAGGCACTTTCCACATTTTCACAGCTAGCAGATTCAGTAAACATCGGATCTTCTTCTTTGATAGCAATAAACATCCAATCATTTTCAGAGGAGCCTCCATGATTAGATTCATCATCTATTACCCCTTCTTCTCCATTTTCTTGGATATAGTAACATTTATTCTGACCTTTATACCTGTTAGGGTTTGGTTTTGAAAACCTTTCCAGACATCTTGAGGTAAAATGACCAATCTTATTACAAGCAAAACATTTGAGTGGTAATTTTCCTTCATACTTATCGGATCCTCTTGGCATTCTTCTGGCAATAAGAGCTTCAAGATTTGTTGTTTCTATTTCAACATCTTCAAGATCCCTTCTTGTCTTCATAAATCTATTTGTTCTTGTAGAGGAACTTTCACCCAGATCATATCTTTGTTTTCCATACACACTGGCCTTAAATGCAAATTCAGACTTGGGAAGAGAATCACCAAACTCACTTAATTTGAAAGATAAAATCTTGCCAACCAGATGATCTCTTGTAACTTCTAAGACTATCCTGATCTCTTCTATAGCTACAACCTTATGTTTGTATGAATCCAATAAAGATCTAAGTACTTTTGATACAATTTTTGATTCTTCCAAAATTCCACCAGCACACCTGATGCCACACACAAGTTCATTTATCTTTTGCATGTAGATTGTAATGTTTTCATCTTCGCTCATCCTCATAGTTTCAAATTTTCCTCTCAGAATTTGTAGCTTTGTACATTTGACATATTTATCACCTTCATACAAATACTCCAACTTTTTTCAGATTTCATAAGCAGTTTTTAGACCAAAGACATTTGTCATCTCTGAATCAGTCAGGGCACTCAACAAGGCTTCTTTAGCTCGAAGGTTATTTTTAGCATCTTTGATTTGATCAAGAGTTAAAGGACCTTTCTTTGGAGGCTTATGCTCAACACTAGTTATTGCACAATAAGCATCGCCCATGCATTGTAAATGACACTCCATGTGATTTTTCCAAACAGAATAGTTTGTTCCATCAAATCTTGGACTATCCTTCTTGTAGGTTGACATCCTAGATCTCCTCAAGCAGTTAGGCTTTTATTAGAGGATCTGGCTCTAATACCAATTATTGGAACTAGACAACTAAGGGGGGGTGAATTAGTTATCCCACAAAAAACTTTTCCACTTTTAACCTTGTTTATTATCTTACTATCAGATTAGTGATGTAAATGTTAAAGCATAGATCAACAACATAAGAGCAGAAACATAATCAACACATTTGACACCAAGATTTTGACGTGGAAACCCAATTAAGGGAAAAACCACAGTAGGGGTTAACCCACAAAATGCGTACCCTATTAAAAGTACTTAGTAAAATAGAAGGTGCCTTTAGGTGCACTACCCAGAGCTCACTGCTCAAAAGAGAGGCTCACTGCCTACATAATTTATTTAGAAAGAATTAACTAAGAAATAACATCTATTTCATGCCTAATTTAGTTTCAATGAATGCTCGAGAACTTTTGCTCTGCCCTAAATTCTTCTTCACACTCTATACTGCTTTCGCTCCTTTTCTTCTCTACTATGCTCCTGATCCTTTCTTCGGATTGATCTATTTTTTTTACAAGGATAATTTCAATACCTCTTCAATAAGTATTTATATATTTCATCAACCTTGGAATGATCAACAAGGTCGACTATCCTTGACGTTGATCATCACACTGTCGGCCAAACACAATTGAGACTTGAATCTTCTTCTACAACCAATCCATGCTTCATAAAAATACTCTAAGGCATCTGCAACAGGATAGGAACATCCGGTCGGCCAAGACTGGGAAGAACATCAACCTCAAAGAGAAAATCTTTAATCAACAAGCTCAAACTTTAATGCAGACCTCTAACATAGCAGCTATATGATCCAAAGACCTTCACAAGCACATTGAATTCACCAATAACATCCATTCTAAACCAAATTATCAGAAGCATTTGAATCTTCCTCCAGAACCTCAAGAACACTTTCTACCATGACTAACAAACTAGAAGGATAGCTTGCGGAGCTCCAAACCATGAACCACTAGTGTTGATGATACACATTAACTTCCCAAACATGCCTTCAGATCTGCAGATCACAATTTTATATTATCAAAGCAATCCAGACCTCTTTCCTGTCACTCTATCATTCCTGAGTATTGTAGGAATTAGTTCTACTTAGATGGCCATAACTCCTTCAAATCTTCATGCGAATTTCTCAAATCTTAACTGGAACAATCTATGACAATCCTCTACACAGCCACATGATTCGCATGCATTGATTGTCATTAACTTTCTCAATATCCTCAATAGTCTGGTCTTCTATGCAGACATCAAAATAGGATACAGTTGACACCAATGGCAACAAGGATATGTTGACATCAATGACAACCCACTTAGGCACTTTGCAACACAATCCATGTAAACACTTTCATTTATAGAATAGACAGGGATGCTTTACCTGAGAAGTTTATGTTTTCCAATGCCTTCATTGATTACATTTCTAGGTATTTGCAATTTTAACATGCTTGAGTTTATATCTAGAAATCCTCAATGATCTACTCTCAATCTTCAAAGCATGAAACAGAGGTGCAGATTAATGTTTTCTAACTACAAACACCTCTTCACACAAACAACAAAGGTTTAGTTCACGTAACAAGATCCACCTATGTATCAAAAATTACTCAAAAATGTGCTATTCGTCAAATCATCTTCTTGTGAGGTTGAACCTATCATGCTAACACACTTGAATGAAATTCATAATTTAAATTTGGACCTGTCGATTTTGAAACATATCAGAGCAGAATGATCGATGCAAAAGGAAATCCATTGAGACCTTTGAAAAGTCAACAAAGGGAATGCTAACAAAGAGTGCCTCTTAATCAGAAAAGCTATCCTTATGCCACATGTCACCTCATCACACCATTGCGGGCCTAGGAGGGATCCATTCTGGTACCTCTACGCTCACACACTAGCTGCTTGCATCTTTTCTCTTCAAAACAAGAACAAGTCCCACCTTCCAATTCGCACAATATCCCAACAACACAAATAATATTCTATAGTACTTCTTCATAGTGTGTTACTATGATCTAGCATGTCACAATTTGATTTGGTAGAGAAGTTCCAGGCCCGCTAATTTGAAATCAACAACCATCACATTAGCGCAAACCCAATAGCTTTGACAAACAAAAGTCTGTGATACTGTGATGACCATCCATTGTACTTAGAAATGACTTCTCACAAACAGGGAAAGCCAGTGACAAGACTTATGGGGCTAGTTATGAATGAAGCTAAGGACATTAAGTCAACATTTAATTCTGAGACAACCACCTATCATAGGTTAGCATGGGTTTTCAAGGGCATAGGGTTTTATCTGCTTTACCAATTTCAGAGTTTCAGGTAGAGAAGCAGGAAAATATATGGGGGTCCCACCAGAAAGAACTAGTGAACAAAGAGATAGAGATAGAGAGGAGAAGATAAATATGGAGAGAGAGGAATAAATAGAGATAGAGATAAAGAAGGGAAGATAGTGATGGAGAGAAAGTAAGAAATAGAGAGATAGAGAGGTAGAGAAAGAGAGATAGAGAGGTAGAGAAATATAAAGATAGAGAGGTAGAGAAAGAGAGATAGAGAGGAAGAGATAGAGAAAGATAGAGAAAGGTAGAGAAAGATAGAGAGAGATATAAAGGTAGAGAAATATAGATAAAGATAGAGAGAGGTAGAGAAAGAGAGATAGAGAGGAAGAGATAGAGAAATATAGAAAGAGGTAGAGAAAGAGAGAGAGAGAGATAGAGAGGTAGATAAAGATAGATAAAGTTAGAGAGAGGTAGAGAAAGAGAGATAGAGAAAGATAGAGAGAGATAGAAAGATAAAGATAAAGAGATAGAGAGATAGAGATATAGAGAGAGAAAGAGGGAGAGAGAAAGAAAGAGAGATGAAAAGAGAGAGAGAGATCTAAAGAAGAGAGAAAGAGAGAAAATGAGATTTAAAATTTCCTAAAGAAGATATCCAAGCTTAATTAAATATTTTCCTCAGCTTGAACCCATCCACCTAAGTTCATTGTTCATCTAGGAGAGTAGAAAATTTCTCTACCATAAATTAAATTCTTAAGGATAATCTTCTATTCCAAAGGAAATGGATAGTTCATGAAATATTTCTAGATAATATCAGGAAGATTTTTCAATCTCTTAACTTCAAAATAATCTTTAACTCTAATACCCATGCATTAGATAGAAAAACCTTTTCCTCCACAAGGTTCTCATAGTTGCCTAATATTTCATATCCATTCCAAGAATCCATCCAAAAGAGCACTTTTGTTCCATTATGGATGTTCCATTAAGGGTTTGAAGTTACTATACCCTTGTAGTGGATAGTGAAATTCCACATAAAAGAACCCTAGGGGCATTTGTAGTGGTAAATATCCTATTAGGATATTCAAAATCTAAATGTTTGTCCTACATAATTTTACACAACTTGGAGTTAGGACAAGAAAACATACCTCATGCTAGCTTAGCACCTAGTGCAATGTTCTATGCTTGTAGTTTATGAATACCAACACCACCAAATGATTTCAATTTACATACTTTATCCCATTCCAAAAGAGTAATCTTCCTTTCATTATTAGTTTCATTTCAAAAAAAGGAATGTAGAATTCTATCAATGTTACTATAAATTGAGGCTAGAAGAGGTAGAATAGACATCATATATATTGGAACTTGTTGGTGCCTGCACCTTCATGTTAGGGTTTTGAGCTTGAAAACCTATTGGTCTTTTCATGAAAAACCCAAAAAATTCTAAGTTCTTTGGCCTTCATAGTTGCATGCATGTATCTTTGTATATACATGTATGTTTGTATGTACAAGTGCAAATGTACATTGGTGGGCCCAAAAAAAGAGTTCAATCGGCCTTCAAAAATGGAAAAAATTGGTTGTATGCATCTTTGTATGCATATCAGGTTTGTAGGTGCATTGAAAGAATCTGTCGCAGATTCTCAGAATATTCTGTGCTTGTATATCGGGTTGCATGTATATTTTGTGTTGTATGTTCAAACATACAACGAAAAGATACATTGGAAATGTGCAAGGGAAATATACATTGCAAAGATGCAAGCCAACATACAAGAGGAAATGTACAAGGTCGACATACATTCGCTACAGTGCAAAGGTTCATCAGCGAAACAAACTCATCGGCAACCAACTCCAAAGTCTCCCCAACGGCCGATGCACATATAAGTCACATTGTATATACATATACAAGAAGAAACATGTACATTGCAAAGATACAAGGAAGGTGCATGGCAAGTCAACATACAAAGGGGATTGTATGTACATCGATCAGATACATTGGCGGCAACATGCAAAAGGCCCGCAGACATACAAAGCAGAATGTATATCGGGCACATACAAAGAAAATATGCAAAGGATGGAGATACAAAGCATGGGGCCCACCAGTTGCATATACAAGTGTGATTGTATGTTCACACATACAAAGGAACATGCAATCCTGAGATGCATTGGCCGGACTCGAAAAGGTATGCAATGTAGTTGATAAAGACATAAGTCTGGGTGAATGTATGTTTTTGCTTGTATGTTTGCAATGTATATGCGATATACAAGGTGAACATACAAGGGAGCAATATACAAGCTAGACCTGACTTAAAAGTCAAATTTGGTGAATTTAGCGCTGGCGTCCGCGACTTGTATGTATATGGCGTTTGTATATGCCGATATACAAAAGGATGTGATACATGCAAGATTTCAAGGGTAATTTCAATCCAATTGATAACTATGTTGGAATCCATGTTGTATGTATATTGCATTGTATGTGTGCGATATACAAGACAAAGATACAAAGGAGAAAACATACAATGCCCAGACTCGATTGAAATTTCAAATTGTTTTATATAGTTTTGGGGTTCGGAGGTTGTATATTGCATGTTGTATGTGCAATATACAAAGCAAAGATGTAAAGGTTACGATACAAGGTGGGACCTGAATGCGATTTCAATTTGTTTTATAAAAGTTTGGGGTCTGCGCCTTGTATGCAAGCAGTTGTATGCATATGCATGTTCTTTTGCATATACCAGGCGAAAAAGGGCAGAAGTGGCAGAAAAGGCAAAATGTAAGTCAGCGATGGCAAAACGACACTTACGTGGCACATTCTAATTGGTTGGCAACTTTTCAAGGTGATTTGGGGCTGCAGATCTCAGTAGAGGGAGGAAAATCAATGGCCATCTTTCAAAATTTCAAGCAGCGAAGGATTTTGTATGCATCTACAACTGTTTTCAGGCGGGAAAACTTTAGAGGCATGCTACTACAAATTTTGAGAGGGTCTGCAGGTAGGTTGGCCATTAATGGCAGAAATGTAGAGGCATGGGTCGATGATTAGTAGGCTACCTATCAAATTTGTGAGGAAAATCTACGAACGGCTACACATTCCCCGATTTCACTTGCTCTCCCTTCTTCTTCCAGTTGCATTGAATGTTTTGGGTGCCATTCAGAAGGTGCAATGTATCTGGTGAAATTTTGAAATGACCTTGTATTGAATGCTAAGTGCACATTCTTGCTATAAAAAGTAAACTGTGTTACCCATTAAAGGTTGTTGAAGACTTGGGCAATTTTTGGGAAAAATAATGAAAAACAAAGTATATCTTGGTTGTTTTATCTCTCTAGAGTTTATGAGTTTCATTTTGAATGCATATTGCACATATGTTCAGTTTCATGTTGTTTTATATGAAAAATGCATTCTTGCATGTTTTTAGTTGCTTGTCTCCATCTGCTACATGCATAGCTTCTTTTGAATCTAGTTGCTAAGGGTTCCTCAGATTCTAGGATATAGATTTCTGTATTGCATGCTTGATCTATGACTTCCATTCAAGGCTTGGATTAAATTGTCTTAGGTTAAGTATGGAGAAGAATGTATGTCAGCTGGGATATGAGTAAGTAGAGGCAGCTAAATACTCAGTCTTGTGTGGTGTTTGTAAGGCAATCACCAATCTGAACCCTTGAAACTTGAATGCCAATGCAAATCATTCACTTGTATACGTCTAGTTGACTCCTTGCCCTGAGATAGGCACCAGTCTGCTCCCTGTGTAGTAGTTATGATCTAAAACCCCTTGTCTTGCATCCAAAATATAACACAAATCATTTCATATTTCCAACCTGTTAGTTTGTAGGAGTAGGAGTAGGACTCCTGCATACTCTCATCCTCAACCAGTTAGATATGTCCAAGAATGTTGCCAACCTTATGATCTATCATGCATATCTTGGTCCATACATGAGAGTATTCTACCTGTTATAGTAAAGCTAAACCTTTTTGTCATTGGGCAAGTCAAAGCAAAATATTTAGCTATAGGGACACCCCCCTTGGTGCGGCAGAACCAGAAGTGAAGGGGAGGCAGCTCACGTAACCTCCTGTATTTGTTGGCTAAATCTGCCTGTGCATTGGAACTGGCAAACCCTCTACCGCTTAGGAGAGAAAGAACCAACAGAACTATAGACACAATTGATTTTATTACAAGGATCTTGCCCACCAAAGAAAGCCATTTTACTTTCCAACAAGATAACTTTGTCTTAATAGCAAAGAGAATATGATTCCAAATTTTGATTTTATTGGTGCTTGAGAAGAGAGGAATACTAAGATAGTGGCATGGAAGAGAACTTTTCTTACAACCCAACAAATTCAAAATTCTCACTTGAATAAGCACATACATATTGAAAAAGAAAATAGAAAACTTATCTAGTTAATGATTTTCCCCAAATCCAATCAATAATCATTTAACACTTTACTTATTATCTTTTCTATAGTGAAGGTAGAGTGACCAAAAAGCAGAGTGTCATCAACAAAAAGAGAGTGAGTGATAGGACAAACATTCCTAGTAACCTTAATACCTCTCTAAAAACCTAGAGATTTTTGTGCCAATATATTCCTACTTAAAGCCTCATCCATGATGATAAATAGAAAGAGAGACATTGGATCTCTTATTTGAGACCTTATATAGACTGGAAATAACACACCAAATGATCCCATTTAGCAAAATTAAAAATATAGCACTCAAGATATAGGTGAAGATCCATTTGAACCATTGTTGATAAAATCCAAATTGCAACACTTTTAAAAGAAAAATCCAGTTAAATTTACCATAATCCTTCATCATGTAAAGATTTATAGTTATTGTTAGAATTGTATGCTTCTCAAATGTGTGAATGACCTCATGTGCAATGAGAAATTCTTCCCAAATTTCTCTATCAAGAATAAAGCCCCTAGCTCCAAAGAAATGATCTGTCAGGAATAAGAATACTTAGACTATTAGCAATAGCCTTCATAATAATTTTGTAGATAGTATTGCATAGAGAATAGATGTGAAATTAGTAAATGAACTCAACTTTGTAGTTTTTGGGACAAGTGTGATAAAAGTACTATTCGATTCTTTCATAATCTTTTTGTTTATTTGGGCCACTTCTTAACCACCATCCATACATACTTTCCCACAAAATCCCCCTTTTTTGAAAAAATAGTGCTAAAAACCATTTGGGCCAGGGGCCTTATCACCTTGCATTGAAAAGATAACATATCAAACTTCTTCTAAAGAAAATGGGACCAAGAGTACTTTATTTTGATCCTTTGAGATAAGGCATGGAATATGATTAAGGATTGGAGGATATACATCTTCCCCATTAGAATCAACACCATTTAGCAAATCCTTAAAAAAATTGAACCACTTTAGATTGGATCTCTGAAGTTTCAATAAGAAGACAATTATCCTAGGACTTAGTATAAGAGATAGTTTAAATATCTTTCCTTCATTGACACATGCAAAAACTAAGTGTTTTTGTCCCCCTCTTGTGACCATGATTCTCTAGACTTTGTCTCCAAAAAACCTCCTCACAAGCACAAATTCATGTAATTCATTTAGTAGATCCTTTTCATGAAGATAAGATGTCTAATTCATTCCACATTTGATAACTTCTTCATTCAAACTTACAAGCTCACTTTCAAGTCCAACTTTCTCTTCAAAATATTCTTGAATGACATCCTATTCCAAACTTTAATTCTAAATTTTAAGAATCCAAGCTTAGAACATAATTGAAACATTCTTGAGACTTTAATCTTAAGAGCTATTAGCCATCGATTTTGAAGGTGTCCTAAAAAGTTACATCATGAAACTACATTGGTTCAAACTTGAATGGACATTTCTTTGGAGTGTTGTGTTCAAGCAAATAAAGATAGAATGGGAAGTGATTCGAGCCCAAAACTGGATGAATACCACTAAAGAGACCAATATTTTCTCAAGCCACAAATTAGACACCAAAAAATTATCCAAGCGTTCAACAATATTGCTAAAATCTAAGAATCTATTATTCTAGGTAAACTTCCCATTATTGGTAGGAACATCAAATAAACAACAATTTATGATAAAATCAACAAAACCAAGCTAAGATCTAGAGACATTAATCAGACCTCCTAATTTCTGTTAGATTTAGAACAGACAACTGAGAGGGGGGGTGAATCAATTGTCCAAAAACTTTCTTCCAATTAACCACTTAATTGCACTTTGTAATTCAACAACATAATAATGAATCAATCATGGAAATACAATGCATTAAATCAAGAGTAGAACCATATTAACATATAAGACACCAAGATTTTGACGTGGAAAACCTGGTTAAGGGAAAAACCACGGGGTGGCTAACCCAAGATTGTATTCTCTATTAAAAGAATAGAAAGAACAAAATGGCACATGCCAATTAGGGCTCACTGCCTGAGCACACTGCTCATAAGAGGCCCACTGCCTATAGGAGACACACTGTCTACAGAATAATAAGTATTACATACTTGAACTAAAGAATAGCATCTTCACCATGCTTGATCAGTTCCATTTAAGCCCAATACTTTTGCACTGCTATTCACTCCTCCACTCTCTACCACACTCTCATCTCTACAAGACACCTTTGAAATGACTTTACAACTCTTTATTTATACAAGACATCGACTTAGGGGTAATCATCCAAGTCGGCAAACATTACAGAGCAAATACATAAATACAACATTACTTATTACAAAAAGACTTCATGTGGATCAACACGTTGTTGGCCACACAGATCTGAGACTTCAATCCTTCTTTAGGAACACGCCATTCTTCACAGAGCATCTTCAAATCATCCGCAGGAGGTGTAACTCATTCGGTCAGCCAGACTTAGGAAGAACATCATCATCTGGAAGCAATTCTTCAATTATGAGCTCAATCTTTAATGTGGACCACCAACATGAACTGGACACAATCCAAAGACCTCCACAAGCTTGCCTGAATCACCAAGAACATCCACACTACTTCTGCTTACTGGAATCATTCTCTCCTTCATCTAGAACCTCAAGAACATAGTCTGTCATCACTGTCATAATGGAATAGATGCTTGCGAACCTTCAGACCATGAACCAATTGAGTTGTCAATTCACATTGACTTCATAAACACTCCACCAAATCCACAAAATAAGATATTTCATTTCCGGATCTCACCAGACCTATCTGTGTCACTCTGTCACCTCTGAACACCTGCCAGAACTGGTTTTACTTAAGTAGCCATAACTTCTTTAGATCTTCATGCAGACCTCTAAAATCTTTACTGGATCATCTTAAGACACATATCTACAAACCCTTTGATGCGCATCCTTTGATATTCATCTTAGCTGGGATCTTTACCTCACTGACTTCATTGTTCTTCTCTATTCCTGATAGGACTAATTTTCTCAATATCCTCAGCATCCAATCCTTATCATCAATACAACAGGAGTATGTTGACATCAATGACAACACTGGTTAGGCCCGTACTTGCAACAATCTCTCCCTTTGTCATTGATGGCAACATATGATGTGAAAAACTATTTTAACCATCAAGACAATAAATTCTCCTTACTGACACAACTCTCCTATCAACAACAACCATTCACATGTCTTCTCTTCCTTTACTGCTCCCCCTTTAATCAGCAACCACTTGTTTTTCACATGTCTTCTCTCCCCCTTTGACATCAATGGCAAAGGGCACATACTTGCATTACTAAAGAATCATACCAGCTGCTTCCCTTGAGTAGCAGCTTCCCAAACATCAATCCAGACCACAAGATATGACTGTGAGATCCACTGAACTGATGCACATTAGTGCACCTTAATTCAGAACCAAAGGAGTAATAACCCCTAACTTCTCCTTGAGATATTCAAAAGAGTCCTTAGGTAGAGGTTTAGTAAAAATATCTACAATATGATCTTTGGAAGGCACAAAATCCACTTTGACTTCATTCTTGTTCACTTGCTCTCTCAAAAAGTGAAACTTGATGGATATATGCTTAGTCTTTGAATGCAACACCAGATTCTTTGAAATATTTATTACACTTGAATTATCACAGAAGATTGTGATAGGTTCCTCATACTCCACTCTGATGTCTCTGAGCATCTGCTTCATCCACTACTTGAGTGCAACTACCTACTACTGCAATTTATTCTACTTCTGTAGTGGATAGAGATATTGCCTCTTATTTCTTTCTCAGCCAAGAAACCAATCTCTTCCCCAAAAAGAATGCTCCACCACTGGTACTCTTCCAGTCATCCACATCTCCTGTCTAATCTGCATCTGTATATGTATGAAGAGAGAAATTATGGTCTCTAGGATACCACAAACCATACTTAACTATCCCTTTTAGATATCTAAAAATCCTCTTGATTGCCATGACATGAGATTCTCTAGGATCAGCTTGGAATCTAGCAACAAGACCAACAACATTCATAATGTTAGGTCTAGTTTGAGTGAGATACAACAATCCTCCAATCATTGACCTATACTTTTTTTGATCAGCCTTAGGAGAGTCATCATCTTTGCTCAACTTACATCTGGTTGCCATGGGAGAACTCATTGGCTTTGAGTCTTCCATCCCAAATTTCTTCAACAATTTTTTACATATTTGGTCTGAGAAATGAAGATTCCTTTCTTTGTTTGAGTGATTTGTAGATCCAAGTAGAAATTCATTTCCCCAAACATGGACATCTCAAATTCACTTTTCATTTGATTTGCAAAAGTCTTGCACATACTATCTCTTCCTCCAAAAATGATATCATCAACAAAAACTTCAACAATCAATATATTTCCATGATCAAATTTGAAGTACAAATTACTATCAGCAATACCTTTGTTGAAACCAATCTTCAAAAGATGCTTATCCAATCTTTCATACCAAGCTCTTAGGGCTTGCTTCATTCCATACAATGCTTTCTTCAACTTGCAAACCATATCACCATGATCAGACAATTGAAATCCATTCGGTTGCTTAATGTATACTTCTTCTTCCAAGTCACCATTCAGGAAGGTAGATTTGACATTCATCTGAAATACTTTGAAATCCTTGAAGGTAGCAAAAGCAAGAAATAATTTGACTGCTTCAATTCTTGCCACTGGAGCAAAATTTTCTTCAAAATCAACTCCTTCTACTTGGGAGTAACCCTTGTAGACCAAACTGGCTTTGTTTCTGACTACTTCACCATCTTCATTTAGTTTATTCCGGAAGACCCATTTGGTTCCAATCACATTCTTATTTTTAGGTCTCAGAACAAGATCCCAAGTGTGATTTTTCTCAATTTGCATCAGCTCTTCCTGCATTGCTTTAGTCCAGTTTTCATCATTGCAAGCTTCATTCATTGTCTTAGGTTCAATCTTTGAAATTAGACAGTACTCTTCTGAATCTTGAGCAATCCTTCTGCTTGTTTGTACACCTTTACTTTTATCACCTATGATCTGATCTTTAGAGTGATTTAGTCTTACATACCTGGGAACTTTGGGAGTTTCTTGCACTTCTAATTCTTGAACAGGTTCATTCAAACTTATCTCTTCTTTTTGATTTACCGGATCAGTCTGAATCTAAATTTTAGAGGGAGCTTGGACTTCTTGAACAAAAACATCATTTTGATCATCTTCATCATACTCCTAAAACCTTGAGGGTTTTTCAATACCTTCATCAACCTTCACATTTGTACTTTCCACAATCTTCCTTAATCTCTTGTTATAACACTGGTATGCTTTGCTTTGAGTAGAATAACCCAAGAATATTCCTTCATCACTTCTAGCATCAAATTTTCCTAGATAGTCATCTCTTTTAATGAAACATTTGCTACCAAAGACTCGGAAATACCTCATAGTGGGAGTGATGCCAAACCAAAGTTCATAAGGAGTCTTACTAGTATTGCTTTTGATTTGTACTTGATTGAGAGTATAGACTGCAGTGCTTACAATTTCTCTCCAATAGATCCAAGGAACATTTGCTTCCATCATCATGGTTCTAGATGCTTCCTGGATGGTCCAGTTCTTTCTCTCCACTACTCCATTTTGCTATGGAGTCCTAGGAGTAGACAACTATTTTTTTATTCTATGTTTCTCACAGAATTCTATGAACTCACCAGATGTGAATTCTTCACCTCTATCAGACCTCATACATTTTAATTTTAATCCAATTTCATTCTCTACCATAGCCTTGAATATTTTGAATTTCTTAAGAGCTTCTGATTTCTCGTTCAGAAAAGTCACCCACATCATTCGAGAGTAGTCATCAATTAATAGCATGAAGTATCTATCACCTTGCACACTTTTGATTCTTGTCGGACCACATAAATCAGTATGAACTAAGTCCAATAATCTAGTAGAAGACTGTTCCTTACTTTTGAATGTGACTCTGCTCTGCTTACCCAACTGACAATCTTTGCACAAGCTATTAGTAGGTTTCACAAGTCTTGGAAGATCTCTTACAGCCTAAGTGTTGCTTATCTTGATGATATTATCAAAATTCACATGACACATTCTCCTATGCCACAACCAACTCTGATCAATTTGAAAAAATAAGCAATTTTTACCAGTACCAACCAAGTGGAAGATATTACCTTTAGTTTGAGTATCAGATGCAATCTCTATTCTGGAACTTTCAAAGATCTTGCATTTTTCATTTTTGAATCAAAGATCATAGCCTTTGTCCACCAATTATCCAACACTGAGAAGATTGTGCTTCAAGCCTTCAACATACAGTACATTACTGGTTTTGTTCTTTCCATCAAAAGAAATAGTTCCTCTACCTCTGATTCTACCAACAAAATTATCACCAAACTTTACCACTCCTCCTTCATACCTTTCCAAATCTATGAACTTATTTTTGTCACCTATCATATGGTGGGAGCATCCACCATCAATGACCTAATCATCATTTTATTCAACTTGGGCAGCCAAAGCTCTTTCTACAATTTTATGATTGACAGATTCAGAGGGCATTGGATCTTCTTCCTTGATGGCAATAAACACCTAGTCATTTTCGAATTTATTTCTTGTCTCTGATTCATCATCTGTTACTCCTTCATCATCATCATCTTCATGCACATAGTAACATTTCTTTTGGAACCTTGATCTGTTAGGGTTTGGCCTTGAAAATCTTTCCGGACACTTTGAGGCAAAATGACCAATCTTATTGCAATTAAAACATTTAAAAGGTAATTTCCCTTCATACTTACCAGATCCTCTTGGCAGTCTTTTTGCAATAAGGGATTCAAGGTGAGAAGCTTCTGCTTCATCTTCTTCCACATCTTTTCTTACTTTTTCATACCATGATAGTTTCCTTGAAGAGTTCTCTCTCGGATCAAACCTTTGTTTTCCTTTTATAGAGGCACTAGCTTTGAATGCAGATTCAGTTTTGGGAGGGGCCTCTCCAAAATCAGTCAATTCAAATGTAGCCAATTTACCAACTAATTGATCTCTTGTGATACCTGAATAGGATCTGAATTCTTCAATGGCAACAACCTTATATTTGTAAGAATCAGGAAGGGATCTAAGAACTTTGCCAACTATTTCATCTTCATCCAAGATTCCACCAGCACATCTAATGCCACAAACAAGCTCATTTACTCTTGGCATAAATGTAGTGATATTTTCATATTCTCTCATCTTTATGTTTTTGAATTTTCCTTTCAGACTCTGTAGCTTGGCACATTTAACATACTTATCTCCTTCATGTAGAAGTTCTAGTTTTTCCCAAATCACATGAGCAGTTTTTAGGTCAATAACATTTGTCAGCTCTGAATCAGATAAGGCACTTAGAAGAGCTTCTTTAGTCCGCAGATTGTTTTTAGCATCTCTGATTTCATCTATGGTATGCGGACCATTCTGTGGAGGTTCATACTTCTTTGACGCCATGAACCAATACTGCATTCCCATGCATTGTAAGTGACATTCCATGTGACTTTTCCAAAGAGTGAAATTGGTTTCATCAAACCTCGGACTATCCTTTTTGTAGGATGACATCCTGGATCTCCTTAAGCAGTTAAGCTCTTTTTAGAGGAACTTGGCTTTGATACCAATTGTTAGATTCATAACAAACAATTGAGAGGGAGGTGAATCAGTTGTCCAAAAACTTTCTTCCAATTAACCACTTAATTGTACTTTGTAATTTAACAGCTTAATAATTAATCAATCATGGAAACACAATGCATTAAATCAAGAGTAGAACCATATTAACACATAAGACACCAAGATTTTGATGTGGAAAACCTAATTAAGGGAAAAACCACGAGGTGAATAACCCAAGATTGTATTCTCTATTAAAAGAATAGAAAGAACAAAATGGCACATGCCAATTAGGGTTCACTACCCGAGCACACTGCTCACAAGAGGCCCACTACCTATAGGAGATACACTATCTACAAAATAATAAGTATTACATACTTGAACTGAAGAATAGCATCTTCACCATGCTTGAGTCAGTTCCATTTAAGCCTAATACTTCTACTCTGTTATTCGCTCCTCCACTCTCTACCACACTCTCATCTCTACAAGACACCTTTGAAATGACTTTACAACTCCTTATTTATACAAGACATCGACTTAGGGGTAATCATCCAAGTCGGCAAACATTAAAAAGCAAATACATAAATACAACATGTCTTATTACAAAAAGACTTCACCTAGATCAACACACTATCGGCCACACAGATCTGAGACTTCAATCCTTCTTTGGGAACACACCATTCTTCACAGAGCATCTTCAAGATCATTTGTAGGAGGTGTAACTCATCCGCTCAGCTAGACTTAGGAAGAACATCATCATCTGGAAGTAATTCTTCAATTACGAGCTCAATCTTCAATGCAGACCACCAACACAAATTGGACACAATCCAAAGACCTCCACAAGCTTACCTGAATCACCAAGAACATCCACACTACTACTGAATAGAATCATTCTCTCCTTCATCCAAAACCTCAAGAACACAGTCTGTCATCACTGTCATAATGGAATAGATGCTTGCGAACCTCCAGACCATGAACCAATTGAGTTGTCAATTCACATTGACTTCATAAACACTCCACCAAATCAGCAAAACAAGATATTTCATTTCTGGATCTCACCAGACCTATCTGTGTCACTCTGTCACCTCTGAACACCTGCCAGAACTAGTTTTACTTAAGCAGCCATAACTTATTCAAATCTTCATGCAGACCTCTGAAATATTTACTGGATCATCTTAAGACACATATCTACAAACCCTTTGATGCGCATTCTCTGATATTCATCTTAGCTAGGATCTTTACCTCACTGACTTCACTATTCTTCTCTATGCCTGATAGGACTAATTTTCTCAATATCCTCAGCATACAGCTCATCCAATCCTTATCATCAATGTAACAGGAGTATGTTGACATCAATGACAACACTTGCAACAATTTCTTCTCAAAATTAGAAATAGTGTTGAAATCACTAGCAATAACCACCAATTCCCATTTTAGAATATAGAGTAATGATTCCAAGAATTCCCAAACCTATTTTTAAATATCTTCCTAGAGGGACCATATATATTGAAAAGATACAAAGAAAGATATGAAAATCAACTTTTTACTTTACATAACATCCAATTTGTACTAGAAGAATAAGCCCAACATTTTCTTTCTATGGAGACCAAAGGATCACCAAGCCTCTTGAAGAACCCTGTGAAGCAATATGTCACACCCCAAATTTTGACCATGTTTTACCTTTTACTTGCATGTAATTAGTAGTTGATTTTGCATGATTAATAATTTAATGTTATGCGAAAATGTCAGGAAAAATCAATGATATCATGAGTTTGTGTTTATATGTTTATAACTTAGACATGCGATTATATGAGTCAAGATGTTATGATTTCATAAGGTTTATGAATTGACTAACGATACACTAATCTTAGTTTGGTGAATGCGAGTTATAATTAGGAAATAGGTTTTTCACCCTCCAAGAAAGAGAGGGAGAGCATCATCAAAGAGAAGTGAATAGACATATGGATAAGAACGATTTGTTGCCATCTAAGTCTCATGCTTGCTCAATTTAGTGAATTTTTGTCGAGTTTGGTAAGTTATGTTCAACCCATTTGGTCTAAGTTTGGTTTCAACTTGACAGTCATCGATTTGTCATTAAGATCCTTTAGCATATAGGTTTTGTCAAAAACCAAGTATGGATAGTATGACCATTGACAAGATATGGTCGATAGTTGTCAGTTCTTGTATGATATGACTATAGATTATATTAAAAAAAATTATCTATTAATGGTTAACTATTATATTATTGGTAATTTCTGGTTGAAATTCCATTATGATAACCTATCTATTTGGGTTTACACAAGATTGAGAGGGGGGAATACCTCAATCCCATTCTCAATATCTTGTCGAGTTATAAAAACAATGTTAGAATACATTGTATACTCATATATTATGTTGATATATATATATATATATATAAGTATAATTTATACTTGGTAGACGTTGAATATTAGAAGGTACGTGGTAAAGATGCATATTTAATGCCAACTACTACTTGACCTTATGGACACTTAATTTCCTTCACTCCACGATGGCTTGGAGAGTATGGAGGAGTGTTCGAACTATTTGAGAAGTGGTCTTTAATGACCATTAACCACTTTATTATCTACAGGCCAATGTAGTGAGCTTCTATAGGCTTGATTTTGGGAAGATAAACCACAAGGGTTAGAGTGGGATAAAGCTATTTTTTAAGAGGTTATGTGGGGGATGGGGGAGCACAGGTATGTGAATATTAGTTCTTAGTAAACACAAGGAGAGAGAGAGAGAGAGAGAGAGAGAGAGAGAGAGAGAGAGAGAGAGATCAATTCCTCGTGAATATAGAGAGAAAGGGATCTTTGATTTGTAAACACAGAGCTTTGTGATTATTGAGTATCTGTGAAGAAAGAGAGCATAGTAAAAGATTGAGACAACTCGAGTAGTGGAGGTAAGGTTATCTAATTTATTGCAATATTTGAATTCGGTAGAATCTTATAGATGTTCATATATTTATGTGTAATAAGGAGTATTTAATGTTACTCAGAACAAAGTTCTTTTGAACATAATATCTATGTAGACATAGCTTTGTAGGAAGAAGAGAAATAAACTTGTTTAGTTGAAACCACACTTTGTAAACATTTTAATGTTGTTGTTATTAGTGAGAATGTTGTGTAGTCTTTGAATAATAGTTGAAACCATAGTTTGTAAACCTTCAAAAGATTCTATTATCAGCGAGAATACTATGTAATATCCTTTTTATGCCTTAGTTTTGTATTGTCAAACCCATAGATAACTAAGTTTTTCGATGGGAATAGGAAATATGTAATGATATGTTTAGCATTGGTTATTTAGAGACTTCGGTCTGCTAATAAATTGCTTTCTAACTTTGTTTATCTGGGTAAATTTAGTTTTCCAATAGTTTTCAAACATTGTTATGAGTAGATGGTTGTTATGTGAATAAAGAGGAGAGACTAAGTTACATTTTCTCTTTTGATCACATGGTTTTGTGGGCACATATTATTTCATAGACACAGTATTGTAACTAACCAAAGTTAGATTTATAAAGAGTTGAGTCAAAACTTCATGAGAACTCTGTTATAAAACCTAGGAGTTGTGTGAAGTAAGATTGTAGAAATTTTAATACAAAGATAGGTTTACGTTTCTCAATGAGAGAATTGTATAAGTTTTATTGTTTTGAAATTAAGAAAAGTTTGGATTGATATCATTTATTTTAGATTATAAATAAATGATATTGATATCATTAAGAACATCTTAGTATAGTGATATAATATCACTTACACATTCTACAACAATGATAAGCATTATCATGATAAACATAGGATGTTAAACATTAGTTCTTAACCTTTTCTATATCGAAAGTCGGTGGACTTGAGAAATTCAAGAGGTTGAAAGAATCATATTATTATCGTAGACTCAAACTATTTAGGTTATAATATTGACCTTAGTCAAGAATATATATGTTAAATGATAGTAAACTCGTATTCTATGTTTTTGTTTTATGAGCAACAAGAATTTGAATAGTGCCTAAGTGGTCTAGATAAGACTAGAAGATTTTATATTCATGTTATACATTCCTATCTTTGGATAATAAGAGTTTTTGATATGATAATATATTTTGGGTTAGAGAAGTTTAAACCCTAGAATCAACCCAGAAGCCCATTTAGAAAACTTAAAACTCTCAAATTGGTTATGACTTTGTTTTAGTCTATTGTAAGTTATGGTCGATAGTAATTGGTTGAGAAAACCATAGTTTAAGAAAATATAAATTAGACAAGAGTTTAATTCATACTTTGATTAAATTAAATGATTTCTTGATAGAGTCGACAACTTGACATATAGCACAAGAGTGCTTAATTCTTTTGAGTTTTTGAGTAGAATGACAGGAAGTCATAGACCCTGATATTTGCAAGATTGCAACTAAGGACTCTTTGAAAGGTTAAAATCATCCAAACCTACACATTGTATATATATATATATCTCCTGGATTGAGGATTAAATTCTAAGTCATGTTGACTAGGATTTGAGTTTAGTTAAGATAATTCATGTCTAGAGTTACTAGTCAAACAAATAAAATTGTAGGATGAGATAGTTTCTAAGTTGAGTTAGAGGTGTGTGAACACATGACTACATTTATTGCAAATGTCTATTTATACAGAAACTTTGGCCAAAGTGACGCATTTTTCTCTGCATGCATTAGTCGGTTCACTGTGTAGATTGTGTAACCTGTCGAAATGATCATACTTAGCTAGAAGATTGTCTAGAGTTGTATGGTTGATTGAGTTACATAGGAAATATCACTAGAGCTCAGATGGAAACCTATTGGGTTTTTATTTCTATTGGCCTCGTTCTTGACTTAGCCAATTTTTAAACTTCCAAAGCACCCTGAACACTTTGACTTGCAAAACCGCAAAAACATTTAATTTTGAAAATATGTGAAAGCTAATGCGAAATAATTTTATGGACTTGACCCAAACCTTATTTTACCCAATGTGACCAATTTTCACACCAAAATACCTTACCGTTTGGAAAATTTTAAACCTTAGATTTTCTAGATGACAATTTGCAAATAAAGCTAAATTTTGATATTCGGGTTGTTGGAGCAAAAATGGTTTCTGGGTTTTGTTCTAGAGCTTTCACATATCTTCCTATCTAAATTTTGTAGAAAACAGATTTGTCATTGGAGAAATATGGAATTTTTTATCTTTAAAAGCATGGTTTCAAGAAGATTAAATAAAGGCATTGTTTTGGGGGAATTATTTTGCATCATTTGATCAGTTTTGGGCTACATTCAAATATTATGAGGTACAAAATATTTCCTTTGATATTTCTCCTAAAGTTGGAAAATTAATTAGGAATCAGAGAAAAATTCATAAAGGTCATCCCTTTTTTTATTGAAGCATTTGATAATTTGAATATATAAAGTTTGAGTGACTTTATTAAAGTCATTTTTTCCAACAGTGGGATTTTGAAAGAGTGGGAACTTTATATGTCAGCACTTTAATGAGTTTTTGAACTCTATTAATATCAAACCTTTGTAAGCTTCCTCATTGGCATTTTAATAAGTTTAAGAACTTTATGTATACCTGACTCCTCCTTGTTGTCATCTTCACAAGTTCTTGAACCTTGATTATTGCCGATTGGAGTTCAATAGTTCTCAATACTCTTGATTACCCAACTCCTCTTGCTAGCATGCTCCTTCAGTCAGAAATTTTAGGGTTTATAATGAAGAGACTTACTATGGAGAAGGAAATTGCAGTTAAGAAGTTCCTGGACCAAGATTTCTTAGGAGACGCACTAGGACAATTTCACAATGCAAGTGTGAATCGTGCAAAGATTGTGCCACCCAAATATTGTTCTTTTTATGGGAGCAATCACCCAGCCACCAAATCTATCCATTTTAACTAAATTTCTTCCAAGAGAAAGCTTGTATAAACTACTTCACCATCCTAATGTCCAGGTTGATGAAAAATGTTGCCTTCGGATGGCTCTTGATGTGGCTAAGGGGATGAATTATCTACATACTAGCAACCTAACCATTGTTCATCGAGATCTGAAATCCCCAAATCTTCTTGGTGACAACAATTGGAATGTCAAGGTTTGTGATTTTGGCTTGTCACACACTTGAAGCACCATATATTTTTGCCTTCCAAATCTATCACAGGATATGCACAAAATGGAGTTGTTAGAAAATCTCAAACAAATGCAAGTGGTAGGCGTACATGATTCATTGAAGTATAGGGAACGTGTCTAATAGTTGTAACAACCATCTTCTACAGGACAGATGATATAAAAATCTTGAATTGGAAATAATGTGCCATCTGGATCATCCCAATGTTGTAACTTTAAAGAACTACTTTTATTCTACTTCTAAAAATGATGAAGTCTACCTCAACCTGGTACTTGAGTATGTACCAGAAATAGTTTATTGTATTGCAAAGCATCAAGCGAGAATGACACAGAGGATGCCTTTGATTTATGTAAAATTACATGCTTATTAGATATGCAAGTCATGGGCTTATATTCATGGTGCAATTGGTACATGTCATAGGGATATAAAGCCACAAAATATTGTGGTCAATCCTCAGACACACCAGCTCAAAATATGTGACTTTGGAAGTGCAAAATTTTTGGTCAAGGATGAACCAAATATATCTTATATTTGCTCACGGTATTATCGAGCTCCTGAACTCATTTTTCAAGCCACAGAGTATACAACTACTGCTAATATAGGGTCAATAGGTTGTGTTATGGCTGAGCTACTTCTTGGTCAGCCATTATTCCCTGGTGAGAGTGGAGTAAATCAACTAGTGAAGATACTTAAGATTCTTGGCACTCCCACTCAAAGAAGAGATCAAATGTATGAATCCTAATTACATAGAGTTTGAGTTTCCATAGATAAAGGCCCACCCTTGGCACAAGGTTTTCAACAAGTGAGTTCTTGCAGAGGACATTCATCATAGTTTAATTAGAGAGGACTTGAAAAACATTTTGAAAAACTTATTCGCCGTGATCATCGGTTGCCACTACTAAGTAAAGAAAGAATCATTGTTAAGAATTCACTATATTTTGATTCCAGTACCTTAACATTTCAAGCTTATGAAGAATGTAATCATTTTGGCTCCCAAGAGAGCATAAATCTCATTTGATCACACATATAAATGCCTTAGGAATCACTTATTATTGATGCAAATGATTCATCAAAGGAAGTAATATTAACTGAATATGAAGACCATGGAGGCTCAAAGAGAAATTTTGTTTGTTGTATACACAAAGCCAGAGTGATTATTGCATATATCTCAAGTCAGTGTTGACTAGGGGCTTAAAGAAACATGATCCCTTGAAAATGTTAAAATTAAGTATAGAGAATTGGTTTTGGCTGTGAAGGCTCTATTAGGTCACAAAAATGTAGGTCCTAAACCCTAAGAGGTTGCCAAGCTCTCTTCACGCTTTTGGCTAACAGGCACAGGGTTAATATGGTTAAACTCTCTTCACTTCAAGCTCTGTTAGACCTAGGTGGGTGTACCTTAATTACTAATGCAGATTTAATGTAACCTTCATAGTGGTAAATAAGTGTGAAGTAGATATAAAGCGTGATGATTATTTCTGATGCTAATGTTTGAAATTCAAAAATGTGAATAAGGTTTTAAAATGTTGTTATAATAATTAGTGTTTTATCTATTTTGGGCAACAGAGTCAGGATGTGTATGATGGATGTATCCTCCCTCTTTGGCTTAACTCTAATTATTTGGAACTTTCAAGTGTTTATACCTTGTATAAACGTGCAAGAATGTAGGTTACCAAGCTCTTCTTACCAAATCCCAAAGATATTCTCCCAGGTTACTGTGATCAGTTGAAAGAATTTATTCCTTCCTTAAAAGAGCCAATCAGATTAATCATACACAAACAACAAATGTGCCATGATAAATTAAGCATATTCTTAATATATTAATTTAGAAAACAAAGGAGAACCATTCTGGAGACAACACAGATAACATATGTGAATGATAATCAACAAATAATTGAACACCAAAGGTTGAAACACTTGATTATAATATTCCTTCTCTGTTCAAAAAAAAAGTTTTACAATATATGCTTCGAAGTTTTCCTTTTGATATATTTTCTTAACCTTAATAATTTCTCCTACTACTCTGATTATTGTTGCTTCATCCCCCTCACTTGATTGATCCTTTTCATTTGCCATATATACTTTTGTATTTTAGGGTTATAACCCTTCACTTTCATTTAGTGCATCTCTTTATTTAGTTAATTAATTATCTCCTATTTGATTAATTTTAGCCTCTCAGAGCCTCGCATTTTTGTGCAAATTAATTTAATAATGACCTTTTCCAGAGTTTTTTAGGCTCATATTTCCTCCTTGGTGAAATTTTTCACCCATAACTACATTCTTTAGGTAAAACAATTACCTACTAAGTTAATTCTTCTGGAGAAAGTATTTCATCTTCAAGTGAAAATATTTGATCATGATTATTAAATCTTCACATGGTAGATTGATTATATCCCTTTGAGTAAAATAATTATTCTTCCAGTAACCCCTTTGTTTTTTCATTATGTTATAATCACTTTTCACTTAATTTGTATTTGCATCGTGTATGTGAAATTTTACCCTTGTAGTTTGATGATGTTTATGCTTCCTCGGATCATTTATTTTGCACATATTTTTTATTATTCTCACTATTTCATCTGTACAATTCATAATTTTTTATTTTCATGTGTAGGTTGGAAAATCTTCGGGCCCACCCCATCGGTATATTGGAGTGACTATTTTTGGGGTCTTCCCGATATCCCGATAGAGTTTTCACTTTGCAATATTTTATGCCTCTCAGAATTTCAAAAAGACTAAGAGTTCACTCATTCTAATATTAATAAGTCACTCCGACATTAATTTTGACTATATATCTTCATGGATATAATATTCTCATCTTCGATAAAAGCTTGGCATATACGTTTCATGTGCCTCAGAATTTCGAAGGACCGAAAATTTAGTTCCACCGATACTGATTTTCTTTCCAATATTTTTACTTAGTATACTTTATATCTTCAAATCTCACTTGTAAGAGCCTTCGGGGACCCATTTTATCTACGTTTTAGAGTGACTCATTTGAACCTCACACTGATACTCTGATTAGGGTTTTTTATATTAGGGTTTTATCCTTCGTAGCTTCTAGTATTAAATACAAAATGTCTTCCTTGTAATAAGGAGTCATGACACTAAATGACAGCATGTTTTGAACCTTAGGAGCATTAGGCATATTCATAAATAATGGATTTGTAAAGAATGCCATCCGGCACAAAGCTTCTATGTTGACAGGAACATCCATAGTTGATTCCTTGACTGTCAACAGCAAATGAAGCCTCGTGATTTGTTCTTTCCATTCATCAGAATCTTCAAAAGGATAATAAATAGATGCAAATAATTGGGGCCTTTGGGATTGACTAGGTCTCGTTAACATCTCTAGAGTTGGTTGTATACTATGGATTGATGTCAAGATTCTAGGGCCATCTTTCATCATATCTTGAGTTACAATCTCAAAGATATCTTGAAGGGCATGAACAACACCTTGCTAGGATTCTAGCTCGTTATCATTTTTCAATAGTATTTCAACAAGATGTAAGAACTGAGTGTACAGAAAGGGAAACTCATCTTGAGATTCTCCAAGAGGGTCCCCTCAGCAATGTTTTTATCAACATAATCAAATATTTCTTTGATAAACAACTTCTCTTATTCACCAATGATAATTGCAAAAAGAGCACGTTTAACAGACTCATAGCATTCTTGCACAATACATCACATGTAATCATTGACTTTTATTTTTTATAGAGGTCTGAATCCTTTTCTATGTCCAATGCTATAGATATCTTGTTAGCAAGTAAGAATGGCGACCACTAGACAAGTTTTAATTCTGGATCTGAAGAATATGGTACAAGCAATAGATCCATCTCCCTATTGTTTATTAAATCTTCTTTACGAAAACTAGTAATCACTTGATTCCACAATTGCACAAACTTTGCAGTCTCTTTCCTCTTTCCAGACTAAACCTTCTTTCATATTCCTTGAGATGGAGGGAGTCGCCGCCACTCTTAAAATAGACTTTGACAAGTATGAGGCCTTCATCATGCATGCACTGAATGGATTTCAGCTCAAGCTCAACAAACACATTAGGTAGTTCTCCAACTTCCCCAAGAACTTTCCCAACAAGCTTGTCAGCACATGTGAGTGTGGGATCTATTGTCATCGCCACACCAATAAGGCCTCCTGGAACAGTGAACTGCAACTCCTTTTGCTCAACATAAAGTGAAATTATTCTCAAAAAGATAGGTGTACACTTGATATTTCCACTTTCATCTTTGACTGCAATGGCAAGACGAACTTCAATTTTTTTGATTCCTCTTCAAAACACCCCTTAGTATACTTCCACCAGTAACACTACCTTTTATTTCATCAACTTTAGCACCAAGTTTATTCACATCAAATGATCTGATTATAATCATGTTGGGTGGGGCAACAAAATTTTGCTCTGGAATAGGAATCTTGTTTGTTATGTATTCACATACAACATCAATATTGTAATTTAGTTGTACAGCTATTGGTACCAATGGAGCTTCATCAGCAATGGTACCCTGAATAAATCTCTGAATTGCCTCATGCTAGTTGTTGGCTACACTCTCCTTGATCAGGTCAAAATTGTGTGACACAAGTCGGGTCCTTATGTGGGCCTGACTGAAATTTTTTTTCGTTTTGAAACAAGTTTTCTATCCTAGATTGTCTTGACATTGTTTCAACATGCTGCTAGGTTTAGCATGAAAATGAATAGGTTTTGAATTAGGACCCTTCAAAGTAGGCCACTGAAACATATTTTTAGGTGTATTTCTGAATGGTGAAATTAATTTTTTCACATGGGAGCCTAAAATTTTTTGCAAAAAATGGTAGGAAATTTTAGGTCCCAATAGTGGCTCTATTTGGGGATGTATGCCCCTTGCGAGCATAGCAAGAATCTAGGTCTCTGGGAGCAGACCAAATGCCTTGTCCATTGGGCAATAAAATGCAACCTCCTTATTTGCCCTAAACTGTATGGATGGAAGAACCACACACAAGGCCACCAGAAAAAGAGAAATTTATATTTTCCCCTGTCATATATCTTATTCTGATATGATTTCATCAAACTCCACTTGAAGGAATTCGTGCAATCTGCCCTGCTATATCCATTGGCATTGGAAACTTTCAAAACAATATAGTGTTTAGCTTTGCCCATATCTCTTTTCAGCAATTCATAATTAGACATTATTTGAAACTTTCCATCATCATCTGATACACTATTGCCACATAAAGAGTATTCACCTTCAATGCAACATTTTTCAATATTTTCCTTACTGACATGCATTGTAAAGTGACCTCCTGGTTGATTTGAAAAATGAGAATGCTCATTGTTCTCTTCATCATAATTATGTATAAAAAGTTTGGAACTATCACATGGCCATTTCTGCAAACTGAAAAAAGGAATTCCAGGTGTATGGGAAGAAAAACAATTAGACTCATTCATGTTTCTTACTCCATCATATGAATGCTTCTCACATGGTTCTGAGAAATATATCTCCTCTTAAACAGGGATAGACATAGAATCTTGATCAGATTCAAGAGTTTTCTCATCATTATCACACAAAGTATTTTCACTATCAAAGCAAATGCATGTTGGACATGACGTTTCAACATCATTCTTGTTTGTATATTTCTGATATTCTATAGTGAGTAAATTTGAAATTTTCTCATTGTTGAGTGAGCATGTTTCCCCATCCATCATATTGTTGATTTCACCCTTTTCACTATCACCACAATACTCAAGATTATTAAAATCAGATGTAACCATTTCATCAGCATAATTATTTCTTTCATAGGTTGACATATCACTCTGATTATCTAAAAATACTTTATCCTTTTCATAAATTGGATTCAAATGCACATGAGATTCTTGTTTCGGCATATCTTGGCAAAGTATCATCTAATCTTTCTCTGCTATGTCATCATACAAGGGGTTTGAACAGACCTGAAAATCATTTTCAAATATGCACACTTCTTCATCAAGAGTTTGTCCACCTTCTTGAGTATGTAGATACACATCTTATTCACCCTCAAATTGTTGATTCAAGTATTGAGGTGGGTGGGCTGGGATAATAAAAGAATTTACATTTTGAAGACTGCTTTCACCTACTGATGTATTATATTCCATTTCATTGTTCATTGGAACATATTGAGGCCCCAATACTGGTGTAGGATCTTCATAACTGTAATTAAATTGGCTTAGAAATATCCTCTTGAAATCTTCCCATGAAGATATACTTTGCATGGGTAAGCTAATACACCAATCTCTTGCATAATCCCTCAATGATCTTGCAAAACATTTCATAATTATATCTTCTGGATAAATCTGAAAGTTCTCAATAAAATCCCAAAATAGTTGTACATGTCTTTGAGCCGATTCATGTATCTCTCCATAAAATTTAGGGATATGATATCTAAGCTCAATGGGATAATGATTTGGGTAGCCTTGTATATTATTGAAGTTGAATGGTTTATCAATGTCTCAGACAAACCCTTTTATTAGTGGACATGGCTGACTATATTGATGATGGGCTTGATATTGATAATGCTTGGCATGGTGATAGTATCCATAATCTTGGTAGGTTTCTAGTCTTTGATCGGATGAGATAGAGTAATTATTTATTTGATTTGAGGTTTGTGAAAAAATGTCCTACTGTGTATGATATGCACTATATCCATTGCCTGAATCATGATACACTTGTGAATTCAAAGGATCACTATACCCATCCTCATTAGATTCTGATATATATTGTGATGAATTTGAAGCATGTTTGGATTTTAATCACTGCAATTCTTGAATCGACCTTTTTTATTCCCTTAACAACTCCAATAGTTCCTCTTCTTCTGACATATTCATTTTGATTGAAAATGGTGTTGTTACAAGATGTATTGATATTATTCATCAAGTTCCTTTTCAGAGTCGCCACCTCTTGTCCAAAGAGGAATGATTTGATTTTTCTGGGTCCTTGTCAGCAGAGTTATCAATTTATGTTGGAATTCAAAAATGCATTGACTCTGTGATGAGACGGTATTTAACCACATTCTGAATTACTCCCCAGTAGAGTTGCCATTTCTGTTAGGTCACAAAAATGTAGGTCCTAAACCATAAGAGGTTGCCAAGCTCTCTTCACGCTTTTGGCTAACAGGCATAGGGTTAATATGGTTAAACCCTCTTCACTTCAGGTTCTGCTAGACCTAGGTGGGTGTACCTTAATGACTAATGGAGATTTAATTTAACCTTCAAAGTGGAAAATAAGTGTGAAGTAGATATAAAGTGTGATGATTATTTCTAATGCTAATGTTCAAAATTCAAAAATGTGAATAAGGTTTTAAAATGTTGTTATAATAATTAGTGTTTTATCTATTTTGGGCAACGGAGTTAGGATGTGTATGATGGATGTATCCTCCCTCTTTGTCTTAACTCTAATTATTTGGCACTTTCAGGTGTTTATGCCTTGTATAAATGTGCAGGAATGTAGGTTACCTAGCTCTTCTTACCAAATCCCAATGATATTCTCCCAGGTTACTGTGATAAGTTGAAAGAATTTAATCCTTCCTTGAAGGAGCCAATCAGATTAATCACACATGAACAACAAATGTGCCATGATAAATTAAGCATATCCTTGATATATTAATTTAAACAACAAAGGAGAACCATTCTGGAGATAGCACAGATAACATATTTGAATCATAATCAACAAATAAATGAACACCAGATGTTGAAATACTTGATTATAATATTCCTTCTTTGTTCAAAAAAAAAGTTTTACAATATGTGCTTCAAAGTTTTCCTTTTGATATATTTTCCTAACCTTAATAATTTCTCCTACTGCTCTGATTATTGCTACTTCATCCCCCTCACTTGGTTTATCCTTTTCATTTCCCATATATACTTTTGTATTTTAGGGTTATAACCCTTCACTTTCATTCGGTGCATCTCTTTATTTAGTTAATTAATTATCTTCTATTTGATTAATTTTAGCCTCTCTAAGCCTCGCATTTTTGTGCAAAAATCATTTAATAATGACCTTTGCTAGAGTTCTTTAGGCTCATATTTACTCCTTGGTGAAATGTTTCACCAATTGCATTCTTTAGGTAAAACAATTACCTATTGAGTTAATTCTTCTAGAGAAAGTATTTCATCTTCAAGTGAAAATATTTGATCATGATTATTAAATCTTCACATGGTAGATAGATTATATCCCTTTGAGTAAAATAATTATTCTTCCAATAACCCCTTTGTTTTTTCAAATTATGTTATAATCATTTTTCACTTAATTTGTATTTGCACCGTGTATGTGAAATTTTACCCTTGCAGTTTGATGATGTTTATGCTTCCTTAGATCATTTATTTTGCACATATTTTTTATTGTTCTCACTGTTTCGTTTGTGCAATTCATAATTTTTTATTCTCATGTGTAGGTTGGAAAATCTTCGAGCCCACCTCATCGATATATTGGAGTGACTATTTTTGGGATCTTCCCAATATCCCGATAGAGTTTTCACTTTGCAATATTTTATGCCTCTCAGAATTTTGAAAAGACTAAGAGTTCACTCATTCTGATATTAATAAGTCACTCTGACATTAATTTTGACTATATATCTTCACAGATATAATATTCTCATCTTCGATAAAAGCTTGTTATATACTTTTCATGTGCCTCAGAATTTTGAAGGACCGAAAATTTAGTTCCACTGATATTGATTTTCTCTCCAATATTTTTAATTAGTATACTTTATATCTTCAAATCTCACATGTAAGAGCCTTTGGGGACCCATTTTATCTACATTTCAGAGTGACTCATTTGAACCTAACACCGATACTCTTATTAGGGTTTTTTTATATTAGTGTTTTATCCTTCGTAGCTTCTGGCATTAAATACAAAACATCTTCCTTGTAATAAGGTTTCATGACACTAAATGACAACATGTTTTAAACCTTAGGAGCATTAGGCATATTCATAAATAATGGATTTGTAAAGAATGTCATCTGGTACCAAGCTTCTATGTTGACAGGAACATCCATAGCTAATTCCTTGACCATCAACAACAAATGAAGCCTGGTGATCTGTTCTTTCCATGCATCAGAAGCTTCAAAAGGATAATAAATAGATGCAAATAACTGGGGCCTTTGGGATTGACCAGGTCTCATTAACATCTCTATAGTTGGTTGCATACTATGGATTGATGCCAAGATTCTAGGGCCATCTTTCATCATATCTTGAGTTACAATCTCAAAGATATCTTGAAGGGCACGAACAACACCTTGCTGGGATTCTGGCTCGTTATCATTTTTCAATAGTATTTCAACAAGATGCAAGAACTGAGTGTACAGAAAGGGAAACTCATCTTGATATTCTCCAAGAGGGTCCCCTCAACAATGTTTTTATCAACATAATCAAATATTTCTTTGATAAGCAACTTCTCTTATTCACTAATGATAATTGCAAAAAGAGCACGTTTAACAAACTCGTAGCATTCTTGCACAGTATATCGCATGTAATCATTGACTTCTATTTTTTATAGAGGTTTGAATCCTTCCCTCTGAAATCCTTTGCTATGTCCAATGCTACAGGTATCTTACTAACAAGTAAGAATGGCAGCCATTGGACAAGTTTTAATTCTGGATTTGAAGAATATGGTACAAGCAATAGATCCATCTCCCTATTGTTCATTAAATCCTCTTTACAAAAACTAGTAATCACATGATTCCACAGTTGCACAAACTTTGTAGTTTCTTTCCTCTTTCTAGACTCAACCTTCTTTCATATTCCTTGAGATGGAGGGAGTCGCCACCACTCTTAAAATAGACTTTGACAAGTAGGAGGCCTTCATCGTGCAGGCACTGAATGGATTTCAGATCAAGCTCAACAAACACATCAGGTAGTTCTCCAACTTCTCCAAGAACTTGCCCAACAAGCTTGTTAGCACGTGTGAGTGTGGGATCTATTGTTGTCCCCACACCAATAAGGCCTCCTAGAACAGTGAACTGCAACTCATTTTGCTAAGCATAAAGTGAAATTATTCTCAAAAATAGGAATCTTGTTTGTTATGTATTCACATACAACATCAATTTTGTAATTTAGTTGTGCAGATATTGGTACCACTGGATCTCCATCAGCAATGGTACCCTGAATAAATCTCTGAATTGCCTCATGCTAGTTGTTGTCTACACTCTCTTGGATTAGGTCAAAATTATGTGACACAAGTCGGGTCCTTATGTGGGCCTGACTGAAATATTTTTCGTTTTGAAACAAGTTTTCTATCCCAGATTGTCTTGACATTGTTTCAACATGCTGCTACGTTTAGCATGAAAATGAATAGGTTTTGAATTAGGACCCTTGAAAGAAGGCCACTAAAACATATTTTTAGGTGTATTTCTAAATGCTAAAATTGATTTTTTCACATGGGAGCCTAAAATTTTTTGCAAAAAATGGTAGGAAATTTTAGGTCCCAACAGGGCCAACATACTTGTCCTTACAACAGCCCCAATTATTTGTATTCATATTCAGACCTTATGTGGTTGTCATGAAGAGAGAAAGGTACACATAGCCTATGTAAAATCTTCAAGTCCAAGCGATATTGGATGAAAGATGAAGTGCATAACGTCATTAAACATTGATTCATTTTGCTTCATGCAAAGATGAAACATGAAGGCCACCCAATTAGAGGTGGAGAAGGGATAAATAATATGAAATATCTGGTCACCCAAGTTTCCTCATTTTTGTTTTGTCTTTTTTTGTTAGAGAAAAGGGAGAATTTAATCATTTAAAGAAACAATTACGAAAAGAAGGGGAAGTTATTTTTCATTTACCTTTATTTTTCAAGAGGCGATTACGAAGATGGGAAGCTATAAATTTCATTATTCCCATTGTAAAGGGGATCTTTCTCGGTTGTTCGGAATAGGGGAAGGGGAGAGTAGTTAGTTTTTTATTTTCAACTCAGTTTGCTTTACAAAGATGTTGAGTCTATGAACTCACATTTTGCATTGGAGAAATAAGGAAGATATTTTAAATTTGTGTATTTATTAATGTTTTCTTTTGATTGTAAATGTCCTGTGTGTCTTTGTAATCACTCTTCAATGTATTACCTATTATATCAGATTGTGTAGGTGTTTATCTCTGAATCTATGAATTCAAGTTAACTCATCTATTGAAATTAGTCTAGTGTTCATCCTTTTCTTGATTATTGTTCAATGGTGTGGAACATGTGAACTTTGTGTCATTTATTTGCATCCTCTTCATTCTAAGTTAATCAGTCACATCTGTTAGTACTCGTTTATGTCTACGGTTTTAAGCTTGAGCATATGTAGGTTTCCTTATTCAAACCCTAAGTTTCTGAGGCATGAGGTGATGTTATGTCAAAGCCAAGTAGGAGTGTTGTGCCTATAAAAGTTCTAAGTCTTTGTGCCTCCTCATCATATTGAAAATATAACTTGATATTTCGGAGCTCATCATCATCATGTTCCAATATCACCCTGATATTTCTTGCGGGGGTCATATTTCAGTGACCTGATATTTTGCGGGGGGGTGATATTTTGAATATCAAGTCATCTTACGAATATCACCCTTGCCCCAATATGATGGTGATGTTATCAATGTCCGATGAGGTCATAGTTGAATTTTTCAGTCCAGCCTGATTTTCTTAATGAGGAGGGGGGGTCATATTTTTAACATCAGTCATCTTGTGAAGATCACCCTGATATTGTAATGTGATGGTGACGTCATTAGGATATCAGTGGACATAATTAGGTGGATCATCGGCGAGACATATGGTATCAGCAAAGCAGGAGGATCTTCCTCTGATGCATCAGGTTGTGCCGATGAGGGTGGATATCGGGGTGATATTTCACATGAAGGTAAGGTTGGTCATCAGGCTGGTTTCCAAACATCAGGGTGATATTTTTTTTATCAGGATATATTTTCCCATGGGGTGATACTTCCTGCTGGGTGATATTTCACATCAGGGTGATGCGAAATATCAGGGTGATATTTCGTATCGGGTGGACAAACATGAGGTTTGCCGATATAGGGGGTCTGGCCGATAGAGCATGATGATGAGGTTTATACTGGTGTCGTCGGGAGAAAAAGCACTGACATTATGTATGCTCATGATCTAGTATAAAAAATGTTCAGGAGGTCGCTGCGAGGTGCATGTGGGATAATTAGTTCCCGCATGATTTGAAATTATCAGTATGATATATCTTGGCGGGAAGATCTTTCAAAGGATCATGTGACCATTGCATTCCCAGGACCACGAGTAGGTGGGCATTAATGGTGGATGTTACAGGGGCATGGACGGATCTACTATGCGATTGAGGATGTGAAATCCCAAAACGGCGGTGCATGGCTCGAGGCTAACCACCCTGTCTCTTCCTCTGCCTGTTGATGGATGTTTTTTGGGTGCCATTTCTGGTGCAACGTATCTAGAAATTTTGGGGCCACTCATGTAATTAATGTTGAAGTATAGGTTCCTTCTTTTTATGTAGAACCCGTCTTTCATTCGTTGTTGTTGAAAACTAGATAAATTTTGGGTGCTATAATAAGATACGACTCCATTGGAGGCCCTGTTCTAGATATTTTGTGAGTTTGAGTCTCATGTTGTATTTTTCATGCATAAATTTACTGGTTTCATGTTGATTTAAATGAGTAATGCTGTATTGCATGTGTTCTGTTATCTGTCTCCTAATTGAGTATGTTCTTCTTTTGAATCTAACATCTAAGGGGTGTTTAAGATTCTAGAATATGGGTTTGTCATATTAAATACTTGACCTTCTAACTTATGCTCAAGGGGTAGATTAAAATGTTTCAGGTAAGGTGTTAGGAAGAATGTATTGCAGTAAGGATATTGTAAGTAGAGGTAACTTAATACTCTATTTTGGGAGGTGTCTGTAAGGCAGATATCACAAAATCCCCTTGATACCTAGTCTTTGAATTATGTTTATGCTGGCCATTCACATGTGTATGTCTATTGAATCTGAGCCTTGGATAGGCACCAATCTTGTCTTGTATTGAGGTTACACCCTGGGTCCTAGTTTTGCATCCAAATACAAATCAAACTCAAACTTTAAATCCAAACCATTAGGACTTTAGGAGTAGTTTAGGACCAAAATCATTTGTCTCACAATAGACCATAGGCCCGAAGCTAGCCCCTTTGCACTTATCTCACAGTTTTGGTCTACATAAAGGAGGATTTATCTGCTTTGTATCAACATCCCCCTTGTCCATAGGCTTATCTTATGGATGTTGAATAGGGAATACCCCCCTAGGTTTTGCAGAGCCTGAAGAAAAAGAGGAGATATCTATAGAGTCTATCTCCTATATTGTTGGCCCCTGGCCTAGATATCCTATTGATCATTGATGGCTACCTTGTAGGGATAACTGGGAATAAGCATCTAGTTTGGGAAAAAACCAATAGATTTTGGTGACTCCACTGGGGACTCTCTCTGAATGAACCTTGATTTTAAAAGAAATATTTCCTACTTGTAGGTGGTGACTCTGAGTAATCTCCCAACTGGTAAAGTAAGATTTTATATGCAAGGGAGAAGATCCCAATGTAACCCTTTGTTTGAAGAATTACCCATAAAAATGATGTATAGGAAAAAAGGGACTACTCAGGCTAGTCAGGAGGGTTCTCCCAAAAGTGATAATAATCAAAACAATCCAAGATCTTTAGAGAGGACAAAGCCTTATTTTTCAAACACAGAAACTGAAATCCAAAATGTGTATGAGAAACAGCAGGGTGGTGCTTTGAGAATGAGGTCAGAAGTGTTTCAAGAACACCCTTTATTAGATCCCAGTGACAGATTTGAAGAGGTTGAATCTCCAAGGGATGATGATAATGATGACCAGAATGGAATGGGACCATCATCCTCTATGCCCAAAGAGGAACAACTAGCTGAAGAAATCAAAAGCTTAAGAGTAGAATTAGAATATCTATAGGCAGTAAAAATCAGAGATGACATGAGACAGAAAGTGCAAGCTCTGAGAGTTGCTCAATATGATTCAGTTCCTACCCTTGAAAATGCAAATGTGATGAAAAATCAGCACAGAAATGAAGTGCAGGATCAGCATAATGATCAAAGACAGAATGCAAATAATGCTAGAGTACCATTAAACAATGTAAGAAATCAGAATGCAAATAGAAATACCAATGTTAATCAGTTTGGTAGATAGCCTATGCCGCTAAATAGATTCAGGCAGTTAGTTTTTGATGGCATTCCTAGTTATCCAAATCCTATTGACAAACATGTGAGGCTACAAGTGCCTAAATTTTCAAGAAATAATATTGTGTCAGGAGAAGACCACTTAAAAGCTTTTCAGAATATCATAGACAACTTTGAGGTTGAGCATGAGGATGTTTTTATGAAATCATTTATGCAGTCCTTGGTTGATGAAGCTAGAGAATGGTATAAAGGTTTGCCTGACAGGAGTATCTCATCATGGGATGATTTCAGAAGAATTTTCAAGGAACAATATGGTGACAAAACTGACCCAAGCTTTTTTGTAAATGAGTTCACTAGTATCACTAAGGGGTCAAATGAGCAGGTTGCAGATTTCAATGCTAGATTCACTAAAGTGTTAAACAAATTACCACATCACATGAGGCCTAATGAACCAATGTGCATAGTGTTGTACATAAATGCTTTTGATGCCAAGACAGCATATGGATTAAGGGATAAGGGTCCAAACAGCCTCAGGGATGCTTTCAGGATTGCAACAAATATTGAAAATAATAGGAAAGCATCAGGTAAGACAATCAAAAGAGATGATGTAAAAATTCTGCAGAATCCAAATAAGCCTCAAAGTACTCAAGGTAATGCATCTACTTCTAAGGATAAATTAGATAAATTGACAATTGTTGTTAGGGACCTAAGTTACAGACTTGCTAAAAATGAAAATGGGGTAGGTCCTGACAAGCAAGTTTACCAGAGACAAGAAAAAAACCATCATTACATGATATGCCATATAACACTAATTGGCATAATGGTAAACCCATTCTCCCACACAACAACATTAATCAAAGAGCCCAACATGTCAAGGAGATTCCTAACCTTTGAAGAAAACTGTAAATATTGTTGATGATACCCCATGGTGCATAATATGTCAGATGCCTCACTCACAGTCACAATGCATGATTGCCCAATCCTTATATGACAATGTTGTTGCCTGTGATGAGTGCAATGAGCCACATTGTATGGAGGGTAATAGTATCAATATGATGTCCACAAACAGAGAGTGCTCCTCCTATGATGCAAATGAAGGCACAAGTTATGGGACTCAGGGTTACCAGCAGATGCCATGTGATGAAGATAATGAAGACAATTATGCTTATGCTCAGAATTCACACATGTTCTTGAATAGTTTGAAAAGACCGTCTGATGAAGAAATTAGAGCTTTCACAACTGCGGCAGTAGCTCAAGTCAAAAGTAATTATAATATCAGAGGTAAGGCTCAGGTTGATAATCCACATAAATTAGAAGGCACCTTTGCAAGCCAGCCAGTGCATAGCTATAAAGAGATTGAACCACAAAAGAAACAGTGGAGTAATAACAAGCAAAATTTTAAGTAGAAAACAGGTCATGATTCTCAAGGACCAGGAAATAGAGCTTGCTAGACTGAGGATCAAAATAAAAAAATTTAGATCAAGAATGACAATCAAGGGGCCATAAAAATTAAAGCTGGATCACCCCAGGATAAGAACAGAACCATGGAGCAAGTTGCAACTATTGTACAAAATTATGCTCCCTTTGATATAACTCAGGTATTATCCCAGGTAAAGGTCTCTGTGCCATTAATGGAGCTGATGAAGGTAATTTAGAAATAAAGAAGTGTCCTTGATCTCAGGGGTAGCCTACCAGGCTGGTCAAAGTGTTGAAACCCAAAGTAGGAAACAAGCTTTATGTGTTGAAGAGTATGAGACTCCTGAAGTATATCTAGGGGTGACCATGACAAAATGCCCTTCACAAGTTGAACCATTTTATGTCTCCCTGGTTATCAATGGAAAAGTGATTAAGAATTGTATGCTTGATTCTGGAGCATCAACAAATATCATGCCTTTGGCTATCATGCAGCAAGCTGGATTAAAAATAGATAAGGCATGTGGGAAGTGCTATGCCATGGATGCTAGGGAAGTTCCTGTCATTGGAATCATGAAGGATGTGGATTTTAGGTTAGCAGCATATCCAGAAAAAACATATAGAATGAACATAACAGTGGTTGACATAAAGCCACAATATGGTATGTTGTTATCAAGAAGATGGGCAACACTGATTGGTGGAAGTATGCAATTGGACCTGTCATATGCCATGATCCCAATGAATGGCAAAGATGTCAAACTAAATAGAGAAGAAAGGTCACAAGAGACAGTTGAGGATCAGGATTCAGAGGAGCATGTTTGTTTTGTAGACACTGATTGTGAAAACTTCAAAGTTGTCTCAGGTGATCAAAGAAATGAAGAAAAGAATATTTGCATTCAAGAGTTGGACCAGCAAGGTCTATGGACCATGTACTTTGATGGAGCTTGTGTAAAGGAAGGTTCTGGTGCTAGAATTGTTTTTCTGTCTCCAGCTGGTAAACTTCTAAAATTCTCTTTCTTGTTGAAGTCTGCCTGCACAAATAATATTGCAGAGTATGAAGCTTTGTTACTTGGATTGAATGTTGCTCTCAAACATGGAATTAAATTGTTAAGAGTGTTTGGAGACTCAGAGCTAATTGTTTCCCACATTAGAGATAAATATGCTTCAAAAAACAAAAGGTTAAAACAATATAAGCATGTTGTATGGGACACAATTGAATTATTTGATGCATTTTCAATAATTGGATAGAAAGATCAAAAAATGTCATGGCAGACTTTATAGCTAATGTGGCCATCAGGCCAGATGATATAACTCTGTCTGATATTACACATGTTGAGGTTAAGATCAGACTTGTTGTACCAGAAAATATATGTAGTTGGCAAGTATTTGATGATGACAAAGATTTGTTAAGATTTTTGCACTGCATAGATGAATATGAAAATCAAGAGATTGATTTTCAGAATTTTGTAGAGGTTGTAGATGGAAAAGAGACTCTTTTGGGGAAGGAAGTAATTCACTTGAAGACAAATAAAATCCCCAGAGGGTTAGTTGCCTTAGAGAGAGCTTTTGACAATAGATATCAGTGTGTTACAAAGGCATCTCCTACTAACAAAGATGACTTGGAGGAGATAAACTTGGGGACATCTTATGCCCCCAAAAAGGTGTATATTGGCAAATAGCTCAAACCACACATAAGGACCATGCTGAGTACACTACTGAAGAGATATAAGCATGTCTCTGCCTGGTCATATGAGGACCTAAAAGCTTATAGGGAAGACTTATTCCAGCATGAGATCCCTTTGAAGCCTGAAGCTAAGCCATTCAGGCAGAAGCAAAGACCTATTAACCTGACCTTAGCTCCAAAAATGCAGGAAGAACTCAAGAAGCTTAGGGAGGCTGGAATAATTGTGGCTATCAGACATTCAACTTGGGTGTCTAATCTTGTCCCAGTTAGAAAAAAGAATGGTGATATAAGACTTTGTGTTGATTTTAAAAATTTGAATGTATCTTCCTTGAAGGATAATTATCCACTGCCCAACATGGAGGCTATGTTGCAGAGGGTAACTGGTTGTGAACTCCTATCCATGATGGATGGATTCTCAGGTTACAATTAGGTAAAGGTAAAAGAATCTGAACAGTACAAGACTGCCTTTACCACTCCATGGGGAACCTATGTATATGTGAGAATGCCATTTGGACTAACAAATGCAGGTGCTACATTTCAAAGAGCTATGGATGTTGCTTTTGCAAGATTGATTGATTCAATTCTGGCTGTTTATCAAGATGATTTAACTGCTTATTCAAAGAAGGAGGAACATCATTGTATGCACTTAGAATAGATTTTTATTAGAGCATTAGAGTATGGCATTTCTCTTAATCCCAAGAAATGTGCTTTTGGGGTAGTTGAAGGAAAGCTCCTAGGGCACATTGTTTCCAAAGATGGAGTTAGGATTGATCCTGAAAGGGTTGCTGCAATTGATAGGATCCAGATGCCTAAAATAGTGAAAGGAATTCAGTCCTTTGGACAAATTAATTTTGTTAGAAGGTTTGTTCCTAACTTTGCAGAGACTACTAGGAACATTTCTAAGATGATGAAGAAGGGTGAGGCTGTCAATTGGGAAAGTGAAGCAATTGAATCATTTCAGAATATCAAAGAAGCTATAAAGATGGCTCATGTGCTAAAATCTCCTAATTTTTGTAAGCCATTTCAATTGTTTTCATTTGCTTCTTTCCATACTGTTGCTGCATGTTTACTACAGAAGAATGAGGATGGTTTTGAATAGCCTATTACTTTCTTCAGTATGTCATTACAGGCTGCTAAATGAAAATATGATATCATGGAGAAGCAAACATATGCACTGGTTAGAGCAGTCAAAAGCTTCAAGCCATCTAGTAGGATCTCAAATAGTTGCATATGTGCCTCAGGCAACAGTCAAGGATATCTTCACTCAGCAGGAGGTAACAAGGAGAAGATGCAGGTGGATAAATAAGTTGCAGGAATTCAACATAGAGATATAGATCACAAAACTGGTAAGGGGACAAGGATTAGCTAGGATGATGGCACAGTCAAATCTGGAAGAGTGTCAAGTCAATGTGGTCCAGAGTCAGGTTGTTAATATGTCAGAATCTGAATGGTATAAGGATATTGTATATTACTTGTAGAATCTGAATTGTCCTTCCCATCTCAGTGATAATCAGATAAGAACCCTAAAGCTGCGTGCTATTAAATACATCATTGTTCAAGGAGAGCTATATTGGAAAAATCCTGATGGTGTACTACTTAGGTGTGTGGATGAAGATCAAGCTAGGGATATCCTAAGCGACATGCACAATGGAGTGTGTGGTGGGCACTATGCTACCCAAACAACAACTCACAAAATTCTTAGGGCAAGATATTGGTGGCCAACTCTTTTCTCAGATGCACAAAAGTTAGTGAGGAGATGTGATCCTTGCCAAAGGTTTTCAGGAAAGCTAAGGTATGAAGGTGCATTACCCCTCAAAACTATAACTATAGAGGCTCCATTTCAACAATGGGGAGTTGATTTCATAGGGGAGATCTCAGAGAAATCAAGTGGAGGACATAGTTGCATTTTGGTTGCTACTGATTACTTCACCAAATGGATTGAAGCCATTCCAACTAAGAGAGCTACAAGTAAGGTGGTGATGGATTTTATTCTTGAAAATATCATTATCAGGTTTGGAGTGCCAGTCAAATTGGTCACAGATAATGCTATGTGCTTCAGATCTGGTGAATTTGTTGATTTTTGCAACAAATATGGAATTCACTAGTCATATGCATCACCATATCATCCATAGGGTAATGGTTAGGCAAAGTCAAGTAACAAGAGCCTCATGAAGATCATCAAAAGGATGGTGAACAAAAATAAGAGAGCATGGGATTCAAAGCTAAAGATGGCATTATGGGCTGACAGAGTAACTGTAAAAAGAGCCATTAAGAGGTCACCTTTTGAGATGGTGTATGGTGCAACAGCCAGGTTACCTATGAACAATCTCTTGCCAATTTACAAATTCATGCAAGAAAATGATGAAGAGGTTGAAGATCCAATGACAGAAAGGATTAATCATCTGGTTGCACTTGATGAAATAAGAAGGGAAGCATAGAACGCAAACACCAAGGCACAACAAAAGGTGAAGTATCTATTTGATAAAAGGGCTACAGAGAGAAGATTTCAGATAGGTGAATTGGTCCTTATGTGGAGAGAAAAGAGCCAGGATAAGGGCAAACACAGTAAATTTGAACCCTTATGGAATGGCCCATACCAGATCACCACTGTTCGTGGTGATGGTTCTTATTTTCTCCAGGCCCTCAATGGTGAACTGTTGGATTTGCCTGTGCACGGTAAATTCTTTAAAGCTTTTTTCTCATAAATGAGTACCTTATTTGCACACTGAAAACTAGGTGTAGATATTTTGTACATGGCTTGTATAGTCGGTCGTGTTTTGAGTTTTGGGTTTTGTCTGGTCTACCCCGGAGTAGTCTAGTCCTCGCTGCAGTCTTGCACCTACACATCCCTAATCGGAGCCTGTGTTAGTACTTGTTTATGTCTAGGGTTTTAAGCTTGAGCATATGTAGGTTTCCTTATTCAAACCCTAAGTTTCTGAGGCATGAGGTGATGTTATGTAAAAGCCAAGTAGAAGTGTTGTGCTTGTAAAAGTTCTAAGTCTTTGTGCCTCCTCATCATATTGAATATATAACCTGATATTCCGGAGGTCATCATCATCATGTTCCAATATCACCCTAATATTTCTTGCGGGGATCATATTTCAGCGACCTAATATTTTACAGGGGGTGATATTTTGAATATTAGGTCATCTTACGAATATCACCCTTGCCCCAATATGATGGTAATGTTATCAAGGTCTGATGAGGTCATAGTTGAATTTTTCAGTCTAGCCTGATTTTCTGAATGAGGAGGGGGGGTCATATTTTTAACATCAGTCATCTTGCAAAGATCACCCTAATATTGTAATGTGATGGTGACGTCATCAGGATATCAGTGGACATAATTAGGTGGATCATCAACGAGACATATGGTATCGGCAAAGCAGGAGTATCTTCCTCTGATGCATCAGGTTGTGCCGATGAGGGTGAATATCGGGGTGATATTTCACATGAAGGTAAGGTTGGTCATCAGGCTGGTTTCCAAACATCAGGGTGATATTTTTTTTATCAAGTTATATTTTCCTGCGAGGTGATACTTCTTGCGGGGTGATATTTCACATCAGGGTGATGTGAAATATCAGAGTGATATTTCATATCGGGTGGACAAACATGAGGTTCGCTGATATAGGGGGTCTGGCCGATAGAGGATGATGATGAGGTTTATACTGGTGTCATCGGGAGCAAAAGCACCGACATTATGTATGCTCATGACCTAGTATATAAAATGTTTGGGAGGTCGCCGCGAGGTGCATGTGGGATAATTAGTTCCTACATGATTTGAAATTATCAATATGATATATCTTGGCAGGAAGAGCTTTTAAACGATCATGCGATCGCTGCATTCCTAGGACCGCAAGTAGGTGGGCATTAATGGTGGATGTTGCAAGGGCATGGACGGATCTACTATGCAATTGAGGATGTGAAATCCCAAAATGGCGGTGCATGGCTCGAGGCCAACCACCCTGTCTCTTCCTCTACCTGTTGATGGATGTTTTTTGGGTGCCATTTTTGGTGCAACGTATCTAGAAATTTTGGGGACACTCATGTAATTAATGTTGAAGTATAGGTTCCTTCTTTTTATGCAGAACCTGTCTTTCATTCATTGTTGTTGAAAACTAGATAAAATTTGGGTGCTGTAATAAGATACGACTCCATTGGAGGCCCTGTTCTGGATATTTTGTGAGTTTATGAGTCTCATGTTGTATGTTTCATACATAAATTTACTGGTTTCATGTTGATTTAAATGAGTAATGTTGTATTGCATGTGTTCTGTTATCTGTCTCCTAATTGAGTATTTTCTTCTTCTGAATCTAACATCTAAGGGGTGTTTAAGATTCTTGAATATGGGTTTGTCATATTAAATACTTGACCTTCTAACTTCTGCTCAAGGGGTAGATTAAAATGTTTCAGGTTAGGTGTTAGGAAGAATGTATTGCAGTAAGGATATTGTAAGTAGAGGTAACTTAATACTCTGTTTTGGGAGGTGTCTATAAGGTAGATATCACAAAATCCCCTTGATACCCAGTCTTTGAATTATGTTTATGCTGGTCATTCACATGTGTGAGTCTATTGACTTTGAGCCTTGGATAGGCACCAATCTTGTCTTGTATTGAGGTTACACCCCAGGTCCTAGTTTTGCATTCAAATACAAATCAAACTCAAACTTTAAATCCAAACCATTAGGACTTTAGGAGTAGTATAGGACCAAAATCATTTGTCTCACAATAGACCATAGGCCTGAAGCTAGCCCCTTTGCACTTATCTCACAGTTTTGGTCTACATAAAGGAGGATTTATCTGCTTTGTATCAACATCCCCCTTGTCCACAAGCTTATCTTATGGATGTTGAATAGGGAATACCCCCCTAGGTTTTGCAGAGCCTGAAGAAGAAGAGGAGATATCTATAGAGTCTATCTCCTATACTGTTGGCCCCTGGCCTGGATATCCTATTGATCATTGATGGCTACCTTGTAGGGATGACTGGGAATAAGCATCCAGTTTGGGAAAAAACTAACAACATCTATGTCATGGTTATGTGTAGTTGTTAGTTTTTCCTTTTCTACTTTTAGGTTAAAAGCATACTGTGATTTCATTCATTGTACATCATTTGAAGGTAGTCACGCCTTGTAAAGTAAGCAGAGAGTCATTGCGAATATCATCACAATTGGCTCAACTTTTGGTTTAGTTGTCATTTGTGTGGGCAAAGAGTATAAAATTTAAGTGACAAATATGTTAACCAAAAGATTTTTGGTGACTCTACTAGGGAAAGAATCGAAGTGCCAGTGTCTTCTTTTCTCAAAAATCCAAAGGTGCCTCCTCGAGGATGGAGGTTGGTGGCTCTACAAAGTGGAACATACTTAGAAGTATTTTATTCCATCAAAGACTCCTATCTAGTTTATTTTTCAGATTTGCATTATGGCATTGATTTCTACTCAACCATGAGGAAAACATTTTGGGCCTCTTTCTTTGCCACTATATTCTCCTCTACTCGAAGGATCAAGAAAACACTTCCCAAAGTTTAGCGGAGAGAACTATCAAGACGCAGAAGATCACATTGTGGCATTCATAGTTGCATGCGAAATTTTGGGAGTAAGTGAAGAAAATGTTTTTCTTTGATTATTCATTGAATCTCTTGTTGGGCTTGCAGCAAACTGGTTTTAATTTTTGGAAGATAAATGCATCACTAATTGGGACACATTAAAGAATAAGTTTTTGGGAAGGTATAAAGGTGTTGTTGATGAAGCTGCTTTGCTATGGCAATTCTTCAATATTTAAAAGCAAGAAAATGAACATGTTGGTTGTTTTTAAATCCCAACCTTATCTCACAAAATAACATATGACTTAGCCACTGTCAATGTTTAACTATTATGAGGGGCTGGCCAATGCATAGGTGAAAGTTCTTAAAGAACTTTCCCTCTTTGCTTCAGGCTCTACAAAACATGGGAGGGTGATCCCTTACAGTACTTATTTATCTATTAAATCAATTTACTACAAGTACTAGAACAAAAGATATGTCCTATGCTAAAGTGTTTGAGGAAATTAAGAAATGAAGACCTGGGTCCAAATCATTCAACCTATTAATGCATCTCAAACCATAGAATGAGGTGAAAACATTATTCTAAACACAATAAGGATTAATTTTAATATATTGGGTGTTGGGTTTGCTAGACCTTAGTGTTGAAGAACACACACAGGATGAAGGAAACCGGTGCCATATCCTAAGGGTACAGAGTCAAAGCAAATTTAACTGAAAATTATAGTAAGATTTTAACCTGAGCATCTTTAAAGCTTTGTGGTATTGCCTTACAATATCACATCAAACATATTCTAAGAATAAATCATACTTAGTTATCCTAGCACATATTCATACAAGTCAATGCTTTTGTTAAGGCATTTTAACTCATTCTTTGAACAAGAGCCATTCACAAAAAAAAAAAAAACATCCATAAGAATCTGTTATAGAGACAACTAAACCATCTTTGATATATTCAGTTCATAACTTGCATAAACCATATATTAGGAGACAACTATTATCAGAAATTTACAATATACATCTCTTATAGATACTCATATTGACTAGCAACTAATAGAAAATATATGACATAAAACTTGATACATTAGAGAATAAGTAGGATCTTTACTTCACTGTAGTTCTACAAACATTTTACCAAGAGCCCGAACAAAAACCCACCCACCACAAAATAGCCTTGAAATCCCTTTTATAACATAGGGAGCAACAAGCAATAGGCTATTTTGTACATGACAAATGTCACATTTTCATTTGAAAATTAGAAAACAACAAAGTGTTAGAATAACTACCTCTAATCCATTGTAGCACGTTCTCTGCAACAAATCATTTCCTTAAGTAGACTAGAGTAGCCAATTGTCTTACATGTTTTCATGTTGCTGACATGGAGATAAGCCATGTTTTTGAAGGAAAAAGGAGGATTACAAGGTGCTTTGACAACTCAGCCCCTCCTCACATGAGGACATTTATTTCCCATGTGAGGACCCTTCATCAAACATCACTGGCCATGAGAGTAGACAAGGGAGTGCCCACAAGGATCAATAGAGAAAGGGAGCACCGGAAGCTCGAGTCCCACCAATTATGACCACTCATAGACACAGGTAGGAAAATCCTCTCTTATAATTGGAAAGTTCCCAACTAACTCACCCAATGATGAACCAGAGGATGCCACTCATAGCTAGGTCTGACTGCACCAAACCTCTAGCTAAGTAGGGAACAACAACAATCTTAGTTTCTACCAAGATGCCAGCTTGCTCCATCCAAAGAGACAACACACTGCCCACTATGACCCATGCTGAGAAAGGACCCACAATGGAAAGGAAAAAGGAAGGAGAGAAATGACGCCTCTTCTCCTCAGAGCCCACGTTGAAGCCATGCAGAAGCAAGGAACAATGGAAGTGTAGAGATTGGGGTACAAAACCCTCATCTAGATGAAAGCAAGGGAGAAAGAAGGAGCTGCAATGGTTCAATAGATGCTGCTAAACTTCCCCAATTTTTCTAGAACCACCCATCCCTTAGAAAAGCTAGTCTAAACTTTTAATTTTGTATGGACATATCATTAGACATGAGAATAGAGAAGAAAATCCTAAGGAATAGGACGATGAGGAAAACATACAAAAAAGATAAAGCTCCATAATGTCTGCACGAGGAGGACAATGCCCAAAGTAGTAGTAGAGATATCTATTTATAGCCCAATCCGCAAAAGTTTTTCATTCCACCCATCCCCTGTCAATAATATACCTCCCGAGGGAGCCAGGTGGGGGGAGATATAAGGTGGGCGGTTCACTGAAGATTGTCAGGGGTAATGAAACAGATGGGGGGGATGATAATGGTCCTCACCGTCATGCCATATCAATTCAATTTCAAATAGTACCATGGTAGGCCAGTCATAAATGGAAAACTTCTACTAACTTGCCAACGTAGTTGAAAAAGGAAAAGGAGTCAGCATCCTGCACTATGTCTATCTCTGTAGCATAAACCTATCAATTCTTGCAATGAAAACACTAACCCTAGCACCTCGATCATAGTGCATTTCAACCATTTTAAATGACCAAATTCATTCTTCCTTCTATCGTGAAGCGAGAGGAAGATCTCCCCAGGTCCAGACGTAGATCCCCAAAGGTCAGTCAGTGTGCCACCAATCCCCTACAAGCATATCTTCATAGTAGTGGCGACAATGTAGGTCCTTTGCACATTCAAAATATATCACAATGCATTAGTTTCTTGACCCATAAGCGCCACCACCTTGTACCTCTTGTCTAGTTTGAAACATGGTCATTGATGATCCAATTTTTAAATGAGATCGACAGCTATCACATATCACCAGTTAGCTGAATGAATCTTCATCATGAAATGCGATATGTAGGATCCCTGCAATGTGTCCCAACACTGCCATATGTCCATACTTTCTTTTTACCCATCCCATCACATTTAACTCAAAACTCAGTAATCTTAGATTACAAGATGAAGAAAAAACTATGATGGCTCGGTCCAGTTGGCACCTGGTGGGAAATATACTTATCAATACCTGTCATAGGCCCATCTCATATCACAATTCCTAAACATGATTCCTCAAAGTTTTTAGTGATACAAGGGCTCCATGAGATGAACTAGGATGTGGACATGTGACAAGGATCTAATTTGCCGGTGCACATCACAGATAGCCTCCACCTTTGAGCATACCAGATAGCAATGCGAATAAACCATGTGATGCGACATGAAGTAGACACTTGTAAAGGAAAAGCATCACACATCACACCTTTGACATGAAGCACTAGAACCATAAACATGATGTAAAGGAATTGTGCAATGGGGGAACCTAGGTTTCAAAATATGCGCACATGCTCGAAAGATGTTTTTAAAGAGGGGGCCATACTAGGTAACATGGATGTAGGGGACTTAAATCACTTAGAGGCACATAAACATTCCTACTTAGGGAAAACATTTTACCATGATGTGCTAGGGATTCTTTAGAGTTTTTCAAATGGACTAGGTGATGACATTACAAATGATGGATCAGTTAGAACATAAAATATTTACATAAGTTATTATTTATCCAACTGAGAAACAGGCTCACAATGACCAAAGGCCAAGGTTTCAACATGGCAGATAAGTTTTAACAAACCCTCAAACATTGTTTAGAAGGAGCTCCTATCCTCGGAGACCAAGTAGGGGTACATCTAGGTGGGAATTTCATATGGAAGACCACAAGATTTTACAAGTACTACCAGAACCCATCAGAGACTTTGTAGATCAGTATACCTGGCTGCTCAAGAAGATTCCTGCCTCCATTCAACCAAGTAAGCAAATACAACTCTGCACTTTTATTTCTTCATTGCATCAAGATGTTTAATTTTTCTTGAAATGGGGTAAAGTAAATGGCATTGAAGTTGCACAACAAGAGGCTACAAAAATTGAAGATGACTTGATTTTAAGTGGTCTTTGGAAAGTAAATCAGGTTGTAAATAATTTGAGTTGTGAACCTATGAAGAAGTCTATCATGCACAAACAAAGTTTTCAACCTGTAGGTTTCCAAAATGCATAGCCTCCTTCTATTGAATGCCTTAATCTCACTATTTTTTATCCAAAGCACTTTTGTAGAGATGAGATAAGTTATGTAGAAATTAAGCCTCATATGGATAGAAGAATTGAAGCTTATATGTTGCATTATGAAGAAGATAATAATGAACTTGAAAGTTCCTTAAGTGACCATGAAGATGGACAATCTCTCCATAAGGTAAACGGTGGAAACGAGAATGCAAATGATGTTGTTTTATCTTCTCTATCTATCATAGAAATGGAGGCATTCACCTTTACCAACAATGAAGAACAATCCGAGACTGTAGAACATAAGTATGAGGTATTAAATGCCTTTCGTCCAGATTGCTTGCAAGATGAATATGAAGTCTTTGAGTTTCCTAAGCAAGATAATATGGAAGTATGGCTGCAAAGAGCGGTCAGAAACAATTTTATCTTTGAATCCTTCCATTTTGAAAATTTGGATGCAAAAAATTTTAAACAAAAATTTGAAGATGATGTTATAAGTAGTCATGATAGTTTTGATGAAAGTGATCAAATAGACAAATGTGATGAGCCTCATATTGTTTATATTCCAAACTAGTGCCTTAATGCATGCGAGGATGAATTTATGTGTTGAGAAGGGGTCCTCATGTCTGATTTGTAGATTATAGATAGGGATGATGAAGTGTATCATAGAATTGTTGAGTCAAATCCTATAGAGAAAGAGGAAAATATGTTACTTGCAGGTGATTTTGAACTCAACAAAATGATGACAATAATGCAGATTTGTAGTCTATTTTAGAAAGTGTTGTACATTCTCTGTTTTGCATGAAACACATATATCCAAAAATTGTTATTTTGATGATGCAAATAATTATTTCCAGACATGGGATAAAAATTTATTTGCCACAGTGCATAAGGAAACAACTGGTAATATGCAAGGATATGTTGGAGAAGTTTTTGAGCTCTGTGATACCAAATGGCTATTTGGTTTTGAAGTATTACTTAGGAAGTCTTTTTGCTTCACAAATTCTAGATTTTTGTCTTTGATCGTCGGATGGCTTCTGAGTCTGCAGGCACTTCATCAGTATATTTCCCTTTTCCGCACAGACAATTATTTTTCCCAGCTTGTTAATGGATTTGCATGATCTTTTTGGAGTCATTTGAGGTAGCCTAGTCTTCCTACGACATACATATTAGGGGTTTTGTTGTCTTGGTAGTTTAGGTTCTTTTCCTGCTTTGTCCCATTTTTGGTTTGCTCTTGCTCCTTTTCCCTCCATGCTCTCTCACTCTATTAACCAATGGATAAGGCATTGGTCTTTGCTTGAGATTCTAGATTCCCTACTTCGTCCTTTGCAATCATCATCCGCAAATAGAGCCAGTTGTTGGCCTCATTCTTGACTTAGCCAATTTTTAAACTTCCAGAGCACCCCAAACACTTTGACCTACCAAACCGCAAACACATTTCTTTTTTAAAATCTGTGAAAGTTGATGTGAAATCCTTTTATGGACTTGACCCAAACCTCATTTTACCTAATGTGACTAGTTTTCATGCCAAAATACCTTACCGTTTGGAAAATTTTAAACCTTATATTTTCTAGACGACAATTTGCAAATAAAGCTAAATTTTTATATTCGGGTTGCTGGAGAAAAAATAGTTTATGGGTTTTGTTCTAGAGCTTTCACATATCTTCCTATCCAAATTTCATAGAAAACAACTTTGTCATCAGAGAGATATGGAATTTTTTGTCTTTAAAAGCATGGTTTCAAGAAGATTAAATAAAGGCATTATTTTTGGGGAATTATTTCACATCATTTGATTGGTTTTGGGATGCATTCAGACATTATGAGGTACAAAATATTTCCTTTGATATTTCTTCTAAGGTTAGAAAATTAATTAGAAATTAGAGAAAAATTCATAAAGGTCACCCCCTTCTTATTGAAGCATTTGATAATTTGAATATATAAAGTTTGAGTGACTTTATTAAAGTCATTTTTTTCCAACGGTGGGATTTTGAAAGAGTGGGAACTTTATACATCGACACTTTAATGAGTTTTTAAACTCTATTAATATCAAACCTCTGTAAGCTTCCTCGTCGGCATTTTAATATGTTCAAGAACTTTATGCATACCCGACTCCTCCTTGTCGGCATCTTCACAAGCTTATGAACCTTGCCTATTGCCGATTGGAGTTCAATAGTTTTCAATACTCCTGGTTACCCGACTCCTCTTGCTAGGGTGCTCCTTCTGTCAAAAATTTTAGGGTTTGGAACCCTGTTTCACCAACGCTCGACCTCTTTATACTAAAGAGACTTACTATGGAGAAGGAAGTTATAGTTAAGAAGTTCCTGGATTAGGATTTATCAGAAGATGCACTAGGGCAATTTTGTAGTGCAAGTGCAAATCATGCAAATATTGTGCCACCCAAATATTGTTCTTTTTATGTAAGCGGTCACTCGGCCACCAAATCTGTCCATTTTAACTAAATTTCTTCCAAGAGGAAGCTTATATAAACCACTTCACCATCCTAATGTCTAGGTAGATGAAAAATGCTGCCTTTAGATGGCTCTTGATGTGGCTAAGGGGATGAATTATCTTCATACTAGCAACCCAACCATTGTTCATCAAGATTTGAAATCCCCAAATCTTCTTGTGACAAAAATTGGAATGTCAAGGTCTGTGATTTTGGCTTGTCACACTTGAAGCACCATACATTTTTGTCTTTCAAACTAATCACATGATATGCAAAAAATGGAGTTAGAAAATATCAAACAAATGCAAGTGGCAGGCGTATGCGATTCATGGAAGTATAGGGAAGGTGTATGATAGTTCTAACAACCATCCCCTATAGGACAAATGATATAGAAATCATGAATTGCAAACAATGCGCCATTTGGATCATCCCAATGTTGTAACTTTAAAGAACTACTTTTATTCTACTTCTGAAAATGATGAAGTCTACCTCAACTTGGCACTTGAGTATGTACCAAAAATAGTTTATTGTATTGCAAAGCACTATGCCAGAATGACACAGAGGACGCCTTTGATTTATGTAAAAATTACATGCTTATCAAATATGTAGGTCACAACCTTATATTCATGGTGCAATTGGCACATGTCATGGGGATATAAAGCCACAAAATCTTTTGGTCAATCCTTAGACACACTAGCTCAAACTATGTGACTTTGGAAGTGCAAAAGTTCTAGTCAAGGGTGAACCAAATATATGCTATATTTGCTCATGATATTATCGAGCTCCTGAACTCATTTTTGGAGCCACAAAGTATACAATTGCTATTGATATAGGATCAATAGGTTGTATTATGGCTATGATGCTTCTTGGTCAACCATTGTTCCCTAGTGAGAGTGGAGTAAATCAACTAGTGAAGATAATTAAGATTCTTGGCACTCCCACTCAAAGAGGAGATCAAATGTATGAATCCTAATTACACTGAGTTTGAGTTTCCACAAATAAAGGCCCACCCTTGGCATAAGGTTTTCAACAAGGGAGTTCTTGTAGAGGACATTCATCACGGTTCAATTAGAGAAGACTTGAAAAACATTTTGAAAAGCTTGTTCACTGTGATCATTGGTTACCCCTGCTAAGTAAAGAAAGAATCATTATTAATAATTCACTGCATTTTGATTCTAGTACCGTGACATTTCAAACTTATGAAGAACTCAATCATTTTGGCTCCCAAGAGAGCATAAATCTCATTTGATCACACATATAAATGCCTTAGGAATCACTTCTTATTGATGCAAATGATTCATCAAAGCAAGTAATATTAACTGAATATGAAGACCATGGAGGTTTGAAGAGAAATTTTGTTTGCTATATACACAAAGCCAGAGTGATTGTTGCATATATCTCGGGTCAGTGTTGACTGGGGGCTTAAAGAAATAGGATCCCTTGAAAATGTTAAAATTGAGTATAAAGAATTGGTTTTTGTTGTGAAGGCTCAACATACTTGTCCTTACAACAACCCCAATTATTTGTATTCATATTTAGACCTTATGTGGTTGTCATGAAGAGAGAAAGGTACACATAGCCTGTGTAAAATATTCAAGTCCAAGCAATATTGGACAAAAGAAGAAGTGCATAACGTCATTAAACATTGATTCATTTTGCTTCATGCAAAGATGAAACATGGCGGCCACCCAATTAAAGGTGGAGAAGGGATAAATAATGTGAAATGTCAAGAGTCACCCGATTTTCCTCATTTTTGTTTTCTCTTTTTATTTTAGAAAAAAGGAGAAATCAATCATTTCAAGAAATAGTTACGAAAAGAAGGGGCTTTATTTTTCATTTACCTTTATTTTTCAAGGGGTGGTTACGAAGATGGGAAGATATAAATTTCATTATTCTCTTTGTAAAGGGGATCTTTCTTGGTTGTTTGGAACAGGGGAAGGGGGGAGCAGTTAGTTTTTTTCTTTTCAACTCAGTTTGCTGTACATAGATGTTGAGTGTGTGAACTCACATTTTGCATTGGAGAAATGAGGAAGATATTTTAAATCTGTGAATTTATTAATGTTTTCTTTTGATTGCAAATGTCTTGTGTTTCTTTGTAATTGCTCTTCAATGTATTACCTGTTATATCATATTGTGCATGTGCTTATCTCTAAATCTATGAATTCAAGTTGTAATGTCAGAAAATGTCCCCTTGGGGGCTTTTCCCTTATAAGGTTTAGCTCCCAGGTCTTTAGTGTGCATTTAAGACATCTTATATCATATTCCAACATCCTGATGGAATGAACCCTGGGTATCATGTCAAATGGGACCTAGGGGGATCCCTTGAACCTAACCCTACCCAAAATAGAGGGTGGACTTAGGCGCCCTCACCCTTGTCCTACCCTATTTTGGGTCAGTCCCAAATTTTGGGTGTCGGCTTGTGACCGTTATTTGGGTCCTATGCCAACACAATAAGTTTGAATTACGAAATTCTTGGCGGGAGTGTTTGTAGTTGCATATAAAAGTATGTTTAGGCATTCAATTGTAAATTAGATGATTACAAGACTTCAAGTAGGTGATTACTAGCAAGCTAAAGTATTTTAAAGGTGATTCAAGGCTTTCATTATGTTGTAAGAGTATATTTGTGCAGTTTATGTGTTTGTAATTGCAAATTTGAGCATCCATCTCCTCATGGCATGAAGAGCTTCTTCCTCTCATGAGATCTTCACTACAAGGTGACATCATTTGTCTTTTTAAACATTTATCATTTGGTTTTTGCCTCTACCTCCAAGGGCATGCACTCTCTATCTGACAACGATGTTCAAAAGACGTGAATGTCTCTCCGAGGCTTGACTGAGGCAAGACTCTAAACACCACAACCCCCTCCCAAAGTTTTCATAATTGTAGGTTACAAGTTGAAGCTACAGACAAAGTGAAGTTGCAGGAGGGTACAACAGAGTGTCAGAATTGCATATCAGAGAAGAAAATAGCTCACTGGACTAGGGTGCTTGCTCATTAGTCCTCAAAGTTCTGCAACGGGAAAATCTCTGATGCAGCAGGAACATATTGTAGACTAAGTTTCCAGATCCTGACAAAAAAGTAGGGTATTGGACTTGGGCGCCTGCTCTTTATTCCCTGACTTTTCTACCTCTAAACCTTGAAAATAGGTGCACAGTTATTTGTTGTTTTACATCTTTCTGTAGCAACATTTTTTGATATTCGTCTGTTTGCTGTCGTATTTGCATAATTAGGGTTTTGATGTACAATTGAGCATAAGAGAAGATAATTGGTAATCAAATCATAAAAATCCAAGCTTCCTTACATCTTATAGTTATCTAGGGTATGATATTACATTGCAACTCGACCCTAGGTCCTTTCATTGTCCTTGAATGAAAGGGTGAAAGGAGGATACACATACAACACTATCATACACTCAACTTTCCAAATTCCATCCTTTACATTTTGGTGAACTCGACGTTATTGGACTTATTTGCACCTTGTTGAGTGCTTTTCTTTAGATTTACAGTAATTTCATTCATTCATATAGTCATTCATCTTATTGCATTGGAAAACTTACAAAAAAATTGAAAAATTGGAAAATTTTGAAAAAAATTGCATTTTAGGGCTTCTATTTTGCATTAATTAATTTGAATTTCATCAAATTTATGATTTTTGCATTATATCTGAGGTAAATTGCAGAAAATTACAAAATTTTAATAGATTGCATTGCATTTTTATCATCAAATTGCTAGATTTTGTTAAAAATTGTGAATTTTGCATATAACCTAGTAATTCCAAAATCTAGGGTTTGTAGGTAAAATCTTGTTTCAGATTTTTCTATTAATTTTAGAGGCTCATTCAAATTTACATTTGGCTATAAACTTGCATTTTAGAACAAATTTGTATTTAGATTTCAAAAATTTACATTTTTGCATAGAAAATTTAACAAAAACTAGCATTTTCATTGATTTTTCATTAGATTTGCACTTGCATTTTGCATGTTAGAGAATGGAAATAATTTTAAGATCTGATATCATGTAATTTTCATCATAATCAAATTGCAAAACATTCATATAGCATTTTACATCAAGATCTCAAACCTAGGGCTTGAAAAACATTGATTTTCACTAAATTTGGCCTTATCGACTCTCTAATTTTGTACTATAGGCGTGTTGTAAAAAATATTTTTACACTAATTTTCTGATATTAGGGGTATTATCCTCTACCCATCTTAAAAATATTTACAACACCTTTCTATTGGCCTCTTGTATTGAAAATTTGGTGAAAATTTGCCTATTTTTGCTATTTTTGCCCTAGGGTTTCGCTTAGTTTGCACTCCAAGCGTGTTGTGAAAAGTTTTATGGATTGAGGTGACTAATATCATTGATATTATTTTCTTCACCTACTAAAATTATTTACAACACCCCTTTTGCTAGGTCTTGGAATTGAAAAATCATGAAAAATTAGCTATTTTGCAATATTTTCACTAGGATTTGATCTTGAGTGGCACTATAAGTGAGTTGTGACGGATATTTTGGAATTAGGTGGCTGTTGTTACTGATATAAATTGTTTTCCATCATCATTTTCCTCACAACACCCTTTGTCATTCTCTTTTGCATTGAGAATTGGTGAAAAATCGCATATTTTAGTGTATTTTCACTAAATTTTGACTTGTCATCATCTTAGATTTGCATCAAGAGTGTGTTGTGAAGGATATTATTGTTGTATTGGACTGATATCAGACATATAATTTTCTACCCCTGATCAATTTCCTTACAACACCTTTTCTTCCATATATTTGCATTGAAAAAAGTACAAAAAAATCAAGCATCTTAGGTCATTTTTGCATATAACTTTGCACTTGACTTTTGCATAACTTTTGGAAAGGCTTTTAAAATCTGATTTGGCACTTGTGGCCTCATCTTCTAAATGCTCTTTGGAATATGTACATGCATATATCACAAAATGCAAAAATCTCTACAAATTTCTTAGCATGCATCCTCATGTCATTACCTATATACAAGCTATGTACAACAAGGATATATTTGTGTCCTCTTCCTTTGAAATCCTTAACTATGTATCTGATCTTAACAACTTCATATCTCTCATCAATACATACCCTTGGGTAGTAGAAGAATTGATAAAACACACTTTGAATGAAGAGCATGACACTTCTCTTAATAGTTTGGAATTGATAGCTGAAACCTATGGAGATGATATTGACAATGACTATGAGAGCGATGATGAATTCACAAGCCACCCTACTTCTCCTACATCTGAGCATTCAGATAAATCACATGAGAAGACTAGGGATAGCTCTAGTAATTTGAATAATCCTCCTAACCAAAATGGAGCATTAATGGATGACATCAAGACAACACAAGACTATTTTGATTATCTTGACCTATTCAGAATGATTGATGTGGATAAGGAACAATTTCATAACCCACCTAGCCCACTAAGAGATGTTATTCATGTTGAGGTCCATCCTTTTTTATCCCTTCAGGGATCAGGAGGTGATCAAGATACATTAGAGAGACAAATGGAACAACCTATACCTCTTTCTAGCATTCGAATTTGGGAAGATGATGACCTCCTCAATGATTTACTTGATGACGAGACTTAACACAAAGACCCTATAGGTAAGTATCTCTAACCCTTTATCTCTCATGATATGTTTCCCCCGTGATGTGTTATGTGTTGTTTAGGCCTCCTAGAATGACCCTTGATTCTCTTGTAAGGTCCAGGATACCAGGAGATTGCCTCTGTTGTGACCTTCTTCTATTTGTATCATCATTCTTCTATATTGCCTTTCTCTCTGATTTCATTATTGTGTGTTGTGTCTTACAGACATAGCATTGCAGTTGGTGACTTGGGGGAACCCTCCTACATGACTATCCCTAAGGCACTTGTTTCTCCTCTCTTATTTATTGTTTCCCTTCCTCTAGTGTTTCTATCTAGACGGCGGATGACGAAAAATATTTATACTGATGCAGACCTAGCGTCCCTTTCACAAAAAATAAAAAATTGGACTTAGTTCCTAATATGACGATGGGGTTGTATATCTTATCCGAAGCTTGGCTAGTAGAAGCACTCATGCTCTCTACATAGTGATTTTGATGATTTTTTTATCTCATTTAAAAATCATAACAATATTGATCCTCTGCACACTTTGTTTGTCTTTGAATCTAACCTTGGTGGTACTCGATTTGGAGATCTTCATGATATAGCCCCATGATTATCCTTGAACTCTGAATTCATAGTATAACCTTGGCTCTTTGTGTGGTTAATCATATGCATTGATGTTGTTGTTTATCATGATTTTGTAGACACTAACATGTTTCTTGCAGGGATGTGTTTGTGGGAACATTTGGTGATCGTAAAGTACATGTCACCTCTGGGGGGCATGGGCTTTGAGAAAGTCTGTGTTCCCTTGTGTGTTTTTTTCCTACCTTAATGTGCTTGATATTGATGCATGATATCAACCATCTTAAGGTGGGGGCATATATAAGGTAAGTTGTCTATTGTAGATGTTAGCAATGTGCTTGTCCTCAGGTGTAGTTTAAAGACCAGTGGCGATGAGTCCCTCTTGCACTCTGAGTTTGTTTGCAATCAATCAATCAATCATTTAAGCCCTCTGCGGAGGTGGGATATCACGTATATCCTTTTTTATTTTAAGCCCTCTACAGAGGTGAGGTTGGTGTACTTCTTGGAGTAGATTACACCATCCTGTCATTTTCAAAAAGTCCCCTACGAAGGCGGGGAGCGGTTCTGTGACTAACTCAACCATTAAGCGTGTCTTCGATGATTGTTGTGGTGAAGCCCAATCATTAGTGTGTGCCTATAATGTGCCTGAGATGGTGATGAACCTAGAAATAGGAACACTCCATCGCTTGTCTGCCATGTTTTCTCTGTGTCTTCAAAGTGTGTGTTTTTGGCATGCTTATTTTGTTTGGCATGACAGTTGCCCCATATGCAATCTAAAGACCTACGCAATGAGTGCATCCTGCATTTTGGGAGGTTTGGTGTGTCTTGCATGTGTGTTGCTCCATATATGCAGTTTAAAGACCTGCGCGATGAGTGCATCCTGTATTGGGGGAGGTTCGTTTACTTTCTTGTACTTGCATCTACATTTCATATATATGAGAAAAAGAAAAGAAACGAAAATCATTCCTGTCCTCTATGCATTAATTGTCTTCTATGCATCTATTGTCTTCTTCGTGTTTTGCATGACTGTAATTGTCTTCTCCGTGTTTTGCATGCTTATCAGTCTTTAATGTGTCTAGCGTGTCTTCTCCGTGCTTGGCATGTTTGTTTGGTTTGTTGACCGTACTTTAATGCATGTATTGGCCTCGCATTTATACATACATTAAAGTGGGGGCTAAATGTAATGTCATAAAATGTCCCCTTGGGGGCTCTTCCCTTATAAAGTTTAGCTCATGGGTCTTTAGTGTGCATTTAGGACATCTTACATCATATTCCAACATCCCAATGGAATGAACCCTAGGTATCATGTCAAATGGGACCTAGGGGGATCCCTTGAACCTAACCCTACCCAAAATAGGGGGAGGACTTGGGTGCCTGCACCCTAGTCTTGCCCTATTTTGGGTTAGTCCCAACTTTTGGGTGTCGGCTTGTGATCGTTACTTGGGTCCTATGCTGACACGGTAAGTTTGAATTACGAAATTCTTGATGGGAGTGTTTGTAGTTGCATATAAAAGCATGTTTAGGCATTCATTTGTAAACTAGATGATTACAAGATTTCAACTAGGTGATTACTGGCAAGCTAAAGCATTCTAAAGGTGATTCAAGGTTTTCATTATGTTGCAAGAGCAAATTTGTGTGGTTTATGTGTTTGTATTTGCATATTTGAGCATCCATCTCCTCATGGCATGAAGAGCTTATTCCTCTCATGAGATCTTCACTACAAGGTGACATCATTTATGTTTTTGAACATTTATCATTTGGTTTTTGCCTCTGCCTCCAAGGGCACGCACTCTCTATTTGACAACGGTGTTTGGAAGACTTGAATGTCTCTCCGGGGCTTGACTAAGGCAAGCCTCTAAACACCACAACCCCCTCCCAAATTTTTCATGATTGTAGGTTACAGGTTGAAGATACAGACAAAGTGAAGTTGCAAGAGGGTACAATAGAGTGTCAAAATTGCAGATCAGAGAAGAAAATAGCTCCCTGGACTAGGGTGCCTGCTCATTAGTCCTCAAAGTTCCACAACAGGAAAATCTCTGATGCAGCAGGAACAGGTTGCAGATTGAGCTTCTAGATGCTGACAAAAAGTAGGGTATTGGACTTGGGCGCCCACTCTTTAGTCCCTGACTTTTCTGCCTCCGAACCCCAAAAATAGGTGCATAGTTATTTGTCATTTTACATCTTTCTATAGTAGCATTTTTTGATATTCATTCGTTTCTTGTCGTATTTGCATAATTAGGGTTTTGATGTACAATTGAGCATAAGAGAAGATAATTGGTAATCAAATCATAAAAATCCAAGATTCCCTACATCTCATAGTGACTTAGGGTATGATAGTACATTGCAACTCGACCCTAGGTCCTTGACTGTGAAGGGTGAAAGGAGGATACACACACAAACTACCAAAAACTCAACTATCCAAATTTTACCCTTTACATAAGTTAACTCATATATTGAAATTAATCTATTGTTCATCCTTTTCCTGATTATTGTTCAATGGTGTGGAATAGGTGAACTTTGTGTCATTTATTTGCATCCTCTTCATTCTAAGTTAATTAGTCACATCTATGTCATGGTTATGCATAGTTGTTAATTTTTCCTTTTCTACTTTCAGGTTAAAAGCATACTGTATACGTCTAAAAATGACACGATTCATCCTAAATAAATATTCTAAATATTTATTCCATTCTTCTATCAATTAAATAAATATTCTAAATTTATTTAATCGATTCACTGTTCCATAATTAAATAAATTCAATTTATTTAATTAAAATTCTTCTAAATGTCCTACACAATTAAATAATCATAAATTATTTAATTAATCCAAATTCCTCTATTCTAAGTTCTAGATTCAAAAATCCACCTCACCTTTTCCACCTCACCTTGTCCACCTCATCAGGTTGCACATGTAATTAAATATATTTAATATTTAATTACCTATTTTTCTCTCACCCACATGGCCTATTTCTTCTCAAATCAGAAGTTAGTTAACTAATCAATCAAATCTATTAACTAATTAGTCATTTGAGTTCACTGGTCAATCTATTCTGTTGACTCCTCAATCAACCCAGTTCACTAGTCAATCAATTCATTCAATCCCATAATCCACTCTTTTAACTGATCAATCAAGTCTGTTAATTGTTCAGTCAATGGAGTTAACTCTCCAATCAATTTTGTCACATCCCCTCTTTCATGATGGAGCTGGGACACTTGTCATATTTCTACTGGTTGCACATTCCTCAACCATCCTCACTATTGATCTTCATATCTCCTCTCAACCATTGATTCTCATTCTTCTGAGTCTATAAATGAAGCTTCATCCCTCCATTCTAATCATCTAGGCTTTTGATATTGTTACTCTGTAGAAATTCACCAGCGCGCCTTTGACACCCTTTTACCATTCACTAGCTTGAGATCACATACTTGCCTTGGAGCTCATCTTCATTTCATATCACAACAGCCATTTACCATTGACTTCCTCGAACACAGCTTAAAGGAGTGCAATCTCTGAGGGCTTACTTCATCTGCAAAAGGACGGTTGTAATAGGCAAACAACAGAAGCATCGATTTCAGGGAAGGTTTGCTTTGTGTTATTCATTGCTATTCTCTTTCAATCTTTCTTGTTATCTTCTATTCTGTTGATGTTTGGGTCTTATAAAATTTAATTTGATTGATCCACGTTTTACCCTTACATTTTTGGCGCCCACCGTGGGGTCTTTGCCCCTTTATCTCATCAAAATCTGAGCTTTTTTGAAGGCAGGTTCCGTACTGGTCACACATAGACATGCACAGGTTATTTCGGTGCATTTGAACATTTCTACGGTGCATATACCCCTTTTTGTAGCGCTTCCATTCCTTCTGCACTTCTGTGTATTCTTACTGCGCTTTTGCGCACTGTTACGGCGCTTATGTCATTACTGCGCATCTATTCATTTGTACTGCACTTTTGAACACTGTTACGGCGCATTCGTTATTACTGCGCATTTATTCTTTTTCACAGTGCATACGTTTAATATTACGGCGCATTCATATTTGCTGCGCTTCTATTGATTATTTCTGCGCATCTAATCACTGAAGCTACGCTTCTGTAATAGACTGAGGTTTTAGTATTTTTCTGAGAAAATTTGCTAACGTTAACCCTTCCGCAGATGTTTGCTGGAGTTGTTTTGCAGGATAGGCTCAGGTTTAGTTCCATATAGTTGCATCTAAATAGTTCACACTTCACTTTCCAAAGGATAGTAAAACTGATGTGCATTCAAATTCTCACCTAGCTCTAATTAGGAAAGAAGTAACTGGATCATTTGTTTATTGCATTGCAACACTTTCCAAGTTATTGCTATCTGGGATTAAAACTGAACTCACCTTTGATTTTGGGGTTAAAATTGAACTACTGCTATCTCGTGAGACCAAAATTTCAAAGTTAACTATCTCATGCTACGCGGTTTAAAACTGAACTCACCATTGATCTTGAGGTTAAAATGAACTATTGCTATATCGTGAGACCAAAACTTCAAAGTTAACTATCTTGTGCTACGCGGATTTAAAAACTGAACTCACCATTGCTTTCTGGGGTTAAAACTCAACCAATGCTATCTTGCTAAAATCACTTCAAAGTTCTGTGTTTGAGTAGATTAGCCCATTCAATTTTTCTAATTTTAACTAGGTTTGATTAATCAGTGTTTTCTGTGCTTGATGAATGACAATAGGTTTATGCTCTCCCCTTTTCTGGGTGATCAGAGTACCAGACTTGTCATTCTCTTTGTTTAACCTTTAGGAGGGGCCTGCCCTTGGATGCACGCTTGTCCAAGTGGGAACGACCCTGAGTGGTAACAGGCTAATGCCAAGCCCTACCAAGCCACTTAAAATAAATTGTGCTTGAGGTGAAAACTTCCTGCAACAAGTGCTGTTATGTTACACCGACAGCCAACCTCCCCCAAAAGCTTCTCAGGCGCAACCCTTTGAGGTTGGGAGACTCCATAACGGAGAGTAGTGCCGCCGCACGTGTAACCACTTGAACAGTTGCCCGCATTAAATACCTTTTGTTCTAGTGGCCCATATCCCTTATAATCCATTTCTCACCTAGGATTTTTGTGCTTGCTTTTGTTCGATTTAGTCCAAAATAGAGTCGAAAAAACTACAAAAATAATGAAAAACTACAAAATATTCTTTGTGCTTGCTATGTTTTCTTGCTGTTAATTCATAATATCAGATCAGGAAGACCTTTTCCAGCCAAAAAATACCAAAAATAGGAGAAAAATCCAAAATTTTTGCCAAAAGTATCAGAGCTGCGCATATACTCCTTTTTGCTGCGCATTTGTAGCGACTTGCTACCCCTGTGTAAAGAATTGATGTGCATATACACTGTTATTGCGCATATACATACTGTTGCTACGCATTTATACTTCACCAGAGCTGCGCATGTACTGAGACTTACGGCACATTTGTCCATTTCTACTGCGCATTTATTTCGGCACATATACGACAGTGAGCACTTGCCCTATTTTTGAGAAAATATTTTCACTTGATTGGAGCACCCATTTCAGCTTAGTTTCACTTTCTGAGATCAGATTCAACCTTGCAGTCAGTCTTCATCCGTTTCACCCAAGTCTCTCTCTTTCGTCAATCGTCCCATTCACTTTCTGTCCAAATCCCTCTTGTCCCAAAGTCAATCTATCCCATACCAGTTCGACATAGGTCCTTCTTCGTTTCATTAGTGAATTCACGTAAGCCTAGTAGGTCACAATACCTTTGCTAGTAGTCTTGTTGAACGACTAAGCCCTAAACAGTAAGACTGGTATCAACTACCCTTACTAGTGGCTAGCGTCTTGTGTCAACCGTCTTACTTGAAGTCATTGAGCGAGAAAATCCTTTGTCCAAGTCTTGTCCTAGATATCCCATTCATAACAGTCTTAGTCGGCACTTTGCCGTACTTTCTAATCCCAGTCCACTTCATCCCACCTCACCTTGCATGGTTCTTACTTAATCCCAGTACAACAAGCAAAAAGAAATGGCTGACTCATCCAATCACCTCGTCCCACCACCTGATGATGACGAAGAAATTTCTCATGAAGAATTAGTAGCGCACATCCAAGATAGAAAATTCCAACGCCTAGTAGAGAAGGTGCTCCTTGAAGACCCCCATAAATACTTCCAACATCTTGCTAGTCTCGGAATCAAACTCTCCGCAGACTTTGACATAAACTCCATCATGGAAAATGTAGACAATGATCATGAGTGGAGGTGTGATGATCATGAGAGAGGCATAAATGACACAGTCCCGCATGCAAATGATAGAGGAAAGAAACCCATAGATCAAAATGCTCCTATGGAGGACGTGAGACAACAAATCGAAAGTCTAAAGCAAGAAATATCCAACCTTAAGACTGGTACAAGTTCCAAGCACTACTCTTTGGAAGATATAGCTCCATATCCTTTTGACAAAAGTTTGGTCATGAAACCCTTCCCTTATCAGTTTGGAGTCCCAAAGTTTGACAAATACAAAGGGAAGGGGGACCCTAGAGATCATATCTAGGAATTCAATGCCGCATGTTTAGAAGTAGCTCACAATGAGACCTACTTGATGAGACTGTTCCCAAGATCTTTAGGTGGTCAAGCTATGGAGTGGTTCTCGCGCCTCCCACCAGGAATCAAAACTTTTGATGAACTTGTCAATAAATTTATAACGCACTTCTCTTACAACATAGAACACGAGGTATCTATGCTAGATCTATGCAACACCAAACAAAAGAGTGGTGAGTTGTTCACCACCTTCTTACAACGATGGAGACAGCTAGATAGTAAGTGTTCTTATGATATACCTGAGAAGCAACTATTGGAAATGTTTGTCCACAATTTGAATACTGATCTTAGCTATCAAATTCAGATACAATGCCCTACATCATTCTCAAAAGTCATCGAAATGGGCTTATTCATCGAAAAGGCTATGATCACTAAAGGAGCTATCAAGCTATACAAGGACACGCCTAATTCCAATTACACAACGGATAAATCCAAGTTTTGGACCAAGAACAAGAATGTGGTCAATGATGGGGTAGTTGACGCCAAGGCGGCAGCTCCTAAACAACAACCCATATTCACTCTTAAGGGAGAAACAAACAATGGTACACTCAACAAACCACCCTCTCGGGAGCCTAGACCTTGGTTCAATTCAAATCCAAGGAGAAAATTCACACTGTTGGGTGAGTCTCAAGAATCTGCACTAAGGAAGTTGTTGGCTAACAACAAAATTTATCTACCGCCAACAAGTGATTACGAGTCTATAGTCAAACCTCCCTACTGGAAGGACACAGACTATTGTGAATATCATCGAGGAAGGGGGCATACAACTAACAACTGTATCTGCCTCAAAAATGTCATACAGGATATACTGGATCAGAATTAGGGAGGGGCACAACAGCATACCTCTAATGAAATTCATGTGGCCTACAGGGATCCACTTCTGAATCATAATAGGCCATATAACAACCACAACAACAACAACCATGGCCACAACAACGGCAACAACAGTAACAACAACAACAATAATCACAACTGGCCAAATCAGAACAGCGGGACGAGTAATGCTAACTATGCAAGCGTTCCATTTGATTACACCATAAACTGCATTTCTGAGCATATTCCACAGGTCAATGTCATCTCACCCAACCAACAACCAGGACCTAACCGAACTGGTTGTAGTATAATTACCCGCAATGGTAAAGTCACGCTCAATACTGCCCCCCCAAGGTCACCACCATCTTCATCCAATTTCTGTCAGTACAATGTCATCGACCAGTTACAAAAAACTCTGGCTCACATTTCTATATTGGAGCTCTTGCGTCTATCTCCTTCTCATAAGGAGATTCTTGAGAAAGCCTTAGTGGAAACCACTGTCCCCACTAATCTGGCCCAAGAAAAGTTTCAGACCATGGTAGGCAATTTGACATCTTCCAACTCGATATCTTTTACTGAGGAAGATGACCTCTATGTCTCCCAACCTCATAATACCCCTCTGCACATTGTCGCATTCATACACAAACACCACGTCAAGTGGGTTCTCATTGATGGAGGTGCTGGTTTAAATATTTGCACATTAAAGCTAGTCCTTGCACTGGGGTTCTCTGAACAAGCAGTTGATCCAAGAAGGAAAATTACCATCAAAGCGTATGACGAGGAAGAAAGAACCACAAAGGGAACAGTTGTCCTACCCATTCAAGTGGGACCAGTAATAAAAGATGTGGTGTGTCAATTCCTTGATCGGGAGCTTGCTTATAATATCCTACTTGGGAGACCATGGATTCAGGCCATGAAGGTTGTCCCCTCAACCTACCATCAATGCATTAAGTTCCCGCACAATGGCAAGCAAATCACCATTCATGGAGACCCTGACCCCTACCAACACTGCAATTCTTTCCGTGCAAAACCTGAGTGTGTCATACCCAACAACAGAGCCTACATTCCCCTACCCCGCAACAGGACCATACCGCTGAAGCTTCCTCCTCAAGACCCAAACCACAGAAAATTACCATAAAAAGAAAGTGGCATGGGGGAATACTCCATTGAGCACAACCTCAACCTGGCCAAAATGCCTTTGTCTCCTCGCTCTTTTGGCCAACCCAAGCATCCACCCATACATTTTCCAAAGCCATCTGCTCCTCCTATAGCTCCCGCAAATCCCTTTGTAAAATGGGGGACCTTATCTGTTGAAACAGAGGAGTGAGATCTCCTGCAATGGCTTTATGTTGAAGAAGAAAACACACCCCAAGGGCCACCTAGACTCCCTACAGAACTCTATGGGCGGGGTGACACTATCTTGCACAGGATGGGGTATGAAGGACAAGGCCCCATCGGCCTTAGAAAAGAAGGAATCATTGAACCTATACAACCTTCTTCATCCTCTTTGGCTAGAAACACAAGTGGCCTAGGATACAAAGGCAAGGGTAAAGCCAAGGAAAATGCTTGCCTTGTGGAAACAATCCAAACACTCTAAGTGGACAGTGACACAGATTCAGATGATTCAAATGAGTATGAGTGGGATGAGCTAACAGAGTACTCCTACGATGACAAAGAGGTTGACACCATCCAAACTCTTAGCCCCTACCATGAGGGACAAACACAACGGGACAGACCACTGGAGTCTAATTTGCCTATCCCTGAGATTATGGCTTTCGAGGAAAGTTTAAATTCCATTGCAATAAACAACTTGGAGGAAAGTACCACCCAGAACCCTACCCCCGCTAATGCTCCTAACATTTCCATTCACACCATCAATGAATCAGGTCTATCATCCGACTCCCTTCCCCTCTTGCACCCTGAGCTTATTGGCTGGGATCTGCAAGGAACTCCCCAACTAGATATGTTCCAAAACAACGATGCTTACATCGATTATATGGAACTTAGGGACCACTTACCCAAGGGAGATCATAAAGCTGGTTTTGCTATTGAACTGAATACTGTGGCTTACTTCGGGGAGGGTGCCAAGCCTTCCAGTCGCAAAAATATCAAGATCAAAAATGGATCTGACAGTGAAAACTGCCTTGCAGCAGTGTCAGATCATAAAACAGTAAAAAGAAAGGACGCATCCAAAGGTGAAAACCCAACTGTGGCACCTGACGATGGAATGCTTGACACTCTCCCTAGTGATATGTATCAGGAAAGGTCACAGATTGTTGTGGAATCAACAAAGCCCGTGAATATTGGAACAGAAGAACAGCCCAAGATTATCCACTTTGCCAAATCTCTCACACCACCAGAGAAAACTAGGTTTGTACCGTTCTTTAAGCAGAAGAGAGGTAGCTTCACTTGGTCGTATGCAGACATGCCAAGTCTAGACCCAAACCTAATTCTACATCATCTGCCATTGGACCCAGGGGTGAAACCGGTAAAGCAGAAGCTGAGAAAGATGCATCCTCACATAGCCCTTTTGGTCAAAGAAGAACTCAAGAAATTGCTAGATGTGGGGTTCATTAGAGCCATAGATTACCCAGAATGGATATCTAATATTGTGCCAGTGTCTAAACCAGATGGCCGAGTTTGACTATGCAATGATTTTTGAGACTTAAACAAAGCATGCCGCAAGGATGACTTTCCATTGCCAAACATCGATATCATAGTCGACCTCACTGCAACACATACAATGCTGTCACTCATGGACGGGTTCTCAGGGTATAATCAAATCAAAATAGCACCAGAGGATCAACACAAAACAACTTTTACTTGCCCATGGGGTACCTTTTGCTGGAATGTCATGCCTTTTGGGCTGAAAAATGCAGGTGCTACATATCAGCGGGCCATGACAACTATATTCCATGACATGATGCATGTAACTATGGAGGACTATGTTGACGATATCTTAGCAAAATCTCTCACAAGGGACTCACACCTGGATGTCCTAGAAAAAGTTTTTCAAAGGTTGGACCAATTCCAAGTCAAGCTGAACCCAAAGAAATGTGTGTTTAGGGTAACTTCAGGCAAGCTGCTAGGCTTCATCGTGTCAGCAAACGGAATAGAGGTAGACCCAGCTAAGGTCAAAGCTATAATGGACATGCCACCACCCAAGACTCTAACTTAGTTGAGATCCTTACAGGGCAAGCTGCAGGCCATCCGCAGATTCATATCACAGCTGGCAGACAAGTGCCAACCTTTCAGCCATCTCCTGCATAAGAACATTCCATTTAGGTGGGATGAAAGGTGTGAAGAAGCATTCAACAAGCTAAAGGAATACCTTATGAATCCACCCATTCTCATGCCTCCGATCCAAGGCAAGCTGCTAATTCTCTACATATCGGCTACACCTATTGCTCTTGGAGCTCTTCTAGCGCAGCAAGATTATGAGAACAAAGAAAGAGTTGTATACTACATCAGTCGAACCTTAGTGGGCTATGAGTTGCAATACTCACAAGTAGAAACATCATGTCTCGCGGTAGTTTTTTCTTCACAAAAACTCCAGCATTACATGCTTGCACACCCAGTTAATCTCATTGCAAAAATAGACCCATTGAAGTATCTTCTCAACAAAGCTGCTCTCACAGGTCGCCTGGCAAAGTGGGTAATGCTTCTCAGTGAGTATGACATCAAATATGTGGATAGAAAAGCCATCAAGGGAAAAATCATAGCTGACCAACTAGCTGATGCATCGTTACAAGACAACAAGCCCATGCAGTTTGAGTTTCTCGATGAGTCCTTATTCACTATATCAACATCTTCTTGGAAACTCTACTTCGATGGGTCTTACACAAACCATGGATCGGGGATAGGCATCCTGTTCATAACTCCCCAAGGCGACACAATTCCAAAGTCTTACCATTTGTTATTTTCATGCACCAATAACATAGCGGAGTATGAAACCTTGGTGATTGGTCTTAAGATGGCAACTGAGTGGAAAATTCAAGAACTACATGTCTACAGTGATTCTCAGCTTATCATCAATCAGGTCAATGATGAGTATCAAACCAAAGATGAAAAGCTCATCCCCTACAAAAGAATGGTCGACGACTTCAAAGAACACTTTGGGGCCATCTCCTTCGAGCAAATACCTAGGATCGAGAACAAAGTAGTAGATGCAATGGCTACCATAGCCTCTCTTCTAGAAATACCTGAACATGAGTCACGGTATGAGTTCCTAAACTATACGGCAACCAGCTTATGATCTCCTTGAGACCCATTCCATATGCCTTCTAGTTGGATCTGATTCACCTTGGTACGGTAAGACTTACACTTACCTCAAGGACAACCTTCTCCCACCTGACCTCTCTTCCAACCAAAAGCAAACTTTCATATGACAAACCTCTCATTACACCATCATAGCCGATACCCTTTATTGATGTGGTCTGGATGGTACTTTGCTCCGTTGTCTAGAACAAGAACAATCCACAACTGCCTTGCAAGATGTACACGAAGGGATCTACGAAACACACTCCAACGGTCCCTCCTTAGCCAAAAAACTCATGCATTTGGGCTATTATTGGCCAAACATAGAAATGGATTCATACCAGTTCGTCAAAAAGTGCAAACAATGCCAAATACACAGGAACCTGATCCATGCACCGGCTCAAGAGTTGAGACCTTTAACAACACCCTGGCCCTTTTGCCAGTGGGGACTTGACCTTGTGGGAAAGATTCATCCACCCTCTTCCAACGGCCACAAATTCATCATAACTGCCACTAAGTATTTCACAAAGTGGATTGAGGCCGTTCCCCTAACCACCGTCACAAGTAAGCAAATTTCCTCTTTCATTCTGAATTACATTATCTGCAGATATGGTATTCCTTCATCCATCATAATGGATAATGGAAGACCATTCAAAAATCAGGATGTCCAGGGACTTTATGAGCGTTTCAAAATCCAACATCGTTTCTCCACTCCATACTACCCCCAAGGTAACGGCCAAGCTCAAGCATCAGATAAAACCATTCTGAAAATCCTAAAGAAGACTGTCAACAATGTTGGCCATGATTGGCATGTCCAACTCAATCCCGCTCTGTGGGCCTACAGAACCAGTATACGCACTCCCACAGGTGCTACACCCTACACCCTTGTCTATGGTTTAGAAGCCATCCTCCCCATTGAGGTCGAACTACCATCCCTCAGGGTGTCGTTGAAAGGTCCCATATCAGACGAAGAATACAGAGTCTCCAGGTTACAAGAACTAGAGCTGCTAGAAGAAAGGCACTAGAAAGCCTTCAACCATCTCAAAGCCTATCAACAGATGATGTCAAGAAGCTCTAACCACAAGGTTCGCCCAAGATGCTTTAAGGTTGGTCACCTAGTTCTCAAAGAGAATCCTCGCAATCAACAAGATAGAGAAAAGAAAGGTAAGTTTGAACCGAACTGGCTTGGGCCCTATGTGATTGTAGCTGCTTACGGATCCGGGGCATATCAGTTGGCCACATCAGAGGGTGAGTTGTTTGATGATCCAATCAACAGCATGCACCTTCACTGGTTCTATACCTAGGAGAACCCCAATGCAAGGGGGCACAATAAAATCAAAAAATCAAAAAAGTTGAAAAGAGAAAATACAACAAAAATTAGAAAAAATAGAAAGCATACAAAAAAATCATCCTTTGGTGAAAACCTGGCAAACAGGCGCCTTGGATAGGTACCATGATGAAAACTTGGCAAACATGCGTCATGTTTACTTTCTAGCTTCCCGTGCAAATAAAAGCAAGTGATGAAAACCTAGTAAACAGACGTTACTTGTGATAAACCGCCTTCTCCATCTTTGGGAATCCAATCACCCTGAGTCCATTCTCCCTTCGCTCATTTCCCATTTGACCCATATCTGTCCTCCAATAAACACTTGACTGTTACCTATCATGGCTTGATACTCACCTTGTGGCCTTGTCAACCAAGGTTTTGTCCCATACCGTCTCCTTCATGTGAGCCTAGTATAATGTCTCTCGTCGGTGTCCATAGTCCATGTCCGTGAACTACGTTACCTCTGCGCTATCACGTAGGCAAGGCCATTATTCTAATGCGCCCCCGAGGCTTCCATTTCTTCCTTTTCTCCCATTCGCCCCCTTTCTTGTCTTCATTCTTGTTGTCTTTCTTCTAGTCCATCCATGGTCCATTAGGGTTTACCCCGAACTACGTTGCCTCTGCGTCATCACGTAGGCAAGGCCATTTAGAAATGAGCCCTCGAGGCACTAGGTCAGTCTCTTAGGGTCCGTCTCCCCAATAAGGATTGTACAATCTTCTCACCAAACAAGCAAATGCAAGTAGAACTCGTACCTCAAGCAGAACTCTTGACTATGAGCATCTTAACCTATCCAATGCAAAGCAAATACCCAGGGTCTTCTAAATGATTTTATTCAAATTACAGCAAGAAATAAACACTTCTAATGGCAAGAATGTTTTGTGGATTGGAACCAGGGTTAAGTTACAGAGTCTTGATTTTTGTTATCGTGTCTTTCTATGCTACTCAAGGATGCCAAAAAGCTAGAGATGCTATGATGGGGGCATGATTATTTTCTTTGTTTGTTGTTTGGGGATTAAACTTTAGTAATGTGAAGCCTTGTCTAAGGACATGATCGGCAAAAGATCTTCGAGGACATCAAAGGTCTAACATGAATGGGGGCAATCCTTGTTTGTTGACACACAAGACATACTCAGGTCATCTAGATTCAATTTTGACTAGATGCTTGCATTGCCTTGCTCAATCAAAATTCATGTAAGTAGTACTCAGGTCATCTCGGTTCACTTATACCTAGATGCTTGTATTCACTTACCACATTTCAGAAAATGTACCAAAAACAAAATGCCCAATGATGAAATAAAGCACTCTAAAAGCAAACCATCCATCCTATCTCCGTATACCCATCCATGCATGCATATCCCGTACAAATCCTCATTTCCTGAACTATGCAGAGTAACAATGTCTAATGAAGTTTCTAAAGTCATTCTATCAAAACCATTCTTCTATCTATCATCATGTCATTCTTGTGTCGATAGGGTACATTTGGACGTCACAAAAACAAAGCATATAGGAGCATCTCATATCATATGTAGAGCTAGTCACGAGCAGGATTAAGTCAGTAGCATACATAACACAATGCATTAGGTCATCCATATATCAGCATCACATCGCATCTTACAACGCAGAAAAATGAAAAACATAACTACGTACATCATATACAAAGCTGCATCATCACATAGAAATCCTATTACATTTGCATTCATTTGACATATTAGATCATATAGCCATCCCATAGCATCATATACAAAGTTGCATCATCATATAGAAATCATATTACGTATGCATACATTCGAAACATGAAATCATATAAACATCACAATAGCATATCAAAAAGCATCTCATATAACATCGGATCGACCATCTAAGTCTGCACACACATCACATCATGCAATAGAAGTAAATCATCATCTCATAACATATGCACTAAATACAAAGTTGCATCATCGTATATACTATCATATAAGAGGTCCAAATGTACAATATCATCATCTCTCTCTCTGAATCAAAGTGTCATATACAATATACATCCAGATGGATGGTGATACATATCCCAAAATGTGCAAAATCTGGTCTGAGTCTATCCCTGCTGTTGTGGGCCACCACTGCCAGCTCCTGACTGCTGGGGACCCATCACGGAAGCCCCTGATTGTGATGGACCTACTCTATGAGTAGCCCCAGACTGACTCCTGAAGCTCCCCACCCTCTGACTCGATGACACGGCACCATGGTATAAACCCCGATAGTACTGAGCCTGTGACTGTGCTCTAGCTAGCTCCGCCTGTACCTGTGCCAACTGTGTCTGCAATTAGCCTACCTGTGCTTGTGCCTGTGCCTGCTGCACCTGTCCAACCAAAAAAGAACTCGATGCATCTGTCCCCATGGCAGCCACGGCAGTGTCCCGCTCTACCCAGATAATACGTACCTGAGTATTTGCCATATCTCTCTCTCACGAGTCAACCCAGCGATCACTGGTGCATCTGTCTCTCACCTGCCATCAGCCCTCCTCAGCTGTGCCTGCAGCTCTCGAACCTGTCCCCTTAGGTTGGCTATAGTCCTCTCGTGCACATCTGCCTGTACTAGCCCTTGTGCTGCCTCTACCTGTCCTGGCCCCTGTGGCTAGGGCACCTGCTGCTGTGGTACCTGTTAGGGTGGTGGCATCTGCGCCTACTGAGGTATCTGCTGCTATGCCTCCTATCCTGGCACTTCCTGCTCAGCCTAACCTATCCTCCTCTACTGTCTCAGCCTCTTTCTGGCTCTACCACCCCGTCGTCCTCGTCCTCCTCTCACTCCCCTCCGACCTGGGCCAACTTGTCCCTCCTCCTCTGAGTCTGCCTCATCAATACGAGGCACCAGCATGCCAGGTCCTGAATATCTCGGGAAAGGATGTGCAGTCATCCAATCCTCATAATCCTGTGTCACCCCTGCATCTTCTATCTCTGTCTGCATATCCCACGCCACATAGGGTGTCTGCCTGAACTTTGCCAGGGCCTCCTAATACGAAGCCATCGGCCCCCATTGAACCCTCTCTACATGGGTCCGCGTGAATAATGCATGTCCCTGAGGCATACCCTGTCGCCTGCCAAACTGTCTCAACACTCAGCCCACCATCTGCCTCTCCAGTATATGCCATGTACGGCCTATCAGCCACCTAGCCTGAAAGCAATACGGCAGCTCATCTCCCTCGTTGTCCCAGGGCTCGCAATCCAGATACGGTCGCCAAACGACCACATCTACTCCATCCAAGGTGTGCCTCCAATACTCTAACTTCCCCAGCCTGTGCTAGGAAATCACTCCTACATAGCCATAACTGTATGGCTCCCCTCGCTGCCTCGCAAAGACACATATCAGCCTAGTCACCGCTATGTGCTCCCACAGCCAGAACTGTAGGAATGATACCCCAGCCGATAGACTCGTGTTGCGGTGGTACACCACCTGGTGCATGTCGTGGTACAAGTGGGCTAGTACGTAGACTCCCCATGCATATCGGGTGCCCTCGGTCAGCATCCGCTCCATGATCCTGCCTCATCCAATGGGGAACCCGTGTGATCTCCTATCGGGGCATACAACGCCCCCGATCAATCCAGCCACAATCCTCGGGAAGTAGTCGTAACAATCGTGCATGTTGTGCCATGGGATGTCCTATCCAACCAACTCGGGATCATCGAACACTCGCCTACACTCAACGAGTCCCGCATCCCGCTGTGCATCGTACTCTACTAACTCACCTACCACGAGTAAATGCAGTATCCGATAGACGTCCTCTAATGTCACAGTCATCTCTCCAGTAGGAAAGTGGAATGTCCCATCCTCACTGTGGAATCTCTCCACAGCAGCTGTCAGCAATCCTCAGTTTGCCCGCACCTCGGGCATAAAGCAAACATAGTCCAAACCCATGGCACCAAGCGCCACTCTGTCAGTCTCTGTCAGCATGTACCTCTGTAATAAGGGCATGGGAAATGTCTCCCTCGACTGCAGTGTGTCTCGAATATCCTCCTGCAAGCAAGCAAGGCAACGCGTCAGTCCAAACCGGCATATACCATACTCAACATATCTACTGTACTATATCAACTCAACTTAGCATTTCAAATTGATCAAAACAACACACTACATCTCTTGACTAGATTCCTGCAATCTCGGAGATAGCTCATCGATTCCCACGTCAAACAGGACGCTGATTGAATCAATTTAGCTAAGTAAATTGGTTGTCCAAGGCCAATGCACCACTACAGGTAGTAAAAGCACCGTTTCTTTGTGTATGCGCCGCTACAGTGAACATATGCGTAGATTCAGCACATACGCCGCAACATTCGGCATATGCGCCACCATATTATAGAAGCACCGCTATATTTGGCATATGCGCGGCTTTTACATATGCGCCGCTACATTAAACATATGCGCTGCCTCAGTACACATGCGCAGCCTAAATACAAAAGCGCAGCTACAATGCACATATGCGCCGTTTTCACGTATGCACCGCCGAAGCAAGCATATGCGCCGCTAAATGACAAAAGTGCCGCTTCGCGCAGCATATGCGCCGATCTGCATTTTGGCACATATGTTTGACCTATTTTCTACATGCATTTATGACACCCTAAATCGACCCTAGGAGAAATTTTTCGAAGCACATATCGGGGGTCCTGCCTCTGCTGGCCGCCCGAATCGACGGACTCGCTCGAATCGATGCTCCTCGCGTGGAATGTCTGCTGCTCTAGCTGCCATGCTGCTCCAAGTTTGCTCTAAGCTCTCTCTATCCAATCCAGATCAAACAAGTGTACAAATGACTATTCTTGTGGACCCAGCTCCTATTTATAGCCTCCAAACCCTAATTCTGGCTAGGTGATGACTGTGACTACTTCCCGCGCCCGTTTTTCCTCAAGTTTTCTTCCCATTTCCCTGAAACGTGTCCCTTTTCCTCCAACCTATCCTAACCCCTTCGTCTTCGTGAGATTGTCCGTCTCTGATTCTTTTGCCCTTTTTCCTGTCCAATCTCCCGAGGGGGCATCCCATCGTCATTAAACTTGTACCAGGGGCAAACTGGGGCATGTATCACTATCAGACTATCGACTTCTTTGAGGCAACGCTGTAAACTGCATTGCATCAAAGAGGGGCAAAATGTATATGTCTAAAAATGACACGATTCATCCTAAATAAATATTCTAAATATTTATTCCATTCTTCTATCAATTAAATAAATATTCTAAATTTATTTAATCGATTCACTGTTCCATAATTAAATAAATTTAATTTATTTAATTAAAATTCTTCTAAATGTCCTACACAATTAAATAATCATAAATTATTTAATTAATCCAAATTCCTCTATTCTAAGTTCTAAATTCAAAAATCCACCTCACCTTTTCCACCTCACCTTGTCCACCTCATCAGGTTGCACATGTAATTAAATATATTTAATATTTAATTACCTATTTTTCTCTCACCCACATGGCCTATTTCTTCTCAAATCAGAAGTTAGTTAACTAATCAATCAAATCTGTTAACTAATTAGTCATTTGAGTTCACTGGTCAATCTATTCTGTTGACTCCTTAATCAACCCAGTTCACTGGTCAATCAATTCAGTCAATCCCATAATCCACTCTTCTAATTGATCAATCAAGTCTGTTAATTGTTCAGTCAATGGAGTTAACTCTCCAATCAATTTTGTTACATCCCCTCTTTCATGATGGAGTTGGGACACTTGTCATATTTCTACTGGTTGCACATTCCTCAACCATCCTCAGCCATTGATCTTCATATCTCCTCTCAACTGTTGATTCTCATTCTTCTGAGTCTATAAATGAAGCTTCATCCCTCCATTCTAATCATCCAAGCTTTTGATATTGTTACTCTACAAAAATTCACCAGCGCGCCTTTGGCACCCTTTTACCATTCACTAGCTTGAGATCACATACTTGCCTTGGAGCTCATCTTCATTGCATATCACAACAGCCATTTACCATCGACTTCCTCGAACACAGCTTAAAAGAGTGCACTCTCTGAGGGCTTACTTCATCTGCAAAAGGATGGTTGTAATAGGCAAACAACAGAAGCATCGATTTCAGGGAAGGTTTGCTTTGTGTTATTCATTGCTATTCTCTTTCAATCTTTCTTGTTATCTTCTATTCTGCTGATGTTTTGGTCTTATAAAATTCAATTTGATTGATCCACATTTTACCCTTACACATACTATGTTTTCATTCATTGCACATCATTTGAAGGTAGCTGCACCTTGTATAATAAGCAGAGAGTCATTGTGAAAAACATCGCAATTGATTCAACTGTTGGTTCAATTGTCATGTGTGTGGGCAAAGAGTATAAATTTTTAGTGACAATCTATTAACCAACAATGCCTATACTCTTCATGAAGGGTAGGGCCACTTCCATGAGGGAAGGTGTGCGGGGGACCGCCGGTCTATGGTTGGAGGTAAAGCACTCGGATGATGCTCTCCCTCTATAGCAGAAGACTTGGCGAGACTTGAGTGACAGATATCAAGATTCTAGATGTAGTATACTTTATGATTGATTTATGATGTAAAATTATTCTTTTTTCCAAGTGTAAATTATTTGAAAATGTAAATTGATGTAATTTCACTATGTTTCTATCTTTGAATATATTGTAATTTTTCAAGGTTGAAAAATATTCAGAGAAGATATGCTATTATTTCTTTGTAATTATGCAAATGATTACAAACAAATTCTTTCATGTTTAACATGTTCATTTACTTTCTTAGTAAATTGTTTGTGTAATTCCTAGTAATATGAGATGGCATGTTACACAATATAAGAGAAATTTCACATAGACCATTTCTCAAAAACTATTTTATCATTATTAGAACATAATTTTGTTTCTTGAAGTAAAAAGATATCTGGATTACTCTGTCAAAATATGCTCAACCAATTGTCATTTGTTAGGGGCATTCATGCCCCTAAGATTCCATGAGAGGATCTTCATTATTATCAAGGAGAGGTTTTGCCTCTCCTTGATCTCAAATTCTGATCTAATGTAGTCTAAATGCCTACCACATTTTCCTCCTAGGTTTTAGCTTATTTTTCCCCTTCCTCTTGATATGCTTATGTCATGAATGATTTATCTTATGCACACTTTTTATGTCATTTTCACATGAACATATTTTACATGACAAATTTTATTTCTATATCACAGTGATATCTCACACCATCTTTTTCATGTTCTTGCACACACTCTTTTTATTTTACACAAAACTAACAATATTGTTCTTGCACGATGACACTTGGCATGAGGCCATTCTAAACTTATAATTTTGTGCTCATAATGGGGGTGAAATTGGGGGAAATATTTTTTCCCCCTTCACATTGTATTTCATAATCATATCTTTCTAGTTACACCTTAGGGCCAACACATTGTCACATGTGTCAACTTTGCCTTTTCCTCTCTTCAAATTGACCCCATAACTATGTATGCACTCAATTTGAGGGGAGGAGCATATTTTCTTAATTTTATATAATAACATGCTTGTGTAGATTGTGGGGCCACATAGTTCTAACTCCATGATAACTCTACACCTCATGATTTTATCGTAACTCATATGTATAAATTGTGGGGACCACACAGGTTCCAACTCCACAACTACCCTATACATCATGATGTCACTCTTAGAATTAGCTCAAACTTAGAACTATGGGTGGCCTACTGACCCTACTCTATCTAGATATAGGTAGGTGGGAGTGTCTAGTGGTCTCTTTAGTTGAGGAGGACCTGGGTGTAGGGTTGTCTCCCTAGCTTGGGTTGAGCAGGCCTTTGAGGAAGTAGGATTCATACCCCAGGGCTCCAAATTGAAATAGAAGCTCTTAGAGAGGTAAGTATTGGGAATGAGGCCAAATTGTTCATTATTTTGAAGACTCGGACTCAAAGTTAAACACTCGATACATTATTGCCTTTTCACATTGTTGATTTCATGCTTGGAAAAATGCAAATGTTTATGATTATATTTTCATACTACTAACATAGTTTATAGGTTCCACTAGTGAGTTGTGTGTGTTGGTTTAATGATGTTGCTCTACTAAATCATGAAGTAGTGAGGCATCGTTCTACCACTATCCTAGATCTATTTGTCAAATTTCATTTATTGCATATTCTACTTTGGCATGCATGATTGATGTAGTTCACATGCTCACCAAAGTGTAGGCAAAATGTAAGTGATAAATGTGCCTAATTTGTCCTTTTACCCTTCATTCTACTGCTACTTTTGGTCTTGTTGTAAAAGTGGTATCCTAATTCTCAAATTATCTTGTTTTATGTGTAATTTGACCCTAGCTTGGATCCTATTAGCCAATTATCCTTTTCCTAAATCCCATAGAAATGGATTGACCCTTAAAAGCCTTTTTGTCACCCTAGACTAGACTGTAGGCATGCATCTCTTCCCTAGATAAGAGCACACATATGGCCTAATCCTCCTAGTATAAATTTAATTTTTTACTTTGTCAAGAGGATCTTTTGGAAAAATTTGATCATTGCCCATTAGCTTGTACACCAAAACACTTCAAATTGAGCACCTAAGATCTCTTGTATTTAAGGATAGCCCTAGTCATTAGTTATCATCAAAGCATTATAAAGCTTGCATCAACATTGCATCAATAGATACTAGATATTTTATCGTCCATGCACTTTGCATACTTTCTTGGCGTGTCTTCCAAATTTGTACATTGATAAGGGGGGTACCTAGTTATCAAGTAAGCTTTAAGTCTTTCCCTTGCACACTAGTAATTCCCCTATAGTGCTTTTCAACACTACCTCTCTCAGACATTTGCACACTTGTAGGCATAAAAGTACTACAAAGCAAAGGACAAATTTGTGCGAAGACAAAGCATCCTGGGACAAATGGATGGGTGTGGCCTCCTCCAAATGTAGAGAAAAATATCTAATAAATTTGTGAAAGTTAAAACAATGTCAATCTAATACCAAAAATCAGATCTCAATATACAACATATCATCCATCAATCACCACCTTAAATCAACAAAACAAAACAAAACAATTTTAACCAACTTATTTACAATGACTTTTATGAGACCCAACTCATTGATTTAAATCTAACCAGATTTACTGCTTTACTACTAAACTAAATAATTTATAGGATTTAATTTATTTCCGTACAATATGTGACAAATTTTCTTTTAAATAATACTTATGAATAAGTAAAATTTATAAAATAAAAGGACGCTAGTTCAATTCCTTGAAATAAGTTCCTTGGAAATAGGAGTTGATCCCATACTTTGGAAGAAGCAAACCAATCCCTCAAGATTCAAGAAGGAAGACAATATCTTTGCAGAACCCACAAGTAAAAGATAGATTAAATGCTACAATATCTCTGCAGACCCTATGTGGCAGGACAGAATATGAAGCAAACTATTAAAAAACATAGCATAAAAGAGGGCAAGCATACATGAAGGAGAAACGACCATTAATCTTTGGATTCTGTTTTTCTTTTTCTTTTAAATTTAAGCAAGCAATAAGAACTGTCAATCAATCTAAATAGCAAAGAAAAACCAGAGTTGAGAAGCAATTCAAAGATTAAAAAAATTGTAATCTCGAAGTTTCACAAGATCACAGGAAATCTTCTTCACAGATTTACAAAGGCCCACAAGAGCCAAACAGCACAAATGCTGCCATGCCATGTTAGATCATATATAAACAATGCCCACCTCATGAATTTGTGGATGCATTTCATGGTCTTCTCTTTGCAGACTCCATAACTTCTGAAATAATGAAGACGACCCCTTTCAAAGAAAAAATGTCAGATCTGTTCACAATCTTTGTCCAAAGAGAAAACAGAAGAGCTGTCCCAACCCACTGTAAAACCTCTGTTCCTGATCCCTCCTAAATCTATAAACTTTTTATAGGGAAAAAAAAACAATCCAACTAACACATAATCTGCTATAAATGGTGTTAGTAAGAGAGTAGAATTGTTGAAGTATGGTGTCTGTTGTGGCTAAGCATATCTATTGTCAGATCACAAAACCACCAGAAGAACAAATGGAGAAACCCTACGGCAAATGCGAGAGGATACATCGTAGACTGAATGTTGTATACTCATTGAAAGAGGGAGATATATAAATATGGCTGATCTTAAATGTCATCCACTTCAATATTTAATGGTAAATTCTGGCCAATGAAAAGTTTTCCTATATTTAACACTTTTTGTTGTGAATGAAATAGAAAAATGCTATTGGCTGTTTGACCGGTTCAACTCTGAAAGTGGATGACATTTACATAGAACGTATAAATATTTATTCTATTCTGGATAAGAAGAAAGTCTTTTTCTTTGTATTTTTTAATTTTCTCGGACCTAGAATTCCTAGGTTTCTATGTCTCATAGTAATTGTACTTCATGAATAAACTTTTTTTTTTTGGGTGTTCCTTAAATAATTGAACGTATTTTAAATTATATAATTTATTATTGATTTTTTTTAGTAAAAAATAGAAGTTAGAAGATTGAAATTATCACTAGCTTCGCTCCATAGTAAAATTACTCAAGCACCAAGAAGGAACATTTGATGGCTAAACAAACTATACAATGGCCAAAATTGTATACCTGTGCCCTTTTCCCTTAAATGTTTTGAGTTCGTTTTGTGAAGGTTGTTTTTTTATTAGGGGTAAAAACTAGATTTTGAAAGGGTCTAGAACCTTTTACAAAGAGGGGCTTTGACAAACACTAGTGGAACACCGGCGAAGCTGTAGCCAAGCTGCCACGATAGACCAAAGCACTACATGACTGACATCCTACACAACACTAAACCCTGACCTAGCAATTCACACACCCCTAACTTGGTGTGGGTTTGAGAGACAGATTTAGGAAGACCTTTCTTTTGTCTTTGAACAATTGTTCAGGGAACATCATTCACCAGATCCACAGATTGAGGAGAAAAGGGAGGGGAGTCCACCTTCAAGGTCCCAATGAGGGGCATCACACAAGGAGAGGATCACCTAATAGGTGAAGATGACCGCCAAATGGGAGTTGTTGCACAAGCAGGTGTAGAATCACCAACACCACCTGCCAAGAGGGGTGTGGCATCCAAAGGAGGGGTAACCATAGCTGAACTAGGGGATGTTGTAATTGGAGAGACCTCCACCCCAACATTAGATTGAGACTTAGGAGGTTCTAAAGCCAAATCATCTTCAGCGATGTCCATGGTAAGATGTTCTAGCTAAGCATTCTTCCACTAAGATGAAGGTCTCGAGACTTTTTGGTATGGGCAATTCATTGCCAAATGTCCCATAGTGAAGCACCTTCAACATCGAGAGGGGTTACATTCGTAATCTAGAATTTGATTCCAAGCCCATTATGCCACCTATAAAACAAGCTTCGTTGGAAGGTGTTTGGATAAATCCAAATCCACTAGAACATGGTCGTATGTAGTATGAGAGAAGCCAGAAGTGGCTTGGTCCACCTTTATAAAGCAACCCAATGAATTTCCAATGGCCTCATAGCTGGAATTACACTAGAAATGGAGAGGGGGGTTTAGGAGATGGATCCACACCGATATAGAATTGAAGGATTTAGTAAATGGATTAAAAGAGGAATACTATTATGTACCTAGGGATATGATATTATAATGTATTTAGGCGGATGGAGATGCCGACATGTGGCACACATCCCTTAAGTTAGTTATATTAGGTCTTATGGATAACTTGTGTAATTAATTATATCAAGTGTTAAGTATGCCTTCATTAGGATTATCCCTCCATTATGTTATTAGGAGGAGGTCTATAATATAGGAGGTCATTATCATTGTAAGGAGGAGTGTGTATGATATTATATTTGGGATCTCTTGGAGATATAGCGTGGAGTGGCTTCTTTGGTAAGGAGTATTGTATGGTGTTACCCTACCTTAAGGGTTTATTATATTTTGCATATATTGGATACTAGGGCATCTTGGCCCACAAACATCTCTTGTGTTGTGTGAGATCTATCATTTGCATTATTATATGTGTGGATCTTATCAAGTGGTATCAGAGCTACTATTTGGGCAAATAGGGACAAAACCCTAATTTTTAAAGATTCTCTTATATCTTTCAAACAAATGCGAATTTTTCTACATTTCTTTACTAAACGCGGAGTATCATCTAAGGATTCTATAGTCCAAAAATCAAGTTTCTATCATAATATTGAGTGAGTTATTGCATTTTTATGATTTTTCATAATTTCACTTTATAGGCTGCAAGTCAAGGAATTTTTCTAATATATTAATATTTCTAGAAATCTCACCAAATTTTATTAGGGGTCTATTATTTTTATTTTTATTTTTGAGTCTGACAACATTACAAAATAATTCAATCAAAGTTGGGTATGTAGTAAACTTTTTAGAAACCCTAGTTTCAATGGGGTTTCCTAATTTTGATGGAAGTGGAGATGCATTAGAATGGTGGAAAAAATATAAAAGAGCTCATGGTAAAAGTTTAATATGGATTCTATATTTTGAGGTATACTTAAAAGGTGAAGCTAAACAATGGTATGAAGCATTGTGTGAGGATATTTCTTGTTTGGATAAACTAGAACAAACCTTCTTAGATAGATGGGCCCAAGAAGATGAAGAAGGAGGAGGAGGAGGAGGAGGAGGAGGAGGAAAAGAACAAGGAAAAAACAAGAATATGAAGATGAAGATGAAGAACAAGAAGACAAAGAAGAAAAAGAAGGAAAGGAAGAGAAGATGAAGGATACAGGTGCATGCACTTTACCTCCAAGGAAGGAAGATTCAATCCTTCAATTTCATGGATGTATTCAAAAGGAAAAGGTTATTGTTTCTATAAACCCTAGTAGCAAGTATAACTTCATAAACATGGAATTGGCTAAGAAGCTACAAGTGCAAGCAAAGCACATCAAGCATAGTCAAATATTGGGTAAGGATATTCAAATTTTGAAGATTTGAAGCTCTCTATGGATAAATATGTTTTGCATTCAAACTTTCATGCTTTGGATATGGATGGGTTGAATATTGTTCTTGGTTATCCTTGGTTAGAATCTTTGGGAACAATAAACATCAATGTGCAAAAAAAGTTCATGAAGCTTTAGTATAGGAGGAAAAAATTTACATTATAGGATATTACACATAATGAAGTCCAAAGAAAATTCAAGGAAGAGCAAGTTCAAGAATCTACCAAAGATTGCATCAATGAATTAAATGACATGAAAGAGGAGCAAGGTGTAGAGAAAAAAAAGACGAGACATGTGATTATCTTCATGAACCAACAAAACAAGTGGGAAAAAATGATGAAGAATTGGAGAAGGTTCCACTGATAGAAAAGGGTGCAATATATAAGCATCCACATCATTTTGAGAGACAAGAATCTTGGAGGCATGAAACTACATGGAAACAACAATACAATCACTATGGACCTACATGGAATCAAAATAATTACTACAACAATCAGTGGTATCATAGAAATAATGGATATTCATGGAAACAAAGGAGGACTTACTATGATAAAGAATGGAATCAAATGGGTGAAGCAAAATATAGATCAAGGATGGGATCTAGGTATTGTCAAGCTAAATCCACCAAAAGGATCAACTATGGATGGTTAGATGATTGGTCATGGCATCATATTTGTGATGACTTGCGATAGCCATACTATTTGGCTTCTTCCATGTTTTGAGGATGAAACATGTCAAGGAGGGATGACATGTTATGTACCTAGGGATATGATATTATAATGTATTTAGGTGGATGGAGATAATAACATGTGGCACACATCCCTTAAGTTAGTTATATTAGGTCTTATGGATAACTTGTGTAATCAATTATATCAAGTGTTGAGTAGGCCTTCATTAGGATTACCCCTCCATTATGTTATTAGGAGGAGGTCTATATATAGGAGGTGATTATCATTGTAAGGAAGAGTGAGTATGATATTGTATTTGGGTTCTCTCAGAGATATAGCATGGAGTGGCTTCTTCGTTAAGGAGTATTGTATGATGTTACCCTACGTTAAGTGTTTATTATATTTTTACATATATTGGATACTAGGGAATCTTGGACCATAAACATCTCTTGTGTTGTGTGAGATCTATCATTTGCATTATATTATTTCCATTATTAGATGTGTGGATCTTATATGATACTAGGGTTTCAACAAGAGGGAGCATTGACTCCAAAACTAGGAACACCCTTCCACCACAACATCCTAATCTAAGACCAAGTTAAATACCACCACAAAGAAACCCCTTGCATAGGGGTAAATTTTGATTTTCCCTTCCATGTGAGGGCACCATATGTCTAAGATCCATTTGTTCAGAATTGGGAGGTGAGGCCACAATTTATCAAATTTGCAAATTACTCCTATTTCACAAAAATATTTTTTGTTATCTAAAACATCTCTCCCAAAATCAACACCAAGGGAGATAGAGAAAATAACACCATAGACTTCCCAAACCTAACATGGGTGTTCAAAGGCACATTACCCATAACAAAATCTATTGAAGAGCCAATGACACCCTTTCGAGCATTGATAGAGGGAACCCCTAACCTAGCCATAGCTGCACAAGTCAAAGGGAGAACATCAATAGAATCACCAATCCCATTCAACATTTTCACACTCACAAAATAATGGTAAGCACTTGAGAGAATGTAGCTCTCGATATTAATGCATGATCCATGCCATCATAAATAGGACTAGACAAAATCCCATAGACATCTAGAAAAGGACCTCGGGATCCAAAGATCCCACCATGGAGTGACGTATCCAACACATCAACATCCTCACCATCTGTAAAGCGTACATGACTAGTAATAGGTTGTAGCAATAAGGTGACATTTAAATTGAGGGATATGATTCAAGGAATGAGCAAGAGCTCCATTCAACTTCTTCCTTGCTTTGTTATCGAAATTGATAAGTTTTATGCATTGCTTAGTATATAAGTTGACATATTTTTGCATGGAAATTGGAAAATAACCTTATCTTTATCATATTTGATGTCTACACATTCTAAGAGTTTAGACTCATATGCTAAGTCCACTATTTGCCACCTTAGCTTAGATGTGCAAGTGTGGAAATGACCCGAGTCATTTCCAAACGTGTAGATCTAAAGCCCAAACTTTTAAATTTAAATTTCTTAAATTGGCCCCAACCTTCCCTCCCTTACTAGCCATTATGAACTAACTAAAGCATAAATCATTTCAAATTGCACACAAGGGTGATGTATTTAAGGACTAATCCTGATTCATTTGAATCATCTAGGATCATCAAGGAGCATTCATATGAGAACATCAGACAACATCCTAATTACATTATTATCTTGCATCATCATCCTAGGCATACTACATCCTTGATTATTGTCTTTGATATTTGTTCATCATCATTAAATTGGTCCACCTAGGGATTTGAACAAAGGAGAGCAATCCCTTGTCTAACAAATTCCCAAATGGAATCTTTGGACACCATCCCACTTTAGACATAGGTACAACAAGGTGAGGGAATTAAATTCCAACCACCCAATTGTAATCAATTAAATTTAGAAGAAAGGTTTAGTTTCATGTGCCAAGTTCATTTATGCGCACTAGGTTTCTGTAAGCACAGAGTTAGATCCACAAGCATATATCTAAACCAAAGTAGATTCCATTAATTTTTAGTTTTGATGTAGTCATCCAACAAGGCCTAATTTCTTAGTACCATGGTGAATTAATTTTTGACATCTATCAGAGTGATTCCTTCATCAAGTTTAAAGCTAAGTACATTTATTTTAAATTTTTGAAATAAGATAGGCCACCATAAGCTTGCTAGCTTTATCTTCCTTGTGGTAAGGTCTCAAGAGTTGTGGCCTCCTACTACACATTCATGTTCCTCCTTTAATATGTCCTCTCTTTCATGTTCATATACAACTCTCCTTGTTATATTGTCCCTTCGACTAATATGCAATTTTCCTTCAATGAATGTGTATGGGAAAGCCTTCCGCATTAGGGTTTATTTTTCTTGTGGGGATGTATCATATGGGAATTCTACCATGGCCAATAATTATGCTATATCTTTCAATTCCTCCGGGTACTGCATTAACCCTAAAAAAATTTGCACCAAGAAGTTCTTCTTCTTGACTTTGTGGTTCATCACCTGTTTCAATCCTGGATAAGTAGTCAGACCTTGATTATGCTTCCTTGGTTTTACTTTTATAGTGAAATCAAATTCTTGGAATAACAATAACCATCGACATAATCTCCCTTGGATAATCGGTTTGTTCAATAAGTATTTCAATGGATCATGATCAGTATAGAAAATTAAAGGTGTGGATAAAGATAATGTCTAAACCTCTGTAATGCATACACCATTGTTAGGGCTTCCCTCTCTATTGTGGTATAGTTTTTCTCAGCCTTGGATAGCTTCCTACTAGAAAATGCTTTAGGATGATCTTTTTTTCCCTTGGGTTGGGCTAGTATCGCACGTACTTAGATTTCTGAGGCATCCACATGGACATGAAATGGGATGTTCCACTATGGAAATATCATAATAGGAGCCTTTACAATTTTCTATTTTAATATGTCAAAGGAGGTTTGACATTGATCATTCCACTCAATATTTTTCCCATTTTTTTTCTTTAATAGTTCCTCCAAAGGTGCTACTATTGGTGCATATCCTCTAATGAATTTGCAGTGGTATCCAGTATATCACAAGAAAGTTTTCACCTATGTTGCTATTTTTGGTGCTGGTAGTGTAAGGATCAGAGTTACCTTCAAAGGATCTACCATCAATCCTTCTTTACAAATAATGTGGCCTAACAAGGTCCGAAATGGTACCACAAAAGTACATTTCTTTAGGTTCAATGATATTTGTAGGCTTCTACACTTGTTCAACATCATCCTTAAGGTTTGGGTGTGATCTTTTACCAATCCATGCACAATCCAATCATCTAAGTAGACTTCTAAGAAATCATGTATGAATTCCTTGAATGCATTTACCATGATTCTGCTAAATATTCCTGGTGCATTCTTTAATCCAAAGGGTATTACTGTATAATGTAAGATCCAAGTTTAGAGGCAAATGTTGTTTTTGGTTGATCCTCCTCTCTGATCTTCACTTGATGGTAACCAGAAATCCCATCAGCAAACGAATAGATTTCTCTTCCAGCAACTGATTCTAGTATCTCTTTTATGAATAGTGTTGGGAATGGATCATGAATACAAGCTTTGTTCAATTCTCTATAATCTCCACATATTTTTATCTCTCCTAATTTTTTATTTTGAACCACCATTGGACTAATCCAATCTACTTCTTCCATTAGTTTTATGATCCCTACTGCTAACATTTTATCAATTTCTACTTTCACCCTTTTCTTCATGTTTGGGTTTAGTATATATGAACTTTTCCTTACCAGTTTAATACCCTCTTTTATTTGTATTTTCATCACCCCTACTTCTTATTTGATTCATTTCATTTCAGTAAAAGATCTTGGAAATAAGTCCTCAAATTTAGAAAGAATCTTAGTTACTTGTGCTACCACCTTATCATCCTAGTAGTCTCCTATTTTTTTCTAACTTGGGGTCTCCTTTTGCAATATTCTCTTCCTTGATCTTAAGAGGTTTATTGTAGTATTGTTCCTTTGGTTCAGTTAATAACTCCAATTCTCTTTCTCCTTCTTGGACATCTATTTATAGATCCTCAGTACCTTCATCATCCATTCTTGTAGTTTTATAGGATTTCTGACCACTTTGTTGTGATTGTTTGTCTACCCATTCTACCAATTTCCATATTCTTTTAATTCTAGGTGGTGGTGTGTTTTGCTTCGGTCATGCTTTCTCTTCCTTTGTAATTTGTTGGAAGATTATTTCCTTTATTTTCAAAAGTATAGTACTTATGTATATATTTTTTTGGGCTATAGAAGGAAAATGTATAAAAAAATTCATATTGTACTTCATCCCAATTGCTGGTTTCTCTTCTCCTTTATTGGTTTATATACCAAGTTTGTGCTATTGGTGACAGTGTCCGATAGAATAGATGGGTGTATACAAATTTTGTGTGTTCCTATCTACCTTCTCATACTATTATACAAGTAGTTAAATGCTCTTGCAGTAGAATTTGTCTTTCATACTTGGGTATGGATTTGTATTCTCCTTCCTTCTGTAGGTATCTTATAGTCATGAGAAGCTTAAAAATGGACCGGTCCTTAACTAAAATTTTATGAATGGACCACCAATTGGCCGCATTACATACCAATGTATGTTATACTGCTTCTAGCCTACTTTGTTTTTCTAAAAAAATCACCTCCATCTTGGATAAGTATATTTGTAGGTCTTTCACTTCTGAAAACTTAGGTAGTTTGATATGTTAAATTCCTCTCATAATGTGATTAATTTGTCTAAATACTCAAGAGTCACTTGTGTTTTGCTCTTCATCTATGGCGCATACCTTCTGCGGTGGATTTTCATTTAATGCAGAGGTTTGCGATAGGTTTTCCCTACTAGTTTTCAGCATAAATATCCTCTGAAATCGTGTCATTATTCAAGTTTTGAGTTTTAGTTCATTTATTATCCATGCTTCTAGAACTTCCTCACTAACAGTACTCTCATTATCATTTTCTACTTCTATTTCTCCCCATGAATTGGGTTTTTCTTTTATCTCTTTTGTCTCTAACTTTGAGATTGAGTAAATATTCTTAGGATAGTTAGCATTACCTTCTACATAATTGGATTCTTCAATGCATGCTTCTTCCATGGGTGATCCTAAAAGTATGTATACACTTTTATTGTTATCCTCAAAAGATAATTCTTCTTTGCAGAAGTCCACAATGTCATTTACATCTACAAACTATCTTAATCTTAGTAATGCATTAAATGAATCCCCTTGTTCTTTCATGGCTACAACAACAAAGTCTATGTCTTGTTTTATGCCCATTATGTTCACTTCCACTTGTTTCCAAGTCCCAAGTGTTGCCATACTAGACCCATCTGCTAAAATGATATTGTAGGGAGTTTCAGATAACCTAGGTTTTCCTAGTTGTTCTTAGAGCTTCTTGGTAATCATGTTTACATTTGCACCTAGGTCTATCATAACATGTTTGACCTTTTTTTGATTTATATGAGCATCTACCAATAGTGGTTTTGTCTTCCAATGTCTATATGTTCTGCCCATTTGCCAGATTTGATTTTTTGGTACTTTTTTGATGTTCCAGTATTTGGCAAATTGCTTCAATTTATCTATGAGATTGTGTTGTTGCGTTAACGCTGTGAACTGTTTGAGTGCCACAACCTCTTCTTCTAAAAAGAAATAATTATATTGTTTCTGTATATCTTGTTCTTGAGTTATAATCTGCTTTGTTTTCTGGACAATGTCATCATGTTGTTTCTTATCGAGGAAGAATGAATCTTCCTCCTCACTCTCTCCTACTTATGTTTCAATAGTATAATGTCCTTCGATATTTGTACCTTGTCTTATTACTACTGCAACTTTTTCTTTCCCTTTAGTTTTGTTCATTTTAACTTGCTCATGCTTGACTCCCTTATGTTGGTTCTCTCCTTCTGAAGATTCTGATGAAGATATATCTATGTTATCATCTTTATCTCTCTGACATGTTCTTAATAACTGACCTTGTTCCTTAGGGACTCTCTGAATTACCCTAGCCCCTTTTTGTTTCATAGAGTTTTCTAGGTCATCACTTTTTTCCTATTGTGGTGCATTTTAGAAGTATTGTTGTTCTTTATCACATGAGAATAGGTCATGCTCTGTACTACTACAAAATATGCACTGTCTTCTGTTCTCCCTAGAATTCATTGGTAAAGTGTCTCGATTTACCGCATTTATAGCATATTGCATCATCTCTCCCTCTTCTACCTCTACCATAGCCTCGACCTCCTCTATATCCTCCAAATTGGTCTCTCTCATCGTTACTATAATTATTTTCATATGGTGCATTAGGGTTTGAGTTTTGAACAATGTTCATATTTCTTTGATTTTCCAGGTAGATTGCTTATATCCCTGATCCTAAATGTATAAAAGTCTTTATGTCAGGCCTTCCACATACGCCATAGTATTGTTTTGTGCTTTATTCTTATGGTTTGCATTATACCATGACTCATTTTTATCATCATCTTCCCTTACTCTAAAAAGTTGTGAAGGGCAGTCTGGTGTCTCATGATCATTCCATTCACTGCATAATCCACAATATATTGTATTATTTCTTGTAGGTAGTGATTTGATATCTACCTTCATGGCGACAACTTGTCTTTCCCCTTTCAACTTTGGACATTCATTTCGTGTCCTTTAGTGCAATAGGAACACCATATATTAGGCCTCTTTTCTTCCTGCTTTGCTAACGTTTCTTGTTTTAGCTTCAATTGCTCCAATTCTATTCTTATTCTTTCTAATTCTAGGTTTTCTTTAGTTTTATCTTGCTTACGCCACGTTTGTGTCTCTATGTGGCAAGCCAATGTAACTGCTTTTGCATAAGTTTTAAATATTTTACCATCCAGAGATGATCTAACCTTAGGGCTTATCTCAGATGTGAACCATTCAATCTTTTACCTTTCAGTTAATGGCTCCTCTAATTTGGGACTGTTTCTTTGAATTTTTTTATCAAATTCTTTTATGGTTTCTCCATCTTTCTATATTAACTACGTCATTTTGCTTACTTCTTCTATATGGATCTCCAGAGTTTCAAAATTTTCTAAGAACTCCTTATAAACTTCATCCCAAGTTTTATCATGTTTAGGGCATGGCTTTCTCTACCATTTCAAAGCATCATTCCGTAATGTGCCAATAAAGTCAAATAGTTTGTTTTCATCCCTAGTTATACCATTTCAATTCCAAATGGATTCAAGAACAAATATATGCTCTGTTGCTTCATTCGCATCCTTTTCAAACATTGGTAGCTTAATTATGGCATCCATTTGTACTTTCTTCTATTTTTCTAGTACCTCTGATGTTTTGCGGAGGTTTCTTCCTTACCTTTCTGCTTAGGTTTTCACCTTTGTATTAGGGTTTTGTGTTCCCTTCCCTTATCTCTATGTAGCTTGATGTCAAAATACTCCTTTCCTAATATTTCCTCGAAATCTTTCTCAATTTCTTCTTCTATGTCTTCCTTATTGTCAACTTGATCCTCTACTGAACTTCTTCTTGCTTTATAAGGCACTGAGGGTGACTCCTGGTTGAGGGGGTGTGTCTTTTCAAAGTGTCTCTTTATTTTCGGGGATACTTTTTCATTTGTTAACGACATCATATCTTTTGCAGGTGACTTTTCATTTAATTGTGTTATACTTTTGGAACTAATCTCCTCATATACCGCGTCTTCTCTTTCTCTAACCTTCATTACACTTCTATTTACCAAATGGTCTAGGTAATCCACATCCAAATTCAAGGGCTGGAGGTTACGTATAGGATTTGATAACTCTTCCCATTGTTTATCAACTCTAATTTGAATATTAGCAAAATTAGGTTGAAACTTAGGAGTTTTACTTATTTGTGGTAGGGCTAGGGTTTGATTATGTTCTTCCCTCCACAAGATTCTTAACTAGTCATATGCCTCAATACTTCCTCCTATACTTTTGAGAATCTTTGTAGCCCTGTTAATATGTATTGTTATAGGGTCATTTATATCCCTTTGTATCAAATTTGTGGCAGCCTCTATGGCTTCTTCATCCAATCTTTTTCCTTTTATGTATTTCTCTTCGATAGCACCCACCTTGACACGCTCAACAACACCATCATTGGTAAGCTCACCCAACTATTCCTTTTCCTCCGCAACTTCTCTTGATTGCTTTCTACTTGTCTCCCCTACCTTTTACATCATTCTGCAGTACCTTTCTTGACGTTCCTGGGTCTATTTTTGCCTTTCTTCCCTGCTCATCTCCATTCCGGTTAGTATAATCTCATTGATCTCTCTTAATCTTTTGTTATCCTCTTTTGCCATGGATATTTTTAATTTGGTATTACATTAATCCTTATGTATCCCATGGTCGGCTCAATTTGAAGAGTTACATCTTTTCAGATCCTCCCCTTTTCCAATTATCATCCCCTTAATTGTTTGCCCCCCTCTCACAAAGGTAGGAACTTAAGAGAATTCACAGTCTCCTCCGCATATCATAAATTTTTTTGTCACCTTAGTTTTCTTTCTTTACACTACTCCACACTTTTCCTTTTTACTATTTATCCTATTTTTTCTTCACTATCCTTTTCTAGGGTCCTGGAAATAGAACCAAATGTTGGCAAGAAATGAGAAGGAACTAGTTCGGAGATCTCATCTTCATTGAAGTCTCTAAAGTCAATTTATACCCCAGTCATATAGTGAGAGAATTATAGATAAACATTAATGAATATCTAGAGTTATGCGGTACCATCTAGATTATGTAAAACATTCATACAATACATATACACATATCCGAACCCTTATGTCTCCTTTATATATATATATATATATATATATATATATATATATATATATATATATATATATATATATATATACAATGGTTAACTATACATTTATACCGGTATGTCTGAGTCTCTGCCCTTATACATACATATTCTTCCTTATCTATCTCATTCTCATACATAAATACTATTGCTTACTTACATATCCATCCTAAATATTCATATAGAGGAGTGTCTTTTCCCAAAATACCTCTTAGTGTGTCAGTTTTGTCCTCCACATGCCACTTGCGGTAGGTTTTGTTTCTTGCGTTGTTCTCTGCGAACAGAGATGAAGTAGAGGATTTATCCTATAGTATTTTTAGTTAATTAAAGGGCTATTGCAAGTGTGGCATAGTAGATCCCCTCATAGAGAGAGTGGTTGTAGGTTTAGTTAAGCTCTAATAACCTATGTGAGGGGCTTGTTGTAGTCGTTTTGACTTGTTAAACATTTGTAATTAATTTTTCAATAGTGGAATAGGGAGAAATTACTCTCTAAGTTAGTGTTTCTCACTTGACTTGAGTTTTCTCCAAGTCCAAATTATTGTGTGAACAACTTTTGTATGTTTACATTGTTGTTTTCTACAATAAGAGTATAAATTTCTCTATATTCTTCTTGTTTGTACTTGTCATAGTAATCTAAAAACTAATGTATATGATATAAAGTGTTTGTATATGGTATAAATTGTTTGTTGAAGAATTATGAAAGTTCTTTGTATTTGAATCTATTTTGTTGATGACTAAGCATGTGGAATAACCACCCTAATCCATTAATTAGTGGGTGGTTGTTAAGGAAGATGTGGTTTGCCCCTCTTTTTTAAGGTGTGTGTTGCGGAGGAATGTTGTTGAGTATTGGTGTATAGTTTGTCCTTTCTAAGTGGTGGTTGTTGTAGAAAGAAAGTTGCAGGACTCCCTATCATGGGGTTGCATGTTTTGGGGATTTACTGACTTGGACCCTTTTTTGTAGGCTTGAGAATCTTGAAAAAATTTAGCCTTGTTATTTAGTATGTATTTAAACATGGCTCATATTTAAGTTATTATGTAAGCTCAAATTCTTGGGAGAGAGTCCCAGTAGAACTTGCAATTAAAATCTCACCATATATTCTCTGACTAATGCATGAGTATGTTTTGGCAAGTAAAATGGCAGGAATTCTGATCTTTTCTTTGCAGTCAGAATCTCCATAGATCAACGATAATCCTTTATTCCAGAGGGACTATAAACTCAAATAAGGTAGGGAAAATACCATTGGCAGTTTAACAGCCACCAATAGTTTGCAGAGTGCTTCAGACATAAAAATATGAATTAAAAAAAAAGTCATTTATTAAATGTTGATTTTCTACCTTCTGTGTTTCCTTGGGTACCATAGAAAAATGGATACATGGATGAATGAGAGAAATGTGAGGATCCTTGTAGGTCCCCATGGGCATGAGAAATTACAATGCACTAGATAAAAACCAGCATAGAAAAAGGCTCCCACACATGATCATAGCCATAGATTTTTTTATTTGAAGTTTTTCATGAGCATCAATAGCTGACATTCTCTTAACAACAGATCAAGAAAAACCATTGCTGAGAAACAATCATAAATATAATTAAAAGATATGAAACCATGAAGTTACACAACAAGAATGGATGACTTCAGAGAGGTGTACTAAATGCCCTGTGCAGCTAACTAGCACCAATGCTGCCATGCCATCCAGTTAGATTCATAAACAATACAAATAAATCAATGCCCACTTCTACAATACCAGCAGATCTTTTTCATACATTCTTTCACTCTATCCATGAATTTAATCCTCTCCTCTTAGCAGACTCAATAACTTCTGAGATACATCTCTATAAGAATGTAACTCCAAAGGAAAACCTCAGAGCTGTGCACATACTCTGCCCAAAGACCCCCCAAAAAAGATCATCTTACTCATCTCTCACTGATTTCTGCAGTATCTATAAGTTTTTTCAAAGATTGCTGCCATATCTATAAGTTTTTTCCAAGAGAAAATTTATTAAATCCATCCAGAAAAAAATCTGACATAAATGGTGTTAATAATGGTACATAAATAAAGCAGCAGAGTACGTATTAAGGGCAAGCGTAGCTATTGTGATCTCATGAGCCCACCGGAAGAAAAAATGTAGAGATCGTATGATGAATGAAATAGAAAACATTGTGGAGAACCAAATGTAGCAAATACACAGACCAAATGAATGCATATATATCTACTAACATGTTTAACCAGTTTTTGATAAGAAGAAAGAGCCTTTGTTTTATTCAATAGAATAAGATACCAATATTCCATGACCTCTTCAATGAGCATTATTCCATCTTATCTTGATAAGAGCTTTCCATTGTATACTATTTCTTTAGACTGTTACGCCCGTCAGTGGGGACTCTCAATAATTATGGTAGTTTTGTTTTTTTATTAAAATTATTATACAGTTAAAATAGAGAGGAAATTGTTTTCAAAAATAAAATTAGATAAAGTTAAGTAAATTTATTAATGAGCAATTTATGGCATAATAGGTGGGAATTTATTAATTAGTAGGATGTCGGCTGCGGCCATGATTGAGTCTAAAACTAAGTATATAATTAAAAACTCTTATCAAAATAAGACAGTATGGTGGTCATTAAAGAGGGTATAGAATATTGGTATTTTATTTTATTGAACAAGATTATGATAATAATTAGTACTTGGTATTTTAAAGTTAGGGTAGGTTTGTCCATAGAGAATATTGACATGTATCAATTGAAAGCATTTTTAATTGAAAATAATAATAAAACTTAATAGGCATGAGTTTTCCATAGTCCGTGAAGTTAGTAGAGTGTGTTTCTAGATTCAACTGTGTGTATTTTTGCATTGACATTTCAGACCACACGTAATGATCCATCATCAAGAAGATGATCTATACACAATTGAATTCAAAAGTACTCTCTACTAATGAATTTTCTTAGGTAAATTAATGAATTTTCTCAAGTAAAGTAGATAAAGTAAATTTATTAATGAGCAATATAAGGCATAATAGGTGGGAATTTATTAATTAGTAGGATGTGTAACGTTGAAGTGAGGTTGTGGTTATGATTGAATTCTTCAATAGATATCCAATAATGTCCCATGACCTATGCACTAATTAAATAAATGAGTATACACCTGAAAGTAAATAATATATCCATCTTAGATAAATTTATGTAAAAGATGCCAAGAATATCTTATTTACATATCTATTTAATTTTTTTTTAATATTTTAACATTCTTATTTCTACAATTCGTCTTCCTTTCTATTTTTTTATTTTTTTCTGGTTTTTTTTTTAATTTATATTTATATGTGTTATATTTTATTTTTGGTATGTTATAGATTGATCCATAAGTTGTATTTCTGAACTATATATCGGTCGTATAAATTTAAAAAAGAATATATTTTTTTATATTCATGACATGTTGACAAAAAAATATATTGTCCATATTTCTTATCTCCAATTCTTCTTCTATGGGGTTTTTAAGAATATAAGCCTCGTATTCAATACGAGGATTTCAAAATGCCCCCAATCTACGTTAAGGGCAAAAACTAGGTTGGTGGAAAAAATAAAACTAGACAATTGTTTTCTTGCCATGTTGTAGGCTCTTGGATTTGGGTCATGCTTCCTACAAATGGTTAGGATAGTTGATGCTTCGGCTTGCATCACCATTGCTGGACAACAGTCTAGCTCCTTTGGACTTCACAGATCCATCTGACAAGGTTTCCCTCTTGCTCTGGCCCTCTATGTTTTAGCTACTAAGGGATTTGGATATCTGCTTGCTCAGGCAGTCTCCCAATCCCAGGTCAAAGGGATATATCTCCCCAATTCTTCTCAACAGCTTGTTAATGGAAATTTTGCCTATGATTCCTTCCTTACTCTCCTTGAAGAGGAGAATAATGTTAAACAGGCTCTCCAATGCCTGAACATTTTTTTCTAGGCTTCAGGTTCCAACATTCAATGGCAAAAAACTCAATACTACCGGCAATCCTTCCTCCCCAAACCTGATTGGCTTCAATCCTTTGAGTGGAAATAGATTGATCATGGGGAAGTGTTCAGATTCCTGGGGATTTCTTTTGTCTTACAGGATTCTTTAGATGAGCTTTGGTAGGCTATGATAGCTAGAGTTGAGAAAAAGCTTCAATATTGGATTACCAAGCCTCTCTCATTGACTGGTAAATTTTAGATTTGTTCTAAAGTTCTCACTGCCACTCATGTTTTCTATTCTTCCTATTGGGTCCCTTATAAGGCCTCCTATGCTAAGATTGAGAAGCTTCTCAGAGATTTCCTTTGGGTTTCTAGTGATGGGCACCAAGGCTTTCATCGTGTTGCTTGGGATCATTGTTGGCTTCCCCATGAAGCTTGGGGCTAGGCATAATTTATATTCGGCAATAGGGTATTGCTCTTTGTGCCAAATGGATCATCAGAGCCCTTGAAGGCAATGAAGCCTAGAAAATTCTTGTATGCCACTGCATTAGCATGGGAGACCCTTCAAGATGTCTTACTTGGAAAGGTTTGGAAATGAGCACGCTTCTTGCTATGCAGGAGCCTATCACTATTTAGGGTACCTTTGTCATCAAAAGTATTTGGAAAGCATGGGAAACCATCAAACCCTAACTTCGGTGGGTAGGTGATGACTTCCACAATGGTCTATCCATCAACCAGTTGTCCATTTGGTGGTCTCCAATTTTTATCTCTCAAGGTCTAACTATGGATAAAATGCCTTTGATCCATACTTTACGTTTCTTCAAACATGGAGTATGGGTGTTACTCAATTTTATTCACAAATCCACCAAGAATGTTTTACCCTGGCCAGATTTCATGCTCAAATTCAAGCTTGCCAATCAAGACCAGGAGACTTTTCAAGCTATTATTGATGTCATTCCCCCTCAGATGATTCACAAGATTGGGGTTAGATCCATCAAACCTTGGTGGAAAGATTGGAAGTGGTACCCGAATACCCCTTTCAAAAGTTACAAGCAGGCCACAAGGGCTATTTATGGATTTCACCACATTTTCCCATGGTGGAGCAACTCAACCATTGTTGGAAGCTTCAATCCTCTCCTAGAACTTGACATTGTTAGTTCTAGTGTATTTGGTCTACTGTGCGGGAGCCTAAGTGGGCTCATTTTTCTTGGTGCATTCTTTACCAGGGTCTCCCTATGGGGGCTTGACTTGTTTATATGGGCATTTCCTGCCCACACTGTCCTTTGCCATTTTGGTCTACTCCCTTTTCTTGGCATATGGTTTTGTTGGAAGACTGGTCTAACCTCCCATATAAATACACCCAAGTCCGGCATGCTTTCAGGGTGGAGATTTTATTCCATATTTGGAAATACAAAAATACTGCCTTGTTTTCCAATTGTACTATAAATGCTCATTTCTCTGTTTACACTAAAGCTATGGTTTGCTCTAATTTGTTAAAGCATATTTAAGTGCAATCTCGTAAAGTTGCACTTGAGGTCGCCCATATTCAAGAATTGTTGGATCGCTGGGGTGATGTCCCTTACACTATGACTAGGGTTCTGCCTAATCCCAACTCTCCTCCTCAGGGCCAAAGGTGTGGGTACAACTAGCCTACTAGGAAAGACCATGGCTCCCACTCCCATGGGGCTCAGTCTTAGCCTTCTCACATCTCTATCGCTTGTGGTTGGTCACAGCCCTCCAGGCCGCCCTTGACCTCTTCTCATGGGCGTGGAGGTGTTGGTTGGTGATGAGGGACAATGTAGTCCTCATCATTTAGTTATAAATGTCAATCTAGGGTGGTGTCCAATGCTATATACAAAAGGGAGAAGAAATACTTTGCATGATAGTCTTTTCTACAAACAAAATTGAAAGGAAATACATGAAACAAATTATTACAATCAAATCTAATCTAAGAGCTTGTAAATAGAAATGATGGAATCAAATCTATCCTAAGAAGCTTGTGAAGGGAAATACTGGAAATGTAAAGAACATGGAATGGAAAGACTGCTAAGAAATGAAACTATAAACAACCACTGCTACTAAAATATTGAACTATATTATTTTATAGAATTCTCCCCATTTGATTCCTTGATTACAATGCATTTATATAATACTTATACTTAATCAATCCACCAAGAATGTGGATCTGAGATCCTCTTCTCAGGGAGAAAAACTATAACTTCTTCCTCTAATTTAGTTGCCTTCTATCATGTCACTTTTATTTTAGTCACTTTTTGTCACTAACTGCTCACTTATTTTGACGAACTGACTCAAATGCTTTCTGGGTTTTGTTCTCCTCATTCTTATCTTTCTAGATCATTTAAAATTCCAAATTTTATTGAGAAATTAGGGAAATATTACCATTTTACTGAGACTGCATTTTTAACTTCCTCTTTTTGTGCTTCTTTCTAAGACATTTTCTGGCGCTTCAACTTGACATAATTTATTCTTCAGTCTACTCATTGTTGATCACAAGAAAAAACATGCAATATCATTAAGACATGCAATGGAACTAATTGTGCAAAATACATGATTTTATTTATCTAATAGATGAGACAATTTATGGTCTCATCATCTCCCCCACACCTAAGATGTTGTAGGTCCTCCTGCAACTCATAGTGAGCTTCTGGAGCCAATCACTTTACCTTTATTGCAGTTGCTCTGAAGATGTTCTGATAGGTGTGCTAAAGATGATCCAAAGATGTTTTGAGTTACTCCGGAGCTATCTAGATCTAGTTGTATAGTTAGTTGTGTTACTCCAGAGCTCTCCCAAGCTATTCAGAGCTAGCTATATGGTCAACTTCAAAGAGATCTAGAATGTTGTAATGCTAGAAATAGATCCAATGGGCAGCTCCATAGAGATTCAAAATGTTCTAGTATTGGAACTAGAGGTCAATTTTGTAATAACCAATCATCCTCAATGCCTTAATTTACGCCAGAATATTTACAAGAGTTCTTTGGGAGTAGCAATTTGTATAGAAAAGTGCATGTTTAGCTTTAGAAGAAGAAATAGCATATGCAAAGTACTTACTTGCATAAAATAAACCTACCATATTATACTCTACTTAGTGATATAGAGATAGGTTACACAAAATCATTAACTGGTTGTCAAAAATAACTTCCTTTTCGGAAAATATGGATCCATGCATTCAACTTTTTGAAAGAAAAGGAAAACCATGAGAAGAAGATGACTGGATATTTTAACTCTAATGTTCCACCTTCCTTTTAAATAGAAGTCTTCTCCAATAATTCTAATTCTAGTAGATGCATGGGTTGATTGGAAAGATCTTGCAACCCTTCCTCATGTTCTGGTGCATGTATGACTAAAGGTAGCTCCTTGTCCTTCAAATATATGATTGGGTAGCCCTCCTTGGACTTTAAAGACATTCAAATAATAACAATATTTTCCTTGCTAGGACTTGAAGTCATGGTCCTCCAACTGAGGAGGTTGTTACATCCCAATTTCTAACTTGCTATACTTTTACTTTTTACTTGGGCATAAGTAAATTTGTTGAGATGTTATAGACTTATGACAGGATATGACATGGAATTATATTGAATATCATTTATGAAATCATGGAAATGATTATGTTATGGTCGATTTAATAATTGTATTATGAGATTTGATTTACTAGTTGAATTTATTGAATAATGATGCACTGATTACTTATTGTTTGATGACAAGTGAAACAAGGTTACAAGTTATCAACTCTCAGAGAAGAGAGAGAGAGTATCTTTCAAGAAGAGAGATATAGACCTTGGAATACAAGTGGTCAATCTGCCAAACGAGTCTAGTGTTAAACAATAATGTGAACCAATGAGTCGTATGAGGTAAGTCTTGTCTTGCTAGTTACTTTCAAATCTAATTGACAGGTAGTCGATATCTTGATTATCATCTAGTCAAGTCGATGATGAGTCGACATAGTCGTTTGTAAAGTAAACAATGTCATAGACGTAAAACGGTTGTGTTATTCTTCTTGTGTCGCTTGAGGTTTTATTGCCGCCTCTTAAACATCAAGACATTCCCATCAAGTTAGATGATGCTAATATTGTCGATGTTTAATGTCAACAGATGAACTCATCAAGTCGACGTAATTTTAATGAAGAATTGTGATGGGGAGGTAAACTCAACCCATTCACATCATCTGAAAACCTTGGGACAAATAGAGAAGTTTTTAACAACTTCGGGTAGAGGTTTTTCACAGCTATGTGATAGCTAAATGAAATCTAAAATCTTGTTTTGCATTACGCCCAATTCGTCGTGATTGCCGTAAAAATGCATTGATCATGTGTTGTGAATTTATTCCTTTTTGAAAATCGACGGAAGTCAAATTTGAAGTCGAATTATGCGATAACTATTTTGGTCATTATTTGGAAGGATATTCCAAAATCGCCTTAGTCATAACTTGGTTAATGGGAGGTATATTCGTCAGTTTGCTTGATGTCGGTTTTCTCGTCAAGTCAAGTTGGTTTACGCCCAAGTTCTGTCATTTTGGACATCTTCCTTTTGAATGCACTTTTTCTCTTCGAGTTTACGACTTGAGTTATCTTAAATCAAACCCATACTTTCTTACTTTAGTTAGTCTTGATTCTTTATCTCTTTTTCGACCTTAGAGACACCTTGTGCATTTATTAGTTATCACCTTGTAAGAGTTTCATCCCTCTAGCGGTGTTAGATTGCATTTTTCAGAGGTTAGAAGTCTTCTTGTGGAGGAAAAGGACGAGGTTGTTATGCCACGTTGCTATAAAGAAACCTCCATCTTGATAGTGGCCGTTGCAAGTGAGGAAGACGGCTATTATGCAGTTATGTCGACCTCCTTTTACTAAGGCATGTCACGGCAGTGGTGTTAATGCCCTACCTTCCATCACCATGGGTGGTCGGGTAGGAGGTTATGCTGTTGAGAATAAATTGGAACGGTGAGCTAAATGCATATACTCCATCATTGTGGGTGGAGAAAGGCATTAGTTTTTGGGCTGTTGTTTAAGAAACTAAAAACCGCAGAAAAAGATGATGGATCTTCTTCGCTGGGCATGGCTAGAAGGGTAGTGAGTGTTTTAGAAACTGAAAGGGAGAGGAAGCACGTCTTATCTGAAGAGGACGTGGATAGGAGTGTGCAGAGAGTTGAGAGACTAAGAAAAGAATCTGCGGAGGTCGCCGAGAGCTTGGTGAGAACGAGCTTGCAACAACAGGACTCTAACTCCATCAACAGGTTCCATTCTCTCTTTTTCACAGTCTATGATCCGTATTGGTGTCTCTTCTCTGCAATGATAGTGTAATACGTTTACAACGTATCAGATGCAACAATAATGTCTTTTTACTGCAAGTTCTGTATGAGTTAAATTACATTGATTAAGTATCATTGTTGTCTTCTTAGAGTTTGAACTCATGATTGTCTTCACAGAAACAATAACTTTGCATATCATGAAAGAAACCATAATGATAATAGAACACAGTCTTCAAATGTATACACACCAATGATTGATCAATGCATGATGCAAAATGTGAAACGGTATCCTACTAGCTGTCGGCTTGATGTATGCAATGAGTCGATATTATATGATAGTAACTCAGTTTAAAACTGTCTTGTGTGCACTCAAAACGTTAGCTTCATGGTGAGAAACCACAATGCACCATGTGCCTATTGTTTAAGGAACCTAAACCTCAGATTTAATGCATGTTTCGACGTAGATTTTAGTTTGTTTGACAGTCGGAGGTGTAATTGTAACTGGCTGTGGTGTAGGGAGACAAACCCCAGAGTAGGCTAAGGTTGCCAAATGTCTCTATATCTAAATAGAGAAGAATCCTGAAAACAAGACTTTGTATGTCGACAAGAGAAACGAGCTAGTATCTTATTCGGTTTTAGACCTTTAGTTAGAGGTCGACAAATGTGTTGGATCATCTCTAGTGTATAAAGTTAGTTTCTACATCTTTTTAATATCTTATTATATCACTCTTACCTCATTAAACCATGTGAAACCATTTGACTTGGAAGGAGGAGTAGAGTTGAAGTGTTAGTAATGGTCGAAAACCGTCATGCTTTTGAAATAAAAAGATAAGGGTGAGAAACCCGCATTTTGAGTCTAAATTAAGCTGTATGTGATGATTCTTGTGTCACTATTACATTGTAGACCATTATGAGTCTAAAACTTTAAATTCCAGGCTTACGGGAAATTGTATTATATACTTGAGTATGTTGTATAAACATATGGGAATCGAATAGCCACGTTAGAGACCAGTTAGGAGTGGATATTTATAAACTATGTTTTATATGATTATGGGATTATGAATTGCATTACAAATGCTATCCATATAAACAATGAAATAGAAAACCCATTGTACATCGTGTGAACGAACATGAATCCATAAACTTGGGAATAGAGTAAACCTTTGCGCCATGCACTAATGCATGAGGAAATTCAAACACCTTGAGGGTATCGAGGATGTTTTATAGAGTTTATAAGTGGGTGAACTCATTTCGTGAGTAGACATTAATGTGACGTGAGCCCTAATTTTAGTAAATGCTCATATCTATCTTGTTGGAATGAGATTTGTTACTAGTCAACAAAGATTAACCTTAGGTAGGGAAAACTCCTTGTTGATTTACAAGTCGAATTGAATTACAAGCCGTGAGCCTCGGATTTTGCAAACATGCAAGAGGTACCATTAAATGGTTAAGTCAAACATTAATTCATTATACCTTTTTTATCATAACTTCTCTAAGCTATTACTTGTCGACAAGGGGGTAAATCTCAAACGTTGCAAAGATGCAAAGAGAGAAACCTAAGAATGGATAGTCAATCCATAATGATTAATAGAGCAACGACAGAGTCTTGTGAATTCACCTAAGTCAGAAAGACTAGGTTTGAGTTAGGCAAAACTCATCAATTAAATCTAAATTTAACCTTGATATGGTAATTTTTAGAATAAGACATTGAGATCATGATGCAACACACAACATACACTCAACAGAATTGTGCCATTAAACATGAGAGACAAAAATTTGGAAGCTGAAACATAACAAAATTTCTATTCCTCAACTCTGCTGCTACAATGAGAGAAAACTCTCTTATATCTAAGAAAACAAAAAAAAACAAAAAATTACCTTTTTTGGCAGATTTCGACAATTGTCAGATTTTGCCATTTTAGGTAATTTTACAATCATATCTCGAGAATCCAATTTTTTCCCAAAAAGCTCATAAAGCTAAGGTAGGACGAAAAACCAACTAACATCCTAAATTCGAAACATGAGTTTCGAGTTATAAAAAAAAGCAACTGTTAAAAAACTAGAAAAAAACACTAATTTGCCATTTTGAGGGCCAAGATGAAAGTTTGAAGCCCCGAAAAAGTGCCAAGATGAGGTCCAACCGACTAGGGTGGGTTGGGAAAGCACTGGCCACCTCATAACGCATCCACCTGTAAAATTTCATAGAAAACCCACATCCGAGTCAAAAGTTATGACCTCCGGAAGTCCCTGCATCATTCTCCTCGGGTTGAAAAGAACGCAACTCCTGCAAGTGAGTGTCTTCAAACTGCTGCCATTTGACAGGATCTAACCTCTGCATTTCCCACTCTGTAATCCATGTGCTATCTGTTGGTGGCAATCCTTCCCACTGTACTAAATACTTGTTGTAACGCCCTTGCCGAGTGGAGATAGTGTTCTTATCAAGAATCTGTGCAATCTTTTCCTTCTTCTTATGGGGAATGTGGTTGTGCCATGACACCTCTGGTTGACTATCTTCAGCATCATCCTCACCATGGAATGCATATAAATCAGAAATATTAAACACGGGAGAAATAGCGAGATCATCTGGTAAACTGACCTCATATGCATTATCATTGATCTTCTTTATAATTCTGCAAGGACCAATTTTCTTGTACTTCAACTTGTGATATGTTCTAGTAGGAAACCGCTCTTTTCTCAAATATACCATCACTAAGTCACCTTCACTGAATGTCTGATGTCGCCGACTAGGATCCACTGAATTCTTATACCTCTCATTACTGTCCTGCAACTTCTGTCTCACTTCTTGCTGCAACTATTGAAGGTGTTCTGCAAATGCTTCCCCATCATCACTGACCTGATCTTTCATTGGTAGCTGTACCAAATCTAGAACACCCTGAGGATTCCTGCCATACACAATCTGGAAAGGGGACTTTCCTATTGATCGGTTAACAGAACTATTATAGGCAAATTCGGCCTAGGGTAATGCCAAATCCCATTGTTTTGGCTTTTCTCCAACAATACACCTCAGCAAATTTCCCAGACTCCGATTAACTACCTCTGTTTGCCCATCTGTTGTTTGCCCATCATCAGAGTCGTCTCCTCCTCTACCCAGTCTTTGGGTTTCCATCCGTGTTGTAAGTTCTGCTATTTGCCTTTGCAGATTTTGCATTTCTCTATGCATCTGGGCAAGACCGCCTCTTCCTCGTCCTCTCCCAGCCATCTTCCTGCTCTGATACCAAATGATGCAACACACAACATACACTCAACAGAATTGTGCCATTAAACATGAGAGACAAAAATTTGGAAGCTGAAACATAACAAAATTTCTATTCCTCAACTCTGCTGCTACAATGAGAGAAAACTCTCTTATATCTAAGAAAACAAAAAAAAATAAAAAATTACCTTTTTTGGCAGATTTCGACAATTGTCAGATTTTGCCATTTTAGGTAATTTTACAATCATATCTCGAGAATCCAGTTTTTTCCCAAAAAGCTCATAAAGCTAAGGTAGGACGAAAAACCAACTAACATCCTAAATTTGAAACATGAGTTTCGAGTTATAAAAAAAAGCAACTTTTAAAAAATTAGAAAAAAACACTAATTTGCCATTTTGAGGGCCAAGATGAAAGTTTGAAGCCCCGAAAAAGTGCCAAGATGAGGTCCAACCGACTAGGGTGGGTTGGGAAAGCACTGGCCACCTCATAACGCATCCACCTGTAAAATTTCGTAGAAAACCCACATCCGAGTCAAAAGTTATGACCTCCGGAAGTCCCTGCATCAGATCATTATTTAGATCGTGATTGAAGGGTCAAGTGCCCTGACTATGTATAATTATTCTTACATACAAGAAGGGAATTAGATTCCTAGACTATAATGCTTAACCTAGTTAAGGTTATCATCTTAGTCGTAATTAATCTATCTATATTTATTATGAGACAATAAGTCGTGGACCTCAGGAATTGCGATGATGCAATGAGAGTCCTCATAAAGAAAGACAGTTGAATAGGTCTATGGATTATAGACAATGAAAGAAAACATGGATGGGTCAGGAAGACTAAATTGTACAAACATCATAACTTCTTAAGTTAAAGCATAGATGACCAAGTCTAACTGTAGGAATATGATAGTATCCAAGTTGAGTTGGAGTGGGTGAACATTACGACAACGTTCATTGTGAACGTCAATTATATTAAAAACTATGGCCATAGTAATGCATATGTCTCTGCATGCATTTTTAGTTCACTGTATCTGGATTGTACATCCTATCGGGAATCATACTTAGCTAGAGGGTATCTAGGGTTGTATGATAGATAGAGTTATGTAAGATACAACACTATGTACTCGGAAAGGCAAATTACCATTGGTCACCTTGGTCTATACTTCTCGTGAAGGGAAGGGCCACTTCCGATTAGGAAGGAGTGCGGGAGACTGACGGTCTGTGGTTGGAGGTAAATCACTGGAAAGATACTCTCTCTCTCACAGAAGACATGTCGAGGCTTGTGATAAAGATGTCAGATTTCCAGATGTAGTATATCTTTGAGACTTGTGTTGTTCGAGATTAAGTAAAACATTATATGATTCAGGTATTTATAATTGATTTAGTTTTGTAAACATTGTACTTGAGAAAGACAATAAGGTTGATTGTATTTGTAATGAGATATCTTGTAATTGTAGTTACACGACTATATGTTGAATAAAAGAAAAATTTTCTGTCTCATTTTTACCTTGTAAATTTACTTTATGGTGAAATTTTGGGTTTTTTACTATGTTTTTAGAATGTGGATGTTACAGAGGTCGCATAAGAGTTGTCACATTCTTTGCATGCAAGAACCTCTTCCTTTGGATCTATTGTTTTTTGGGGGTTCCAAAATAATAAACCTAAAAAAAACTCCCAAACTAATTTTTCTTTTGACCTACTGTCATCAGATCAATAGCAACTCCCTAATGACACCTATCCTTGGCAACGGTGCCAAAAATGATGAGGGTCACTACAATCCTCATCATTTAATTATAAATGTCAATCTAGGGTGGTGTCCAAGGCTATATGTGAAAGAGAGAAGAAATACTTTGAATGACAATATTTTCTGCAAATAGAATTGAAAGGAAATGCATGAAACTAATTATTGCAATCAAATCTAATCTAAGAGCTTTTAAATGTAAATGTTGGAATCCAATCTATCCTAAGAAGCGAGAAATACTAGAAATGTAAAGAACGGGGAATGGAAAGACTGCTAAGAAATGAAACTACAAACAACTACTGCTACTAAAATACTGAACTATATTATTTTATAGAAATCTCTGTTGCAAGTATGAGGTTATCCAGTGTTGTCATTGATGTCAACATACTCATATTGCATTGACAAGAAGATGAGCTGTGTGCTGAGGATATTGAGAAAATTAGTCTCAGTCAGGAACAGTGAAGAACAGTGATGAGAAGAAGGTAAATGTACTGTATAGGATGAGAACCGGAGGATGCGGATTAAAGGGTTAGTAGATATGAGTCTTGAGATGCTACAGTTAAGATTTCAGAGGTCCGCATGAAGATCTGAAGGAGTTGTGGCTGCCGGTATAGAACCGGGTCCGGCAAGTATCCGGAGGTGACAGAGGATCACAAAAAGGTCCGGTGAGGTCCGGAATTGTATTATCCTAATCTGCGGATTGGAAGGAGTGTTTGGGATGTCCTTGTGATGTATCATCCTGATTTGTGTATGATTTGGAGGTCCGGAAGTACCTCTTGCATTATGACAGTGGTGACAGACTGTGTTCTTGAAGTTCCGGATGAGGAAGACAAGAGATCCCAGTAAGCAGAGGAAGTGCGGATGTATCCGGACATTCAGACAGGTTTGTGAAGGTTCTTGGATCATGTTTAGGTTTTGTTGTTGGTCCGCATTGATGGTAGAGCCCGGAATTGAAGTTATTCTTCCGGATGAAGTTCTTGCTTTGTGTAGCCAACCGGATGAGATGTTCATCCTGCGAATGTTCTTGTGATGGCCGACCGGATGTGTTATTCATCTTGCGGATACTCCTATGGTTGTTTGCCGACTTAGATGTTTGTTCCTAAGTCGATGTCTTGTATAAATAACGGGTTGTGAGTTCATTTCAGTGTGTGGTGTGAGGATGAGTATGGTATAGCGAAGAAACGTGCGAAAGGCAGAGCAGAGACTGTTGGGCTTAATTGGAACTGATCCGGACATGTTAGAGATGTCATTCTCCAGTTCAAGACTGTGATTTTCATCACTTTGTAGACAGTGTGTCTCCTTGTAGGCAGTGGGCCTCTTTGTGAGCAGTGTGCTCGGGCAGTGAGCCCTTATTGGCATGTGCCATTCATTTTTTCTTTATTCTTCTAACAGAGAATAATTCTTGGGTTAATCACCCCGTGGTTTTTCCCTTAACCGGGTTTTCCACGTCAAAATCTTGGTGTTCAATGTGTTGATGCTTATCTGCTCTTGTGTTTATGCATTATGCTTCCATGGATGATTATTTGATATGCTGCTAACTAACAACAGTGAGTTAAGTGTTTGAATGACAAGAAGTTTTATACAACTGATTCACCCCCCCCCCCCTCTCAGTTGTATGCCCTAGATCCAACAATTGGTATCAGAGCCAAGTTCCTCTGACAAGAGCTTAACCGCTTGAGGAGATCCAGGATGTCGTCATACAAGAAGGATAGTCCAAAGTTCGATGGAACCAACTTCACTCTCTGGAAAGGTCGCATGAAGTGTCACTTGGAATGCATGGGAAAAGCATACCTGGGTATGATTTCAAAACCATATGTACCTCCACAAGGTGGTCCGACAACTCTGAATGAAATCACAGAAGCTGAAAACAATCTGCGGACCAAGGAAGCTCTTCTAAGCGCATTGAATGACTCAGATCTCTCGAATGTCATTGACCTACCTACTGCATATGAGATCCTAACTAAACTGGAACTTCTGTATGAAGGAGATGAGTTTGTCAAAAGTGCAAGATTGCAAAGTCTGAAAGGGAAATTTGAAAGATTGAAAATGAGAGATGATGAAAACATCACTACCTTTATGCCAAGAGTAAATGAGCTGGTATGTGGAATCAGAAATGCTGGTGGAACTTTAGATGAAAATGAGATTGTCTGCAAAATCCTTAGATCCCTTCTTGCTGCCTACAAAATCAAAGTTGCTGCCATTGATGAATTCAGAGCCCACACAACTGTCACAAGAGAACAACTGGCTGGCAAACTAGCTGCATTTGAAATGACCGAGTTTGGAGATGATCCTCCCAAGACTGAATCTGCTTTCAAAGCCAGTGCCTATGTGAAAGGCAAACAGAGATTTGATCCGGGTGAAAACTCATCAAAGAAAATGTCATGGTATGATCAAGCAAGAAGAGACATGGAAGAAGAAGAAGCAGAAACAGCTCAACTTGAAGCTCTCATTGCAAAGAGACTACCAAGAGGATCCGGTAAGTATGAAGGAAAACTACCCTTTAAGTGTTTCAACTGCAATAAGATTGGTCATTTTGCCTCAAGATGTCCGGAGAGATCTGCAAGATCTAATACTCACAGACAAAGGTTTCAAAAGAATTGCTATTATGTTCATGAAGAAGATGACAATGAAGGAGTAACAGATGATGAATCAGAACCAGGAAGCAAATCCGGAAATGAGTGGGTGTTTATAGCCATCAAAGAAGAAGATCCCTTGCTCTCTGAATCTGTCAATCACAAAGTTGTTGAAAAAGCCTTGGCTGCTCAAGTGGAAGAAAAGGATGATTGGGTTATTGACAGTGGATGTTCTCACCATATGACTGGTGACAAGAATAAGTTCTTAGACTTGGAAAGATATGAAGGAGGAATGGTAAAGTTTGGTGACAATTCTGCTGGCAGAATCAGAGGTAGGGGAACTATTTCCTTTGATGGTAAGAGCAAAACAGGAAATGTACTGTATGTTGAAGGATTGAAGCACAATCTTCTCAGTGTTGGTCAGTTAGTGGACAAAGGCTATGATCTCCGGTTCAAGAATGGAAAATGTAGAATCTTTACAAGCTCCGGAACTGAAATTGCATCCGGTACTCAGACAAGAGGTAACATCTTTCATCTGGTTGGTTCAAATAAAAGTTGTTTGTTTGTTCAAATTGATCAGAGTTGGTTATGGCATAGAAGAATGTGTCATGTAAATTTTGACAACATCATCAAAATAAGCAATACTCAGGCTGTGAGAGATCTTCCAAAGTTGATAAAACCTACAAATAGTGTGTGTAAAGAATGTCAGTTAGGCAAACAAAGCAGAGTCTCTTTTAAAAGCAAAGATCAGTCTTCTACCGGATTATTGGAATTAGTACATACTGATCTATGTGGTCCGACAAGAATCAAGAGTCTACAAGGTGATAGATATTTCATGTTGTTAATTGATGATCATTCCCGGATGATATGGGTTACCTTTCTAAAAGAAAAATCAGAAGCTTTTGAGAAGTTCAAAATCTTCAAAGCTATGGTGGAGAATCAAACCGGATTGAAACTAAAGTGTCTAAGGTCTGATAGAGGTGGTGAATTTACATCTGGTGAATTCATTGACTTTTGTGAGAAACAGGGTATAAGGAGACAGTTGTCTGCTCCTAAGACTCCACAGCAGAATGGAGTAGTTGAGAGAAAGAACCGGACCATCCAGGAAGCTGCTAGGACAATGATGTTGGAAGCAAATGTTCCTCAAATGTTTTGGAAAGAAGCTATCAGCACTGCAGTCTACACTCTCAATCGAGTTCAAATCAGAAACAACACTGGTAAGACCCCCTATGAACTCTGGTTTGGCATCACTCCTACTGTGAAATATTTCAGAGTATTTGGTAGCAAGTGTTATATTAAAAGAGATGAAGATCTAGGAAAGTTTGATGCTAGAAGTGATGAAGGAATTTTCTTGGGCTACTCCACTCAAAGCAAAGCATACCGATGTTACAACAAGAGATTGAGGAAGATGATAGAAAGCACCAATGTGAAGGTTGATGAAGGAATTGAGAAGCCTTCAAGATTTTATGAGTTTGACGAAGATGACCAAGACAGTGTTCAAGGACCTCAATCCTCTCCGGTGAGACAGAGTCAGACTGATCCGGTAAATCAGGAAGAAGAGTTAGATTTGAATGAGGCTGATCAAGAAACAGCAGTGCCGGATACTCCCAAAATTCCAAGGTATGTAAGACTGAATCACTCTGAAGATCAGATCATAGGTGACAGAAGCAAAGGTGTACAAACTAGAAGGAATATTGCTCAAGATCTGAATGAATGTTGTCTGATTTCAAAGATTGAACCTAAAACAATAAATGAAGCCTGCAATGATGAAAACTGGACCAAAGCAATGGAAGATGAACTGATGCAAATTGAGAAAAATCATACTTGGGATCTTGTTCCCAGACCTAGAGACAGGAATGTAATTGGAACCAAGTGGGTCTTCCGGAACAAACTAAATGAAGCTGGTGAAGTAATCAGAAACAAAGCTAGATTGGTCTGCAAAGGCTACTCTCAAATAGAAGGAATTGACTTTGAAGAGACTTTTGCTCCGGTAGCAAGAATTAAAGCAGTCAGATTACTTCTTGCATTTGCTGCCTTCAAAGACTTCAAGGTATATCAGATGGATGTCAAGTCTACCTTCCTAAATGGTGATCTGGAAGAAGAAGTCTACATTGAACAACCGGATGGATTTCAATTGTCTGATAATAATGATATGGTCTGCAAGTTGAAGAAAGCTTTGTATGGATTGAAGCAAGCCCCAAGAGCATGGTATGAAAGGTTGGATAAGCATCTTGTGCAGATTGGATTCAACAAAGGTACTGCTGACAGCAACTTATATTTCAAAATTAATCATGAAAACATTCTGATTGTTGAAGTGTTTGTGGATGATATCATTTTTGGAGGAAGAGATAGTATGTGCAAAACCTTTGCAAATCAGATGAAAAGTGAGTTTGAAATGTCTATGCTTGGTGAAATGAATTTCTTCTTGGGTCTGCAAATTACTCAAACAAAAGAAGGGATCTTCATTTCTCAGACCAAATATGTGAAAGAATTGTTAAAGAAATTTGGTATGGAAGACTCAAAGCCTATGAACACTCCTATGGCAACCGGATGTAAGTTAAGCAAAGATGATGATTCTCCAAAGGCAGATCAGACAAAGTATAGATCAATGATTGGTGGATTGTTGTATCTCACTCAAACTAGACCAGATATAATGCAGGCTGTTGGTCTTGTGGCAAGATTCCAGGCTGATCCTAGAGAATCTCATGTTATGGCAATCAAAAGAATTTTTAGATACTTGAAAGGAACAGTTGAGTATGGTCTTTGGTATCCTAGAGATCCGGATTTCTCTCTTCATGCTTACACAGATGCAGATTGGGCAGGTGATGTGGATGACCGGAAGAGCACTAGTGGTGGAGCATTCTTTTTGGGGAAGAGATTGGTTTCTTGGCTAAGCAAGAAACAAGATGCAATATCTCTGTCTACAACTGAAGCAGAATACATTGCAGCAGCAGGTAGTTGCACTCAAATCTTGTGGATGAAGCAGATGCTAAGAGACATCAAAGTTGAATATGAGGAGCCTATCACAATTTTCTGTGATAATTCAAGTGCAATTAATATTTCCAAGAATCCGGTATTGCATTCTAAGACTAAGCACATATCTATCAAATTTCACTTTTTGAGAGAACAAGTAAACAAGGAAGAAGTCAGATTGGAGTATGTTCCCTCCAAGGATCAGATTGCAGATATCTTTACAAAACCCCTTCCCAAGGACTCTTTTGAATATCTCCGGGAGAAGTTAGGGGTCATGGCCCCTCCGGTAATGAACTAAGATGCACTGTTGTGCATCAGTCCGGTGGCTATCACAGTCATATCTTGTGATCCGGACTAATGGGGAGCTGCAACTAAGGGGGAGCAGCTGGTATGATTCTGATGCATGAGAATTGCAAGTATGAGCCCTTTGCCATTGATGTCAAAGGGGGAGAGAAGACATGTGAAAAACAAGTGGTTGATGATCAAAGGGGGAGCAGTAAAGGAAGAGAAGACATATGAAAAGTTGAAGTTTTTGTCTTAATGGTTTTTCACATCATATGTTGCCATCAATGACAAAGGGGGAGATTGTTGCAAGTATGAGGTTATCCAGTGTTGTCATTGATGTCAACATACTCATATTGCATTGACAAGAAGATGAGCTGTGTGCTGAGGATATTGAGAAAATTAGTCTCAGTCAGGAACAGTGAAGAACAGTGATGAGAAGAAGGTAAATGTACTGTATAGGATGAGAACCGGAGGATGCGGATTAAAGGGTTAGTAGATATGAGTCTTGAGATGCTACAGTTAAGATTTCAGAGGTCCGCATGAAGATCTGAAGGAGTTGTGGCTGCCGGTATAGAACCGGGTCCGGCAAGTATCCGGAGGTGACAGAGGATCACAAAAAGGTCCGGTGAGGTCCGGAATTGTATTATCCTAATCTGCGGATTGGAAGGAGTGTTTGGGATGTCCTTGTGATGTATCATCCTGATTTGTGTATGATTTGGAGGTCCGGAAGTACCTCTTGCATTATGACAGTGGCGACAGACTGTGTTCTTGAAGTTCCGGATGAGGAAGACAAGAGATCCCAGTAAGCAGAGGAAGTGCGGATGTATCCGGACATTCAGACAGGTTTGTGAAGGTTCTTGGATCATGTTTAGGTTTTGTTGTTGGTCCGCATTGATGGTAGAGCCCGGAATTGAAGTTATTCTTCCGGATGAAGTTCTTGCTTTGTGTAGCCAACCGGATGAGATGTTCATCCTGCGAATGTTCTTGTGATGGCCGACCGGATGTGTTATTCATCTTGCGGATACTCCTATGGTTGTTTGCCGACTTAGATGTTTGTTCCTAAGTCGATGTCTTGTATAAATAACGGGTTGTGAGTTCATTTCAGTGTGTGGTGTGAGGATGAGTATGGTATAGCGAAGAAACGTGCGAAAGGCAGAGCAGAGACTGTTGGGCTTAATTGGAACTGATCCGGACATGTTAGAGATGTCATTCTCCAGTTCAAGACTGTGATTTTTATCACTTTGTAGACAGTGTGTCTCCTTGTAGGCAGTGGGCCTCTTTGTGAGCAGTGTGCTCGGGCAGTGAGCCCTTATTGGCATGTGCCATTCATTTTTTCTTTATTCTTCTAACAGAGAATAATTCTTGGGTTAATCACCCCGTGGTTTTTCCCTTAACCGGGTTTTCCACGTCAAAATCTTGGTGTTCAATGTGTTGATGCTTATCTGCTCTTGTGTTTATGCATTATGCTTCCATGGATGATTATTTGATATGCTGCTAACTAACAACAGTGAGTTAAGTGTTTGAATGACAAGAAGTTTTATACAACTGATTCACCCCCCCCCCCTCTCAGTTGTATGCCCTAGATCCAACAATCTCCCCATTTGATTCCTCGATTACAATGTATTTATAGAATATTTATTTTTAATCAATCCATCAATAATGTGGATTTGAGATCCTATTCTTGGGGAGAAAAAATATAACTTCTTCCTCTAATTTTGTTTCCTTCTATTACACCACTTTTATTTCAGTCACTTTCTATCACAAACTGCTCACTTATTTTGATGAACCATCTCAAAAAAAATTGAGTTTTGTTCTCCTTGTTTCTATCTTTCCAGATCATTTTGAAATTCTAAATTTCATTAAGAAATGAGGGAGATATCACTGTTTTACTGAGACTTCATTTTTAACTTCCTCTCTTCGTGCTTCTTTCTAGGAAGTTTCCTAGCGCTCCAACTTGACAGAATTTATTCTTCAGTCTATTAGTTGTTGATTACAAGCAAAACATGCAATATCATTAAGACATGTAATGGAACTAATTGTGCAAAAGACATGCTTTTATTTAGCTAATAGATGAGACAATTTATGGTCTCATCATCTCCCCCACACCTGAGATGTTGTAGGTCCTCCAACTCATAGTGAAATTTTGGAGCCAATCAATTTACCTTTATTGCAGTTGCTCTAAAGATATTCTGAGAGGTATATTGAAGATGCTCTAAATATGTTTTGAGTTACTCCGAAGTTGTCCAAAGCTAGTTGTATGGTCGACTGAGTTACTCCAGAGCTCTTCGGAGCTATCTAGAGCTAGCTATATGGTCTGTTAGAAATGAAGGTGCAAACCACACAATGAAAATCTGATTCAAACCTTATTATCCTCTAAACAATGTAGAATCAATGGAGATTGCAGCAAAAATTAAAACCCACTACACATAAATAACAATCATTAAGAACAAAACACAAAAGGCAATATATAACATGGAGAAAACCCTTTCAGATAAAAAAATCCACCAAGAAAAGAGGCTCCAAGTTGTATTATCTTCAAATATATGAGATTACAATACATACACTTTCTCTCTCCTTCAGTCTTCAATCCAGCGGCGCCTGTTACTCTCAACTCTGATAAAAATATAGTACAAATATCCTTATAAAAGGGGGTTGCCTTCTAGGGCAAGATAACTGACAAAATATCGACTATTAGATCTATGACCTAATGACGAACGGTCCAAATTCACAATAATAAAATATCTAATAAAATGTGATTTTGGGGGCGCTGCCCCCAAACCCCTACTGAGGCTTGAGCCCCCCAGACCCCTCGATGGGGGGATGATCCCTCCGAACCCCTCGCAGAGGGGAAACCCCCTACGGCCCCCTGTCGCAGACGAATGAGTGTCGAGGACCGAATATAAACATGTAACTGAAACAAGACCGCTATTGGTGAAACCTTTCATCCCTTATGGGTGATTTACAAACAATATTAGGAGTAATTAATTACATAGGATTTACAAGGTTGATGGCACCTTAATACTAACATGATCAACTTCGGAGAGATCCAGAATCCTGTAATGCTAGAACTAGAGCCCATGGCTGGCTCCAGAGAGATCTAGAATGTTCTAATACTGGAACTAGAGCGTAATTTTGTAATAACCATCATCCTTGATGCCTTCAAATGCCAGAATATCTGCAAGAGTGCTTGGGAGTAGCAATTTGTATAGAAAAGTGCATGTTTAGCATTAGAATAAGAAATAGCATGTGCAAAGAACTTATTTGTAGAAAGCAAACCTACCCTAGTCTACTCTACTTAGTGATATAGAGATAGGTTACACAAAACCATTAACTAGTTGTGGAAAATAATTTCTTTTTCTCAAAATATGGATCCATTCATTCAACTTTTTCAAAGGAAAGGAAGACCATGAGAAGAAGATAACTGAATATTTGAACTTTGATGCTCCACCTTCCTTTGAAATGGTAGCCTTCTCCATAATTTCTGATTCTAGTAGATGCATGGGCTGATTGGAAAGATCTTGCAACCCTTCCTCATGTTCTGGTGCATGCATGACTAAAGGCAACTCCTTTTCCTTCAAATATCTAATAGCCCTCCTTGGATTTTGAAGGTGTCCAAATAATAATGAGCTTTTCTTTGTTGGGACTTGAAGTCATGATCCTCTAGTTGAGGAGGTTGTATAAGAGTTGTCACATTCTTTGCATGCAAGAACCTCTTCCTTTGGATCTGTTGTTTTTTTGGGGGTTTCCAAAATAATAAACCTAAATTTTTTTGACAAACTAATTTTCCTTTTGACATGTTGTCACTAGATCAACAACAACCCCCTAATGACACCTATCCCTAGAAATGGTGCTAAAATTTATGAGCGTCAATGTAGTCCTTATCATTTAATTATAAATGTCAATCCAGGGAAGTGTCCAAGGCTATATATAAAAGGGAGAAGAAATACTTTACATGACAATATTTTCTACAAACAAAATTGAAAGGAAATGCATGAAACAAATTATTGCAATCAAATCTAATCTAAGAACTTGCAAATGGAAATGTTGGAATCAAATCTATCCTAAGAATCCTGTGAAGGGAAATACTAAAAATGTAAAGAATGGGGAATGGAAAGATTGCTAAGAAATGAAACTACAAACTACTACTGTTGCTAAAATACTAAACTATATCATTTTATAGAACTCCCCCCATTTGATTCCTTGATTATAATGTATTTATAGAATACTTATTCTTAATCAATCTGCCAAGAATGTGGATTTGAGATCCTATTCTTGGAGAGAAAAACTATAACTTCTTTCTCTATTTTTGTTGCCTTTTATCACACAACTTTTATTTTAGTTACTTTCTGTCACAAATTTCTCACTTATTTTGAGGAACTGTCTCAAACTCTTTCTGGGTTTTGTTTCCTTCATTCTTAGCTTTCTATATCATTTTGAAATTTCAAATTTTATTGAGAAATGAGGAAGGTATCACCATTTTAATAAGACTACATTTTTAACTTCCTCTTTTCGTGCTTCTTTCTAGGCAGTTGCGCTCCAACTTGATAGAATTTATTCTTCAGTCTACTAATTGTTGATTACAAGGAAAAATATGCAATATCATTAAGACATGAAATGACACTAATTGTGCAAAAGACATGCTTTTATTTAGCTAATATATGAGACAATTTATGGTCTAATCAGTTGGCCTAGTTTTAATAAATTCCCACCTCTCCAACTTACTATCTTTCTTCTCTGTGCCCATCCAGTGGAGGATAATCGTAAATATGATGGTGATCTCACTGGTTGGGAACCGATCAATGATTCTACCCCCACTTATGTTTGGGGGAATAATCTTAATGATCAAGATCCGCCTTTTGTTGCTACTGCTTTAGCAACTTAATGTTATGTTTTCGTCTATGTTTTGGCTATAGGGCCCGTTAAGACTTTGGGGTTTGATTTTTTATCCACCCATCCCTTTTTGTGGATATTGTACTTTTTTATATATTATATATATAAAAATGGAAATATTCATTTAAAAAATAAAAAATAGTATGTTAATTATGGATGACTATAATATCTCTACTCTGGGCTAGAACTAGTACGACTTTTATAAAATAGAGGAAAAAATCCCTTATTGTGGGCATTAATAATTAAAATAAACAAATAGCTATTATAATTATTGAGAGTCCTCACTTCTCACTCACCCATAAGTAACATTTAGGAGCATTGTAGTCTAAAACGAAGTATATAATTAAAAACTCTTATCAAAACAAGATAGGATAAAGGTCATTATAGAGCATATTGAATATTGGTATTTTATTTTATTGAATAAGATTATGATAATATTTAGTATTTGTATTTTTAAGAGTTGTAGTAGGTTTGTTGATAGAGAATATGGACATGTGTCAATTGAAAGTAATTTTAATTGAAATTGTAGACAACTAAATTTGACCACATCACTTTTGACACTTCTAACATCACTTTTTGACACCTTTAGACACCGTCATAATGCCATCCTATCCACATTCATCTTAATACTAATTAATTAGATAAATTATATTTATTTAATCAATTAGGCTTATACCTTTAAAATTCATTCCATCATCAAATTATAATCATCCAAAATTAGGATTGACATTTTGAATCTAAAAATCCTTCCAAGCATTAAGTATCATAACCAATCTTAATCATCCAACCCACTCAATCAAACTTTAATCAATCAAATTCAATCAATCCAATCAATCAAACTCCAATTTAATCCAAACATCCAATCCAATCAATCAACTTCAACTTATTCCAATCATCCAATCGTTCAATCAATCCAATCATCAATCAACTTCAATTTAATTCAATCAATCAAACTTTAATCAATCCAATCCTTTAATCAACCCAATCAATTAACTTCAATCAATCCAATCAATCAATTAATCAAATTCAAATCACCAATCAATTCTAAAATCATCACAATTCTTGGGGCATATTATTACCAATGTCATCCCACCAAGTGCCTGGTGTAGGGGCACCCTAATACATCTTGGGTCATGTTGGGAAAATTTGGGTTTTGTTTTTTTGTTTTGGCTTGATTTACGTAAATAAGGTCATTTGAGACCATTCTAAGTCCATCTAGGACCATTTTAGGTCATTAGGTGCAATGTAGGCAAAAGATGTACAAGTTGCTCAAATGTTGTAATGACAACCTTTGCAATATTTGTTAAAAAAAATAGTTGTGGGTTAGTTGGAGGTTGGTAAATGGTTGTAACAACATAAATATGTATTGTAAACATGATCCCAAGGGTTGGTGAGGAGTTTTGAATGAAAGAAACTCAATTTTGTACACTTTCTAACTGCATTTTCTTGAAAATAGACTATATTTCATGTTTTGTATAGACTGGTACTATGTGTATGGCCCTGAAACTAATTGGAAGAGTTGAAGGGAAGTATTATCTTTTGAATGCAGTTGGTTTGATAAAATTTTATTAAGTTTTGTACAATTTATAGCTGTTTTTGTAAAAATTGTCATAACCCTATCTAGGGTTTTCAGTGAACAAACAAAAATGTTTTGACAAGGTTTCCACCATTGAAATTTCATGATATTTGGTGGAAACCTCTGTCATGGTGGTGTTCACAGTCCTACAAAAGGAAATTTCACCATTTGCACTTGTATGAGAGTTATTGGGGTCTGTGTCAGTAATCTGCTTGTGATAGTCTTATAAAGTAGGTTTATTTGAAGTCATTGATGGATTCAATAATGGTTGTTTGTGAAAGGTGATTAGATTCCTTGTAAGGAAGCAAGAGGGGTGCTAGACCATTCTCTTCATTATTTGATATTAAGCCTAAAAGTCTTAATTGTAGTGTGTGACAGTGACTAGTGTATTGTGACAGTCAAAAGTTGGTTTGGAATTTGTTTGTGAAAACCATAGTAATGTATTGTAATGGGTTGAATGGGCCAAGTTCTCCATGCCCTATGTTGTATTTCTCAATTGTATGTCACTGCTCATAATCTTGAGGGTTCAAGAACAAAATATGTGTTGTTATTCTCATTGGAACAAGAACCTTGAGTGCAGGCTTAAAAGGTCAGTCAAGTGTTGGCTTGGGCTTGTGTAAGAAATCACATGAAATTATTCAAAGAAATGGTATGTGTTAGAGTACCTTGCCACTTTGAAGTGTTCCTTGTTACATGTCATTGTTTCAAGTGATAGGAAAGTATTGATGTCCTGATGTGGTGAGGCCCATTGTTGAAGACTTCCAAGTCAGTCAAAAATGATTTATTAATTACCCCTACTCTGCATCATTTTTGGTATCAGAGCCAAATAAGAGGGAAAGGTTGAATTGAAGACAAGTAAGGATGCCTCCAAGAGCAAATCCAGTCCCTAGAGAGGTGAGGGAGATAAAAGAGAACTTTAAAAGAGAGATGAGGGATCACATGAGATTTGAGTGACTCAGAAGAAGAAGAAGAAGAAGAAGAAGGAATAGATTAAACCAATTCACACCGGGAAGAACCTTAGGGAGAGAGGGATGTTGATGAGATGAGAATGGAAAGATTGCTAAAGGCAGTCAAAGGGGAAGGTTCCAAAGTGAATATGGAACTACCAATGTATGGAGGAAGTCTAAATAGTGAGGAACTTGATTGGATAGGAGAATTAGATAAATATTTTGAATTTGAAGATGTACCTAAGGGGCAAAGAGTGAAGTTGGCTAGAACAAAGTTGAAAGGCCATGCATCCCTTTGGTGGGATTATGTGCAAGAATAAAGAAGGAAGAAAGGCAAAGCAAAGATCACCTCTTGGGATAGAATGGTTGCAAAGTTGAAAGGTAAATTTCTACCTAGTGATTATGCCATTCAATTGCATAGGCAACTACAAAATTTGAAACAAAAAGATATGGATGTAAAAGCACATATAGAGGAGTTCTACAAACTGAGTCTTAGATCAGGTCATATGGAGGATGAAGTTGATAAGGTTGCAAGATACCTTAATGTGCTAAAATATAGCCTATAAGATGAATTGAGTCTCACAAGCCCTAAGACTCTAGAAGAATGCTATCAACTAGCCATGAAGGCTGAAGAGAAGTTGAAATGAAGACAAGAGAAACAAAGCAGATGTAGGGGAAGGACTTTTAGAGGAAGAGGATCATTTGCTGATTCAGGACAGTCACATGAGAGTCAACGAGAGACAAGTAATTCTCAAGAACAAGTCTCAGAATCAAGGGGCAGTTTTAGGGGCAGAAGATCAGATTTTAGGGGCAGATTTGGGAGTAGAGGGGGCTCAAGTGGATTCACTAGAAAATGTTATAAATGTAATAAGTTTGTAGGTCATCAAGCATGGCAATGCACTGAAGAACAGTCATCTACTTCTTTTAGGAGTGAAAGGAGAAATCAAGTTGCACAAGGTGAAAATGCTAAAATTGTGAATTCTCCACCACAAGTTGAAGAACCAAAAGTTGGAGAGTTTTTACTGATTAGGAGAACCTTGATCAAAGTGCCCATGGAGAAGGAACCACCCCAAAGGAAATCACTCTTCAGGACTGCCTGTAAAAGCCAAGGTAAATGTTGTCAAATTGTCATTGATTCTGGTAGTACTGATAACTTGGTTTTTGTTGAAATGGTAGATAAGTTAAAATTGAAAAGATTACCCCATGCCACTCCATATAAGGTCTCATGGCTAAATAAAGGGCAACAAGTGTTAGTGAATAAGCAAAGTTGGGTTGAATTCTAAATAGGGAGATATAAGGACAATGTTTTGTGTGACATCATTCCCATGGATGTTTTCCATATGCTGCTAGGTAGACCATGGCAATACGATAGGAAGGCAGTCCATGATGGTAGAAAAAACACCTATGTCATAGAGAAGGATGGGGTATCTTACACTTTGACACCTTTGAAAGAGGAAAACCAAGAACAACAAGTGGGATCTAGTGTTTAATGATGGTAGGAGAGAAAGAGTTCATTAAGACCATGAAAGAAGAGGAAATGGGATTTGCAAACATAACCAGACCTATGACTATTATGAAAGCAATTAGGATTGATGAGTTACCTTTGGAGATCCAAGATTTGTTATAGGAGCATGCTGATATAGTGGTAGATGACATCCCAAAGAGAGGTATCAGTCCTCATAAAGAGTTGCTAGAATGGGAAGGCAAACCTTTCAATTTAGTTGAAGATGCTAAGCATTTGCAATTGGACTATGAGAATGCAACCCAAGTTACCTTTCAATTGCTTAAGCAGTTTGGTGAATGTGATATAATACAAGATGGTGTTAAGAGGCTTAGTCCCAAGCTAGAAGTTCAATTTTCTATTTTGCAGACTAATATATACAGAGAAAGGAGAAGACCATTCACTATGTAAATTCAATGGAGAAGGTAGAACTAAACATTGTAAATTGGGGAGACAAAGTTCATGTTGTTTCTTGTCAGACCAAGACCCTTCATTCAGAAGTTGACTTGTTGAAAGGATCACTAGATGAACGTAGGAAACATAGCACAGCTGCCATGTAGGGGTCTCTTCAAAAATTAAGAAGTAATGGTGTTGAAGAAGCAAGGAGAACGAAAATTTTTCTATTTTCCATTGAGGATGAAGAATATGTACATCAATTGCATACATTACCAAAGGAGATATTGGAAGTTAGACATGCTCTACTTCTTTTAGAAGAGTACAACAAAACTGATCAAGAGCCTATGCTTGATGCCATGCTAGCTAGAGACAGAGAGAGGAGACAAAATGCTCTTAATGAGATTGCACAATTGAGGAGTGAGAGACCTAAGGTCAAAATGAAACAAGGTGTTGAAGGAGAGAAAGTTGCTATGTACTACATGCAATCCATCAACCAAGAAGGGAGCATCTACAAAGTAGAGCTTGCAGATGCAAAGCAAAGGGAAGATGTGAGAAGAAGTGCAGTTGATTTCAAGGTTGAGGATTTAGTTTCTGATTTGTACCCTTTCAAAGAGGATGTTGTTGTAGGTAATGGGGTAGATTTACAATCATTCTCAGATGCTGGTTGGTTACACTATTGCAAACCTCCATTCAAGGAGGCCTTGAACTTTTTCTCTCTAGGGAGTATGGTGCAGGGGCACCCTGATACACCTTGGGTCATGTTGGGAAACTTTGGGTTTTTTTTTTTGGGCTTGATTTACATAAATAAGGTCATTTGAGACCATTTTAAGTCCATCTAGGACCATTTTGGGTCATTAGGTGTAATGTAGGCAAAAGATGTACAAGTTGCTCAAATGTTGTAATGACAACCTTTGCAATATTTGTTAAAAAAAATAGTTGTGCATTGGTTGGAGGTTTGTAAATGGTTGTAACAACATAAATATGTATTGTAAACATGATCCCAAGGGTTGGTGAGGAGTTTTGAATCAAAGAAACTCAGTTTTGCACACTTTCTAACTGCATTTTCTTGAAAATAGATTGCATTTCATGTTTTGTATGGATTGGTACTATGTGTATTATGGATTGGTACTATGTGTATGGCCCTGAAACTGATTGGAAGAGTTAAATGGAAGTCTTATCTTTTGAATGCAGTTGGTTTGATAATTTTTTATTAAGTTTTGTGCAATTTATAGTTGTTTTTGTAAAAACTGTCATAACCCTACCTAGGGTTTTCAGTGAACAAACAAAAATGTTTTGATAGGATTTCCACTGCTGAAATTTCATGATATTTGGTGGAAACCTTTGTCATGGTGGTGTTCACAGTCCTACAAAAGGACATTTCACCATTTGTACTTGTATGTGTTGTTCTCAAAATCAGCTACGCTCGTTTTTGTAGACAACCCCCACGAAACTTGTCCGTTTCGTGAATCTACACTCTAAGCTTGCGGACCGAGACAAGATTCTCTTCATCTCGTGCGAAGACTTTTGACATTCTAGACTAGTTTATGACATCCCTTTGAATAGGTTTCTCGATATTTGTGAAGAACATTCAAGTGGTAAAGTGGTTAAAATGTTAATTTAAGTCATTTTTAAGAGTTAGTTAAATTTGAAGTCTTGATATGCAAGAGCGGCAAATTTTGCCACTCCTGCATATCTCTCTTTTTGACTTTACTTACACATGTGAAGTCGGTGAATTTTGCCGCTCCTTCATATCCCATTTGTCTTGTTTTTCAAACATGTGTAGTAGCGTTGTTTTTTGCCGCTTTTACATATGCTTTTCATTTTTATGTAGAGGCGGCAAATTTTGCCGCCACTACATGCGTTCTTTTGGTTTAATGTAAAATCGACGAATTATGCCACCGTAGCATGATTTTCTTCCTTTTGTGCGCTGACGGCTGAAATCTCCACTAGGACAAGATCTTTGAGATCTTGGTCACGCAGTGCCATTAATGGCCACTCGTGCCACTCGCTGAGCATTTGGGTTAGTGTTATTTAATGTTTTTCGATGGTTTAATTCACCATTTCTTTCTTTCTCCTGAGCTACCCTCCAAACCTCTCCAAACACTGCTTGATCGCGCCGTCGAAGGGATTGATCAATGCTCATCACCATTGAACATAGGGTTTCCAGTTCTCGACAGGTAAGTGTTCCGTTTTGTTTTTTGTTCTCCTTCCTCATTGTTTTTGAGGTGTATCATTTAGATTTTTGTTTTAGATTTTCGTTACATTTAGTTTTAGTTTTTTGTTTCGTTTTGTCATTTTTGTGTTTTGTTTTCACACCAGCATGCCCTAGGTTCTACCCCGAAATCCCTAGGGATTCTATTGCCCTGAAACCCTAGGTTTCTACTGCCTAGATCCTAAACCCTGCTTTTCACCGCTAAGTAACATCGGCGGATTTCACCGATCTTACCTAGGAAACTATGTGATCCTTGCCGAGTGTGAAGTCGGCGAATCTGTCGGCCCTCGCACTTAAACCTGCAAATTTCATCAAATGCAATGCCGGCAAAATTCGCCGCTAGAACCTCACCATACCTTTCAATGCAAAGTCGGCGAAATATGCCGCTTAGACATGTATCAGTTCCCCTCGCGTAACGTCGGCAAAATTTGCCGACTAAACATCGAAAGGTAAATTTCCCTCAAAGTGTAGTGTCGGCAAAATTTGCCGCTTTTACCAACTCCTACTAAGCAAAGTCGGCAAATTTTGCCGCCCGGACAGGTCATCAACAATTAAACAAAACTCATGTGCATAGACGGCATTTTTTGCCACCCTAACGCGAAAGACTACCAAATTCACTTGCTACCTGCATTGTCAGCTAAATTCACCGCTCATACCAGAAATCCTGACCACATGCAGTGGCGGAAAAATTTGCCGCCAGTGCAAATAATACAAAACCCTCATATGCAAGGGCGGCGAATTTTGCTGCCCATGCAAAAATGCCCCAAATTTTCCCAACTCTGGAAAATTTCCAATTTTGATTTCCCGAGCCCGCTTCTCCTCTGATTCTTGGCCAGCTCGCACTATAGCCCTTTTTCAAGCGCACTCCCATAGTCGTGATCAACGACATGCAATTTTCCCAGATTGCCCATATTTTCCCTAATTGCATGATCATGACTTTTGTTGCAGTTTCTCTTGCGGAGCTTTGTTCAACATCAGACTTCTTCTCGGTGAAAGTTCATCCAAATGACTGACTTGTCCCCGAAAAAGGCAAAAGCAATGAAGTACAAATATCAAGGTGTTTTCCCAATCACCTCAGTCCATTCTAATGTTGAGGACATTAGAGATATGGAGATTGGCCATGTTGATATGGCTAAGTTTGTAGAAAGAACCAAGTCAAGCAACCCTAGTGCTATGATGAAGAAGATAGTGGAGAGTAATATTCATCTGGTATCCTCCTTCCCGGTGGTAGCTCACAATACAGAATTTGTTCTTTAGTGTGCCCATTTCTATAACAAAGATATTAGAGCCATGGTGGACGCCAGTGGTAATGTAATAATCAGGTTGGATCCAGAGTTCATTGACAAGGTGTTCATGTGTCCTCCTGCGACAGAGGTATTGAAGCTTGACTTTGTTGAAGCTCAGAAGGAATATGACAAGAATCTGAAAAAAGCGAAGAAAGTGATCAACAACAAATGGTTGAAGACTGCGAGGTCAAGTTTGTCAAGGTGGCCACGTAGTTTTCCTCGAAGTGATTTTGTGGAAGAAGTTGGTGACTTGATTACCCTCCTCAGTAGGATAAGAGGTTTGTCCTCCTCTTCACAGTTTCATGAATGGATGTATCCTTTCATTAAGGTCATACTCCAGGGTAGGCAAGTTATTTTCTGGGGAGAACAAATTAGTAACATTTTGCATGACCAGTTGACGAAGGTATCCACTACCTCCAAGTTCTTCATGACTTCCTATCTGGTATACATTGCAGCCTACATGAGGATTTTTCCAGGATTATCATCAGAAGGGGATAGGAGAGTTGTCCCAGTATACCAGTATTATTCACAGCTGACATTGAAAGGTTCAATTCACCATTTCAAGAGGGTGAATGATGCGTTCTTTGCTGTATTCTTGTGTCTTTTTGATCCCCAACTGGAGTAGAGAAGAATTTTAGACGAGGCATGGACAGTGGTTAATGACTTTGGTTGTATGTTTTTACAATTTCCATCTTTCTCATACTTGAGGGTTGGCTTTTTCCAAGGCTACCCTTATATGCTTCCGAGGTTTCCTTCAGATAGACTGGTCTTGATGGAGTTGTGCAGACAAATGATTGTCGTGCATAACAAACAAATGGAACTCAAGAACCCTGGTTTCAGATTTCCAGTGGAAATCGGCAGATATTCAGTGTTGACTGCCGCAAAGGTAAGGGCCATGGAGACAGAAATGCAGTTGGTCACCATGAAGCAATTCAAGAGGAGACCAAAGTTTGACTACCGAGGCGTAAAGGATAAAATCAGGAGGAAAACACAGTTTCATGAACCCATGGTGGAAGATGTCTGGATAGACTTGAGAACAGAGGAAGATATCAGGAAACTGGACTACAGCAGGCTGTCTCTAGAACAAATTGAATATCTGGGACTTGCTGATATTTTGGAAGATCTTGTGGATGATGGGGAATTAGTTGATGCCAAGTATGATGTAGAACAGATAGCTAGTACTCCTCTCCCTCCAATCCAATGGTCCCAAAAGGAGTCGACTTCACTGAGGAAGAGATTTGAGCCTATATTGGCTAACACTAATAACTAGCTGGCGGATAAAGGAATTACGCTGAAAGAATTCCTCACTGGTTCAGAAACTGAAATTCAAGAGCAGACTGGTAAAAAGGTGGAAAAGAGAATGAAGAACAAGAGTGATGTTCCATCATCCTCTAAAACACACAAGCCTAAAATTAGATTTGTGACGAAGAAAGCAAAAGCTATTGAGGAAGAACCTGAAACGAAAGATATGGAAGTCGAGGAGCCGGCGACTGAGGATCCGGCAACTGAAGAGCTAGCTACAGAAGAGATGGATGTTGAAGATAGGAATTTAGATCAACAAGATGAAGAGGCTTTGTCTCCACAGGACAATACACCTATCGTAGCCCCTGTGTCTGTTTCCCCTATTAACATTCCTTCCTCTGAATCTCCCTCTCCTCCTAAAATAATTTTTGATAATCCCCACAGCGCTTTTGAAAATGTTCTCTGTTCTTCTGATTCAATTCCTAGTTTGTCTTCTTCGTCTTTTGATATTGGGGATACATCCATGTTTGATCATTTTGTGATGAATACTGAGCAAGTTTCAAGTGCAAATGTAACAGGTGCAGTTTTTACTAACACCCCGCCTATTGTTTCTACCACCAGTACAAGCACAGTTCCAGGAACACCAGTGGTAGGAATGGATCCCAATGTGAATACTTCTCTGCTTCCACCTTGGTTATCAGCTTACACGCCAAAGAGGAAAAAGCAAGTCATTTCTCCAGATGATTTTGATTTCACTAAGTTGGTACCTGCAAAACCTAAGGCCCCGAAGAAACCAAAAATCCTTTCCAGGGTACTCGAAGATAAGGGACATAAATTTCTAGAGATAGCAAAACCTCCACAAGATGCAACTGTTGAAAATTTTGATATGAATGACTATTCTATTTCTAGGGTTGAATTGGGCAAAATCACCCATGAAAGTGCTAAAAATGATATGCAGTCAGCCATGGTCATCCTGATCCAGAAGTTCGACAGGGAAAAAGAAATGAAAGATTATTACAAGGCAAAGGTAGAGCAGCTGACTGCCGTGGCAAGAAAGATCACCTTGAACTCGGAAGCAGTTACTCCAGAGGCCGTTTCTGTAGAAGGCCCCGTCATTCTGAAAGCAGAAAAGACTCACCTCAGAGGAAAAGTACTTGAAGAGTACTTAGATAGGATGCGAGCGCAAGGGATCTCTTTGCTCACGGATGCATTTGAGAAGACGGATAAAATGAGGAAAGTAAGGGCGGAACCTAATGATCTCATTGATGCTATCTCTCAAGATATTGAGTGCACGGAGGATACTCATGATAAATGGGTGGAAATGAGGAAGCTAAAAATAAGTACCCTAATATCCATTGGCTCTATTTCCAACAGGGATTCATATACAGAAACAAAGGAAGCTCTGGTGTACAGGAGCAACATGCTAAGAAATTTGATCAAGGATCTTGAAGCTGCAAAGGAAATTAGTGAAGAAAATGATGTTAATCTTCTGCATAAGTTGGAGGAGTTACCTTGCAAGTTGGTGTCACAGGATAACCAATTTCTTTCTACGGAAGAAATGGTTAAGGAATTTGAAGACATGTTTCAGAAAGAATTTGAAGATAAAGCATTTTTAATAACTTCTATGGACAACCTTTTAGACAACCAGTTAACCTTGGACAATTTGAAAACCAGGTTAACTAATCATGTGAAATCAATCACTACAGTGAGGGATGCCATAGTGAGGGCCAGGATGATCTTCAAGAATGCATACAACCTGGATAGCATTGAAATGCAAGCGGCCTTCACTATGTATGATCACCACATGAGAAAAAGTGGAGATACAAATTGAGCAGTTGTTTTTTTCCCTTAGTTTATTTTCTGATTTTCATATGTACTTTCAAAACAGTTTTAGACATTTTTACATGTACATTTTCAATATGTAATTACATGTAAAAATATAGGAAGTCCCAAGTCAATAAGGACTCCTATTTTTGAATAAGTCAAATTAGTTGTAGATTTCCTAGATTTTCTCAAGGCCTTTCCCTATAAATAAAGGGGGCCTCTTTTGTAAATAGCTATCTTTTGTCTATTGCAAGAAAACTCTGACGAATTGAGAAGCAAATCAAGACTTTGTGCTTTTTATGAAAATCAATATTCAAATAGTTATCAATACAAGAAAGCAAGTTCAATTCCAATCTTTATCTTGGGATTATTTGTGTTGTGATAGTTTTGTTCTTACGTCTTGCTATCATAATCTTATTTGATAATAATTTGAGGTGTGGAGTTTATTTCAAGTGATTGAAGAGCGCTCTTAATTTGATTCTGATAAACTTTGTGTTAGCAAATCGGTTGTGGGTTATATGTTCATGTTTGTGAGAATACAATAGTTTGGAGACTTTGTGCTGCAAGTTGTTATATTTGATTTACTTTTACCATCTTGAAGAAGAGTGAAGACTTTGTGCTGCATTCTACTTCAGATAGTTCCGTTTACAAGTAGTAAGTGAGGTAACAGAAAACTTTGAGTTTCTGTGATTTTGTGATAATTTACAAGTCTTATATCAAGAGTTTGAAATATAAACATCTATTTTGAAAAAAGAGAATGAGATGAGATGGAACCACCACAAACATAGTTTTTAGTGTACATAAATTTGATAAGTTGTTTGATTTGCAAAAGTTGAGTAATTAGAGGGAACCTCCCCTTGCTGAGAGGAGAGACTTTGTCTCATCATAGCTGTGGCTGATATACCTATTTTGCCGTTAGTGAGTTAACAACAAAATATTCACCCAACAGTATGATAGTTATTGGGGTCTGTGTCAGTAATCTGCCTTTGACAGTCTTATAAAGTAGGTTTATTTGAAGTCATTGATGGATTCAATAATGGGTGTTTGTGAAAGGTGATTAGATTCCTTTTAAGGAAGCAAGAGGGGTGCTAGACCATTCTCTTCATTATTTGATATTAAGCCTAAAAGTCCTAATTGCAGTGTGTGATAGTGACTAGTGTATTGTGACAGTCAAAAGTTGGTTTGGAATTTGTTTGTGAAAACCATAGTAATGTATTGTAATGGGTTGAATGGGCCAAGTTCTCCATGCCCTATGTTGTATTTCTCAGTTGTATGTCACTGCTCATAATCTTGAGGGTTCAAGAACAAAATATGTGTTAATCTCATTGGAACAAGAACCTTGACTGCAAGCTTAAAAGTTTAGTCAAGTGTTGGCTTGGGCTTGTGTAAGAAATCACATGAAATTGTTCAAAGCAATGGTATGTGTTAGAGTACCTTGCCAAGTGAAGTGTTCCTTATTACATGTCATTGTTTCAAGTGATAGGAAAGTATTGTTATCTTGATGTGGTGAGGCCCATTGTTGAAGACTTCCAAGTTAGTCAAAAATGATTTATTGATTACACCTGCTCTACATCAGTGCCTATATTTACTTTCTTTGAAATGACATTGCTTCTCCTAATTGTAATGTCATTTCAGAGAGGGGTAAAATATAGACATCTAAATTTGACCACATCACTTTTTGACACTTCTAAGATCACTTTTTGACACTTTTGACACCTTTAGACACCATCCTAATCCCATCCTAACCACATTCATCTTAATATTAATTAATTAGATAAATTATATTTGTTATGTCAAAAAAATCCCCTTTGGGGGATTTTCCCTCTTAAGGTTTAGCTCCCGGGTCCCTTAGAATGCATTTAGAGCGTCTTGCATGATTATGATGACTCCCAATGAGAAAACCGTGAAGTTTCATGGCAAATGGGACTTAGGGTATGTACTTGACATGATTCTTGCCTAAAATAAGGGGGAGGACTTGGGCGCCCGCACTCTAGTCCTGCCCTATTTTAGGTCAAGACCTATTTTTTGGGTGTTGGTTTATGACCATTACTTAGGTCCTCTGACAACATCCTAAGTTTGAATTATGAAATTCTTAGTGGGAATGTTTGTAGTTGCATATATAAGCATGATTAATGATTCATTTGTAGACTAGATAGAAATTAGATGGACATTGCAAACTTGTGGCTTTTGTGAAGGTGATTCAAGGCATTCATTGTGTTGCAGAGCAGTACTTTGTTGTTATTGTGTTTGTATTTGTAGATTTAGCATACATCTCCTCATGGCATGAAGAACATCTTCCTTCCATGAGATCTTCACTACAAGGTAATATCAATTGTGTTTTCTATCATTTATCATTTGGATTTTGCCTCTATCCTGCAGGGATACACACTCTTTATCTGACAATGGTGTTTAGAAGACTTGAATGTCTCTCCAGGGCTTGACTAAGGCAAGCCTCTAAACACCACAACCCCAACCCACTATTCTATGATTGCCAGTTACAAGTTACGAAAGAGAAAGAAGTGGAGTTGTAGTAGAGCAGTGTAGACTGTCAGAATTGTAGATCTAAGAAGAAAATAGGGACCTAGACTCGGGCACTCGCTCATTAGTCCTCAAGATCCCGCAATAGTAAAAACTCTGGAACAACAAAACTATGTTATAGATAATATTCCCAGATCCCGACAAAAATTGAGGCACTGGACTAAGGCACCCACTCATTAGTCCCTAAATTTTTCACACACCAAACTTCAAAATCTGGTATGTATTTGATTGTCATTTGATATCTCTGTATGCGATCATTTTCTGTAATTTGTCCATTTGTTTACGATTTTATGAAATTAGGGTTTTGATCATAATTGGGCTCAATTGAATAAAAAAATCACACAATTCCAATCTTCCCCTATGTTCCAAGTGATAGGAGATCTGTAGTAGAGTTCTCTACTCGGTTGAATGTCCTTGAATGTTTAGTGGTGAAAGGAGGATCAACACAAACCATTAAAATCAATCCAATTCATTTTTAACCCTAAACATTTTGGTGAACCCATGTTCTCTTGAATTTTGCACCTTGATGAGTGTTGTACTTCATATTTACATTCATTTCATTCATTCATTTCATTTTTCATCTTATTGCATTTAAAAAATTACAAAAAAAATTAAAATTTTTTGAAAAAATTGGCATTTTTAGCTTGCATTTTCAAATAATTTGAATTACTTTACATTGAATTTCAATAAATTTCTGTCATTATCATCAGATATGATTTAAAATACATAAATTTTTAATTCACCATTCATTTACATTGCATTTTCATGCTTAAATTGATAAAAAGTGCTTGAAATTATGCATTTTTCCATATAACCTAGTTTTGCATTAGCTAGGGTTGTAGTCAAAATCTTGTTTCAGATTTTACTACCCTTATAAAACACTCATTAGATTTTATTTCTAACTGTAGTATTGCATCATAGTGGTTTTGTTGCAAAATTTCATGCCTAGGGTTTGAAAACCTTGCATTTTCACTAGATTTGGCCTTATTGTCTCTCTAGATTTGCAACATAGGCATGTTGTAAAGGATTTTTCTACACTAATTAGTTGTTATTAGGGTTATTATCTTATGCCCCTCCTCAAATTATTTACAACACCCTTTTTATTGGGCCTTTACATTGAAAATTTGTGAAAAATTACATATTTTGGCTATATTTTCACTAGGGTTTGACTTAGATTGGCACTATAAGCGTGTTTTGATGAATTTTATGGAATTAGGTGACTTATATCACTGTTATAATCTTCTTCCCCTCCTAAAATTATTTACAACACCCTTTTTATTGGGTCTTTGCATTGAAAATTTGTGAACAAATACATATTTTAGTGTATTTTCACTAAGTTTTGACTTGCCATCACTCTAGGTTTGCATCAAGAGTGTGTTGTTAAGGATATTATTAATTTATTGGACTGATATTGGACATATTATTTTCTTCGATTCATCAATTTCCTTACAACACCTCTTCTTTCACTTATTTGCATTGAAAAAAGTTAAAAAAATCAAGCATTTTGGATCTTAAACATATCTTTCTCCTAGGGTTTGTTCTATTGGTTTGTGCATTGAGTGTTGCATACTTTTGCATGAGTATCATAACCCTCTACCCTAATAGAAATATCCCTTTAATAAGAAGTAGAAGACTCATGGGCTCTAGTGCTTTTGAAGAATTTAACATTCCTACCTCTAAAAATCCATTGAATACCTTCTTTACAAAATAAGAGACACACATTTTGCAAGATACTATACCTCATACAACCACTATGGAAGATCAATTATTTCATGATGTTGAGGACACTATTGAGGTGGTAACACATGTACCTAATGAGCAAATAAACAAACTGGATAAAGAGTTAGCCGATTTTCAAGCATTTGTGCAAACTGAAAGGATAGCGGAAGAAGCTATACCTGTGATTCACAACAAAGGAGAGTTGATAAGAGAAGGAAAAGATGGTATTAATGTTATTTGAGGTTTAACACATATTGTACAAACTAATGTTATGGTGGTGACTGAATGTGCAAAATTTATTAACATGTCATCACCATCTCATACACAAGTATCGACACCTATACCAACCACTGGAGTGTCTACACTTACATCAAATATTTTAACAGCTAATGCAAATGCTTGTAGTAATGCTACCACTGGTATTGGAGTATCCAATGTAGCTAGTTCACAAAATTACAAAGCTATGGGATTTAACTATCAAAACTTGGTTTCTAAGGGGACCTCTTCTATGAATACTTTGTTGCAAGTATGTGCCTAGTCGGTGTTGTCATTGATGTCAACATATCAATGTTGTCATTGGTGTCAATTGTGCTCTTGTTTTGATGCTTGCTTATGATTTAGATGCTTTGTATTTGCCTATGTTAGTGTTGGAGATCCTGATATTGAGGCTATTGAGAAAATTTGCTCCTCCGGTGGAAACAACACGTGTTGCAGAGTATCTTTGTTTACAGAAGAACAATCCAACAGATTGCTCTGCATTTCTTGTAGAATGAATATCTTTATCTACGGATTGGAAGTTATTTAGATATATGTCTGAAGATGCTATGTTCCAAGTTTGAGCCTCCGATATGAAGATTTGAGTGAGTTATGTTCACTAGAGTAAAAACTGCTTTTTCTAAGTATTCACTAGTGATAGGGAGAAAGTATTTTGCTCCACATTCCTCTGCAATTAAGTATTTCAGTCTGTGGTTCTGGAATTGAGTTTGTAATGATGATATGTGCCTTAAACTCCAATGGTTCATGACTTGGTGGTCCGCAAGAGATCTTTTCCTTATGACAGTAGCTGATAGTGTTGTTCATGTGCTCCAATTTGAAGAATCTTCTTGACAAAGTGGCTAGAGATTGTACGGTTGTTCCTGGTGATTGCAATATGCTTTTGGATGTCTCCTGATTGTGTTCCTACCTTTGGATTGGTCCGCAAAGAGAAATTTGGATCGTGGATGAAGACTGTTCTTAGAAGACTTAATGTTAAAACCAGTCTTGGCCAACTTGGTTGTTTTCACTACTTGTGGAGATTCATCAAAGATTATGGAAGCGTGTCGTGGCATGGAAGATTACATTTGAGTCCTAGCTAAGGCATAATATGATCCACATACATCTTTCCCTTACCTAATTTTGTTGAGGTCCAGACCTATTTCTATGTATGTTTGTAATGCCGACCTTGGAGAATGTTCCAAAGGTTGATGAATGTAATGCCGACCTTGATATACATTCCAAGGTTGATGAATTGTATAAAAGTATGTAATGTAGTTGCGAAAAAGATGTCCTAGTGTGAAAATGAAGAGATAGTGCGAAGGTGTAAGAAGAGCAGAGCAGAGTTGTTATGTTGTGCTTCAATGGAACTGAACTCAGGCATGAAGTAGATGCTATCAAATCAGTTCACCAATCCTTGGAAGTGAGCCACCCCTTGGCAGTGAGCCACCCCTTGGCAGTGAGTCGATCTTGGCAGTGAGCCCTAACATTTGCAGTAAACATTTTGGGTAGTGAGCCCTAAGGAAGTGAGCCTCTGATTTTTGGTATGGCTATAACTTATTTATTTTTGTGGGCTAACACCCACCATGGTTTTTCCCTTATAGGGTTTTCCACATAAAAATTATGGTGTCTCATGTGTCATTATGTTGAGCTTCATGTTTTATGCTTTCATGGTTAATCTTAATAATAGTGATTAAGAATTTGATGTGTTGATATTCATAAGTGGTTAAAGTTTTGTGACAACTGATTCACCCCCCCTCTTAGTTGTCTAGTGCATTTCAACATACTTAATCTCAACCACCTCTCCATCCCACTTATTCTCATCCACCTCTTACATATAACTATTCACAACCACCTTCCACCTATCACTATGTCCAACCACCATTGAACTATTCACAGCCTCTGCTTATCACAACTCAGGCTCAATCACCTCCTCACTTTGGTTCTAATTCCTCTCAACAAACTACATCTCCCAATGATGCCATCCTAAACCAACTTTTGCAAGGCATGACTTGTTTACAACAAAAAGTGACAAACTTGACGAATTCTTCACAACCTAATATACCAATGTATCATGCCCATAATTCCCTATCTTATGCAATCTTGAGAACTCCTATGCCTAAGAGGTTTGAGAGCCCTCGCTTTGAAAAATATGGTGGAAAAGGTGATTCTAATACTCATGTGGCAACATTCACATCTATGTGTAGTGATTTCTACTTTGAAGAGGATTTGTTAGCAAAACATTTCCCGCAATATCTCAAAGATACTGCTTTAGAATAGTTTTGCTCTTTACCTCTGAATTCAATACTCTTTTTCGCAAATAGTTGATCAATTTTTACAACATTTTCAAGCAAACATTGGACCTCAAGTTTCTTTGATTGATTTAGTTTATTACAAACAAGGTCCAAAAGAGAAGTTAACTGAGTTTATTAGTCAGTATCAAGATCTTTATGCTCAAATTCAATATCAGATGAAGGATGAGGATGTTCAGAAGGTTTTTATTACAAATCTACAACCTAACATCCATGATAAGATTCTCTTGATGAAGTATAACTCCTTTCAACATTTATGTACTGCCCTTCGTGATTATCAACTTTTATCTAGGCAGTATGAAAATCAAAACTCATCAGCTCAAGTTGGTCAATCTACAGGTGGACCATCACAAAAAAACTTTAAGAGGAATAATAAGAGTTTCATCAAGGTTAATGGACCGAATTTGAATAATTTTTCCCAAGTGTCTGCTATCACTAATCTGAAGAAGGCACCATATCAACAAAGAAAGTTTACTCCGATTTTGAGTCCTATCATTCTATCATGAATCAAGCTGTGAGTAATAATCTTATGAAGCTTCCCCCGAGCAAACCTTTGGATCCTTATAAAATGCAAGGACATTATTTTGATGCTAATGCCTTTTGTCATTTTCATCGACAACAAGGACATGACACTGAACGATGCATGCATCTTAAACACAAAATATAAGACCTTATCGATTCAAATGTTATACAGGTATTCGGTGTGAATGATAATGGAAATAAGTCAGTTTCTTCATTGAATCAGAATTTACAAATTTTTACTAATCCTTTCCCTAAGCATACCGATAACAACATGTTGGAACAGAATATAGTGGAAGTAGAAGATGACTATTTGGATTCTGATGACATTGTGGGTATGATAGAAGTGGATAAGGAAAAGTTGGATAACCCACCTTGTCCACGGGGAAAGGGTATTTATGTTGAGGTTCCTCCTCCATTATCTTTACAAGATCAAGAGATAACCAAAATGCACCAGAAAAACAAATGGAAAAACTAAAACAAGAGACTATAACAAAGGAAAAGATTGAGATAGTACAAGATAGTCCTTGTCACTATGGTAGACAAACTCAACAAAGAAAACTAGCTAAAAGTCAGAAAAGAGCAAGAACATTGTCATCAGTTGGCAATAATAGTGGTTCTCCTCCTCACAAGCAACAAAAGGTCTTGCATACACAAGAATTTGAGAAATAAGCATTGCATGGACTTTCTAACAACAAACAAGACTCTCATAAGAACAACTCAAGCTTTGTACAAAACTTGATAGAGCATCTCTCCAAGATGCTTGCAAGTTCCAAATTCTAGACTGGTTTTTCTTAATAGGTAAGTATCTCTAATCCTGGTGGTCACCTATGCGATAGCATGATTGGCTCGTGTATGTGATCTCCCCTCCATGTTGTGTTTCCCCCATGATGCATTATGTGTTGTTTAGGCCTCCTGGGATGACCCTTGATTCTCTTGTAAGGTCAAGTATACTAGGAGACCACCTCTGTTCTAACCTTCTATTTGTATCATCATTCTTCTATATTGCTTCTCCTCTATTTTCACTGTTGTGTGTTGTGTCTTATGGACATAGCGCTGCGGTTGGTGACTTGGGGGCACCCTCCTACGTGACTGTCCCTAAGGCACTTGTTTCTCCTCTCTTGATTTATTGTTTCCATTCCTCTAGTGTTTCTATCTAGCTGGCGGATTATGAAAAACATATTATACTAATACGGACCTAGTGTCCCTTTAGCAAAAAATCAATAAATGGACCAAGTCCATACATGACGACAAGTTCGATATTATCCGACGCTTGGCTAGTAGAATCACTTCGTGTGATCTTGACTTTGTCTTATCACACTTACAAAACATAACAATACTACTGCTCCGTGCACTTTGTTTATCTTTGAATCTTTCCTTGGTTACACTCAGTTTTGAGATTTCTACAGTATAGCCCCACGGTTATACTCGGTCTTCAAATCCATAGTATAACCTCGGCTCTCTATGTCACCTCCAGGTCTATATGATTATATGGATGCTAACACTTTTCTTGCAGGAAGGTGTTTGTGGGAACATTTGGCAATCGTAAAGTACATGTCACCTCTAGGGGGCATGGGATTTGTGAGAGCTCGTGTTCCCTTGTACATTTTCTTCTTACCTTAACGTGCTTGATATCAGCACACAATATCAACCACCTTAAGGTGGGGGTATATATAAGGTAAGTTGTCTGATTTAGATGATACTAAAGTATGTTTGAACATCTTGAAATCTACTTCGTATACCTCCTTTGCACCGTAAGGCATCTTCGTGATGCGGGTGGGGTTGTATACTCATACCTCCTTTTCACCATAAGGCATCTCCATGATGTAGGTGGGATTGTATGCCATGCTTCCTTTTCACTATAAGGCGTCTCCGTGATGTAGGTGGGGTTGCATTTTCAAAAGTCCTCCAAGTAGGCGGGGAGCGGATCTGAGACTATCCTAACCCTTATGCATGTCTTCGGCGATTGTTGTGGTGAAGCCCAATCATTAGTGTATGCTTGTAATGTGCCTAAGATGGTGATGAACCTAGAAATAGGTACACTCCATCGCTTGTCTATCATGTTTTCTCCATGTCTTCCATGTGTGTGTGTATTGTGCGTTTCTTCCCAAGCATAGTCTTAAAGACCGGTGGTGATGAGTCCCTCCTATTCTTTGGGATTTGTATGGCGTGCTTGATTTGTATGGCATGTTTGTTCTCAAGTACAGTCTTAAAGACTGGTGGCGATGACTCCCTCCTACACTCTGAGATTTGTTTTGCGTGTATGTTACCCCATATGCAGTTTAAAGACCAGTGGCGATGAGTCCCTCCTACATTTTGGGTTGTGTGTTTACTTTCCTTGCACTTGCATATGCATTTCATCTATATATGATAAAAAGAAAAGAAAAAGAAAATAATCACTACATTCACTATATTCACTATGTTTTGCATGTCTTCAATGTTGTCTTCTCCATGTTTTGCGTGACTGTAACTATCTTCTTCGTGTTTTGTGTGCCTGTTACTGTCTTCATTGTGATTGGCGTGTCTTCTCAGTGCTTGGTGTGTTTGTTGACCATACTTTAATGTATGTATTGGCCTTGCGTTTATACATACATTAAAGTGGGGCCTAAATGTTATGTCAGAAAATGTCCCCTTGGAGGCTTTTCCCTCTTAAGGTTTAGCTCCTGGGTTGTTTAGAATGCATTTAGAGCATCTTGCATGATTATGATGACTCCCGATGAGAAAACCTTGAAGTTTCATGGAAAATGGGACTTAGGGGATGTACTTGACATGATTTCGGACTTAGGCATCTACGCCCTAGCCCTGCCCTATTTTACTTTAGGACCTATTTTTTGGGTGTCAATTTATGACCATTACTTAGGTCCTATGTCGACATCCTAAGTTTGAATTACAAAATTCTTAGCGAGAATGTTTGTAGTTGCATATATAAGCATGATTAATGATTCATTTGTAGACTAGATGGAAATTAGATGGACATTGCGAACTTGTGGCTTTTGTGAAGGTGATTCAATGCATTCATTGTGTTGCAGAGCAGTACTTTGTTGTTATTGTGTTTGTATTTGCAGATTTGGCATCCATCTCCTCATGGCATGAAGAGCATCTTCCTTCCATGAGATCTTCACTACAAGGTGATATCAATTGTGTTTTCTATCATTTATCATTTAGATTTTGCCTCTATCCCACAAGGATATTCACTCTTTATCTAACAATGGTGTTCGGAAAACTTGAATGTCTCTCCAGGGCTTGACTGAGGCAAGCCTCTAAACACCACAACCCCCAACCCACTTTTCTATGATTGCAGGTTATAGGTTGCAAAAATGAAAGAAGTGGAGTTGTAGGAGAGTAGTGCAGACTGTCAGAATTGCAAATCTAAGAAGAAAATAGGGACCTAGACTCGGGCGCCCGCTCATTAGTTCTTCGGATCCCGCAACAGTAAAATCTCTGGAACAATAGAATTGTGTTGCAGATAACATTCCCAGATCCTGACAAAAACTGAGGCACTGGACTAGGGCGCTCGCTCATTAGTCCCTAACTTTTCCACACACTGAACTTCAAAATCTGGTATGTATTTGATATCTCTATGTGTGATCATTTTCCATAATTTGTCCATTTGTTTACAATTTTATGAAATTAGGGTTTTGAGCATAATTGGGCTTAATTGAACAACAAAATCACACAATTCCAATCTTCCCCTATGTTCCAAATGATAGGAGATCTATAGTAGAGTTCTATACTCAGTTGAATGTCCTTGAATGTTTAGTGGTGAAAGGAGGATCTGTTAGCTGCCGTTGCACCAAAAGATTGACCTATTAATGCTTGATACAACCACTTGATTTAACAAGCACGAGAGGCGGTTAAGCCCTTGTTGCAAACCACCGCAGCACAGCGCTGAACAAGCAGACCAAGGGCCACACCTTGCAACAATCCCCCTCCCAGCACAAGTGCAGGGTTTGAACTCGTGACCTCAACTCTGATACCAATTGTTAGATTTAGGACAGACAATTGAGAGGGGGGTGAATTAGTTGTCCAAAACTTTTCTTCCAATTAATCACTTAAATCCTTTTCTGAATTCAGTAGCATAATAATAAATCAATCATGGAAACATAATGTAGCAATTCAAGAGCAGAAACATATTAACACATATGACACCAAGATTTTTGACGTGGAAAACCTGGTTAAGGGAAACACCACGGGGTGATTAACCCAAGATTGTATTCTCTGCTAAAAGAATAGAAAGAACAAAATGGCACATGCCAATTAGGGCTCATTGCCTGAGCACACTGCTCACAAGAGGCCCATTGCCTATGGGAGACACACTGTCTACTGAAGAATAAGTATTACATACTTGAACTAAGGAATAGCATCTTCACCATGCTCGAGTCAATTCCATTTAAGCTCAATACTTATGCTCTGCTTTTCGCTCTGCTCCTCTCTACCACTCTCCCACCTCCACCAGATACATTTGAAATGACTTTACAATTCCTTATTTATATAAGACATCGACTTAGGGATAATCATCCACGTCGGCAAACATTACGAAGCAAATACATAAATACAATATGACTAATTACAAAAAGACTTCACGCGGATCAACACACTATCGGCCACACAAATCTGAGACTTCAATCTTTCTTTAGGAACATGCCATTCTTCACAAAACATCTTCAAGATCATCCGCAAGATGTGTAACTCATCTGGTCGGCCAGACTTAGGAAGAACACCATCATCCGGAAGTAATTCTTCAATTACGATCTCAATCTTCAATGTGGACCACCAACATGAAATGGAAACAATCCAAAGACCTCCACAAGCTTTCCTGATTAACCAAGAACATCCACACTACTTCAGTTCACCAAAATCATTCTCTCCTTCATCTGGAACCTCAAGAACATAGTCTGTCATCACTGTCCTATTGGAATAGATGCTTGCGGACCTATAGACCATGAACCAATTGGGTTGTCAATTCACATTGACTTCCTAAACACTCCACGAAATCCGCAGAATAATATATTGCATTTCTGAATCTCACCAGACCTATCTGTGTCACTTTGTCACCTTTGAACACCTACTAGAACCGGTTTTACTTAAGTGGCCATAACTTCTTTAGATCTTCATGCAGACCTCTAAAATCTTTACTGAATCATATTAAGACACATATCTGCAAACCCTTTGAAGCACATCCTCTGATCTTCATATTATCTGGGATCTTTACCTCACTGTCTTCATTGTTCTTCTTTGTTCCTGATTAGGACTAATTTTCTCAATATCCTCAGGATACAACTCATCCAATCCTTATCATCAATGCAACAAGGAGTATGTTGACATCAATGACAACACTAGTTAGGCCCATACTTGCAACAATCTCCCCCTTTGTCATTGATGGAAACATATGCTGTGAAAAACTGTTTTAACCATCAAGACAAGAACTACTCCTTACTGAAAAAACTCCCCCTATCAACAACAACCACTCACATGTCTTTTCTTTCTTTACTGCTCCCCCTTTGATCAGAAACTACTTGTTTTTCACATGTCTTCTCTCCCCCTTTAACATCAATGACAAAGGGCACATACTTGCATTACTTTAGAATCATATCAGCTGCTTCCCCTGAGAAGCAGCTTCCTGTCATCAATCCAGACCATAAAATATGACTGTGAAATCCATCGGACTGATGTACATCAGTGCATTTTAATTCAAGACCGGAGGGGTAATAACCCCTAACTTCTCCCTGAGATACTCAAAAGAGTCCTTAGGTAGAGGCTTAGTAAAAATATTTGCAATCTAATCCTTGGAAGGCACAAACTCCAATCTGACTTCATTCTTGTTCACTTGCTCTCTCAAAAAGTGAAACTTGATGGATATATGTTTAGTCTTTGAATGCAACACCAGATTCTTTGATATATTTATTACACTCGAATTATCATAGAAGATTGTGATAGGTTCCTCATACTCCACTCTGATGTATCTTAGCATTTGCTTCATCCATAATACTTGAGTGCAACTACCTTTTGCTGCAATATATTCTACTTCTGCAGTGGATAGAGATATTGCCTCTTGTTTCTTGCTTAGCCAAGAAACCAATCTTTTCCCCAAAAAGAATGCTCCACCACTGGTACTCTTCCGGTCATCCACATCTCCTTCCCAATCCGCATCTATGTATGCATGAAGAGAGAAATCATGATCTCTAGGATACCACAAACCATACTCAACTGTCCTTTTTAGATATCTAAAAATCATCTTGATTGCCATGACATGAGATTCTCTAGGATTAGCTTGGAATCTAGCAACAAGACCAACAACATTCATAATGTCAGGTCTAGTTTGAGTGAGATACAATAACCCTCCAATCATTGACCTGTACTTTTTCTGATCAGCCTTAGGAGAGTCATCATCTTTGCTCAATTTACATCTGGTTGCCATGGGAGTACTCATTGGTTTTGAGTCTTCCATCCCAAATTTCTTCAACAATTCTTTCACATATTTAGTCTGAGAAATGAAGATTCCTTTCTTTGTTTGAGTGATTTGCATACCCAAAAAGAAATTCATTTCCCCAAACATAGACATCTCAAATTCACTTTTCATTTGATTTGCAAAATTTTTGCACATACTATCTCTTCCTCCAAAGATGATATCATCAACAAACACTTCAACAATCAAGATATTTTTATGATCAATTTTGAAGTACAAATTACTCTCAGCAGTACCTTTGTTGAAACTAATCTTCAAAAGATGGTTATCCAATCTTTCATACCAGGCTCTTAGGGCTTGCTTGAGTCCATAAAGTGCTTTCCTCAACTTGCAGACCATATCACCATGATCAGACAATTGAAATCCATCCAGTTGCTCAATGTAAACTTCTTCTTCCAAGTCACCATTCAGGAAGGCAGACTTGACAACCATTTGATATATTTTGAAGTCCTTGAAGGCAACAAAAGCAAGAAATAATCTGACTGATTCAATTCTTGCCACCAGAGCAAAAGTTTTTTCAAAATCAACTCCTACTTGGGAGTAACCCTTGCAGACTAATCTGGCTTTATTTCTGACTACTTCACCATCTTCATTCAGTTTATTCTAGAAGACCCATTTGGTTCCAATCATATTCTTGTTTTTAGGTCTGGGAACAAGATCCCAAGTGTGATTTTTCTCAATTTGGATTAGCTCTTCCTCCATTGCTTTAGTCCAGTTTTCATCATTGCATGCTTCATTTACTGTCTTAGGTTCAATCTTTTAAATTAGACAATACTCTTCTGAATCTTGAGCAATCCTTTTTCTTGTTTGAACACCTTTGCTTTTATCACCTATGATTTGGTCTTCAGAGTGATTCAGTTTCACATACCTGGGAATTTTGGGACTTACTTGTACTTCTATTTCTTGCACATGTTCATTCAAACTTATCTCTTCTTCCTAATTCACTAGATCATTTTGAATCTGAATTTCAGAAGGGGCTTGGACTCCTTGGATCAAAACATCATTTTGATCATCTTCATCATATTCATAAAACCTTGAGGGTTTTTCAACACCTTCATCAACCTTCACATTTGTACTTTCTATAATCTTTCTCAATATCTTGTTATAACACTGGTATGCTTTGCTTTGAGTAGAATAACCCAAGAATATTCCTTCATCACTGCTAGCATCAAATTTGCCTAAATTTTCATCTCTTTTAATGTAACATTTGCTACCAAAGACTCTGAAATACCTCACGGTGGGAGTGATGCCAAACCAAAGTTCATAAGGAGTCTTACCAATATTGCTTCTGATTTGTACTCGATTAAGAGTATAGACTGCAATGCTTACAACTTCTCTCCAATAGATCTGAGGAACATTTTCTTCCATCATCATGGTTCTAGATGCTTCCTGGATGGTCCAGTTCTTTCTCTCCACTACTCCATTCTGTTGTGGAGTCCTTGGAGTAGACAACTATCTTTTTATTCCATGTTTGTCACAGAATTCTATGAACTCACCAGATGTGAATTCTCCACCTCTATCAGACCTTAGACATTTTATATTCAATCTGGTTTCATTTTATACCATTGCCTTGAATATTTTGAATTTCTCAAGGGCCTCAGATTTCTCTTTCAGAAAGGTTACCCACATCATCCAGGAGTGATCATCAATTAATAACATGAAGTATCTATCACCTTGCACACTCCTAATTCTTGCCGGACCACATAAATTAGTATGAATTAAGTCCAATAATCTGGTAGAAGATTGTTCTTTACTTTTGAAAGTGACTCTGCTCTGCTTACCCAACTGACATTCTTTGCACAAACTATTAGTAGGTTTCACTAGTCTTGGAAGATCTCTTCTAGCCTGAGTGTTGCTTATCTTGATGATATTATCAAAATTCACATGACACATTCTCCTATGCCACAACCAACTCTAATCAATTTGAACAAATAAGCAACTTTTACCAGTACCAACCAAGTGGAAGATATTATCTTTAGTTAGAGTATCGGATGGAATCTTTGTTCTGAAACTTTCAAAGATCTTGCATTTTCCATTTTTGAATCAAAGATCATAGCCTTTGTCCACCAACTGTCCAACACTAAGAAGATTGTGCTTTAGGCCTTCAACATATAGTACATTACTGGTTTTGTTCTTTCCATCAAAAGAAATAGTTCCTCTACCTCTAATTCTGCCAGTAGAATTATCACCAAATTTTACCACTCCTCCTTCATACCTTTCCAAATCTATGAACTTATTTTTGTCACCTATCATATGGTGAGAGCATCCACTGTCAATGACCCAATCATCCTTTTCTTCAACTTGGGCAGCCAGAGCTCTTTCTATAATTTTATGATTGACAGATTCAGAGGGCAATGTATCTTCTTCCTTGATGGCAATAAACACCCAATCACTTCTGGATTTATTTCTTGTCTCTGATTCATTATCTGTTACTCCATCATCATCATCTCCATGAACATAATAACATTTCTTTTGGAACCTTGATCTGTTGGGATTTGGCCTTGAAAATATTTCGAGACACCTTGAGGCAAAATGACCAATCTTATTACAGTTAAAACATTTAAAAGGCAATTTCCCCTCATACTTACCAAATCCTCTTAGTAGTCTTTTTGCAATAAGGGCTTCAAGTTGAGAAGCTTTTGCTTCATCTTCTTCCAGGTCTTTTCTTTCTTTTTCATACCATGATAGCTTCTTTGAAGAATTCTCTCCCAGATCAAACTTTTGTTTTCCTTTCACAGAGGTACTAGCTTTGAATGCAAATTCAGTCTTGGGGGGTGCATCTCCAAACTCGGTCAATTCAAATGCAACCAGTTTACCAACCAATTGATCTCTTGTGATACTTGAAAAGGATCTGAATTCTTCAATAGCAGCAACCTTATATTTGTAAGAATCAGGAAGGGATCTGAGAACTTTGCCAACAATCTCATCTTCATCCAAGATTCCACCGGCACATCAAATGCCACAAACAAGCTCATTTACTCTTAGCATAAATGAAGTGATATTTTCATCTTCTCTCATCTTCAGGTTCTCAAATTTTCCTTTCAGACTCTGTAGCTTGGCACATTTAACATACTTGTCTCCTTCATGCAGAGGTTCCAGTTTTTGCCAAATCTCATATGCAATTTTTAGATCAACAACATTTGTCAGCTCTAAATCAGATAAGGCACTTAGAAGAGCTTCTTTAGTCTGCAGATTATTTTCAGCATCTCTGATTTCATCTACGGTACGCGGACCATTCTGTGGAGTATCATATTTCTTTGAAGCCATGATCCAATACTGCATTCCCATACATTGCAAGTAACATTCCATGCGACTTTTCCAAAGAGTGAAATTGGTTCCATCAAACCTCGGACTATCCTTCTTGTAGGACAACATCCTAGATCTCCTCAAGCAGTTAAGCTCCTTTTAGAGGAACTTGGCTCTGATACCAATTTTTAGTTGCCATTGCACCAAAAGTTTGACTTATTAATGCCTGATACAACCACTTGATTTAACAAGCATGGGAGGCGGTTAAGTCCTTGTCACAAACCACCACAATGCAGCGCTGAACAAGGAGACCAAGGGCCACACCTTGCAATAGGATCAACACAAACCATTAAAATCAATCCTCTTCATTTTTAACCCTAAACAATATTTAATTAATTAATTAGCCTTATACCTTTAACATTCATTCCATCATCAAATTACTTAAATAATTTATATTTATTTAATTAGTCTAATTCCTTCACATCCCACTACACTAATTAATTAATTAATTTCATTATTTATTTAATTAATTAGTCTAAAAATCCTATTTTAACCCCCCCATTTATACTAATTAATTTCATTCTTATCTATTATCCACAAATAAATAAATTAAAAATTCAAGAAGTCACATGACTAGCTAAGGAGTCACATGACTAACTAAAGGTTGTCTAGATTCATTGAACCTAGATACTCCCACAAAAGTCAGAATAAATTTATATCTCCATCATCCATTACAAAATACATCTTTTAATCCTAGTTGTTCACATAAAGATAAGCACTAGAAGCTTCCATCATTACCCTAATTCCTCTCATTCAATCTAAGCCATCTACTTATCTTTAATCTCCACCATTCATCCATTAGAATTTTCTAGAAACTTCCATTCTTCTCATTTAATCCTAGCCATCTATTCATCTTTAATCTCAACCATCCACCCTTATATAATTTCCTAGAAACTTCTAATTTTGCTCTAATTTGTCTCATTTAATCTTAGCCAACCAATCCAAATGAATCCTAATTGTTAACCTATTTGAGTCTTCCCCAAAATCCATCAAATGTTCACCCATATGTGAGCCCCCATATAGTTGCCTTTAAATCTGCCTAAGTCCCAAAAAATTCTTAAGTTTCTAAGTGTTTACCTTCTCTTTCCTTAGAAAATTATAGCCTTTCAGTAGTTTTGTAGGTTCGCAAACCCATTAAAAGGTCGAAACAAACCTTAAGGAGGGCTTAAAATGCCTTTATTTTGGCAGTTCGATGAAAGGTCGAATCATCGAACTAGTTCGGTGGTTTTGCGTTTCACCAAAATTCTAAAAACGTCGAAGAGGAGGTCAAGAAAGAAAGGAAAATCAAAGAAGACCAAAGAAGAAACAAGAGTTCAAGATTTTGATGAAATGTTGAACTGACAAATTGGTTCACTAGTTCAACTTTTTGCCAAAATGTCAAAACAATGAAGGCTAAGTCCAAAATAAAGGAAGATGGCAAAGATAAATAACGTAAGTAGGCTTTTGGCAAGTTCACAAGTTTGTGAATTTGCCAAAATGTTGAAACGAAGAAAAAATGGACAAAGAAGACAGGAGAAAAGTTCACAGGTTCCAAAAAGTGTTGAAAGGCTGAAAAGAAAAGAAAATCAAAAGAAAAAAAGAAAGCGAAGGGACTTTCAGTTATTCAGTAGGGTCATGAACCTGTGAACCTACTGAAAAGTTCACAATATTTAAAAGTTGCCAAAAGTTTAAAAATAGATAAAAAGAGGGCACAAAAATGAAAACATGTGAGCCCAATGGACATCCCAACTACCTTTGTACACTGCAATGAATCTCCTAGGGGTGCCATGAGTTCAAGTAGATGGGTGAATGACTTGGTAGGTGAATTCTTAGCACCCCAAGGCTATAGTAGCCCCTCCATTTATGAATTTTTAGTACCTGGGCATGGCCAAACACTCCAATCTGCAAGTTTTTTGACATGGCCCATATGGATTTGATGCAACAAGCATGGGCACACATGCAAAATGTGTTGACCACTCCACTTCTAGTCCAAGAGACTTCAATGCATTGTAATACTATATATGCATGAAAAAAGACATATTATTGGTTGTTGCTTTTGGCATCTGTGACTTTGTATCAACTGTAATTCGTACCTCTCTAATTAATACAACATTGATTTTATGCCTTCTCATGTTTCTTTTAACCTGTGTGATGCTAGCAGTATGATTCCTATTTGTGAATGATTAATTTTGTGTAGTTTCATCTCTTTTCTTTGCCTCTACATGGATTTTTATGAGTTGTTCATGTGTATCATCTGTTTGAGATCACTCTTTATATGCAAGGTTGATATTATAGTAAAAATCTTAATCTTGGTGCATCACCTTTTATTTCCTATTATTTCCCTCTTTCCCTTTTTCTTTGGTGAAGCATTCAAATGAGGAACCAACCTTCTCTAGAGGTATGATCTCAACTACAAGGTTCCACACATTGATATGAGTCCAATTGTGTCTTTGGATTGTTTGAACAACAGGTTCAAACAAGGTGCAAATCCAAGTGACAAGAGTTTTTGGCATGCCTGGTGGGACACTTAACTCTGAGTGAAGAGTCCACTTGAGAAATTTGGTGTTGTTCTCAATATTTTGTAGCCATGGAGGCATTCTTCAAGCATCTGGTGACTATTATTTATGGTTGCAGATTAGTCCTATCTTCTCATGCTAAGAGTGAAGACACGAGCTTCTTTAAGAGGTATGCACTTTCAATTTGTTGAATTATTTGCATCTGCATCAAGAAAAAAAGGACTAGGCTATCTAGATCTCCTAAAAGAGGAACAAAAAGCACTATATCACTTTCCCCTAGAGCCTAGTCTACACCTCCTTTTGGTAGGTTTCCTCAACCAAGGGTTAACTTTCATATACCCATCATAAAATTAAATATCCCCAATATGGCTCTACCAAGAAATAGATCTTTCATGACCTTTAGTGGAAGAAGCCCTCTTAATCTTCAGTAATATGATGGCATCCCTACTTCAGCCCTAAAAGTGATTCCTTATTTTACTAGTGAAAATGCTACTACACCCATAGAACATATATAAGACATTGTAAATATCTATTCAGTTCATAATATTACACAAGATAATGTTGTCATTAGACTCCTTGCTTCTTCCTTGAAAGGAAAATCACTTCAATGATATAGAGGGTTACCACCTAATTCTATTTATGATTAGAATGAGTTAGGGGATAGACTTTGCTAGCACTTTGAAGACAAGAATGACCACCTGTCTTTAATGGAACAACTAACTCCCACTAAGAGAGCTCCTCATGAATTCATGATGGCTTTCAATTTTAGATTCCAAGAGACTTGGGATAGGATTCCACTTTTGGTGAAGCCTTCTCCTAACACTGCATTCCTATATTATTTGATGTCTTTGAATAGTGACATTTTTGTCATCATCCAATCCATGGGAGGGACTGTATTGTCTGATGCATATGACATAGCCATAAGGACTAAGAATAGTTTGATTCAAGCTACAAAGACAGCTCCTAGGCCTCCAATTCCCTTATTCCTTGAAGCTCCAATCAGATAGTTGAGTTTGGCACTGATTCCTACAATAGTCGGCCAATCAACTCACATTGTCACACCTTAAATTGAATTACATGGGATGAAGATGTTGCTATAAAATCTTGGAAATGAATTGGTGGAAATGAAAAGGAAACAAATATAACCTAATAGACCATATCAACCATTCAATCAAGCTTATGCACCAAATAGACAACCCCACCAAGGTAATGTGCAAAAACAAAATCAATTGAGTTATACTAAACCTCTAAATACCCTAAATCCAACTGAGGCAAACTCATCAGAAGCCCTTGTTCCAATACAAAATAATTTAGCTCAAGATCATGAATGGTGCTATGGTTCTACCCATGCAACTAGCCCCATAGCCAAAGTTTATTTCAAAACGGAGAATTCAGTCAAGCTTTGATGGTTTAGAATCCATTAGCACCTTTATGACAACAAGTTGGACCTAATCATGAAGCTATGGGAGGGCAAGAACAAGTGCAGCCCAAATCTACATTGATAAATTGGATGGAATATGACTTTTGTAGTTTGAACCAAGACCAAATATTGGACAGGAACATAAATTCAGTAGCATATAACACAAGATAAAAGAAGAGAGAAATAGAGGAAGGATCTTCCTCTATGGTTGGTCAAGCTTCAACTTCTCAACCATCTTTGGTGACTAAAAAAGGAGGTGCAATAGTTAGAATCCATCAATTACAAGAAAATCAAGGGAAATCAAGCACAACATCAACCTCAAGCCAGTCAACAAACAAAGGTAGACCCTACTTCCATGAAGGCTCATTCAAAGGTTGGTCATATCCCTTTCAATATTGTTGATAAAATTAAAAAGTCTAATTTGAATGTTACCATGTGGGGAGCCTTGTCCATCCCATCTTAGAGGGATCTGCTCCAAGAAGCTTTGAAAGGTTTTAATCAGCCTACTAGTGAAGTAAAAAAAGAGAGTACATCAGCTCTAGTCAGCCTCTGTCAACCAAAAGAGGAAGGAAATACAAGAAAAATTAGTAAGACACCCCCCTTCTATGTGTCTTTAATTATTGGTGATCATTTAGTGCATAATTGCATGATTGATTTGAGGGATAGTAGCTTAGTTATGCCTAAGGAAGTAGTTGATCATCTTGGTATTAAATATGAACCAATGTCCAAGGGAGTAGTATAATTGGATGGCACTATTGTTAACATAGTATGAGTCATCAAAGACTTAAAATTAACTACATGCATGTACAGGATGCTCTATTTTACAAGATATTTTGGTCATAGACCTTCCTGCATTGTTATGCTTATCCAAAGAGTTCGCAACCAAGATCTAGGTGGGTATCTATCCTCTGATTGGTCCCACATGTTGTTTAGGACTAGATATAGAATGAAGGTAACTATAAAATTTGAACCTATTTCAATGCATCATATTGAGCCATATATCCCTAGTCCTATTAATATAAATTGCACAATTCATGACAAAGAAGAGGATAACAATGTTGAGATTGCCACATTTTTAGAAAGAATTCCTGGTATTTTACTTGACGAATGGGGAAATAAATTTTGGCTTGATCCTCATTGTCGAACTCCATTATTAACTAATACATTGATGCAGAAAGGGCATGCACACTACTCAACGAACCAATAGATCCTATATCAAGCAGCCTACTAGCTATATAATGTGTTACATTTACATTGTCAAACTAGGGAATCGTAATCTTCTTGGATGATGCATGTACTATGTGTATAGTTAAGGATTTATGAATTTTAATCTAGAGGTTGTGTAAGGGAACTAAATAAAGGAAACACAATTCCAATTGCAAGGGTTGACAATACTCTAAGTAAATAGGACTGGTAGGAAATAACTAAAACTTATTCAACACAACAGTAATTAAATGGTCCCATGTAACTTATAGATGAAAGAACAGATAATAGTTGGTTTGGTTATCACCTTGACTCAATAAGAATTAACAACATAGATTATCAAAGTCTGACTAATTCTCATAACATAACTCATTATAACATACATTAATCACACATATATAAACATACAATCATGAACTAAACATATAAACAAAGTGGAGAGACATAGTACCTCAAGTGGCCTGCTTGAGTAATTGTGATCCCATGAAATCTAGCTATATCTTTACTGTATCTTTGTAATCATTGACAAAACTCAAAACATATATTCCTTTATTGAATGCTGAAGTGAAAGATACAACAATGAAATATGATACTATATCTCTGTCTAACTTGTATGAAGCAAAATCTAATCTCCCATAGATGAGATCATCATTGTCTATTTGAATAAAACTACTTAACAATAAATGCTATAATTGTCCATTATCCAACAACATAGGAAGATGAATTTATTACAAAGCAAACTAGAAATAGGAAACTAAACTGACATGAAGGTGGCATAGATGGTACAGTCCTATTGTAACTCTTCCTCTAGTATCCATGAAGAACAATCAAGATGAGAAACGAAACATAGAGCACGATCTAAGATTCCTCCATTATTTAAGATTACATCATCTGTCAAAGGATAACCATCACAGAGTGAAGAGTTATGGATGACTCATCCCAATCAATTCGGGGTCTTCTTCATTTGGTTACAGGTGCCTATATTGTCTATTGTGGATATCAGCATCTCCTTTGGTTGTGGGTTGTCCGGTGATCTTCATGACATGAAGCCATGTTCTTGCTACATGAGGAGTTAGTACATCACATGGTATCTATACATCACTATCACTAAAATTAACATAAAGTACTAACATATTTCATGAGCAATCAACCATTCACACATAATTAATTAACAACATATTATACCAATCTTCATGCTTTCGATGTCTTAAGGATAATCATAGACATAATTAATGCATATAAAGGTCTAGAAATGTCTTAGGAAATAGGTACTTAAAGAAAGAAAAACAAGACAAAACATGGCCTCATCACACCCCCCAACTAATCATGTTGATGGTCCTCCAGCAACCAAGGTCTTAGATTGTATTGAAGAGCTATCTCCCTGTAATCTATAGGTTCTTCTACTCCTCTATCATGTTTGAGGTAGAAGCCCTTCTGTTCTACCAACCTGTTCCACCTAGCTTGTTTTGTTGCCTTATCCATCCTCTACCCCATCCAATGCAGAATAGGATAAAGAAGCAGGGGAGGATGGAATACTAATGGTAGCTAGGTTATCCCATGTTCATGTTGGCTGATCTTATATATCTTTGTGCCTTGTTGATTGTTGTTGAGAGGTTAAATACTGAATGAGGCTCTTTCCTTTGCAGTGCTGGTGTCGATTATTTCCATCTACCCTGTGAAAAACCCAAAGCTTCCTTACCAATTCCTTCAGCCAATTCCCTAAATTTCATGTAATCCATGGCTCTACATTTGAAGAGTTTATTTTCTACCTCTTGATGTTTAATCATGTCCACCCATTCCTCCACTATCTTTTAGGGAGTTGGGGATTATGCCCTTAATTTGAGAGGAAGTGACTTATCTCTTTCATTATATTGCTACAGTAACTCTCCCCTCTTGTGCTCATTTTGAATGAATGAGGCTAAGGCCTTCAATTGCACATCCCTGATAACAACTAGAGGATTCCAATGAGTGTCATATGGAATGGAAAGTTCATGTAGGTAGAATTCACACAATTGGTTTTACATTTCAGGTTAGAAATAAGGTAGGTGTAAAAAGGGAGATAGGGGCATCATTGTAAAGTTGGCTAAACTGAAAGCTCAAATACTGCTCCTGTAGATAGAGGGCATAAACCCTTGCAAGTGGCCGACACCTCATCAATTGAACAGTCATGTCTTCCATTCTATCTATTTTGAATTTCAACCTTTTTATTTATGTGTTTTCACCTCCATCTCCTTGCTATGTTTCTCCTCCAGTTCACCTTGTTCTTTTACTAATTTATCTATCTCATTCCATAGTTGTAGGGTAACTGTAAATAAGGTGGGTGGAACAAGTTCCTCAGACTGCTCTTCTAGTTGCACAAGATCTAGATTCCTTCTATTGATCTATATGATGACCAATTGGGCCAAATGTTCTAGTCCCGACCCTTGTTTCTGGAAGACATGTCGTTGATCTTCAAACTTATTAACCTATTCATTTAACCTTGTCTCTTTTTGTTGATAATCCCTCAATTGCTTCTCCAATTCTGTGATTTTCTATAGTGCTAGTTGTAACACATCCTTCTCATCCTCTAATGTGCCTTTAGAATCCAACAACAATTCTTCTTCATGTGTTTCATCTTGAGAGGCTAAGAAATCTAGTTTTTCAGTTTCAGGGGGAGGTTGATGCTTTTTCCTGGTTGTATATAATTCTTCCTACTCAGACTTTGCATCAGACTCCAGGAACATTTTTCTGCTCTCTATCAACAAATAGATGCTCCATTTTGGAGTCTGTATCAGTGTGAATATCAACTACATTCTTCTTTTCATGTTCCCCTGAAAGTTCTTTCTCCTTTAGGCGATCTGAATGCCTACATGATTGAGTAGGGACTCTTTGTTTCCTCTTAACTCTGGATGAAGAAGAGGATGATTTCCTTTTCTGGTGGGCTTTGAAATAGAAGGATTTTCATAGGTAGTTACAGGTGTTGTGGGCGGTGAGCTAGAAGCTACAGGTTGCATTTTTCATTTTGACTTTTTCTTTTTGCAGCTAGAAATCTATGAGGATACATGTTCTAGAAAGGGGGTTGAAACTGGTGAGACTGCAAGTGTAGAAGAACTAGCAAGTTTTTCAATAGGATTATCAAAGTTGAAAGTTGGATGCTCCTCAGCAATAGCATGGCAATGGGTAGGTGAAGCTTCTAGGTGAGAAGAAGTTGCAGGTGCTTCCTCTTCTTCCCCTATTTGTAAATTTCCTACATGTGCCTCTTCTTCTCTCTCCGGTTCAACCCTCACAGGTCCCTTATTAACATGATTAACTTCAATAAAACATCCCCAAGAAATTTTGGGGTACTGAATAGATAAACTCCTCTTTACTAATATCACGACTAAACCATGACGAGACAATGAAGACTGATAATTTTTCCTTGTATATTCAATAGACATCCTTTTTAACAAATTGAATAGAAAATTTGGAACATTCACTACCCTTCTGTGATGGAGATGGCTCAAAAGTTTGAAATACATAGTATAAAGCAAAGATTCCCTTCCATCACAAGTAAGATATTTAGTAATATAGGTAGCAACAGAGGCCCATAACCAGGGTAAAGAGAGTCATTTGGTACCTTGAGATGTAGATTCCATCCTTTCACCTAGTTGTATGAACTTGGCCCTTGTAGAAATGGTGTCGTCTCTTACAGGGAATTCTTCTCCAACTACCCGTAGCCCTGTAACTTCATCTATAGGAGCTATAGTTGCGTCAACCTGTAAGCCTTTCATTGTAGCTTCCTCATTCTCAAATGTTTCTACAAACTTCTGGGTAATGTCTTCATTATACTTTATTATCCTAAGAAAATATTCCAATCATCCCACCTGTTGAAAAATTGGCATGCATTCCCTGTCAGCTAACAGTGTTGAGTGAATAGTAGGCTCTCTCCTAATTTTATCACCACCCATCATAATATCTCATGAAAATACTCAATCCCCTATTATCTATCCAATTCTACTCACCAGACCCTTATTACTAGTTTGCATCTACCAATTGCTAGTCTGTTGCTTGTATGCTATGCGGCAGATGGTAATAATTATGGAGTAAGGAACTTAAGAAGTTTAAATGTACGTAAAATAATTTAGTATCCCCCCAACTATAAGATCATTTGTCCTCAAATGAGAAGACAAGCTAGTGGTACAGAGGAACAAGTTTAAATCATGTCAAAGTGATATAATATGTAAAATTAATGATGTGCGAATTATGAAAGTCATAAAATAAGAAGCAATAAATGTCAATTAAAGAAATAGTGAGATCAATACCTTTGAGGCGATGTCAAAATTGGAATTGTTGCATGGAAAAATGATTGCATGGCTGATGGAGTTGATGTGCTTGATGAACGAGCTAGATCAAATCATAATTAAGTGATAGTGGAGAGGTGTGCTGATGGAATGTGCAGTAGTTGTGTGACATGTAGCAGGAAAGTACAAGCCAACAAAAGATGGTGGCATGCAGGTGCCATGAGAAAAGGTGTTGTAGGCAGTAGTGGCTACATGCACGTAATCAAAATGTGAAATGAGTAGGTCCCATGTGCATTAGCTGCGGGTGCAGCATTTACAGGTCCCAAGTGAATGACAACCCTTGGTTGTGGGTGTAGCAAATACAGGTCCCATGGAATAGTAGATTGCTTTTGGCTACAGGTCCCTTCAGTGAAGTAGTTGAATGCCAAAGGAAAGCTCTAGTGTATAATGGTAACTGAAGTGATGGAGCCTAAACTTTTGATTAGAAGATCACCTTGTTTTATTGTTGTGTGATGCGTGTGTTTTGTGTTTTTTTATTTTTATTTTTATATATATTTTTTATGATTTTATGATTTTGTTTATGTACAGAGTGTGTAGAACTCAAACCTACTGTGTAACTTCAGTCAAGCTGGCAGCTTGATCTATTGTTAGAACAGTGTGATTAGCTGCTGCTTGGTTGGAGGCCTCACCTGAGGTAGGAGGCTATTGAACTTCATTATCCAAATCTACCTTTAATTGATGGAGAAATGCATCTTTACTCAAAGGCTTCTTATACAATTCCAATCGATGTCCATTAACCATCAGTGAGAATCTAACTTGGTCAATTGTGGTTAATTGGATTGCACCATTTGGAAAAACGTCCTTGATCTCATAAGGGCCTAACCACCTTTGCCCTTATGATCTTGATACCTGGAGTCATAGAGAAGTGCCCAATCACCTTCCTAAAAGTCCTTTATTTTGATTTATACTGATCATGCCATTTTATTCTCTAATTTTGTACTAATTCAATGTGATGAACTACTTCCATCCTTAACTCCTCCAAGGCATTAAGTTGATGCAGTCTTTCCTTTTGAGCTATTGACAGGTCCATACCAAGTTGGACAGTTGTTCTCAGTGTTTTGTATTCAAACTTAATAGGAAGGACAATTTCCTTTCCATTAACTAAATCATAAGGTGTGTACCCTATTATTGTCTTCCATGTAGTTCTATATGCCCAAACTACTTCAGAGAGTCTTGCTGCCAAATCTTTCATGTGTAAGGCAATTGTCTTTATCAAGATTGCCTCAAGCTCTCTGTTAGTGACCTCAACTTGACCATTTGACTGTGGATGATAGGGAGTTGACTTTTTATGTCTATTTTCATACTCTTGAATAAGGCTAGCAATCAATGTGGATTTAAACTATGGTCCTTGATCTGTGACTATTTCCCTTGGGACACCATACCTAGTAAAGATTTCCTCATAGATGAATGTAGCAATCGTACTGTCTCTGTCTACTGTCAAAGATTTCACCTCTACCCATTTTGTGAGATAATTAGTGCAAACAAGTATATATTCTTTGTTATTAGAGGGTGGATCTATGGATCCAATAAAATTAGTGCCCCATTTGTCAAATGGTGTGACCACCAATTGTGGTTGTAGAGGCATTTCATCACTTCTTGTAGGTGTTGCAAGTATGTGCTAATCAGTGTTGTCATTGATGTCAACATGTTTGTCTTGTCATTAGTGTCAAATGTGCTCTTCTTTTGTATTGTGTTGTATAACTTCTGAAGATGATAAGAATATGTTCCTGATATTGAATATCCAAGTGCTTTTGAGAAAATTTGGTTCATACAGAAGACAAAATTATGAAGGTGTATTCTGACTTACAAGATACTGTCTAAGTTTTTGTTCCGCATTTCTTTTATGTTGAAGACCGGATTATGAGATTTGGATATGATTTAGAGAAGTATTTGAAGATGCTAAATCTAGAATTTGATGGTCCAGATCGCTATACAGAAAAAGTTCTATTCACCAGCTTGAAGACTGTGCCTAACAGCATCTGTAGATGACAGGGAGAAAGTATTTTGCTCTGCATTTCTCTGTAGTTTGGAATTTGGTCTTGCAGTTCTTGACTTAGGTTTATAAGGTCCTTAGCTATCTTCATTTGAAAGGATTTGTGATTTGGTGCTCCAGAAAGCAAGTTATTGATTAGCAGAGTTTGACAATGTTTCTTGTGACGTAATCTGTGATATGTCTTCAAGTGATATTTGTTGTCGTCAAGTGAGATATGTTGCAGTTGGATTTGTTAGCTCCTAGGTGATTCTATGTTGTTTGTGGATGTCTCTAGGATGTATTGAAGGCATGTGCTTGATCCACAAGCTATAATGAAGTTCTTGGAAGTGTTTATTTAAGTATTCTTGATGTTTGCACCAATTCTAGCCAACTTGGTTATTTACACTTGTTGTGGAGGTGATTCATGGATTGTAGAAGCGTGTTCAAGCATGTGAAGATGTATTTAGGTCTAAGATAAGCCATGAAGTGTTCTTATTTCATTCATTTGATTCACAAGTTTGTTTATGTCTAGACCTAATTTGATTTATGTATGTATGCCGACCTTGGAGATAGTTCCAATGGTTGTAAGTTGTATTGCCGACCTTGATGAATGTTCCAAGATTGATGATCGGTATATATATGTAATGAATCCATGGGTGATGTGTGAAAGTGCAAAGATGTGAAGATAAAGTGTGTGTGTTGTAAAAGCAGAGTAGAAGAGATATTGTGCTTCAATGGAATTGAACTCAGGCATGTTGTAGATGCTACTATATCAGTTCATGGCAATGAGCCACCATCCTAGAAGTGAGCCACCCTTTGGTAGTGAGCCACCCCTTGGTAGTGAGCCACCCTTTGGCAGTGAGCCCTAAGGCAGTGAGCCTCTTTGTTATTCAGTATTGTTACTACATTATATTGTGAGCTAACACTCACTATGGTTTTTCCCTTTTAGGGTTTTCCACATAAAATTTTGGTGTTCATGTGTGTATGGTGTTGATGTGCTTACGTTTTGATTATGTTGTTCATGTTTAATATTTGTAACAGAATAAGGAGTTAAAGTAAGTTAATGTGAATGCGATCTTGTTTAAAGAATTCAAAGTTTTTGATACAACTGATCCATCCCCCCCTCTCAATTGTCTTGTGCCTTCAACAATTGGTATCAGAGAGAAGTTCCTTGGAATAAATCCTAACAGATTAAGGTAGATCTAGGATGGCACACAAGAAAGACATTCCTTAATTTGATGGATCTGACTATGCCTACTAGAAGGTACAAATGCAAAGTTATTTTATTTCTATTAGTTATAATGTTTGGACAATAGTTAAAGATAAATACATAGAACTTGAGCATGGTCTGAAGACTAATGAAGAGATTAAGGATTATGAGATTAATCACAAAGCTAAAAATGCTCTATTAAATGCTTTGTCTAACACTGAAATGGTGAAAGTTGTGGATCTGAAAACTGCTCATGAGATTTGGGACAAATTGAAAAACATCTATGAAGGTGATGAATCTGTTAAAAAGGCTAAGTTGTAGAACTTGAATACCACATATGAAACCATGCGAATGGCTGAGGATGAGAACATAACAAGTTACATATAGAATATTGATGAAGTTGTTAGAAACATCAAGGGTCTTGGTGGAAAGTTAGAGGATGTAGATGTTGTAGATAATATACTCAAAACTCTTCCCAAATCTTATAGTCACAAGGTATCTTCCATTGAAGAATTGTCTGATATGGGAAAGCTTACAAAGGATCAGTTGCTTGGTAAATTAACTACTTTTGAGATGAGAGAATTTGGTACTACTGATGGCCCTGTGAAAACTGAAACTGCCTTTAAGGCCAAAGAAGAAAAGACTACTAGATCAGATAAATATGTTGTGGATTCAGATGAAGAAGATTTTAAAGAGGTCAAGGCAAAATTTGCAAGCATAATGAAAAGAGACAGTAGAGGAAAGTGCAAAGGTAAGTTACCTTTTAAATGTTTCAATTGTGGTAAAATTGGTCACTATGCTTCAATATGTCCTAACAGAACTTTGAGGATCAAAAGAATGAAAATAAAGGAAAGATGGTAAGTTACTATGTTAGAGATGATGATGGTGTAACTACCGATGAACCTGATTCTGATGATGGTAATAGTAGTGAATGCTTGTTTATTGCACTTAGAGAAGAACCTGTTTCTACTAACCTTGCTAGCTGTGTGAAGGAAGAAAGTCCAGGAGAGTTGTCTACATTTCATGCTGAAAAGGAAGATGAATAGATCATTGACAACGGATGTTCAAATCACATGACAGGAAATAAGAGTAAGTTTGTTAAGTTTGAAGAATATGATAGAGGACTAGTGAGGTTTGGTGATGATGCAGCTGGTAAGATTTGTTGAAAAGGATCAATTACTTTTGATGGCAAGCATAATACAAATGATGTTCTTTATGTCAAAGTCTTAAAGCATAATCTTCTAAGTGTTGGACAAATGTGTGATAAAGGGTATAATCTAATGTTTAAGGACAATGGGTGTGAGATAAGGAAAAGCTCTGGAACTTTAATTATTGCTGGTAATAAGACTCATGGTAAAGTTTATCATTTGAAGGGTACTAATAATTGTTGTTTGTTGGCTCAGACAAATGAAAGATCATTATGGCATATGAGAATGTGTCACATTAACTTTGACAATTTGGTAAGAATAAGCAAAGTAAAAGCAGTAAGAGACTTGCCTAAGATTGTGAAGCCTGCCAATGCTATGTGCAAAGAATGTCAGTTTGGCAAGATGACAAAGACCACTTTCAAGAGCAAAGAACAATTCTCTACCAGTTTGCTGGAGTTGGTGCATACATACTTATGTGGCCCTACAAGAATAAGAAGTCTACAAGGTGATAGGTATTTCTTGCTTCTTATTGATGATTATTCAAGAATGATTTGGGTTACCTTTCTTAGAGAAAAATTAGAAGCCCTAGACAAGTTTAAGGCATTCAAAGCTATGGTTGAAAATGAGATGGATTTGAGAATCAAGTGTTGGAGATCTGACAGAGGTGGTGAGTTTACTTCAAATGAGTTTAATGCTTTCTGTGAAGAACATGGAATAAAGAGACACTTGTCTACTCCCCAGACTCCTCAACAAAATGAAGTGGTTGAAAGAAAGAATAGAACTGTTCAAGAAGCTGCTAGAACAATGATCATGGAAACAAACCTACCGGAGGTATATTGGAAAGAAACAATACACACTACTGTCTACATTCAAAATAGAGTACAAATCAGAGCAAAAGAAACAAAGACACGTTATGAGCTATGGTATGGTAGAGCTCCCACTGTCAAATACCTCAAAGTTTTTGGAAGCAAATGTTATATCAAAAGAGATGAAGAATTAGGAAAGTTTGATGCTAGATGTGATGAAGGCATATTCCTTGGGTACTCTACTAAGAGCAAGGCTTATTAGTGCTATAACAAAATACTAAGAAAAATCATTGAAAGTGCAAATGTGAAGGTAGACAAAGATATTTAGCTAGATGGATATGAGTCAGATGAATCTACTGATACAAAAAAGGTTGAAAAAGACAAAGAAAAGGAAGTTCAGATTGAAATGCAAGCTACTCCCGAAGAAGAAGAAGCTCAGGCTGAAGCTCCAGAAAGAATTCCTAAAACCCCTAGGTATGTGCAAAGAGATCACTCTAAAGATTAGATTATTGGTGACAAGAGGAAAGGTGTGTTGACAAGGAGCAGAGCCATAGAAGATTAAGTAAATCTATGTTTACTCTCAAAGGTGGAACCTAAATCAGTAAATAAGGCATGAAATGATGAACATTGGGTCAAAGCAATGGAAGATTAACTAATGTAGATTGAGAAAAGCAAGACTTGGGAACTAGTCCCTAGACCTACAAACAAGAATGTGATAGGAACGAAGTGGGTATTCCATAACAAACTGAATGAAGTTGGAGAAGTTGTGAGAAACAAGGCAAGACTTGTAAGTAAATTCTACTCACAAGTGGAAGGAATAGACTATGAAGAGACCATTTCTCTAGTAGCAAGAATGGAAGCTATCAAACTATTTTTTGGCATTTGCAACACACAAAAACTTTAAGGTATACCAGATGGATGTGAAGTCTGCTTTCCTGAATGGTGAGCTAGAAGAAGAGGTCTACATAGAGTAACTGGATGGATTCCAGCTATTAGACAAACTAAATATGGTATGTAATCTGAAGAAGACTTTGTATGGATTGAAGAAAGCTCTTAGAGCTTGGTATACAAGACTGGACAAGTACCTGTTGCAGCAGGGATTCAACAAAGAGTCCACGGATAGTAACCTGTACACCAAGATAAGTGGAGACCTAATTCTAATTGTTGAGATCTATGTTGATGACATCATATTCGATGGAAATGAAGGTATGTGTAAGAAGATTGTAAATGAGATGCAAAATGAGTGTGAAATGTCTGTGTGGTGAAATGAATTTCTTCCTTGGATTGCAAATCATTCAAACTAGTAAATGTATTTTCATTTCTCAATCCAAGTATGTTAAAGAGTTGTTGAAGAAGTTTGGAATGGAAGATTCTAAACTGGTATGTACCCCTATGGTTACTGGTTGTACGTTGAGAAAGAATGATGAATCACCTAAGACTGATCAAAGAAAGTATAGATCAATGATTGGAGGATTACTTTATCTAACCTCTACAAGACCGGATATCATGCATGCAGTTTGTCTTGTGGCCAGATTTCAAACAGACTCTAGAGAATCACATGTTATGGCTGTTAGCAAGAGACACTACTCCGGTATGAACTTGTATGTTGTCATTGAAGGCAACAAGGCTCATAGATCTCTTCAGCATGACAAGGAGACACAACTCCAGAAGATCACATCAGATTTTAGGTCCAGTTGACAGAAGTGGCTAAGTATGAGTATGTATAGAATAGAACAGAGTAAGTAGGTTAGTATGCTTCCGCAGATGATGATCTGGTAATGCAGTTCAGGTATAATGTTGGTAATTGTTTGGTGGTGTCATACTCCAGAGATTAAGTCTTGACTTCCTCCGGAAGTCACCTTGAAGAAATGTCTAAGTTCGGATAAGCAAAGGTATAGCAGGAACATTGAACAGGGTATAATGCAGTGGTATGCATTCCTCCGCAGGTGAGAGTTTTGTTATGAGGTTTTGAGGTGTTGTAAATACTTAGATGAAATGTCTAATTCTAGAGTTGGGAGATCTGAAGTCCACCAGAAAGATAGTTGCAAGCTGCTAAGTATCGGCATAGTGTTTGACAGAGCTTGATAGAGACAGAGTCTGAGTTCTGATGGTCCGCATTTCTCCACAAGATGATATCATGCCTTGTGGTTCTGAGGGTAAGTTTTGGAAGGTGTAAAGAGTCCTTGATATGATTTTGGAGGTGTTTTGAGATCCACAGTAAAAGTTGTAAGTCAGTAGATGAACCTGTTAAGCATACTCTTGAGGAACAAGCCGACTAGTATGATAAATCATTGTGCGGAGAAGAGATAATGTTTGAAGGATCCATCTAAGTAATTGAATTATTAGAGCTGACCTATATGAACATGTTTTGGAAAATTTTTGGGTCAGCATAATATATAGTGCATTGGATTAAGCCGACAAGCCACATCTTTCTATGTACATGTTTCATTTCTTGATGCCGACCTGATTATGGATCAAATCATGATGCGGGTATATAAAGGTGATGAGTTTCATTTGTGAGGTGTGTAAAGGTGTGTGTGATTGATGCAGGCATGTGAATAACAGAGTAGAGTTAGAAGATCAGCAGTGATGAAGACTTGGGATTCAGAATTCAGTTGCTAATTGACTGCACCCTGGCATAGTGATAGATGCTTTTGCAGTGTTCAGTTTTCATGTGCAATTTCCTTTGTACTTTATAGTGATCTTTCTTCATCAAGGCAATGAGCCTGGTAGTGAGCCTCCATTAGGGCTTAACAGCCCTCAGGGTTTAATAGCCCTTATTGTAATCTTACTAGGTTTAGGGTTGAGGCAGTGAGCCTGCTAGACCTAGTTGTACTTCATGGCAGTGAGCCAACATGTTCCAGGCCTATGGAGTGACCAAGCCTAAACATCATTATTTGTAAATATTGTAATAAATATTTGAGAGCTAATCCTCTCTATGGTTTTTCCCATTTTGGGTTTTCCACATAAAAATCTTGGCGTCTATGTGTCATGTTTTTATGGCTGTTGTTCATATGCATGTTGTACTTCTATTTAATTAATTTTGGAATATGGTTGAAAGTTAAAGGGCATCAAAAGATTTGTAGAACACTGATTCACCCCCCCTCTCAGTGTTCTTGACATTCAACAATTGGTATCAAAGCCAAGTTCCTTGGAAAAAGTCTAACAACTTGGTGAAGATCTAGGACAGTGTAATCATGGCAGCAAGAAGATTTGGAAATTATGAAAGCAACAAGCAACTAGAAGAAGCTCTTATGGATCTTGAAAATTTTGAAGTAGAAGTTAGGGATCTGAAAGAAAATTTGCAACAAGCTGATGAATGTAACTCAAAGCTAAAAGAGCAAGTCAAGAAATTCAAAGACAAATACAAATAAGTTAATGATCAATTGATATCAGCAAATGAAGCCCTGAATGAACTGGAAGTAGAAGTTATAGAAAGAACAAGAGCAAAAGATGATCTGAATCTAATTGTGAAGAACAGATTAGAAGATTGTGTAAAACTTGAAAAAGAAATTGTAATTCTAAAAACAGATCTAGAAAAGGCTAGAAGCTTTGAAGAAAAATTCAAGATAAGTACTACAAAGCTTGATGAAATGATTTCTAGCCAGAAGAGTGTTGATGATAAGCAAGGATTGGGATATGAGAAAGGGGAAAGTTCAAAATCTGGTCAAGCAAACACTAAATTAAAGCTAAACAAAGGAAACCAGTTCAGAAATTAAAGAAGAAGACCTAGAGGATCTCTAGTCAGACAACAAAATGCTCAAAGGTACCCATCTTTCAATGGTTATTGTAACTCATGTAATAAGTTTGGTCATAAGGCTACTCAGTGTAGGAGAAAAATAAATCAGAAGGTTCCATTCTCTGGTCAGTGTTTCAATTGCAAAAAATTTGGTCATAGAGCAGTTGAGTGCAGAAGTAAAGTGGGTTAGAATTCTATTCAATGCAATACATGCTATAAAATGGGACACAAATCAAATGAATGTAGAAGTTTTGTAAGAAACATTTTTCAAAATATAAGGAACAGTCAATCATTCAATGGAAAGTGTTTTGTATGCAATAGATTTGGACATATGGCTAATCAATGCAGATCAAATCCAATCAATAAAAGGAATCAAGGTCAAAAGAATGTGGTGTGCTTCAATTGCAGCAAATCTGGACATATTGCAAAATTTTGCAGAAGCAAGAATGTGAAGAGAAATTACTATTCTAAAGAAAGGAAGATAAAGCAGAGAAATGATAAGGGAAAAGAGAAAGTTGATCTAGTTGAAACCGAGAAAGAAATGGACAAGGTATGGATCAAGAAAGAAGTAATTGAAATAAAGGATCGATCTGCACTAGTATCCGGTGCAGATACTTCATCCGGGAAGTGAATTGAGAGCTTTGGCTCAGGGGGAGCAATGTTAAAAATCCAAATCCCCCTGCCAGAAAGTTAGTGCCAGAATTTGGCACGAAGGTGTATGATGAAATCTGATGTGACACAGCGCTTAGAAGAAAAATTGGAAGAAAAAGGGTCAATACGGCATATTGCAGAGCAATCCTAATCAATTGTGTTCTATAGTGTAGGGTGTTGACAGCTTTTTAGGAATGAGCATTTAATGACAACTAGGTCAAGCCGCACAGAGGATAAAAAGGAACTTGTTTGGTTTGAAAATCACTTCACACTTAGAGCTATCATAAACTCAGAGAGATCGAAGCTAAACTTAAGCAATGACAACCAAGATTTGAAGCATTTGAAGAAAGGAAACCCTAACTCAGCGAAACAAGGTATTTTCATTGAAACCTCATTTGTGAATTTGCTAAATTTCTGCAATGGCAACTCCGCAAGTCAAGAATATCTCTGATCAACGTCGGCCTAAGTTTAAGAAACACCCGTACAAGGCAACCGAAGTGGATCCAATGGGTGCATTCTCAAAAATACCCTACGGAGTCCTGTATGTGGAAGATATTAGGGAATACATCCATGTGTCCCTAGGTGAGCTTGGTGACAAAAAATTCTCAGATTTATTCCTAAAACACTTAAGTAATGATCAATTTGATTTTAAAAAGGAATACAAAGCCTTGAAGGAGAAGAAATTCATCCAGTATGCATAGTTTCCCACATTTGCAGAGGACGAGTGGGTCTGGTATATCCTTAGCCGAATCCATGATGAATTCATGTGGTTAGGGAAAAGGCAACCTTTTAAAATAACAAAAGAGGCAATTCAGGAAATCACTAGACTAAACTCCACCGGAGGAGTGCCATTATTGAAGGCGATCAAGAATCAAATGGTTACAGATGTTGCTAGAGCAAAATTTGACAAAAGGGCATTAACGATAAATGATATCACTGATCCTGTAGTAAAGTTTGCCTCAATGGTCATAGGTTACAAAGTTTACTTCTCAAATTGGGAAAACTCAGTTTCTGGTACTGCAATTGTAAAGGGTGGAATTTGGATGTTTGGTTTTTGGTAGTTTTGTGTATGTATCCTCCTTTCACCCTTTCATTCAAGGACCTAGGGTCGAGATGCAATGTACTACCATACCCTAGGTCACTGTGAGATGTAGGGAAACTTGGATTTTTATGATTTGATTGCCAATTATCTTCTCTTATGCTCAATTATACCTTAAAACCCTAATTATGCAAATACGAAAGCAAATAGATGAATAACGAAAATGCTGCAACAGAAAGATGTAAAACGATAAATAACTATGCACTTGTTTTCAGGGTTTAGAAGCAAAATAGTCGGGGACTAAAGAGCACGTGCCCAAGTCCAATGCCCTACTTTTTGTTAGGATCTGCAAACAAGATCTGCAACTTGTTCTTGTTGCACCAAAGGTTTTCTCGTTACGAAACTTCAAGGACTAATGAGCGGGCGCCCTAGTCCATGGAGCTATTTTCTTCTCTAATCTGCAATTCTACCACTTTGTTGTATCCTCCTGCAACTTCACTTTCTCCAGATCTGACACCTATAACCTGTAATCATGAAAACTTTGGGAGGGGGTTGTGGTGTTTAGAGGCTTGCCTTAGTCAAGCCCCGGAGAGACATTCAAGTCTTCCGAACACCGTTGTTAGATAGAGAGTGTGTACCCTTGTGAGACAGAGGCAAAACCAAATGATAAATGCTCACAAACACAAATGATATCACCTTGTAGTGAAGATCTCATGCGAGGAAGAAGCTCTTCATGCCATTAAGAGATGGATGCTCAAATATGCAAATACAAACACATAAACCACACAAATTTGCTCTTGCAACATAACGAAAGCCATGAATCTTCTTTAGAATCCTTGAGAATCAAAATGTCCATCTAGTTTACAAATGAATGCCTAAACATGATTTTATATGCAACTACAAACACTCCCACCAAGAATTTCATAATTCAAACTTACCGTGTCAGCATAGGACCCAAATAACGGTCACAAGCTGACACCCAAAAATTGGGACTGACCCAAAATAGGGCAGGACTAGTGTGCGGGTGCCCAAGTCCACCCCCTATTTTGGGTAGGGATTATCTCAAGTGGTCCCCCTAGGTCCTATTTGCCAAGACACTTAGGAGTTTTCTCATCAGGATGTTGAAATATGATGTAGTATGTCCTAAATGCACACTAAAGACCCAGGAGCTAAACCTTATGAGGGAAAAGCCCCCAAGGGGACATTTTCTGACATTACATTTAGCCCCCACTTTAATGTATGTATAAACGTGAGGCCAATACATGCATTAAAGTACAGTCAACAAACACAGCAAACATGCCAAGCACAGAGAAGACACGCCAAACACATTGAATACAATAACAGGCACACAAAACACGGAGAAGACAGTTACAGTCACACAAAACATGGAGAATACATTGAATGCATAGAAGACACATTATTGCATAGAAGACAAGAATGATTTCTTTCATTTTATTTTTCTCCTATATATGAAATGTAGATGCAAGTACAAGAAAGTAAACAAACCTCCCATAATGCGGGATGTATTCATCGCACAGGTCTTTAAACTGCATATATGGGGCAACACACATGCAAGACACGCCAAACCTCCCAAAATGTAGGATGTACTCATCGCACAGGTCTTTAAACTACATATGGGGTAACAAACATGCCAAAAACACACACTTTGAAGCACAGACAAAACATGGCAGACAAGCGATGGAGTGTTCCTATCTCTAGGTTCATCACCATCTCAGGCACATTACAAGTACACACCTATTATTGGGCTTCACCATAACAATTGTTGAAGACACACTTAAGGGTTGACTTAGTCACAGAACTAGTCCCTGCCTCCGCAAAGGACTTTTGAAAATGACAGGATGGTGCAATCTGCTCTGAGAAATACACCACCCCCGCCTCTGTAGAGGGCTTAAAATAAAAAGGATATACGTGATATCCCACCTTCGCAGAAGGCTTAAATGATTGATTGATTGATTGTAAACAAACTGAGAGTGCGGGATGTACTCATCGCACAAGCCTTTAAACTGTACCTGAGGACAAGCACATTGCTAACATCTACAACAAACAACTTACCTTATATATGCCCCCACCTTAAGGTGGTTGATATCAAGTATCGATATCAACTACTTGATATCAACCACCTTAAGGTAGGAAGAAAACACACAAGGGAACACATATTTTCACAAAGCCCATGCCCCCTAGAGGTGACATGTACTTTACGATCACCAAATGTTCCCACAAAGACATCCCTGCAAGAAACATGTTATTGTCCATAATCATGATAAACAACAACATCAATGCATATGATTAACCACACAAAGAGTCAAGGTTATACTACGAATTTGGAGTTAGAGGATAACCATGGGGCTATATCACGAAGATCTCTGAATCAAGTACCACCAAGGCTAGATTCAAAGACAAACAAAGTGCGTAGAGCATCAGTATTGTTATGATTTGTAAATGAGATAAAAACATCATCAAAATCATTACGCGGAAAGCACGAGTGCTTCCACTAGCCAAGCGTCGGATAAGATATACAACCACATCGTCATATTAGGAACTAAGTCCAATTTTTTATTTCTCGTGAAAGGGACACTAGGTTTGCATCAGTATAAATGTTTTTCATCATCCACCCGCTAGATAGAAACACTAGAGGAAGGGATACAATAAATAAGAGAGGAGAAACAAGTGTCTTAGGGATAGTCACGTAGGAGGGTGCCCCCAAGTCACTAACCGCAACGCTATGTCCATAAAACACAACACACAACGATGAAATCAGAGAGAGAGGCAATATAGAAGAATGATGATACAAATAGAAGGTCACAATAGAGGTTGTCTCCTGGTATCCCAGATCTTATGAGAGAACTAGGGGTCATCCCAAGAGGCCTAAACAACACATAACACATCATAGGTGAAGCACATCAGGAGAGGGATAAAGGGTTAGAGATACTTACCTGTAGGATCTCTCAAGCTAGAGATCATCAAGTAAATCATCATCATCCTCCCACTCTTGAATTTTAGAGGAAAGAGGGACATAAGGTACCATAGCCCAATTATTGCCTGTCTTTAGGTTGTTCATTGTTAGGATCATCTTTTTTTGGTTCAATGTTTGGATCGATGTTTTCTTGTTGAGATACAAGGTTTATGGCATAAGCTTGCCTTCTTCTTCTTCATTCTCTTGCTTTTATATTTCTTTTTGTTCTACCACTTATCTCTTGTAAGATAGGGCTTTTCTCTTTCATATGTTTTCTCATTTTGGAAGAAGAAGCACCAAGATCAGATCTCATTTGTCTAGGTGGAATGTTTTGTTGTCGACAATTACCTCCCGATCCTTGTAAGGATGGCGGGGGAGGAACCTCAGCATAGGGACCTTGTCTTTTCGGTCTATGGTTCTTTTCAAATGTGGGTTGCTTATCTTTTGTTGTTTCTTGCATAGAGGGACTGGCCATTGGATGTAATAGTTTTGCCTTGTAATTTCTATAGCTTAAGAAGTTAAAGTTAGTTCGTGGCTCTGGTTTATCTTTAGATTTGTCCCAAAAGTAATCCAGTGTAAAGTGTTGTTGTGTAATTAAAGGTTTGTATGTATTTTGATGAATAGCATGCACTTGTCCGTTCAAAGGAAATTTTACAAATTTATAAATTGTGAAAGGGACAACTTTCATAGCCTTTAACCATGGATGTCCAAGTTTTATTTGAAATAGGTTAGAAACGGGGACAACATCAAACCATTGTTCTACATGTTTCTCAAATATAGTTACCAAGAATGATATCTTTCCCAAAGGATTTACAAAGGTTCCCTTATGTGTTTTGATCATTTTATCTGAAGGGTCATAAGATCGTTGCATTAAATTATGTTCAAAGAAAAGCTCTTCCATGGTGACATTAGTCATGAAATTAGGATCAATAAGGGTTCCATCCACAGGGTTTCCCATGATCTTCACAGTGATGTAAAGAGGTCTGTCAATATCTCCGATTGTTCTATCATGAGGTGTAAACACAATTTCAGGTTCAGGGACCTGTCTCTTCATGTAAGGCCTAGGAGGGAACCTATTTTTATTGTTGTGATTAGAGGCCATGTTTATATTCTCAAATCAATGAAAAATCAGATTTTAACAATTTTCCAAAAGTATGCAAAGGACAAGTGTAAAACTATGTGCGAAAGTGACCTTAAATGCTTGATTTTTGGTACTTTTTCAATGCCAATAAGTGAAAACAAGGGTGTTGTAAGGATTTTGATCAGGGGAAACAAATAATATGTCTGATATCAGTCCAATACATCAATAAGATCCTTCACAACACACTCTTGATGCAAATCTAAAATGATGATAGACTAAAACCTAGTGAAAATACACTAAAATAAGCGGTTTTTCACCAAATCCCAATGCAAAAGAGCATGAAAAAGGGTGTTGTGAGGAAATGATGATGAAAATAAAATTATATTAGTAATAACATCCACCCAATGCCAAAAAAATCCATCACAACACACTTATAGTGTTACCCAAGGTCAAACCCTAATGAAAATATAACAAAAATAGGTAATTTTTCAAGATTTCTCAGTTCTAAGACCTAGAAAAAAGGGGTGTTGTAAATAATTTAAGGAGGTGTAGAAAATAATATCAGTGATATCAGTCACCTAAAAGAATAAAATCTGTTACAACACGCTTACAGTGCAAACTAGGCCAAACCCTAGGGCAAAAATAGCAAAAATAAGCAAATTTTCACCAAATTTTATATACAAGAGGCCAATAGAAAGGTGTTGTAAAGATTTTTAGGAGGGGAAAAAGATAATACCCCTAATATCATCCAATTAGTTCAAAAATATTCTTCACAACATGCCTATAGTACAAATTTAGAGAGTCGATAAGGCTAAATCCAGTGAAAATCAATGTTTTTCAAGCCCTAGGTTTGAGATCTTGATGTAAAATTCTATATGAATGTTTTTCAAGATAATATATGATTAAAATTACATTCTCTCATATCTGAAAATGATTTCCATTCTCTAACATGCAAAATGCAAGTGCAAATCTAATGAAAAATCAATGAAAATGCTAGTTTTTTGTTGAATTTTTCTATGCAAAAGAGTAATTTTTTGAAATCTAAATGCAAATTTGTTCTAAAATGAAAGACTACAGACAAATTAAAATTTGAATGAGACTCTAAAATCAGTAGACAAATCTGAAACAAGATTTTACCTACAAACCCTAGCTTTTGGAATTACTAGGTTATATGCAAAATTCACAATTTTCAACAAAACCCTGGCAATTTAATGATGAAAATGCAAAGCAAGATATTGGATTTTTGTAATTTTCTATAATTTAAATCAGATCTAATGCATAAACAAAAAATTTGATGAAATTCAAATTAATTGATGCAAAATAGAAACCCTTGAATGCAATTTTTTTCAATTTTTTTGTAAGTTTTCCAATGCAATAAGATGAATGACTATATGAATGAATGAAATCAATGTAAATCTGAAGCACAACACTCAGCATGGTGCAAACAAGTCCAACAACATGGGTTCACCAAAATGTAAAGGGTGGAATTTGGATGTTTGGTTTTTGGTTGTTTTGTATGTGTATCCTCCTTTCACCCTTTCATTCAAGGACCTAGGGTCGAGTTGCAATGTACTATACTACCCTAGGTCACTATGGGAATGTAGGGAAACTTTGATTTTTATGATTTTATTGCCAATTATCTTCTCTTATTCTCAATTATACCTTAAAACCCTAATTATGCAAATACGACAGCAAACAGACGAATAACAGAAAATGTTGCTACAGAAAGATGTAAAATGACAAATAATTGTGCACCTATTTTCAGGGTTCGAAAGTGGAATAGTCAAGGACTAAAGAGAGGGTGCCCAAGTCTAATGCCCTACTTTTTGTTGGGATCTGCAAATAAGATCTGCAACCTGTTCCTACTACACTGAAGGTTTTCCCGTCACAAAACTTCGAGGACTAATGAGCAGGAACCCTAGTCTAGGGAGCTAGTTTCTTCTCTGATCTACAATTCCAACACTTTGTTGTATCCTCCTGCAACTTCACCTTCTCCAGATCTGACACCTATAACCTACAATCATGAAAACTTTGGGAGGGGGTTGTGGTGTTTAGAGGCTTGCCTCAGTCAAGCCCTGGAGAGACATTCAAGTCTTCTGAACATCGTTGTCAGATAAAGTGTGTGCCCTTGTGAGGCAGAGGCAAAACCAAATAATAAATACTCACAAACACAAATGATATCACCTTGTAGTGAAGATATCATGGGAGGAAGAAGCTCTTCATGCCATGAGAAGATGGATGCTCAAATCTACAAATACAAACACATAATCCACACAAATCTGTTCTTACAACACAATGAAAGCCTTGAATCACCTTTAGAATCATTGAGAATCAAAATGTCCATTTAGTTTACAAATGAATGCCTAAACATGCTTTTATATGCAACTACAAACACTCCCGCCAAGAATTTTGCAATTCAAACTTACCGTGTCGGCATAGGACCCAAATAACGGTCACAAGTCGACACCCAAAAATTGGGACTGACCCAAAATAGGGTAGGACTAGGGCATGGGTGCCCAAGTCCTCCCCCCTATTTTGGGTAGGGATTATCTCAAGTGGTCCCCCTAAGTCCTATTTGCCAAGACACTTAGGGGTTTTCTCATAGAGATGTTGAAATATGATGTAATATGTCCTAAATGCACACTAAAGACCCGGGAGCTAAACCTTATGAGGGAAAAGCCCCCAAGGGGACATTTTCTGATGTTACAACAATATACACCACCTATCAAATGGTCAAAGAGAATGCAGATTATGATTTGTGCGAACTGTTGCGAACCCAACTACTGGAGAATCTGAAGAAGATAAAGGAAAACAAGAACAATCCATTCAAGTATGGTATGCTAATTATCTGTTTATTCTTCTATTTCTTGAATGAATTCCCAAATCATAAGGGATTGGTTTGGTTGAGAAATAAACTAGTAGCTGTGCAAATTAGAAATTGTCTTAACAACTTGGGAAGTTACAATGAGCAAAAAGAAGCCCTATGGGGATTTTTCAAGAATTTTCAAAGTATGATGCACTCTAAAGAAAGAATTTCTGAGAAAATTGTTGATAAGTACAAGGACACAATTTGTTTCATGGTCACTAAGGATCAATGTTTGATGGAGGCTATGGAACCTAGAACCATATAGGTAATGCCCATGGGTTATGAGGTAGATGAACAAATTTTAGAAAACTATGCCCAGCACCTGCTCAACAAACCTAAAGATGCCAAGGAAGAAAGGTTTGGAACATATATGGAGTTATCTATGAAACTCCATGTTGAACTTAGACAAGTTGAATCCACCAGAAAAGTGAGAAAAGAGGTGGAAGAAATTGCCGCAAGGTATGGCATCACTAAAGAGCAACTCACGGAATCAAGAGAAAATGCAGAGAAAGCAAAGAAGGAAAAACAAGAAAGTGAACAAGCTAAGGTTCTGGAAGAGCCTATAAAGAAGCAAAGAGAGCATGAAACAACACAAAGGACTACCAGAAGCTCTGCTACTTCATCTGGTACAACATCTTCAAAGAAACCCTCTGACAAAGATACAAAGAGGAAAAAGATGAAGGGAAATAGACTGTATGTCAATGTGAGACAAAATGATGAACAAGAAACAGAATCAGATGAGGAAGTAAAGAAAATGAAAGACGAGGCTACTAAAGTCTCCAAAAGTAGCAAGGAGAATTCATCCAGCAAAAGATAGAAGGTAGATGAGTCTCAACCCACATTAAAGCTTGAAGATGTATTAAAATCTATCACTATTGATGGAAACTTAAAACCTGTGGCTGAATTCTATAATGATTACAATGATGCTAATAAAAGGGTTTTGGAAGAAGCCACCATAAAGTACTTGAACATATGCAATAGAGCTCTTATTGAGATCATTGGTGATCTCCCAGATACCTTGGGAAGTATCTTATCAGCCAAAAAAGAGTCTGCTATGGCCAAAGATATTGAACTCAGACAACATGCACTAACAAGGTTAAGTCTGGAGATCACTCCTGAAGAAGAAGGCAAAATTTCTAAGGAACTCAAGGATGCCTTCAGAACCAAGAAAAGGATGAATTCATTAATGATAGGTGAAATCAACAACGTGGTAAAGGAAAAAGAGGAAACCATTTTGGAAATATTAAAGAAAAATAATATTCCTACCATCTATGACAATGAAGAAACAAATGCTAGAGATGACACATCTATTCTGGAAGTTCACATGGATCAAGGGTTGGAGCAAACTAATACAAATTCTTTGGTAAAAGATAGAGTAACAGAAAAGCAAAAGGAAGAATTTGATCAAACCCCTGTTGTTGAAAAGGATCAAATTGAAACAAGTCTTCTTCCAAGACAACAAACTGACGATCTAGATAACAAGGAGAAAATTGATGAGTAGATCAAAGTTGACAATCAAGAACTTGATAGAGCTAAGGAAAGCCCTACACCGGAGCAAAATATTGGTCAACAAGAGAATATGGACATGGAACCTCTAGAACAAAATCAAGAAGTGTCTAAAGAAGCAGCAAGAGACACTGCGGAGATAGTAAAAGAGCTTTTAGAAAAAGAAGAATTGGCTCTAGATGAGCCTAAATCAATCCAAGGTCCAATAAACCTGAACACAATTTCTCCTACTCAAATGTTCAAGTTGGCTTCAGTTGTCCAAGCTAAAGAAAGAAAAGAGATTTTGAAGTCCCACATTGAGCACAGTGAACTCATAAATGATGCATCCAGCATTTTGGAAAAGCTGGTGCCAACTTACTAGAAGGATACCTCTCTGTCTGGCACATGTCAACTCAAGGGACTAATTCACTCTGTAAGTACACACTTTGAATCTCTTGAAAAATCTACTGAAACAAAAGTTAGACAAGAGTTTAATGAGAAAAGGCTAGATGAGTTGACAAAGTCGATAGCCCATGATAAGGCTCAACTAGAAAATGGAATACAAAATATTCAGAGTGCTATTATAGAAGCTAGTGATGTATATAAATTTTGTCTTTCATTGTCGGAAGTTACAAAGAAGACAGAAGAAAAGATCAAGGAATTGGAAGAAAAACTGATGGATATTTCTAAGAATTTTGATCCGATATATGAATCAACCAGTAACAAGGAAGTTCAAGTCATTAACATCCACAATGACTTGAATAATTTAATAAATCAAAAGTATCAAATAAAGAGTAGAATGGGACAATTGAGAAGACTGATCAGTCCCAAACTGGATTCAATGACTAAGCTTGTGGTTGAAGCACAACTTGCTAGACAAACTGCCTCACCATTAGATTTACAAAAGGCAGAAGCTATAGTTTTTCTACTTAGTGGTCATATTTAAATTTTGGATAATGCCAAGAAAAGCTGGGATAGTGAATGGGCTCAAGTAAAGAACATGTTCAAGGACATCCTTCAGCACATGAAAAATTAAGTTGAAGATTGCACTTGTAAATATGCGGCAGTGTACATAAATCTTTTTAAGTTTTGACAAAATTTTGGTTCCGAATCACACCCTTTGCCATTGATGTCAAAGGGGGAGATGAAGATCAGTGAAAAATGGATAAACATCTCAGGGGAATAGAAAAATAAAGCGTATATAGTAAGGGGGAGCAGTCAAGCATTTTTCACTAAAGTGTTGCCATCAATGCCAAAGGGGGAGATTGTTGGCAAGAGACACTGCTTTGGTATGAACTTGTATGTTGTCATTGATGGAAACAAGGCTTAGAGATCTCTTCAGTATGATAGGGAGACACAACTTTGGAAGATCACATCAGATTTCAGGTCCAGTTGGCAAAAGTGGCTAAGTATGAGTATGTACAGAATAGAACACAGTAAGTGGGTCAATATGCTTCCAAAAATGATGATCTAGTAATGCAGTTTAGGTATGATGTTAGTAATTGTTTGGTGGTGTCATACTCCAGAGATTAAGTCTTGACTTCCTCTGAAAGTCACCTTGAAGAAATGTCTAAGTCCGGATAAGCAAAGGTATGGCAGAAATAGTGAATAGGGTATAGTGCAGTGGTCCGCATTCCTCCGCAGGTGAGCATGTTGTTATGAGGTTTTGAGGTGTTGTAAACACTTATACGAAGTGTCTAATTGTAGAGTTGGGAGATCTAAAGTCCACTGGAAAGATAGTTGCAAGCTGCTAAGTATCGGCATAGTGTTTGACAGAGACAGAGTTTGAATTCTGATGGTCCACATTTCTCCGCAAGATGATATCATGCCTTGCGGTTTTGAGGGTAAGTTTGGGAAGGTGTAAAGAGTCCTTGATATGATTTTGGAGGTGTTTTGAGATCCGCAGTAAAAGTTGTAAGTCAGTAGATGAACCTATTAAGCATACTCTTGAGGAACAGGTTGACTAGTATGATAAATCATTGTGTAGAGAAGAGATAATGTTTGAAGGATCCATCTAAGTAATTGAATGATTAGAGCCGACCTATATGAACATGTTTGGGAAAAGTTTTGGGTCCGCATAATATATAGTGCATTGGATTAAGCCAACAAGCCACATCTTTCTATGTACACATTTCATTTCTTGATGCCGACCTGATTATGGATCAAATCATGATGCGGATATATAAAGGCGATGAGTTTCAGTTGTGAGGTGTGTGAAGGTGTCTGTGATTGATGCAGGAATGCAAATAGCAGAGCAGAGTTAGAAGATAAGTAGTGATGAAGACTTGGGATTTAAATTTCAGTTGCTAAATGACTGCACCCTGGCATAGTGACAGATGCTTTTACAGTGTTTAGTTTTCATGTGCAATTTGCTTTGTACTTTATAGTGATCTTTCTTCATCAAGGTAGTGAGCCTAGTAGTGAGCCTCCATTAGGGTTTAACATCCCTTAGGGTTTAATAGCTCTTATTGTAATCTTGCTAGGTTTAGGGTTGAGGCAGTGAGCTTGCTAGACCTAGTTGTACTTCATGGTAGTGAGCCAGCATGTTCCAGGCCCATGGAGTGACCAAGCCTGAACATCATTATTTGTAAAGATTGCAATATATATATGAGAGCTAATCCTCTCCATGGTTTTTCCCATTTTGGGTTTTCCATGTAAAAATCTTGGTGTCTATGTGTCATGTTTTTATGGTTGATATTCAAATGCATGTTGTGCTTCTATTTAATTAATTTTGGAAAATGGTTGAAAGTTAAAGGGCATCAAAAGATTTGTAGAACACTTATTCACCCCCCCTCTCAGTGTTCCTGACATTCAATAATGGCAGTGAAGAGGATATTCAGGTATTTGAAGGGCACTCATGATCATGGCTTGTGGTATCCTAAGAACAATTATTTCTCCTTAAGTGCCTATATAGATGCAGATTGAGTCAGATCTCTTGAAGATAGAAAGAGCAGAAGTGGAGGTGCATTCTTCCTTGGAGATAGGGCGGTGTCCTGGCACAGCAAGAAACAAAAATTAGTTTCCTTGTCTACTTCAGAAGCAGAATATATTGTTGCAACATCATGCTATACTCAAGTGTTGTGGATGAAACAGACCTTGAAGGTTATCAAAGTTGGGTATGATGAGCCAATACCTATTCTTTGTGATAACACAAGTGCCATAAATATATCAAAGAATCCAGTGATGCATTCAAAGATAAAGCACATTTCAATTTAAGTACCACTTTTTGAGGGAGAAAGTTGCAAAGAATGAAGTGAAGCTTGAGTATGTGCCTACAAAAGATCAAGTTGCTAATATATTCACTATGGCTCTTCCAAAGGATACATTTGAGTATCTCCAGGAGAAGTTAGGGGTCGTTGCCCATCCTTCCTTGAACTAGATGCATAAGAAGATGCATCAGTCCAGTGTGCCTCAAAGTATATTTCAAATTGATCAGAGTAGTAGTGTGCAAATGTGTGCAGTAGAAAAGATGTGATGCCCTTTGTCATTGATGTCAAAGGGGGAGAGAGATCATGATAAAAACTCAGGAGGAGAAAGAGTTTAGATATATAAAAAGAAAGGGGGAGTTCTGATGTAGATTTATGTCTTGATGGTGGAACAGGTTGTTCAGTTTTTCACATCATACGTTGCCATCAATGACAAAGGGGGAGATTGTTGCAAGTATGTGCTAACCAGTGTTGTCATTGATGTCAACATGTTTCTGTTGTCATTAGTGTCAACCGTGCTCTTGTTTTGTTACTTTATTATGATGAGTTAGTTCTTTGTATTGTGTTGTATAAGTGCTAAAGATGATAATAATATGTTCCTGATATTGAATATCCAAGTGCTTTTGAGAAAATTTGGTTCATACAAAAGACAAAATTGTGAAGATGTATTCTGACTTATAAGATAATGTCTGAGTTTTTTCTCCACATTGCTTTTGTGTTGAAGACTAGAGTATGAGATTTGGATATGATTTAGAGAAGTATTTGAAGATGCTAAATCCATAATTTGGTGGTCTAGATCATTGTGCAGCAAAAGTTCTATTCACCAGTTTGAAGACTGTGGCATCTACAGAATGACAGAGAGAAAGTATTTTGCTCCGCATTTCTCCACAGTTTAGAATTTGGTCTTGTGGTTCTGCACTTAAGTTTATAAGGTCCTTAGCTATCTTCATTCGAAAGGATTTGTGATTTGGTGCTCCAGAAAGCAAGTTATTGATTAGTAGAGTTTGATAGTGTTTGTTGTGAAGCAGTCTGTGATATGTCTTCAAGTTATATTTGTTGTCCTCAAGTGAGATCTATTGCAGTTGGATTTGTTGGCTCCCAGGTGATTCTATGTTGTTCATGGATGTCTCTAAAATGTATTGAAGGCATGTGTTTGATCTGCAAGCTATAATGAAGTTCCTGGAGGCATGTATTTAATTATTCTTGATGTTTGCACTACTTCTAGACAACTTGGTTATTTACACTTGTTGCAGAGGTGATTCATGGATTGTAGAAGCATTTTCAAGCATGTGAAGATGTATTTGGATCTAAGCTAAGCCATGAAGTGTTCTTCTTTCATTCATTTGATTCACAAGTTTGTTTAGGTCTAGACCTAATTTGATTTATGTATGTATGCCAACCTTAGAGATAGTTCCAATGGTTGTAAGTTGTATTTCCGACCTTGATGAATGTTTTGAGGTTCATGATCGATATAAATATATGTAATGAATCTGTGAGTGATGTGTGAAAGTGTGAAGATGCGAAGATAAAGTGTGTGTGTTGTAAAAGTAGAGCAGAAGAGATATATTGTGCTTCAATGGAACTAAACTCAGGCATGTTGTAGATGCTACTATATTAGTTCATGGCAGTGAGCCACCCTTTGGCAGTGAGCCACCCCTTGGCAGTGAGCCACCCTTTAGCAGTGAGCCTTTTTGCAATGAGCATTTTGGGCAATGAGTCTCTTTGTTATTCGGTATTGTTACTACATTATATTGTGAGCTAACACTCACCATGGTTTTCCCTTTTAGAGTTTTCCACAAAAAAATATGGTGTTGATGTGTGTATGGTGTTGATGTGCTTATGTTTTGATTCTGTTGTTCATGTTTAATCTTCATAACAGAATAAGGAGTTAAAGTAAGTTAATGTGAATGTGATCTTGTTTAAATAAGTTAAAGTTTTTGATACAACTAATTCACCCCCTCCTCTCAGTTGTCTTGTGCCTTCAATAGTAGGTCTGCCCATCCTTTGACAGTGGTCACATCTTCTTGTATAAAGAGTTGTATCTTTATGTAATGTTGGCCAGTAATACCCAATATTCAAGATTTTGATTGCTATCCTCTTAGATGCAAAATTTCCACCACAGGGTTCATCATGACATGCTTTGAGAATGCCATATACTTCATCTTCTCTAATACACCTTCTCATAATATGATCAGGTCATGTATAGAAGAGGTAACCAGATACCAATGAATAAGGAAAGTTGCACTCCACAAGGTGGCGCCTCTCTCTTGGTGAGATGTGTGGAGGTGTTTTTCCTGTGACTAGACAATTTGCTATATCTACATACCAAGGAGTTTCTACAGTCAATGCAAATAAGTGTTCATCTGGAAAATAATCATCAATGACTGGGTCCTCATTACAATTAGGGAGTGTGGAGAGGAAGTTAGCAACAACATTGGCCTTCCCTAGCTTGTCCACAATGGCGATATCAAATTCCTAAAGGAGCAGTAACCATCTAACCAATCTACCACTTACCACTAGTTTATTCATAAGATATCTTAGTGTTGCATGGTCAGTGTGAATTAAAATAGGATACCCAGTAATATAATGCCTAAACTTATTAATTACATAAATAACAACTTACATTTCTTTCTTAGTAACAATATAGTTAAGTTCAACACCTTGAAGATTCTTGTTGATGTAGTAATTGCATATTCCACATTCCCTTCTTTATGTCCTAACACAACTCCCATAGCAAAATCAGAAGCATCTGTATGTAAATGGAAAGGTATTGCCCAATTAGGTCCTCTGAGTACAAGTATCTTTGTTAATGACTCTTTGATATTGTCAAAGGATAACTGACAGTCAGCTATCCAATTAAATTCTGCATCTTTAGAGAGTAAGACAAAGGAGCAACTATTTTACTGAAGTCCTTTATAAATCTTCTATAATAGCTTGCATGACCTAGAAATCTTCTGACATCTTTCTATTTTTGAGGAATAGGTAAGGTTGAAATGATTTCAATTTTGTGTGGATCAACTTGAATGCCTACTTTAGACACAAAGTGACCAAGCACTACTCCTTCTTGCATCATCATGAAACATTTTTCATGACTAAGGGACATGTTATGATCTTGACACCTTTGTAGTACTTTTTCAAGGTTTTTCAAGGCCTCTTCATAAGACTCTCCATATGTCTCCCATGGTCTTGTGAATGTGGTCTTATTCTGGTCCTCAAAAGTAATCTTGATCTGGTTATATCCACTGAATCCATCAAGGAAAGAAAAATACTTTTTACCAGCCAAGGAGTCTAGGACCTGGTCAATGAAATGAAGAGGGAAATGATATTTCCTAGTGGAAGTATTTAATTCTCTATAGTATACACAGACTCGCCACTTATCTCCTTTCTTTGGCACTATTACCAGTTGAGATCCCATTGGCTATCTGATATTGGATATATGAATCCTGCATCCAACAATTTCTGCAATTCATTCTTCACTATGTCTCTTATTGCAAGGTTCATCCTTCTTTGAGGCTACCTAATTGGTCTGCACCCTTCATTAATGTATATCCTATGCATTCAAAGGTTAGGGTCAATTCCCTTCATATCATGATAGTCCCATGCAAATGTTGTCTTGTGGGTTTGCAACATTTTTATCAGTTCAGTCTTCTGGACAAATGTCGATTCATTGTTGATGTTAAGTATCTTGCATGGTGTAATGTCAAATGGTACTGCCATGGCCATTACAGAGGCAATATCCAACCCTGATAAGTTGAGACTACAACTATGAGGCAGCAACTGATGAAACATACTATTGGTGGAAGCATAGGCTAGAGTATTGATTATAGGCAAAATATTGTGAAGGGGGTAGGCCATACATATTAGACATGGGTCTTGTTGTATATTTGTTCCATAATTGTTTTGTATAACATTGGGAATCACTTCATCTTCATCCTAGATAGCTAGCAGTGGGTCTCGTTCAATTGTCATTAATGTCTAAAGAGAATATTGGTCAATATCACTTAGGTCTGGCCAGATAATTTGCTCCATAACAATAAAAGGTTGAGCAGGTGGATAAAGGACCAATTTTTTTGTTATATTCCCATTGGAAATTATCATATTCCCTTACCGACATCCTATGAAGGCATCTATTGTTTCCAGCCAGGGTCTCCCTAGGATGAGTGGATATCCTCCTAGGTTGGCCTTAGGCTGCAAGACCATAAAGTTCATAGGATATTCCCATGAATCCAATGTAATTACAAGATCTTCAATGGACCTATTTGCCAACTGGAGTACTGTGGGAGTAGGTCTAAGGTTATCTAACTGAAGGTTACTCATTATTTCATTTGTCATTACATTGATGGCTACACCTAGGTCAATCAAGGTGTTTTTGATAAGGGTACCATTAATATTTACATCAACCACATGGCTTCTAGGGTCTGCATATTTTAGAACAGCCAAGTTACCTAACATGATATCAGCAAGTTGTTCTATAACATGCACTTTCTGAGGATCTTTTCTCTTCCTTCTTGGTTTCTTAAGGCATAACTCCCTTACAGCCTTGGTATATATGGGTATATCCTTGATGTCTTGGATGAGGGGAATTTGAACACAAACATTTTTTAGTTGTCCCATGAAATTAAAATTAGGCTCAGATGGAGTTGGTTGAAGGTGCATTTTTTAATCTCTCTGGAAATGGAGGGATCCTGGTAATGGTTTCTTCCTATGGAGAGATTTGCTCAGAAGGCTTCTGCTAGTTATTTAGATAGTTGTCAGTGACGAAGGGTCATTCCTCATCAGGACGTTCTGTGATGAGTGGTGATGGAGGCCTAGCAAGCATCTTTCCTAAGTGTAGGTGCACATCACTAACTTCAACCATATAGGTTAGGTATTGGATGGCCTCATTAGTATAGACCTGCTGAACAGGCTTGTTGTTAGGGTTAGGTGTAGGTTGTGCCAATAATTGAGTGGCTCTAGGAGGGATAGGAGTATGTGAGGCTACATTTGGCATAAGGGTAGGTTGTTGACACAGGGTATGTGCAAGAAGTTGAGTCCACTTTTTGGCCAAAAAGTGGAAGTGTTTTCCCTGATTTTCAGAATTTGTCACATTTGACCTAAAAATTTGAAGCACTTAAAGGTGGAATCTTGAAAAAAGTCAGTAAAAATGAAATGTAGTACTCAGAGTCTAGTTTCCAAATATGTATTTTTTTTAATACCTAGATGATACAAATTTATTTTTAATATGCGTTTCTAAAAACCACTGTTTAAAAGTCACTTTTTTTTACTATACGATGCACGTGTATGTCATCCATATTTTGACCTAAATAATCATATTTTTCTAAATCCTTTTGGGAAAAGATTTGTAAGTCACTAAAGTATGTTTTCCATATTTTTTTGTAATTTTTGATTGAATTTTTTTTTTGTTAATTTTTTATTGGCCATTTTTGGTGTTTTAAAAAATCGTCGTGTACGTCACACTTAAGATGACCTAAACTTATCATTTTTTGAAATTTTTTCAAATTGAAAAGAATTGTCTAAAGTACGTTTTTGTGCAATTTTTTTTACATAAAAATATTTTAATAAAAAGTTATTAAAATACTAAAAAACCCTAATAATTCGAGTTTATGGACCTGTTTCATCAAAAATTAATTGAAAAATAGAAAAAGTAATTCAATTGTAAAAAAAATTACATATTTGGAATCTACACTGTCTCATCTATAATGGGTTTTAATTCTGTCTAAAATTCTACAAAACGCCTTCAAACATATGCCCAAAGTCACTATTTTGTTGTGACATTGATAGGACCTCAACTTGCAGGTCAAACCAAGTCCAAAGCCAAGGGTCAGGTTCCCAAGCCTTTTTTCCGACCAAAACCCATAGCAAAAATTGGGTCAGAAATTCAAATTTTATGAAACGGGACCCCGTTCTAGAAACGAGATCCCATTTCTACAAAACGGGATCCCGTTTCTAGAAAACGAGATCCCATTTCTACAAAACGAGATCCCATTTCTAGAAAACAAGATCCCGCTTTTGGCTCAGGATCCCGAAGCAAAATGAGATCCCATTTCATAAAAAGTGGGATCCCGTTTCATAAAAAGTGGGATCCCATTTTGGTTTACCTGATTTTGGGTTTTTTTCTAAGTCCAAAACTTCCACCTTAAGTGGACTCATCTTTGTGCATTTACCCCACAGGGCTTGTTGTGGCTGTGGGTAGTTCAAATTTGGATTTTTCCAAGGTTGGTTCCCACGCCACTATTCTGGCCATGGGTTTTGATTGGCTTTCCATTGTGGATTATAATTTGAGGATTGGGATGGTTGTTGCGGCCATACCCCTTGTTGCTGGGTCCAACTTAGTGGCATGGTTTCCCATTGCTGATGTGGCCATTTATACCAAGGTGCATTGTTCAAATTACAAGGATTTGAAACAAGTGGTGCAAATGACATGGAATTGGTCAAGGGGTCCTAAGGCATACCTTGTCTTTTCTGCCACGGCCTTCATTGTGCAATGTAGAACACTTGACCTTCATCTTCTATAGCTCAAAAATCTACTTTCTCATTCTTTCCCTCAGAAATACTAGCAAGTCCCATACATTGACAATATGGACAGTATTCACTCAAAGATACCTCTTATGCCTCTTGTTTCTTCTTTATGTGTAGGGTGTCCAGCTATGTTTCCAGATGGCTTATGATATCCTCTTTCATGTTTGACAGTAGATTGTTAAGCTCTACTTTGGAGACTCCAGTGGATGATTTACTCGAAGCCAGGGTTCTAAAACCTCTATTTTTCTTTAAAGTAGAGAGTGAATAGTTTCAGAAGATTTGACAGATTTCATCAAATCCGAGTTGAGATATATCTCTGCTCCAATTAAATTGAGTGCATCCATACATTCTTCACTCACACCTCTTAGGAAGACTAGCTTGAGTGACTATGGAGAGAGCCTATTCTATCTTGACTTCTTGAGGCAAAATTGAAATCTCTCAACATAATCTTCCAGGGGCTCATCTTCTTTTTGTGACATCCTAAAGATGTCATCCCTCTTCATATCTCTGCCATGACAATAATCTTGATATTTTTACAAAAACTTCTTCATGGTGGACCAAGTGGTTACTGAATTCTCACCCAGACCCATAAACCATCATAATGCAACATCCTTGAGGGTGGCTGGGAAGAGCTTGAGTTTGTATGCGTTTGTAGTGTAATCATATCTCCTACAAAGTAAATCAAACTCAAAGAGAAATGTATTAAGGTCTTCAGTGATTAGCCCATGAAAGTTTGGTAGAGCTGAAGGAGGAATATTTTTTAAGGTGTCAGCTCTCTCCTGATTTGAAATAGGAAAGGCAAAGGTAATTGGTTCAACTAGGTTTTCTACTACTTCTTCTGCCATGATGCCTTGGTTCCAATTTGCAATATCCTCAAAATCCTCAGCGTTCTCCAAACCAAGGGATAATTCAAAGTGTTCTTCTTCTTCTTCTGTTGAAATGGTTGGAAGAAACCTCCCTCTAGGGTCTCTTGGTCACCACAGACAATAATGTATGAGCTAATGGCTCTGTTCCTGCACTGTGTTAGTGGATAGTTTGGAGATGGATTGAATATCTAAGTGATCCTAAATGCTGAAAAATACTATTTCCTAGTAAAGCAAGTATGAACATAACTCAAAAAGAACTCAGAAACTCTAAAGCTTAGCACCATCCCTGGCAACAGTGCCAAAAATGTTGAACTCCATTATTAACCAATACATTGATGCAGAAAGGGTGTGCACACTACTCAACAGACCAACATATCCTATATCAAGCAATCTATTGGCTATATAGTGTGTTACATTTACATTGTCAAACTAGGGAATCACAATCTTCTTGGATGATGCATGTACTATGTGTACAATTAAGGATTTCTAAGTTTTAATCTAAAGGTTGTGTAAGGGAACTAACTAAAGGAAACACAATTCCAATTGCAAGGGTTGATAATACACTAAGTAAACATGATTGGTAGGAAATAACTAAAGCTTATTCAACACAATAGTAATTAAATGGTCCCATGTAACTTATAGATGAAAGAGAAGCTAACAGTCGATTCGGTGATCACCTTGACTCAATAAGACTTAACAACATAGATTATCAAAGTCTGACTAATTCTCATAACATAACTCATTACAACATACATTAATCACACATATATAAACATACAATCATGAACTAAACATATAAACAAAGTGGAGAGACATAGTACCTCAAGTGGCCTGCTTGAGTAACTGTGATCCCATGAAATCTAGCTAAATCTTTACTGTATCTTTGTAATCATTGACAGAACTCAAAACATATATTCCTTTATTGAATGTTGAAGCGAAAGATACAACAATGAAATCTATATTATATCTCTGTCTAACCTATATAAAGAAAAATCTAATCTCCCATAGACACGATCAACATTGTCTATTTGAATAAAACTACTGAACAATAAATGCTATAACTATCCATTATCCAACAACGTAGGAAGAGGAATTTGTTACAAAGAAAACTAGAAATAAGAAACTAAACTAACATGAAGGTGGCATAGATGGTACAGTCCTACTATAACTCTTCCTCTAGTATCCATGAAGAACAATCAAGACGAGAAACAAAACTGTAAAGGGTGGAATTTGGATAGTTGAGTTTTTGGTAGTTTTGTATATGTATCCTCCTTTCACCCTTTCATTCAAGGACCTAGGGTCAAGTTGCAATGTACTATCATACCCTAGGTCACTATGAGATGTAGGGAAACTTGGATTTGTATGATTTAATTGTCAACTATGCTCACTTATGCCCAATTATACATTAAAACCCTAATTATGCAAGTACAACAACAAATGGATGAATATTAGAAAATGCTACTATAGAAAGATGTAAAATAACAAATAACTGTGCACCTTTTCAAGGTTCAGAAGTGGAACAGTCAGGGACTAATGAACAGGTTTCCAAGTCCAAGGCCTAGGTTTTTGTCAGGATCTGGAAGCTCAATCTGCAACTTGTTCCTGCTACATCAGAGATTTTCTCATCATAGGATTCAGAGGACTAAAGAGCAGGTGCCCAAGTCCAGGGTGTCGTTTTCAACTCTAATCTGCAAATCTGACACTATGTAATGCCCTCCTGCAACTCCACTTTTCTTGTATCTTCAACCTGTAACCTGCAATCACAGAAACTTTGGGAGGGGGTTGTGGTGTTTAGAGGCTTGCCTCAGTCAAGCTCCAGAGAGACATTCAAGTCTTTCGAACATCATTGTCAGTTAGAGACTGTGTGCCCTTGAAGGCAGATGCAAAAATGAAATGATAAATGCTCAAAAACACAAATGATGTCACCTTGTAGTGAAGATCTCATGGGAGAAGGAAGCTCTTCATGCCATGAGGAGATGGATGCTCAAATCTGCAAATACAAACACATATACAACACAAATCTGCTCTTGCCACACAATGAATGCCTTGAATCACCTTTAGAATGCATAAAGTTCACCATAGCCATCTAGTTTACAAATGAATGCCTAAGTATGGTTATATATGCAATAAAAACACTCCCGCTAAGAATTTTGTAATTCAAACTTATCGTGTCGGCATAGGACCCAAATAACGGTCACAAGCTAACACTAAAAATTTGGGACTAACCCAAAATAGGGCAGGACTAGGGCGCAAGGGCCCAAGTCCTCCCCCCTATTTTGGTCAAGGTTAGGTTCAAGGGATTCCCCTAGGTCCCATTTGTCATGAAACTTAGGGCTCATTTTATCAGGATGTCAAAATATGATGCAAGATGTCCTAAATGCAGCTAAAAGACCCAGGAGCTAAACCTTATGAGGGAAAAGCCCCCAAGGGAACATTTTCTAACGTTACAAAAACATAGAGCATGATCTAAAATTCCTCCATTATTTAAGATTGCATCAGCTATCGAAGGATAACCATCACAGAGTGGAGAGTTATGGATGATTCATCCCAATCAATTCGAGGTCTTCTTCATTTGGCTGCAGGTGGCTGTATTGTCTATTGTGGATATCAGCATCTCCTTTGGCTACGGGTTGTCTGGTGATCTTCATGACATGAAGCCATGTTCTTGTTACATAAGGAGTTAGTACATCACATGGTATATATACATCACTATCACTAAAATTAACATAAAGTACTAACATATTTCATGAGCAATCAACCATTCACACATAATTACTTACCAACATATATATACCCATCTTCATGCTTTCAATGTCTTAAGGATAATCATAGACATAATTAGTGTATATAGGGGTTTGGAAATGTCTTAGGAAATAGGTACTTAAAGCAAGAAAAACAAGAAAAAACATGGCATCATCACTCTTGCTCCTATGGAAGGAATATGATTGGGTACTTATTGTATCCATGAGAAAGATGCAATCATCCTTAGTCTTGTGAAGCCACAAGAAAATCTTGATGGGGTTTGGTAGTTGTATTTTGATGGGTCAAGAAGTAGAAACAGAGTAGGTGTTGGTGTAATGATTGTTTCTCCCCAAAAGGAAAAATACTTCTTTGCTTTTAGGATCCAATCATCTATACTAACAGTGTGGTTGAATACTAAGCATTGATCCAATGTATTCATCTTACACAGAAAAGGGGAATCAAAATGTTGTAGGTATTTGGTGACAATGAACTTGTTGTGCATCAAATTAGAGCTCAAAGTGCATCCAAAAATAGCTTGCTTAAAACTTACAGACATAGGGTATGGGATCTCATTAAAGACTTTGATGCCTTCAATATCCAGGTTGTCCCTAGGGAAGAAACCAAAGATGCTGACAGACTTGCAATAGTGGGTGCACAGTTTGACATCCCAAAGAATATCACACAAAAATCATACCAACTTGTGAAAATTGTAGTAAGACCAGTTGTCCTTGACAACACAATCAACTGGAAAGTGTTTGAGAGTGATCAACAAATTGTCAATTTTTTGCAAGAAGCAACAAAGTTTTTTGCTAAAAATCGGCCCAAGCTACACGAACAATATGGTGACTAGATCATTCAACTAAAGATCAATAAGCTACATAAATGATTAATCACCTTACAGAGCATATTCAACACTGATGATCAGCTCAAGGGTGAGAAAAGGAATATGTCCTTCAAAAAATATGGTTATGAGAGATAAAAATTATAGAAGGCAAAGTCCTCAAGCTTGGGAATGTATGTAGCAAATCTAAAAAAACAAGATTTTATTGATCTTTGCAAAGAATATGATGATATTATTGCATAGATTTATGAGGACCTTAGGTGTTTTGATGCTATTTTAGTCCAACATACCATTGATTTATACCCTAATGCAAAACCTACTAAACAAAAATAGAGGCTAGTCAACCCTAAAATCGAGCCCTTAATGAAAAAAGATCTATCCAAACTCTTAGAGGCCAAAATCATTTATCCAATCAAGTACTCTTCTTGGGTGGCTTTAACTTAGTTCCTATTAGGAAGAAAATGGAGAAATTATACTTTGTGTGGACTTTAGAGATCTCAATAGAGCATCCCTTAAATACCATTATCCACTTCCATCCATGGAACAAATCCTCCAAACAGTAGCTGGGGATGAAAGATTTTCTCTGTTAGATGGCTATTTAGGATATAACCAAATCCTTGTCAAAGAATTAAATCAGTTTAAGATAGCCTTTACTACCAAATGGGGTACTATGGATTATAGAAAAATGCCTTTCAGTTTGACAATGCTAGTGTAACTTTCCAAAGAGCAATGTATATAGCTTTTATTAAAGGCCTAATAAATGAAATGATTCTGATATATTTGGATGTCATTATTGTTTATTAAAAACATTCACATGAGCATCTGGATCATTTAAAGAAAGTCTTTGATAGGCGCAGAGAGTTTGGTACATCTCTAAATCCTAAGAAGTGTGTGTTTGTTGTCTCTGAGAATAAATTATTGAGGCATATAGTTTCAAAGTAAGGTTTGGCAGTTGATCCAGAAAGGGTAAGTGCTATCTTTACAATTTCTCTTCCTAGTCATAAGAAGGGTCTCCAAAGTTTCCTAGGTAAAATCAACTTTGTAAGGAGGCACATACCGAATTTTGCTTCTATGGAAAAGTCTCTTACTGTAAGCCATATCCAGAACCTATTATTAATTAATTAGTTATTTTTTTTTTTCGAAATAATTATTTAGATAATTTTTACTAAAGAAAATCATGCATTGTTATTCTATGCTTTTATATTTATATACTTTATAAAGATTCTTTTATTTTATATAATCTACAAGAAATGGGATTGATATTTATTTAGTGGAGCTAATTTTAGTTATGAGAAATTGGGTTTCGGGAGTTGAAGAGGAAGAGTTATTTTATTTAGTATCACTTTCTTGTGGAAGATGAAAAGTCATGTTATGCAGTTTTAAAAGATGAAGAAATGGAAGTAGTGGGGAAGGATAGCATGAATTATTAGTTTCTATTTGCAGCACTCTACCTTGGCACTAGAGCACATGAGAATTCATCTTCATTTTCAAATTTGTGATGGCTTGAGATAAGTTGATATTTAGATTTCCATTACCTCACAGTAGGTAAGTGATCTTCTTCATATCTTAGAATTGACTAAGTATTTCTGAATATGTGCATTAAACCTCATGCATTATACATTGTTGTTGGTAATGATTGAATGCTATGAAATTTTGGTTGATGGTGATTTGGAGTGCGTGGCTAAGGTATTTCTCTTGAAGTGATTAGTGTATGCTAAGTTTGAAAAGACTAGTTTATTCTTGTCTTGTCATGTTACCATTTGTTTATTCTTTGCCACCGTTATTGTTTAATGTGTCGAATGTGTGATTATGAAGTGCACGGAGCTTTTCTTCCTCCATAAGTTTGCATGACCTAAAGCTTAATGTTTGTTCTCCTCAAAGTTTTCTTATTTCCTCCATGATATGGATCTTATGAGGATGCTTAGGCACCCCATCCTATTTACAAATCAAAGTTGAGGTTCTGAGGCCAATCCAAAATGTTATTACTCAAATTTTCATGACATGAGTTATATGTTAACTACTCATTGAGGCATTATTTGGTAACCTCTTCCTGTGTATGTATTTTTTCTTTGCTTTTGCATTAAGTCTTACCTCTAATGTTTTCCTATAAAGTTTGTCTTTGTCAGGAGCTTATTGTTCTTGTGATCATTGCATTTTTGGAGATGACATCTCTTTGTGATATTCTGTCAAACAATTCGCTTGCCATGTTTATGCTTGCTCTATTGTATACATGTCTACCAAAGCATATCCTTCTACTAAAAGAAACTGTCAAACCTCTTGGTGCCTCGTAGTAGAGGGGATGTTGGCAAAGGTTGTGAATTTCAACTTTACGCCTGCCTTTTTGCTTATGCATAAAAGCTACAAATGCCTCTAGCAACAAATCCATTTTATGCACAACCTGCAATTATTGCATACCATGATATGACTATACTTTGAGGTTTATTGTCAAATTGTTCACGTGATCTGCGCTTGATTCTTCATGTTGCATACATATTTGCTAGGACCATTGCAATGACATTTTCCATCCTCTAATCTATTCACCTTGGCACTGTAAGACATATGTTGGAAACTTTAGAACCCCTCTATTTATGTGAATCTCTTTACTATCACATATTAGGATTTTGTTAGTATTCCTTCTATTTTTACATCATTCAAATTCATGCTAGTTGAGTTCACCCTCAGTCTTGTTGTGACTATGATTGTGTTCCTCGATTCAAGCCTTTCCTCTTGATCTATATTTTGGAAAGTTTCTAAGTTAGTTAATAAATCAAATTTGTTTTCAACCTCTATCTTTACCATTCCATACAGTGTACATGTACGCCCAGATATCGAAGATCAAATTTAGGAATGAAAATCAACCGATTGTTAGTGCTAAAGATCCAGGGGATTGGCATACAACCACACTGAATGAGCTGTAACCCTTGACTATTTTCATGATATACTATATCAGTCAAATGGATCACTATTTCTTAAGGTAAATATTCCATAAGCTAATACAATTTAGTTAGAACTTAGAAGTTAGGGTATGTTTTCTATGGGTTGAATTCAATTCAGAACTTTTAATAGGTCTAATTCTATATATAATGAATGATCCACCAAACTCAGTTGTTAAGACTCAAGAGTATTGCTATCATATGGAAAGAGCTATTAGTTCAAAGTATTTCTTCAATTGGTTTTAATTGAATCTTCTCATAATGGGGACATAGAATCTATTTCTAGAGCATTACCTGGAACATATTGGTTAGGATAAAATAACACCAACAGAACTCATTGTGTTCATATATATATATATAATTCTTAAGTCCTGAATGGTCGAGGAGTCAGAATCATATATCCATAGATACACCAAGTTAGAACCTGCAATTCTCTATGAGTCAATTTGGAATGTCTTTTGTTTAAAAAATGCATCTTTTATGACATTGTAAGGCATGAGAGTTAAAGTCGAGCATAAGAATGACTTGAAAGTATCAGTGCTTGAATATTATGGCTTTGTTCTTTCAGTCCCATGAATTATTTGTCAATATCCACTGGCTTCCTATTTTGTTTGCATATAGAATAGTTAAATCCTTGATCATTAAGCAGATTTCCTAACATGTATACTGTTAGAGGAGATAGACAAATTTTATTATCTGACAGTCTTATAGATTATGCAGGCTAGTTTGGTATAAACTCTAAACTTTAAATCTTTAAAGGTTAAATAAATCTTCCTTAGTTATGAATGAGATAGTTACTAATAGTCCTCTCATTTCATTATTGTCTAAAATAGTTCACCTATTTGAAAGATAATTTGATGATAAGGGAAGTTTGGTTAACTGAGGTAGGTGAAGATAAGTATTGCTACTGATATTAGTAAAATGATTACAACATAGTTTTATTCTTTCTTAAAATTAGAATAAGGCTATCTAAGCTTTCTTTGTTAAGTAAAGGTAATCTTTGTTTGATAAGTGTAATCCTTGTATGAATGTTTACCTAAGATTGATCTAAGTTGTCGATATCATCTTAAAGTATTAGTTTCATATGATTCAGTCTTGTGATTTCATGTTCAAATCACCAAACTACGAAGTCTCTGTGCTACGCGTATGTAGGCAAGGCCATCATGAGCTCTCAAAACATTAGGTCGGCCCCTTAGGGCCTTAGTCTCATCATCTTGCACATTGATATTTGCTATGTATATTTATCGACCTTGCAGAAATAACATTTACATCTAGTGTGCAGATCCAGGTCTGTTAATCATGTAGGATATTGAAGCGAACGAGATATTCAGATGACCATAAGGTGCTTATTGTAATTGATTGTAATAGAAATGTTTATATCTTAATTCATCATGTATGATACTAGACTAATGTTTAATCAAAATTTGAATTTAATTCAATTTGAACAAGTAAATTTTCTTCTATCATCTTATTATATATTTTCAGAATTTCTCTCTTTAATAATTTTGTTGTTATTTATTGATATTTCCTGAGTGGGCATTACACTTACTTCCACGCTCAAAAGGAATGTTGGTTTCAGTTGGTTTAAAGAGGGTAAGTACAATTTTGAGGCTATGAAGTAGGCTATTTCTTAGGCCCCTACCTTAGTCATCCCTAACTATGATAAGGAGTTTGTCCTTTATGCTTTTGGAGGAAAGGAAAGTGTATCAGTAACCTTGACCTAGCAGAACAGTGACCAATTGGAGCAACCAATTGCCTTTTTCAGTCAGCCTCTTAAAGATTATGAGCTCAGGTATAATTATGTTGAAAATTAGGTCTTTGCTACTGTGAAATCCCTTAAAAAATTCAAACATATGCTCTCCAATAAAAATTTGTAGTTGATGGTGAATCATCCTAGCATGAAAGAGTTCTTGTTGAGTAGGGATGTAAGTGAAAAGAGAGCTGGGTGGATCACAAAAGTCATGAAATATTTTGTGGATATCAAGATCACCAAGCTTTTGAGGGGTAAAGGGCTGTGTGAGCAGCTGGTAGTACATATGTGGCCATTGATAGTGATGTAGTATATGCTTTGGAAGAGGCTCAATTAGATGAGCATGGTGCCCCAAGTAGCTAGTATTGTGACCTGATTATCTTTCTACAAATAGGTAAATGTCCAGATAGCCTAAGTTAGTCCAAAAGAAGGTACTTCATGATGCAGTCCATTCCCTCTGTCCTTGTTGATGGCATCTTGTTCAGGAAGGATATAAATGGAGTTCTCTTGAGATGCATAGACCAAGATCAAATTAACAAGGTGCTTGAGGAATTCCACAATGGTCTTTCAGGGGGTCACTTTTCACCAAGGACTACATCTATTAAAATAATGAGAGATGGTTATTATTAGCCCAATATATTTAGAGATGCTCACAAATGGTTGAGAAGTTGCAAGGAATGTGTCATCTTCACTGGTAAACAAAGGTTTGCTTTAATTCCTCTTCACCCTATTCAAATTGACCAATCTTTCATCCAATGGGGTTCAGACTTCATTGGCATGATAAATCCACCATCTAGTCATGGTCATAAGTGGATCTTGACAGCTATAGACTATTTTACCAGATGGACTGAAGCAACTGCATTATTCCACTAAGGCCTCCATTCTAGATTTCCTTGAAGGGATAGTCACACGGTTTGGTGTCACTTTCACTATTATTTCTGATAATGCTAAGATTTCCTTGAAGGGATAGTCACAAGGTTTGGTGTCCCTTTTCACTATTATTTCTAATAATGCTAAGGTCTTTGTAGGTACTAAAATTAGTAAGTGGGAAGTCAAGCATGGTATTTATTTGAAGACATTTTTTAATTACTATCCCTAAGGCAATGGCCGGGTTGAGTCTACAAATAAGAACCTCATAAGAATCATCAAGAGGACTAAATAGGATAATCAGAGGACTTGGCATACTACGTTAAAGACATCCCTTTGGGCTAATAGAATCACTCCTAAGAGAGTTGTGGGTAACTCTCCTTATATATTGGTTTATGGAAGAGAGGCCAAGCTTCCATTATCACTTGAGCTACCTTCTCTTGAGATTGCACATCAGCTGGAGATGTTGGAAAATGATGCCATGATAGTAAGGCTAGTTGAGTTGATGGAATTGGAAGAAGTGAGAGATCAAACCATGAAGACCCTTGAGAATCATCAGGCCTAGGTAAAGAGGACATTTGACAAAAGAGTAGTTGGTAGTGTTGTGCCTCGCACACATGCCCCATTTCACGAAACGGGAACCCCCCTCTTCCAAAATTTTGGTTTAGAGTATCAATCTAGCTCATTTGATTCCTAAAGTGTCATGGATGGTCAATTGCATTTAGAGTCTCTAAATCATCCCAAAAATCCACTGAATCCAAGTGTTTGCTTTCATAAAGACTAAGTCTGATGTTCATTTGTGCTAAAATGCCTTGCCACAGACTTTTGCGCTAAAAGCATGGCTTACTGACCTTTGCGTTGAATTTACCTTCAGCCGACTCAACGCTACATTCATCACCAACTGACTAAGCACTAAAATTTAAGCCTGTTGACTTTTGCGCTTGATATCCATCTGACCGACCTTAGTGCTAGAATCTTTGACAATTGATTGTTGCGTCGAAAGCACTTACCAATGCCTTGCCTTGAATTTACTCCCCTCTGACCTAGTAGTTGAAGCACCTATCACCAGCTAGGTCAGTTGACCCTGAAAATCGCGCAGGTCTGAGGCATCTTAAAATCATGCAAGATCAAAAAGGTCATATTTTGTGGATTACACGCCGAGGCCACGATTGTACAAAAACATTAATGGTAGATTTATGAAGGGGGGTATAAAGTATTTTAAACCCATTCCTAAGCTCATTTTAACACGCAAGAAAATCTTTGAGAGCTCTGTGAATTCACTAAGGGCAAGTAGCAAAATTTGGAGTGATGAGAAGGATTGATTTAGGGCACATAGTTTGAACGACTTATGTACTTTAGTGATTGCCCCCTTAAACCAAGTAGGGAGAATTCCCTCATGTTTTCTACTCAGTTCGATTCAAGCTTTAATTTTAGCTAGGGTTTGTTCCAAACTACGTTCCAGTTGAATTTGTTTGTGCACAGTAGATGTTTTGGGTTTCAAAATAAGGGTTTGAATTCAATAAACAGGTTTGTTCAAATGATATTTCACTATGATTGTTGATTTTCCTTTTCTAAACTGTTAGCCACCCGAGCGATAGATTTGGATAAACCCTAGGGTTTAAATTTCTCTCCAAAAAACTTTATAGAGGCCCTAGGATTTAAATAAATCCCAATGGTGTTAAAAGGTGTTGTGATAAACACATATTCAAACCATAAAATTCATCATTCCGTTGGAATTTTTGCGCTCGTCTGCAAAACACACCTTTGGCACATAAATCATCCTTTACCGACTCAACACTGAAAATCCTACCGACTAACTCAAAACAAAATCCTAAAATCAACTAGTCGGTCAGACACTTCAAAAAGTTCTGCTAAAGTCTTAAATGCATTTAGCTCTAAAAACATCTCCATCTGACCTAGCGCTAAAACTTGCCTTAACTGACTTAGGTTAGAAACTGTCAAAAAACCCATTGAGTCAATGAACCCTAGAACCCGCGCAAAACACTACAAGTGATCTGGCACTAAATTTCACTCTCTTGGACCTGCGCTAAAATGCCCCTTTACCGACTTTAGTTGGTCATCCATCAAAATCACGCTAAGATCCGACAACTCTATAATCCGCGCAGAATACAATGAAACAGTCCGACGCTAAAAATTGTCTTCTCTGACTTGCATTGAAAATGCTCCTAGCCGACCTTTGAAGATCCTTTTAGGTTAGCCACATCTAAAATCCGTGCAAGGTCGAACACCTTTAAAAGTCACGCCAAATATTATAAACGAGTGCCTCTCCCCTAAGGTCGGATGACCTCTGATTTCGTGCAAGGTTGATTGACGTACAATTCTGCACTTTACTCATAAGAGATCGAATGACCCCCAAATCAGCGCGAAATGTGAAAACTGACTGTCTTGTGTAAAGAATTCAATGATAAGGGTCAGTTATGATTGAAATAGGTACTGCATTGATAGAATGGTGGTGTTTTGTATCTTTTGATTCAAATTGTGGAGCATTTATTACATGGATTAATACGAATTGTTATGCTTTTATCATTTCATCATGTAATAAATGTAGTAATTAGTGAATTGTTAGATTTATGCGTTTCTTAGGTAAACAACTTGGATTTAGTTGGATGGATTTTAATCTCATTTAGCATAACATGACATAGTGATATGGCAGTTAACTTGGTAGTCATGCACTCAAAACTTAGGAGTTAGGAAGACTACTCAAAACCATCAAGACTTATGAGGTCCAGTCTTGCAGGTTAAATGATTGCAAGAGCTCAAAACATGAAGGACGAATTCAAAGGCATTCCCCCTAAGACCAAGATCACCTTCGGATGGAAAAACATAGGAGATATTGATCTAGGTCACATTGACTTAGATGACTTCAGGACCCTGATATTTGGATCCAATGCAACTCCAAGGGCAAAGAAAGTAAGGGACAGTGGGATTGCAGAGGCTGTTGCCTTCCCTACTTCAGCTCAGTGTGCAGAATTGGTAGTAGCTTGTGTTGACAAATATGACCCAATAACCAGGACCATACAAAATCCTAGTGGAGAGGTACTAGCAGACCTAAGTCCACCATCATTAGCAGAAATCTTTGGAATTCCATGGTACCTAGTAATGACCATGCCAGATAAAATAGGTGCAGAGGCAACATATAAGAAGGATGTGATGCAATCACCTTTGCAGCAACACTTCACAAAGATTTCTGTAAGTTGCAGAACCAATGGGAGGAATTGCACGAAGAATGCGACCCTTATGATGAGTATTACTCTCACATGTTTCCTCGGGTACAAGCTATAAGGGATCTGCCCACTCAAACACTATTATCAAAAAATATTTTAAGAACTGATAAATTACACAAAGCAGTAGAATGGTACCAGCAATTGAAATTAAGAAAGGAAGTCTTCGATAATGTCAGAGAGGCCTATAAGGTGGCTGATAATCACATACTGTCCTTAATTTATGAAATAAATGACTCTCTGAAAGATTGTCTGGTGATCATCTTTGATGATTTGGCTCCATATGATGTGCAAGGTTGTAAGGATAAGCTACATCAAATAATCTTTGGGCAAACTGCATTGAATATTATGAGGAGATTGGATAAAGCCAGCGATCTTTGGACTGCTTTCATCACAATCTAGAAAAGCAGTGGGGAAAATGTATATCCAGTACAATGAAGAGCTGGAGATTTTTAGATACATAGTAGATCACCTCAAGGATCCGGACCCCATCGACATAAATCCAGCATTATCAGCTTGGGTGGCATACAGCAATAAGAAGGCAGAACAAGACAAAATAGATTTAGATGAAGAATAATGGAATATTTTTGAATGTTTTGAATGTAATCCCATCGCAAATATATATTACTATATTTAGAAGGTCATGTGACACTATTTTGTCCTTATTATGTCCTGAAAATTGTCTTTTCACTATGTATAGTCGAATGGGTATATAATTTGTCCAGATTCAATGTATTTGGAGGTCATTTTTTGTCATTTTCCTACAGGACAAATTGTAATCTGGGAATGCAATGTGCTATTTCATATGTATTTAATGTTGTTAAATCTAGGTTGTTGGTGTTGAGATAATCTCCACCGTTCATTCAAAAACTCAGTATGGCACCTCTCCTATATAAAGGGCCATCATTCTCTCATTTGTAAGACTCTTGATGCTAAATTGTTGACACTCTGCCAAATTTTCTAATTAATACAAAGCAAGTTACTAAGGGTTCTCTGGGAATTTGTCTCTTGTATTGTCGATTTGGTTTCATGGTTCTCATCTTGATCTACATTAGTTAGATTGTGCTTTTGCAATGCTGTTGATTTGTTGAAGGTATTCACTGAGCATTCTAGTCCATACTATTAGTTACTTGTTGATTGTAATTATCTGTGCATAGTTAGCCTGGGCTTTAATTTGATCAAAGTTCAATTACATTTCAGGAGTTAAATCACACCATTAGTTGGGTATTTCATAAATGAATGTAATATGAAAATCATAGGAAATCCATAGAAGATAGCACTGTTTTCTGTCATGCTGTAGCAATCTTTGTAGCTTGGTAAAGCAGGAAATTGGTTAAATTTATGAATGCTTGTCTACCAGATGCAATCACTTTATTGTGGATGTCACTTAGGAAATTTGTAAACCCTACTCCTTTTGCTTTTTCTTTTAAATCAACTGTTAGTTTAGGTCTTCAGCAGCATTTTACACTGTCATATTAGCTGAAATTATAAGGGTTTGCATGAATTGTTGTCCTAATCTGTCTAATCTGTCAAACTGCATGTAAGACCCCTTGTAGCAATAGCTAGTACATTCCAACTGAGAAATTCCAAGCACACTAAGACCTAGATGTATCATCCTTGGAGTAGTCTTACCTAGGGTAGGATACTTTTTAAGAGAGGTGAAATACTTGTTGTTTCACCTACGTTGCTATGTGCTAAAACCACCATCAATAGGTAGAATCTTCAAAGAGGGTGACTTGGTGCTAAAATGGGATGAAGACAGGGCCAAAGCTAGAAGACACAAAATTTGATGTCATTTGGAGTGGCCCTACATCATAACTAGTTGCAAGCATCTATTAATGTGTTTCACCTGTCAAAACTGAATGGAGAGGGCCTTCCTATCCCAGTCAATGGGATCCACCTCAAACCTTGCTTCTGAGTTTGGTTTTGAGGTCTTGTATTGCACATGTTGCATTCTCATTAGGAGATTGCATGCTTTATTTTTTGTTTGTGTTTTTCCTGTGTTGTTTGTTGTTGAGGCAATTGCAGTTGTTTTTTTATTTGGAATCTTTTTTTTATGAATTTGGTGCAAGTTTCTTCATGAATCCATGCCCAATAAATTGTTTAAGGCCACTGGATCTTAGTGTTTAGCAGGAAAACACCCCTATGAAGTTTCCAAAATGTTAACTTATTTGAGTCTTCCCCAGATCCATCAAATGTTCACCCATATGCGAGCCCCCATATAGTTCCCTTTAAATCTCCCTAAGTCCCAAAGAATTCTGAAGTTTCTAAGTGTTTACCTTCTCTTCCCTTAGAAAATTATAGCCTTTCGGTAGGTTTGCAAGTTCGCAAACCTGTCGAAAGGCCAAAACAAGCCTTAAGAAGGACTTAGAATGCCTTTTTTTTTGGCAGCTCAGTGAAAGGCCAAACTGCTAAACTAATTTGGTGTTTTAGCATTTCACCGAAATGCCGAAATGCCCAAGAGGAGGTTGAGAAAGAAAGGAAAATAAAAGAAGACCAAATAAGAATCAAGAGTTCAACATTTCAACAAAATGTTGAACTAACTGTAAATCGATTTGTCAATTTACTTTTTCATCAAAATGCCAATATGGTGAAGGCTAAGTCTAAAACGAAAGAAGATGGCGAATACAAAGAAAGTAAGTGGGCTTTCGGTGAGTTTGCAAATTCACGAACTCATTGAAATGTCGAAACGAAGAAGAAATGGACAAAGAAGAAAGGATAAAGGTTTGTAGGTTCCAAAATGTGTCAAAAGGGTAAAAGTTCAAAGCTATGTCACACTTTAGGCCAACTCATCAGAATAAATGAATTAAGTATTTCTAACTAAAAGTCAATTTTAGTGAAACATATGTTCTATTTGGATTCACTCTAGCTAACTTAGATCTAGGCCACAACTTTTCCAACCGGAACCATCCACAAAAAATATATGTAGCATCACTTTGGGGCTAAATTACCAAAAAAATAAAATTATTTGAAAATTTTGATGTTCTAACAACTCCTACTTGTGCAAATAATCATTTTAAAAGAATCTAAAAATACTTTTTTTGTAGATCTATAAGTGTACTTTGTAAAAATGTAATTTTTTAAACATTTCAATTAGTGTTTATATTTTATTTTTTATGTTTACTAAAAGTAGGTCATTGGCACCAAACTATGATGTTGATTTTCCTCTTAGGAAAAAATAGTAAAGTTTATCAAAAAACTTGAAAAAAATATAATGCACTAGAGAAGAGATTCCATGTCGATATGATATAATTTTTTTCCTATTTTGAATAAATAGTTAAGACAAAAGTTGGCATCCCATCAAAATAGTTGTGTTTTGATTACACATAACTTCCAAGATTTATTTAAAAATATATATTTAGCAAAATGGGGAAAAAATTAATCCATGCACTAAAGTTTTGAGTTATGAATACACAAAAAAATAAAAAGAAAATAAATGAAATTTACTATATAAAGTGCAATGTCTCATTCAACCTTATTTTTCATCATTTTATCAGCAACTAAATTATAGTGTCAATTTTATAAAATACTACATTTAAATAATTTTAATTTTTTAAAAAAAGTATAAACATAAAATACACAAAAAAATCTACATTTTATTAGTTTTCATCATTTTAAAATTCAAAACATAATTATATATCACTTTGTAGTGATTCAAGTTAAAAATTTAGATCAGTGTTGGTCGTTTCCTTTATAAAAGTGTGACACAACTTTGAACTTTCACCTGAAAAGCAAAGAAAATCAAAAGAAAGAAAGAAAGCAAAGGGACTTTCAACAATTCGACAAGTTCGCAAACCTTATGAAAAGTTTACAATATTTAAAAGTTACCAAAAGTTTAAAAACAGATAAAAAGAGGGCACGAAAATGAAAACATGTGAGATTGATGGACGTCCTAGCTACCTCTATATGATACAATGAATCTCCCAGGTGCGCCATGAATGCAGGTAGATGGGCGAATGACCTGGTAAGTGAATTATTAGTGCCCCAAGGCTACAATAGCTCCTCCATTTATGAATTTCTAGTACCCGAGCATGGGAAAGCACTCCAATCTGTAGGTTTTTCTAACATGGCCCATATGGATGTGATGCAACAAGCATGGGAAACCTGCAAAATGTGTTGACCACTCCACTTCCAATCCAAGTGAATTTAGTGCATTGTAATGCTATATATGCATGAAAAAATATGTATTATTGGTTGTTCTTTTGGCAACCGTGACTCTATATCAACTATAATTCTTGTCTCTCTGATTAATACAACACTGATTTTATGCCTTCTCATGTTTCTTTTGCATTGTGTAATGCTAGCAATTTGATTCCTATTAGTAAATGATTAATTCCTTGTAGTTTCAACTCTTTTCTTTGCCTCTGTAGAGATTTCTATGAGTTGTTCATGTGTATCACCTGTTTGAGATCACTCTATGCATGCAGGCTTGATATTGTAGTCAAAATCTTAATCTTGGTGCATCACCTTTTATTTCCTATTATTTTCCTCTTTCCCTTTTTCTCTGGCGAAGCATTCAAGTGAGGAACCAACCTTCTCTAGAGGTCTGATCTACACTGCAAGGTCCCACACCCTGAGATCAATCCAATTGTGTCTTTCGATTTTTTGAACAACATGTTCAAACAAGGTGCAAATCTAAGTGAGAACACTAACCCTTCATTCCTCTTTCTCAAATCTATAAATCTAGGCCTCCTCCTCATCCAAGGCATCAAGAAATATTTGTAGGTACATGTCATACCGAGGAGTCCATTAGAGAAACTCAACAAAGAAAATTATCATCAAGCATTCATCATTGCGAACCACCATGCATATCAAGGAAAGGTATTGAGTTTCATTTAGTTTGCATTTCTCTCTTTTCCTTTTCTTTCAATCTCCAATCCAAGGTAGAGGTATTCTATTAGCTTGTATTTTACATTTCTAGCTTAGATGTTTCCCCTCTACAAAAATAATGAATTTTTTAATAGGCATGAGTTTTACATAGTCCATGAAATTAGTAGAGAGTACTTTTGAATTCAACTATGTTTACTGTTGGCTTGTGGTGGTTTCTTATACTATTGAATACATGATTCTATATCGTGGTGTCTTTTACCTTGCTCTCTTGGTCTTCATATGGTGATGATGAAGTTATTTTGGCTCAAGTTTATTGTTGTGTTGCATCCTCATGTACTAGTCACACAATAAGCCTATATAATGTCAGGTGGTTTATTTTTGGGATTATGGTGAACCTTTTCTGATGTGGTGGCTATTATACTTGTGGTTGTGGTTTTTGTTCCTAATTCCCTTTGGTACCCTTTCTCCTAGAGCTTTGTGGAAATGTTAGGCTTGTGGAAGTGTTCATTTTCCATAGTGGTGCATCTTTTGTCCATAACATTTACTTTTCAATTGTTGATGCTCTTATAAAATTATGTTAATGGGTGTGGTGCCCAGTGTCTAATGTTGTGGTTGTAGGTTTTGTATTGCTCAAATAGACTTTTGTAATGGGTCAATGTTTTCGTATGATGACTTGTTTGGTGCTATTTTGTATTGTTCCTTGAGATTCTATCTATTTGCAGCATTTGTACTATTTCATTCTTGTGTGTCAAGATATCTTCCATTTACCATCCACCGTCAGATCTACCCTATTTCTACATGGAGGGCTTATATTTAAATATAGTTCAAAAAAATTATCTACCCACCAAATATTGTTCATCTTACCTACTTGCCCTTATACCATAGTTTTCAAGTTACTTTCAAGTTACAAATTGAAGGCGTGGACTCTATGGTCAAATTTGTAAGTGGTTAGCTATCGCTTCACCATTTAAGGTTTTTCCCTCATTTCATCTAAAGATATTATACATATATACTATGGTAAGGTACTATTCAAATGATTGTTTTGAGCCCTATGCATATTGATGGCAGGTCTCTCACATTTCAAATTATTCTTTTTCATCTTGGCAATGAGTTAACATTAGAAAATTGATTGGTAGTTATATAGCTAATGGTTTCTCACATATTTTCATGGTTTCCTTAGGTCATTAGATGTCCTTGCTCCTTTGCATTTATGAAGGAAGGGTGTCAATGTTTTCACAAGGTAGATCTTGCATGATCCTAGTTGGATTTCTTATGTCGAGGGCATTAACTTCATATGAAAGGGTTATATTATGGCCTTGTGTGCAACTTGGATATGATTCAAGACATAAATTTCAATTTCCCTCCACAATTTGAGTTAGGTAATTACTATATATTTTCTACTTCGATATGAAAAATGTTTGTTTTTGGCAAGTTTGCAGAACATTGAAGTAGAGAAGGTTACAAATGTTTATCTTATATCCTGTAATAAGCATGATCATATGATATTGAATGCATAAGTTTGTTTTTCATTAGTCATTTGTTTCATTATTATTATATCCCATTAAGGAATGAATATAATGAGTAGATCATAACCATTTGAATGTCTCCATGAACATTTTGTATACTTTTGATAGTCAATTTGATCCTCTTAATCGCATTCAATGGTTTAAGTGTTGAATTTGAATAGTTTTTCAACAAGAAGGCTATAAAACTCCTTGTAAACATTTTTGTAAGGCATCCTATCAAAGATACAATAAAGTCTATGAGTTTGTTAATGCATCATTAAGTTGTGTTCAGCTAGGTATCTTGTAATATCATCTACTTGTAATTTGTATGGATAGAGCCTACCTTATGTGTAGGATTGTGAAGTATAGTCCTTATTACCATCTTCTATAAGGTTTCATTCCATAGTTTATTATGGTAATGTTCTTGGGTTATGAAATCCCAACTCTACTACCCATATAAGATAAAAGCACCCATCGACAAATTGTTCAACTTACTATCATCCCAACATATTTAAAAAACAACAAAATATCAACCTTCACTAACTATAGTAAGTGGTACAGGAGCACATAGGTGCATAGGCAATCAGCACCACCCAAAAACAGTTTTTTGTTTTTATTTTTTTTAGTTTTGTTGTGTATTGGCATTCATCCAAAAAAGATGAAGATTGCAGTAGAGCAATTTTAATGTGTACAAGGCATTTGGTTCTACAGTTGTCTATAATCAAGCTCCAGCTATGGTACTTATGCTATATGTCAAGAATGCTTGTCGAAATGATTGGTTTCATGTTACAAACATAGATGAACTTCTGACAGTGTCTAAGGAGCTAATACGTTGCTTCCTAAGTATGGGGAAGACACCTATGAATGTGATGAACAATGCTATGAACATCATTGCAAGTTTTAGCTATTGTAAAGCATGTGAACTATTTGACAACTTGTGTTATGTGTTTGCAAAGAGTCTCAGAGATTAATGGCATCATGGAAGGCATTTGGGACGTCATGATATTTTACAACTATTCTAATATCTACCGGGTGGAGGATGGTGTCACAACATAACTACATGCTCTAAATGTGCTCACACTCGCTTGGGTTTATCTGTCTATATGGGAGGGAAGTTGGCTTGGAACCATATCAAGATTTGATACTGTGATGGGGTTTGAATTTTAGGCTTCTACTATACAACTTTTTAAGTAGCAACAACAACGGGTTTGATAGAATATGTTGAAGTAGAAATGTAGTGCCTCGGCACTAGAGAATTTGAAGTCTTTAAACACTTCTCAATTTTGACCATGTCACCATATGTGCAGAATTATTAAAACTAGAAGACTTGATGGTGTAAGAATGATCAATGAAAGTTAATTCCACGCAGGTATTCTAGCCTACTATAACAATTGAGCATCGAGTATAGTTAAAATCTAAAAGGCTTCTCAACATATGTGGATCAAACAACCTTAGAGACATGTATTTTGATCTTCTGGTTAGGTCGCAGCTTGGGCAATTGACCAAGTTAGAAGAATATCGAACCACTTGATTTATTTTAATCTCCATGACAAGCATCGCTTCAAATTCTCATTTTTTTCATTTCCTGATTCATGTTTTCAAAGTGAATACAATAGGAGGAAGAGAGACGGACGAGGGAGCTCAGAGAACGAGTCGAGAGCTCGAGGGAACAGAGAGAGGGAGATCTCAGCGGAACAACAATGGCGAAGACTGAGTAGGAATTGCAGTGCCTGAGTAAGAGTGGGAGCAGATTGTGTGTATGTTGAGAGAGGCTAGGGGTGAGCAATTTATTGCAATTGTTTTGCAAATTTGATTGAATAAAATTATTCTTGTTTCGTTGAAATATGAATTTTGAGATTTTGAATGTGTGTGAGAGTGAGAGGGAGTACCTCTTGCATCAATTGGTATCAGAGCAAGTTATCCTGAGTGTGGAGAGTATCCACCAGGATCTGTGGGAGTGAGTAATGGTTGAGGAGTGCTCAAGAGGATTGGTGTGGGTGTGTGTGGAGTCTCAAATGATTGAGAGCTAAAGTCGTTGATTGACAGAGATGTCATCGGGAAGAGGAAGACCCAGAATAGAGGTAGTATTGGAATGGTTCCGAGACAGGCTAATGGAAGATATTAGAAATGATATAAAAAATGAAGTGAGACTGGCTACTGGAAACACCAGAGATTCTGAGAATGAAGAAGAATCTGAAGAGGAAGAATAGGGAAGGGAAAAAGAAGGAGAAGAATGAGCAGAGAATGCAGGAGAAGATAGATTTTTGAGAGCTCTTTTGAGAATAACAAAGAGCAGTAAAATAGATGTGCCAAATTTCTTTGGAACATTAAATCTAGAAGAGTTAATTGATTGGATTGGAGAACTGGTGGAGTACATCGAAATGGAGGACATAAGAGACCCGCAGTGGGTGAAGATAGCCCAAACGAAATTGAAAGGGCATGCTATACTATGGTGGAAAGGGTTGCAGAGAGAACAGGAAATGGATGGAGATCCCTGAATAACAAGATGGAATCAGATGGTAACGAGATTGAAGAAAGAGTTTATTCCTGGGGATTATGAGATGGAGTTATTCAAGAAACTGCAGAATCTGAGGCAAAAGGACATGATTGTAAAGGACTACACGGAGGAGTTTAATAAGTTGAGCATTTGATCTAGAAGGCATGAAATCGATAGAGAGAAGGTAGCCATGTGTGTGAATGGCTTGTGGTTTAATATTCAAGATGCGATGAGTATGTTGAAAATTACCACAGTTGAGGAAGCATATCAATATGCATTAAAGACAGAGGAGAAATTGGTGAGGAGGCAAATGAGTAGTTCCAAAGGTGGGGGAAGATTTGCAACTGACAAGGGACAAGCGAGCAGTAGTAAAGGGAAGCAGATTGAAGAAGAATTCAAGCCCAATAAAGAGGTGGGACAAAACACCGAGGAAAAGAAGGTTTTGGCCAGAGGAGGTGGTAGCAACAATAGAGGGTTCCCATTCTGATGCTACCAGTGTGGAGAAGTTGGTCATCGTGCCTTCGAGTGTCATCAAATACAAGGGGGCAACAAGAAGAGTGCAGCAAGAAATCACTTGGCACAGGAAGATGAGGAATGTGATGCATCGCCGAAAGGTGAAGATCCAGAAGAAGGTGAATCACTCCAAATGAGGAGAGTGTTGGTGAATCCAAAGGCGGATGAGGAGAAGCCATCCCAAAGAAGGAACTTTTCTAAATTGTGTGCAAGGCTGGAGGTAAGTGTTGCAAGGTTATAGTAGATAGTGGTAGTATAGATAAATTAGTTTCAGAAGAGATGGTAGAAAAGTTAAACTTAAAAAGGAGTAATCATCCTAGTCTGTACAAGGTTTCTTGGTTGTAGAAGGAGCGTGAGATGAATGTGAGTGAGCAATGTTAAGTTAATTTTCATATTGGCTCTTATAGAGATGAGGTGTTGTGTGATGTGATGCCTATGATTGCGTGTCATGTGTTATTGGGTAGACTGTGATAGTTTGATAGGGAAGCCATCTATGATGGTTGGAAGAATGTGTATACCATTCAGAAAGATGGACAAAAGTTTGTGTTGAAATCTCTAAAGGATTATAGTGCTATTGTTTGTTATAGTGCAAAGAAGCAACAAATAGATGAAAATGAATAGGCTGAGTGTAGTGAGTTGCAGCCATTCAAAGGACATATTTCTAGAGCGAAGAGCATATTGGAGTTTGATTTAGCATAGCAACGTAATAAAGGAGTAAAAGATAATAGTTTAAAGGGGTGTGGTGCTCACAGACATGGACCTATGGTAAGGAGTTGTCTGAAGAAACGGGATGACACCAATGGTGGTGGATTGGGTGTTGAGGTTGAGCAGAACAACAGAAGAGGGAAGGCTCCCATAGACAAGGAGAAATTGTGGATTAAAAACAAACATGGGATTACCATCCCATGCACCTATCAATGTTCCTGAGTTTATCAACTCAAGGAACATTTCTCTTACCTGGCGTGTCTGGTGCAGGAGCACACGGGTGCATAGGCGATCAACACCACCCAAAAACAATTTTTGGTTTTTGTTTTTTTTGTTTTGTTGTGTATTAGCATTCATCCAAAAAAGATGAAGATCACAGCAGAGCAATTTTAATGTGTACAAGGCAATTGGTTCTGTAGTTGTCTATAATCAAGCTCTAGCTATGGTACTTATGCTATATGTCAAGAATGCTTGCCGAAATGATTGGTTTCGTGTTACAAACATAGATGAACTTCTGATAGTGTCTAAGGAGCTAGTGTTACTTCCTAAGTATGGGGAAGACACCTATGACTATGATGAACAATGCTATGATCATTGCAAGTTTTAGCCACTGTAAAGCATGTGAACTGTTTGACAACCTGCATTATGTGTTTGCAAAGAGTCTTAGAGATAAATGGCATCATGGAAGGTGTTTGGGATGTCATGATATTTTACAACTATTCTGATATCCGCTGGGTGGAGGATGGTGTCACAACATAACTACATGCTTTAAATGTGCTCACACTCGCTTGGGTTTATCTGTCTATATGGGAGGGAAGTTGGCTTAGAACCATATCAAGATTTGATACTGTGATGGGGTTTGAATTTTGGGCTTCTACTATACAACCTTTTGAGTAGCAACAACAACGGGTTTGATAGAATATGTTGATGTATAAATGTAGTGCATTGGCACTAGAGAATTTGAAGTCTTTAAACACTTCTAAATTTTGACCACGTCACCATATGTGCCAAATTATTAAAACTAGAAGAGTTGATGGTGTAAGAATGATCAATGAAAGTTAATTCAACGCATGTATTCTAGCCTACTATAACAATTGACTGGTTGAGTATAGTTAAAATCTATAAGGCTTCTCAACATATGTGGATCGAACAACCTTAGAGACATGCCTTTTGATCTTTTGGTTAGGTCGCAGCTTGGACAATTGACCAAGTTATAAGAATATCGAACCACTTGATTTCTTTTATTCTCCATGACAGGCATCGCTTCAAATTCTCATTTTTTTCATTTTCTAATTCATGTTTTCAAAGTGAATACAATAGGAGGAAGAGGGACGAATGAGGGAGCTTAGAGAACGAGTCGAGAGCTCAAGGGAATGGAGAGAGGGAGAGCTCAGTGGAACAACAATGGCGAAGACAGAGTAGGAATTGGAATGCTTGTCTAAGAGTGGGAGAATATTGTGTGTATGTTGAGAGAGGCAATGGGTGACCAACTTATTGTAATTGTTTTGCAAATTTTATTGAATAAAATTATTCTTGTTTTGTTGAAATATGAATTTTGAGATTTTGAATGTGTGTGAGAGTGAGAGGGAGTACCTCTTACATCAATTGGTATCAAAGCAAGTTATCCAGAGTGTGGAGAGTATCCACCAGGATCTGTGGGAGTGAGTAACAGTTGAGGAGTGCTCAAGAGGATTGTTGTGGGTGTGTGTGGAGTCCCAAACGATTGAGAGCTAAAGTCATTGATTGATAGAGATGCCGCCGCAAAGAGGAAGACCCAGAATAGAGGTAGTATTGGAATGGTTCAGAGATAGGCTAATGGAAGATATCAGAAATGAAGTGAGACTGGCTACTGGAAATGCCAGAGATTTTGAGAATGAAGAATAATCTGAAGAGGAAGAACAAGGAAGGGAAGAAGGAGAAGAATGACCAGAGGATGCAGGAGAAGATAGATTTTTGAGAGCTATTTTGAGAATAACAAAGAGCAGTAAAATAGATGTGCCAAATAACATTAAATCCAGAAGAGTTAATTGATTGGATTGGAGAACTAGAGGAGTACTTCAAAATGGAGGACATAAGAGACCCGTAGCGGGTGAAGATAGCCCAAATGAAATTGAAAGGGCATGCTGCACTATGGTGGAAAGGGTTGCAGAGAGAACGAGAAATGGATGGAGATGCTCGAATAACAAGATGGAATCAGATGGTGACGAGATTGAATAAAAATTTTATTCCTGGGGATTATGAGATGGAGTTATTCAAGAAACTGTAGAATCTGAGGCAAAAGGACATGATTGTAAAGGACTACATGAAGGAGTTTTATAAGTTGACCATTCGATCTGGAAGACATGAAATCGATAGAGAGAAGGTAGCCAGGTATGTGAATGGCTTGCGGTTTAATATTCAAGATGAGATGAGTATGCTAAAAATTACCACAGTTGAGGAAGCATATCAATATGCGTTAAACGCAGAGGAGAAATTGGTGAGGCAAATGAGCAGTTCTAAAGGTCAAGGAAAATTTACAATTGACAAGGGACAAGCGAGCAGTAGTAAAGGGAAGTAGATTGAAGAAGAATTCAAGCTCAATAAGGAGGTGGGCCAAAACACCAAGGAAAAGGAGGTTTTGGCCAAAGGACATCGTAGCAACATCAGAGGGTTCCCATTTTGATGTTACCAGTGTGGAGAAGTTGGTCATCGTGCCTTCGAGTGTCATCAAATACAAGGGGGCAGCAAGAAGAGTGTAGAAAGAAATCACTTGGCACAAGAAGATGAGGAATGTGATGCATCACCGAAAGGTGAAGATCCAGAAGAAGGCAAATCACCCCTGATGAGGAGAGTGTTGGTGAATCTAAAGGCAGATGAGAAGAAGCCATCCCAAAGAAGGAATCTTTTTCAAATTGTGTGTAAGGCTGGAGGTAAGTGCTGCAAGGTTATAGTAGATAGTGGTAGTATAGATAAATTAGATTTAGAAGAGATGGTAGAAAAGTTAAATTTGAAAAGAAGTAAGCATCATAGTCTGTACAAGGTTTCTTGGTTGCAGAAGGAACATGAGATGGCTGTGAGTGAGCAATGTTTAGTTAATTTTCAGATTGGCTCTTATAGAGATGAGGTGTTGTGTGATGTGATGCCTATGACTGCGTGTCATGTGTTATTAGGTAGGCCATGGCAGTTTGATAGGGAAGCCATCTATGATGGTAGGAAGAATGTGTATACCATTCAGAAAGATGGAAAAAAGTTTGTGTTGAATTATCTAAAGGAGAAGGAGAAACAGATGAAATTTTCTAGTGCTATTATTTGTTATAGTGTGGAGAAACAACAAATAGAGGAAAAGGAACAGGCTGAGTGCAGTGAGTTACAGCCATTCAAAGGACATATTTCCAGAGTGAAGAGCATATTGGAGTTTGATTTACAATAGTAGCACAATAAGGGAGTGAAAGATAATAGTTTAAAGGGGTGTGGTGGTCACAGACTTGGATGTATGGTAAGGATTTGTTTGGAGAAACGGGATGACACCAATGGTGGTGGCTTGGGTGTCAAGGTTGAGCAGAACAATAGAAGAGGGAAGGCTCCCGTAGACAAGGAGCAATTGTGGATTAAAAACAAACATGGGATTACCATCCCATGCACCTATCAATGTTCCTGAGTTTATCAACTCAAGGAACATTTCTCTTACCCGACGTGTCTAGTGCAGGAGCACATGGGTGCATAGGCGATCAACACCACCCAAAAATAGTTTTCTGTTTTTGTTTTTGTTAGTTCTGTTGTGTATTGGCATTCATCCAAAAAAGATGAAGATTGCAACAGAGAAATTTTAATGTGTACAAGGCAATTGGTTCTGCAGTTGTCTATAATCAAGCTCCAACTATGGTACTTATGCTATATGTCAAGAATGCTTGTCAAAATGATTGGTTTCCTGTTACAAACACAGATGAACTTCTGACAGTGTCTAAGGAGCTAATGCGTTGCTTCCTGAGTATGGGGAAGACACCTATGACTGTGATGAACAATGCTATGAACATCATTGCAAGGTTTAGCCAACATAAAGCATGTGAACTATTTGACAATCGTTATGTGTTTGCAAAGAGTCTCAGAGATAAATGGCATCATGGAAGGTGTTTAGGACATCATGATATTTTATAACTATTCTAATATCTGTTGGGTGGAGGATGGTGTCATAACATAACTACATGCTCTAAATGTGCTCACACTCACTTGGGTTTATCTATCTATATGGGAGGGAAGTTGGCTTGGAACCATATCAAGATTTGATACTATGATGGGGTTTGAATTTTAGGCTTCTACTATACAACCTTTTGAGTAGCAACAACGACAGGTTTGATAGAATACATTGAAGTAGAAATGTAGTGCCTTGACACTAGAGAATTTGAAGTCTTTAAACACTTCTAAATTTTGACCACGTCACTATATGTGCCGAATTATTAAAACTAGAAGACTTGATGGTGTAAGAATGATCAGTGAAAGTTAATTCAATGCAGGTATTCCAGCCTACTATAACAATTGAGCATCGAGTATAGTTAAAATCTATAAGGCTTCTCAACATATGTGGATTGAACAACCTTAGAGACATGTCTTTTGATCTTTTGGTTAGGTCGCAGCTTGGATAATTGACCAAGTTATAAGAATATCGAACCACTTGATTTCTTTTATTCTCCATGATAGGCATCGCTTCAAATTCTCATTTTTTTTGTTTCCTGATTCATGTTTTCAAATTGAATGCAATAGGAGGAAGAGGGATATACAAGGGATCTTGGAGAACGAGTCGAGAGCTCGAGGGAATAGAGAGAGGGAGAGCTCGGTGGAACAACAATGGCGAAGAATGAGTAGGAATTGGAGTGCCTGTGTAAGAGTGGGAGCAGATTGTGTGTATGTTGAGAGAGGCCATGGGCGGCCAACTTATTGTAATTGTTTTGCAAAGTTGATTTAATAAAATTATTCTTGTTTTGTTGAAATCTGAATTTCAAGATTTTGAATGTGTGTGAGAGTGAGAGGGAGTACATCTTGCATCAATAAGGGTAGTTTATCCTCCATATTTCATGATCTCATTACCATAGTGTTCTAAAGTATTTGTGTGTTCCATAGATATCATTCACTTTAAAATATGCATTGTTGTCCTTACTGCATCCATGCATGAAGTCTCAAGATATTGCATTGAAGATATTAAGTGGTTAAGAAGTTAGCATCATAAATCGCTACATATTCACTCATCTACTTATAAAAGTGTGAAATCCTTTCTTCAAGATAAACTAGCATATAGGTCAATCAAATAGGAGTGTCTTATGCATTGGGTATGTCTTGTCTCAAGGTAAATGTTATCATTGTTTATCTTTAGTCATCTCAAGAAAATACCTTAGGGAATGCTCCTTAGTCTAGAAGAACCTAAAGCAAAGGGAGTTACCCATCCTTATCAATTGATTCGTTCATGCCACTATCTAATTGTAAGTCATGTATATCGTGCCTTTGTTGACAAATCCCTCGCCCTAAGTGTTAGGGCATGTTTTATGATTTGTGAGATTACATGTTTTAGAGTTAATAGTGTGTGCCACAAGTTAGGCCATGGAACTTCATTGGAGATCTCCTAGCTTTAGTGATTAGAGGGGAATATTAAAATGTGTAACACACAACCTATGAAGCCCTCACTTAACACTTAGAGCACAAGAGCCTATGTTATGTGATTCTATGGTGAGAAGAGTGAACTCCAATCCCCACTCCAATCTTCATGCAATCTTACCTTAAAATAAGATGGTATTTAAATGTGTTGGACATGGAGTAGAAAAAGTGATTCAAATTTATACATCCACAAGGACACTTAATTCCTCCCAATCCAATCTAATCCTAGAAACTTATCAATAACCAAGGTACTCAAAGTCTTCTAACAAGGCCAATAGATGTGGAAAAACATGGAATAGACTTCCACTTATTCTTACTCATAAATCACCACCTAACTTGTCAGGTTTAACTCACTAAAGAAATGGCACAATACAAACCCAAGTTATAATCACATGTAAACACCAAGATAACTCATTGTAACTAGTCTAGTCCAAGAATTCATACACAACAATTTCTATTGACTTCTAACCATCCATAAATCAAAGTATGGACTATCTATCATTTTGGACCTACACCTTCAATTTGGCTTTAAAAACATAGAGAATGAGGTCATTTAGTTCCAAAACTTTATTTATTAATCTCACACTAATTTTTTTATGTTTTCTCTTTATTCTAATATAGTTTTTATTATTTCAACATAGATAGACAGTCACTAATCACTAAGTTAAATATATCTCAAAATTGGCAAACTGGGTACAAGTAATTGTTTGTGAGGATATAGCCAACTTGGCTATACACCACTAAATTTTTAGAGAAACCCAATTCATAAAATAGAAGTTATTATAGACAAAACATACTAGTTATTCTCATAATAGTTTTTTTTTTCAAATTTTCAGTTTCATTTAAATTCACATAAAATCATAAGCACATTATCCCAAAATAGCCATAGGAATTCACAAATAGCCAATTACACATTGTAAATTCGTTCATCAAGAACTCCACAAGATCCAAGTACCTATTTACTATGGACTTCATTCTCCTAGTTACTTCTATACTATTCTCCTATTCACATCATAGTGTTACAAATCCCAATAGATTCCCATTTACATATTATTTCCAAATTCCTAATCAATTTTAGTTATCAACTCTCAATCCATATTTAGAGAATATTCAAATCCAAAACCCTCTAATCTTTTGATTCCCCCTAATTTCTTCTATGTTTCTTCTTTCTCAAGAAATCCTTAGATCTCTTTCTAAATTCCAATCTAGATAGAAAAATAAGTTTCAATAAAGATTTCATGTTCTTATGATCATTTTTCTAAGATCATATAATATCAAATTGAATTCCTAATTGCTATTTTTCATGAATAACTAGTTTGTTCAATGATTTTTTTAACAAGAAAAATCAAATTCAAACAAGTGTATTACCTTTTTTTCACAAACAAAAGCCTACACTCATTATTGAATCCAAATGAAATGTTCTCTACAGTATTTTCATGATAAAATCTTACCTCAATATCCTTAACAAACTTGAAAATAACTGACAAAGATCCACAATCCAAACACAATCTTTGAATTATTTAGTAAATGCAATTTAATCACTTCAATCTTCAAATCTATATAATTTCCTTTCTAAAATCTAGAATGCAATAGCTTTCTAATGAAATTCTCTTTTTTTTAATGAAAAACAATTGTTTTTCTTCATCAATTTAATTGTACCAATAATTCTCACTTAATAATATAATATTTTATTCTTGAATTAAAAAAAAATATTTTTTTAAATAATCTTTTTCTATTCATACACTTCTCCTTAAAAAACATCTAAATAATAAAATATTGGCTTTTCTAATTATTCTATTATTTAATCTCATCAATAACTAAAATAAAGAAGTACTTTACCTTTATTTCTCCAAAATAAAATTTAAATATAATTATTTATTTTCTAATTTCCAATTAGGAATTGGTACATTTAAAATCAATTGAATTAAAACAATTAATCTTGTTTTATCAATTTTTTTCCTTTTGTAAATAATATTGAAAATTATTTTGCAATTAAATAATTAAAATAAAATTATTTCCAAGTATGGAATAAATAATTCAACACCATTAACTTATTTATTTTTAGTTACTTAATTATCTTAATTAATTAATTAATTAGTTATTCTCACACAATTGGAATATTGACAAATACTTTAGCACTAGGACCTAGTTTACATTCCCTGGTAGCTATACCTATTGTACAATATAATCTTGCCACAATATTCTTTAGTAGTATTGTTAGACAATAATAATACTATAGACATTAAAATAATTGAACATGTCAAATAACCATTTTTTATTACGACAACCTCATGAGAAGAAAATGCATTAAATCAACAATCACACTTAATCATCAAAGCAATAATCCACATCCTAATTACCACAAAATAGAATAATATAGAATCACAACCTAGTATCACCAAAAAAAATCAAATGAGGGATATTACACAATAAAAACAGGACAACTATTCACCACATTTTTGTAGGGATGAAATGCAAAATTACTATTGATTATTTTAACAGTTAAAGAGTGATATTTTAAATAGAGTGATAAAAAGATAAGCAGTTAGTATCTGCATATCTCATGGACCAATAAGATAGTGGCATCTTAGTTTAACAGACCCAATAATCTAGGCATTTGATTAAACTAACAACATGATATTTCCAGGTCTATCAATGACACAAGGTTGAAGTCATGACAATGTCAGATGTGAGCTCTCAAAGAATATTAGAAAATGAAATGGTTTGGGGTCTGCAGGATGGCTCGGATTTAAAATACATGAACTTACAAATATTGAGCCTTGAATAAGTTGGATTACATGGTCCTATGGGTCTGCCGAACATTCAGGCATGAAAGTTAATAATTTTCAAACATGAACGCCTAAGTAAATTCATATTTAATATGATTTCTCGTTTGTGAGAAAAAGTTAGGACTTGTTGACGTTATCTACCAGACGTAGAATCTTGAATAGGCTAGATGTTTGAAGGTCGCTTAGATCCAGCAAATATTCAGATTCGAGTTTTAGCAATAGTAGATGCGAGGATGTGAATTAAAATAGATTTTATGTGCTCTTCCCAGTCCAGACCTCAAACACTTCCAAACTAACAGACAGAGGGAGCAAATAAACTAAATATAAATGGCTCGAGTCTATAAGTAACTCATGAGGACTACAAACTTGAATGTTTCTCACCTCTTGGATGTGGAAGAAAAGTTAAATTGGGCTTTCACGAGCCTCTTGGGTTCACCAGTAACTCATGGATATGGCAGGTTTATTTATGGATGCAAGGCCATGGATGAATCAAGATATAGAATACATTAGGTCTGGGATGAGTAAAGGACATCCAGACTCAAGTAAATTGGGAATCTGACACATGGCTTCTAATGGCAAGGGATGATAAGTGTTTAGATTGGTTCAGCATGATCCAATAATAATTGGGCACATTAGAGAGCCAAATAGAACAAAGGGGGCCATGATATAGTGAAGGATTTCAATCGCAACTCACATGCACACATTCAAATTGAGAAGGGGCAACCATGGCAGCTTCACTAGACGAAATGGTGCGACAAACATTTCATGGAAATCACAGGAAAAATACAGGGAACTACACAGACCTGAATTGACATATTGGATCGACTATAAATAGGGCCATTGAGGCAACTCAAAGCTCACGTGCCCAAATGAAATTTTCTTAGGTAATTATTTAACTAGGACATAAACAAATGGCACAATGGCCTCATGGGCATGCTTATAGAGCTAATCTTGAAGTGACTAAAAATCAATGCAAAATCAAAACTAGAGGTTACATGATTTCTTAAGGAAATTAGGGTTTAGTCAGCTATCGCTAGTAACACGGAAGTGACGAACATTAGAAGCCACCTAGTAATATGATAGTGCTTAGCCAACTTTCACCAATACCATGCAAGTGATAGATGTTAAGAGCTACCCCATACTAAGTTGGAGCGACTTTCATCAATGGTATGGAGGCAATAGATGTCAAGATCCACCAACTCAAATGGTTTAGCAGGCTATGGAAATATTATTAATGGTCTTTTTGTGACCTAATCACACATCGCCCCATTGCAAATGGGGACCGCCTTTTTTTTAGCTCTGGTGCATTGCATTAAGTTTTGGATGATGTCTTAGGTTCGTTTCCTCTGCCAATCCAACAATAAGTCTCTCTCCTAGAAGGGTTTTGATTTATAACTGGAGGTCTCATCTGGAACATGAACTTGCAGTAATGAAGAGTCTTGATCAAATTCCATCCAAATAATGAACACTAAGACCAATCCTGATGCATGTTTGAAATCCTAAAAATGACTAAGTCTGGTATCCTGATATCTTGAAAATCCTAAAAATTTGACTAAGTCTGAAATCTGGTGGATCCTCCAAATTCTATAATCTACATGTTAAATCCGGTGGATTCGAGACCTATCTCAAACATCCTGAAAGGTATATTGAAAATATTTAAAGTATAAGAAATTCAATCTTCCAACTTATACTTAGATATATTTTTCAATAGACCTTACCCTGACAGAGTTGAAAAAATGGCTAAGTACTCTACAGGATTCAAAATTCTCATCCAATGCGCCAAGACATGAGGAGGGCGCAAAATCTTGATGAAATTCGCCACTTTCAACCGGAGCATAGAATCCTCAACCAATGCAACAGAACCAATGCGCTGGGATCAAGAAGCAATCAAGATCATGAACCAATGCGCCAATCTGGATGAGTTTTTTGAAGTTTTTGACGAGTTTTAAGATGAGCACAAAATGTGGATCCACTGCGCCTCAACTAATGCATCATTGAGAAGGTAGGATCAAAATGTGCATGTGATGTGCCATTACTAGAAGAGTCTAATTCAACTTTGTGGTGATCATTCAACAAGAGTCCAAAATGCTCATCCAATGCGACTAAGGAGGAGAGGGTTGTTTGAAGTAGCAATATGCAACTTTTTATGAGATTTCAATGAGGATCTGAAATCCCTATCTGCTACGCCTAATGTTAAAGTGGTTTTAGTTCAAGTTTTTGACACCTTTCAGAGGATCCTAAACCTTCAACCAATGCGCCACATGTGATGCGCCTTGTCAAAAGGAGATGATGATGAATTTCAAGAGACATTTCAACCAAGCATCTAAATTCCCATCCAATGTGACCACCTTAGATGAAATCAAATGTAAGTTCAATATAAGTTTTAAATCCTTTTCAAGAAGCAAACAAAAAATGGATCTCATGCGCCATTCATTGATGAAATTTTACAAAACTTTAAGGAGGATCCAAAATGCCTATCTCATGTGCCTTATACAATGCGCCATTTTGGAGGACAAGGTAAGGTGAGTTCTTGAAGATATGTGAGAAGAGGATTCAAAATGCTGAACTAACGCGACCCAACCAATGCGCCCTCAAGAAGAAAGTTGAAGATGATGGTTTGAAAGTGAATTTCAAGTAGACCCAACATGCTGATCTAGTGCACCTCAACCCATGCGCCATTTACAAAGAAGTGAAGTTAAACTTTTAAGAGCATTCAAGGGGAAAGTGAAATCTTCAACCAAAGCGACCTATCTATGAGGGCCATTTTGGAGAAGGAGAAGGTAAGTTTTGAAAATGATTTGAAGAGGATTCAGAATCCTCAACCAGTGCGCCTAGGATATGAAGCTTGTTAAGTGAAGCAAATTCAACTCAACTCCAAAATCCTCATCTATTCCACCAACATCAAGAGGATTTGAAATCGCCATCAAGTGCGCCCAAAGCAAGAAGGATTCAAAACTCCTATCTGTTGCACCATTGAGGAGTAAGAGGATTCAAAAGTTTGATCTGCTGCGCCACAATTAAAGGAGGATTCAAAAACCTTAACCAATGCGCCATGTACACCAAGATGAAGTAAGGTTTTAATAAGTTTCAAGGAGAAATCAAAATTCTGATCCACTGCGCCAAGACTAAGAGGAGAATGGCATGCTGATCTAATGCGCTGAGAATTTTATAACACATTCTAAGATGATTCAAAATGTTGAATTGTTGCACCTCGTCCAGTGTGCCTTCATTAAGGATTGAATGGTGATGATTCAAATTGTTGTTTCAAGAAGGATTCAAGGTCTTCATCTGCTGCGCCATGATGAGGATCCATGTTGAGCAAAAGATATGAAGTTTTCCATGAGAAGATCAAAAGGTTGATCTGTTGTGCCATCATTGAAGGTGGTTTGGACTTGAAGTTTAGACATCATTCAACTAGAGATCAAGATTCACATCTAATGCGCCTTGGGTAGAGTGTTTATCAAGTGTATCCTTCAAGTGAAAGACAAAGTGGTAAGCCTAGGTGCCATTTCAAAATGATATGAGTTTCAAGTTTCATATGATTGATCAACCGGAGGTCAAAATCATTAACTAGTGCGCCAAGACATCAAGAGGATTCAAAATTGTTAACTAGTGCACCATGTCTAGTATGTGAGTAATCCAAGCTACACAAAGAAATTTTAACCAAAGTATGAAATTGTCAACTAGTGTGCTACTTTGGATTGGGGTTACATTTGAATTTTATGACTTTTTTTAGCAAGAAATCAATTAATTGGCATCCAATGTACTTAGGATTGGAAAGGGTTAGAAGTGGATTTATAATGATTATTTTGTGTTATAAAGCCAAGGATTGATATTGCTTGTTGATCTCTTTTGCAGGAGCTGGGATTGAGCTAAGAAGTCATCCTAGGAGTTAAGTGATTAGAGTCATCTTCAAGCGAGGGATGATGCTAGGAGTGAAGCCAACAAGTTGCCATGTTGGAGAATGCATTATATAGCTGCTCTAAGAGGACACTTCAAGTCTAACAAGTTGACACTCTTCCTCAATAACATCATGTTAGATCACTTCAAGTCCAACATATCGACACCCTTCATCTTCATCATTATCAAGCATCCTAAAGACATCTATAAAGTTTCAAGTTCCTCTGGTACATTCAAGCCTCCTTTAGAAGTCATCTACTCTACATATAAGGAAGATGTCATCATCAATATCTACACTCCAAATGACCCCCTTCAAGATTGTCAAGTTCCACATGCTTCATTATCTACATTCTGTTCGAAGACACTTCATCCATCAAGCTTCAAGACTCTTGAATCTTCAAGGCTAAGAGAGATCATCTACTCTAGTCATGAATGAAGTATCATCATCTTATCTCTACTCTACTCTCTACATGAAGAATCATCTAAAGAAGATCAACCTACTTACAAGAAGAGGAAGAATTGCATTATTAGTCAAATGAAGCAACACATATCATATACATCCAGTTTACAAGACAATGAACAAGGCGAGATCTACAAGATGCATTCTCAAACATACAAGTTTAAAGCAATCACATCGAAGACATCACAAGATGATACAATTTGGGTATATGCTAAGGTGGCACCTACGTGGCAGATACTCATCATCAAGCCTATTACAGTTTGCCACGTCATTCAACAAGAAGGAAGCTAAAGGGACGCCTATGTGGAAGATGCTTTGAAAAATTCCATCTTATCTTATCTTCTTGGAAAACGTGCCTTCATTGCCTCTCATGTGTACTAAAAATAGCAATTTGTTGTAACTACCTACTGAGGTGGCATGATCTAGGCCCTTGGCTACGTGAATTGATCCTAGCCATTCATTGTAATATGGACCTCTATATAAAGGCCTTGTTGCCTCATTTGTAAAGATATAGTTCAGTTGGTAGGAAAGTAGAGTAGAGTAGAAGACTCTCAAAATTTTCTGAGAGTACTTGAAGTAGTTGTACATATTTTTCAAGATTAATGCAAAAACATTGGAGTTCATTATTTGGTGTTAAGTGTTATCTTGTGAAATGACATGGTTTCTTGTATCTTGAGGAAATGGAGAGATGTTTCAAATTAGATTAGAAGTAGATTAGTAGCTCATCGATGTTATGTATGTATGTGTTGAATATTTGATCAACTCCTTGCTCATGCTTGTAACATTCATCGCCGATGAATGTTGTGTAAAGCTAGTCCGAGCCTTATCATTTGCATAAGTTTGATTGTGGATGCTTGTTTGAGCTGCATCGTTCAATAGGTGCTTATATAAGCCTTCATGATGTGAAAACCTTTCGCTATCCTTAGGAGATTGCACCAACTTCATGTAGTTGTAGGCTCCTTGACGAAGTGGAGTTAGGTTAATCAAGGAGTTTGTCTATTCTTATGTCATCAGTGCTTCATTGACCTTAGATTAGTTTTCTTAAACCCTTATTTTTTTTCTTTTTTTATCATTGATACATCGTGAATACTTCATCCACACTGAAAGGAATAAGCCAAGGAAGTATGAAGAAGTATAACGTAAGTCCCTTTGTGATTATCAGGAAGATCACATGCAATCACTGAGTTCATCCACTATGAATTATAAGAAAAGGAACCTTGGAGTTGTCTCAATTGATCACACAGTTTAGCATTCGAGAGACTTTACTCAAAAGAGAGTGGGATACTCTAGTGTTTTACTCTATTGTTGACTTGTCTAAAAACAACCATCAACAGGTCTTATGTGTTGTATGTTGTTACACTTACACCTTAGTCAATGATGACAACAAGTAGTATGAGATGCTTGCTTGTCATCATAGTTGGCAGTGAATTGAGAAAAGGGATGGGACCCACAGTCTACCATGAGATGCACTGACATTCCTCTTTATTGCTAGGAGGTATTTAAGGGCCTATGTGTTAGTGAACCAAGTGATGAAAAGATGCATGCAGTAAGTTGCATCCATTTCCTATTACTAGTTGGTCACTATGTATGTGTGAGTCAATCACTTCATGCATTTGTATTAAGGACTATGTGTTGTGTGTTGTTACACTTGAGCCCTGCTACTGATGACAACAAGTAGTATGAGATGCTCACTTATCATCATAGTTGTTAGTGAACCGAGAAAAAGAATGGGACCCGTGGTGTAGCATGATATGTACCGACATTCCTTTTTTTTGGCTAGGATATATTTGAGGGCTTGTGGGTTTTGAATCAGGTAAAAGAGAAGATGATTGCAATAAGGTCGCAACCATTTTCTTTTGTTAGTTGGTCACTATGTGTACTTATGATGTGCATATAAGGTAGTCACATTGTGTTTATGTGATGCTTGCATGAGCTATTTACGTTGTGTATATGTGAAATAGTCACATTGTGTATATGTAATGCTTGCATGAGCTATTTTAGTTGTGTATATGTGAAATAGTCACATTGTGTATATGTGATGTATGTGTGAACTAATCACAATGTATAAGTGTTGTATGCATGAGCTAGTCACGTTATGTATATTTGATGGGTATATGTGATGTTTGGGTGAACTAATCACATTGTGTATACATATGGTCCATGAGTCAGTCCTATTGTGTATGTGTGACACATGCACGTGAGTTATTCACATTATGTATATGTGATGCATGTTTAAGCCAATCATTATATAGTTTGTGTGTGTTCATACATTGATGTTGGCATGGAACCAACATTTCACTGAAATACATTTGTTGTCACACTATTTTGTATAAAATGAATTAGAATCATAAGATTCACTTAGAGACTATGATTTTAAAGTGAGATCAGAGATCTCATATCAAAGGAGAAGATGAAGCTTCTCTATTATTGGTGTACCATGTACGAACTACAGAGCCTTTAATTCGCAGGAGGGAATATGTAAGATAGGGCCATTATAAATGAACTTTCGAGGTCTAGGTCTAAAGATGACCCTGGCATTGGGATCTTACCGTATTTAATACAAGTATATGAGTTGTGGCACAGAGTCATAGAGTTATGCCATGGCTATGGTTGGTAATATTATGAAGCTAACACTCATGTTGGATAGATGTTACTTAACCAATTAAAATATCACTTTAGGTGTATTGTATAACAAAAAAGATTAGTGGTACCTAGAGTGGTTATTATGAAAAAATATGTCGGTGAACTATTTAAATTTGGATTGAGGAATTACAAACCAAATTTGGAATCAGAGCTCTTCTGTTGACATTGAAGAAGCTTATAAAGTGAATATGCTTTTCACCCAGCAAGATAAAGGTCATGGAAAAGGAGAAATGCAGCCATGCAAACTGGAAATTGGAATAAGAGAGTGGAAATCTTGACTTACAGTAAAGGTAGCAAGAGAATATGAAAATCATTTTGCAAGAGCGGACACTAATTTTGCCGCTTCACAAGATAGTTTGGCTGATGCATTCAACAGAGTGGTTGAAGCCATGTCCACAAAGGGGAAAATACCTCCGCAACAGTAATAGGATAAAATAGAACGACGAGAAAAAAGAAAAGTTTGATGAACTGGTTGCAGCTCCTAACTGCAAGAACACTTAAAATGAACACAAAACAGATAATGCATTGTGAACACACCATTAAATTACAGAAAAATAAACTAGAGTGCGACAAAAAATTGCAAGACAAAGCCTCAGTGCCGACCTCATGCCCTGGTGCAGCTATGTGATACACAGAAATTATGGAACAAACAGCTTGTTGGGTGCAGAGGGCCAAAAGATGCAATTGCAGAGAAGAAGCTTCAACGGGCACAAAGCATCCGAGCGGCAGAGAGAGATAATGTGCTGATCGAGTCTCCGTGTTCAAGAAATCAGACAGTTAGCAGTTTTAGCAGCTTATTAAACTAACCGTCGCCGGTTTCAATTCACATCCACTCCCGCCGGTTTCATTTCAAATCCACTTAGAAGACATCGATGTCCTCACGAGGCAGTCGCCCTGTTTCACAATATGCAACAAACAGGTCTCCATCCTTTGAGGCTTGCTTTTGCAGCGTAATCCCAGCCTGTGCAAAAATGGGAGGTTTCGAACAGGGTATGGACATCCAAGATAAAGGATTCAAACACAGCAGCTGTTGTAGCTGTAAAAATGTGGAAGCATACACAAGGCAGATGTACTGTTTGATCGGATGCCTCAAAGAAGCGTGGTCTCATGGAATTCTACAATTGCAGGATATGCACAAAATGCGTTTGTTGAAAAGGCTTTGAAAAATTTCAAGCAAATGCAATTGGCGGGTGTAAAGCCAGACTCTCGCGACCATTGCCAGCATCCTCCCTGCCTGCGCCAAAAAGGGAGCTTTGGAACAGGGTATGGGCATCCATCAAAAGATAAAGGATGGATGAATATTGTTAGATGTTGTAACTGTAACTGCCCTGGTAGACATGTATGCAAAATGTGGAAGCATAGACAAGGGACCTGAACTATTTGACCAGATGCCTCGAAGAAATGTGGTCGCATGGAATGCTATGACTGCAGTATATGCACAAAATGGGTTTGTTGAAAAGGCTTTAGAAACTTTCAAGCAAATGCAGTTGGCAGTTGTAAATCCAGACTCCACAACCTTTGCCAGCATCCTCCCTGCCTGTGCCAAAAAGGGAGCTTTGGAACAGGGTATGGGCATTCATCACAGGATAAAGGATAGAGGAATATTGTCAGATGTTGTAACTGTAACTGCCCTGGTAGACATGTATGCAAAATGTGGAAGCATAGACAAGGGACCTGAACTGTTTGACCAGAAGCCTAAAAGAAATGTTGTCTCATGGAATGCTATGACTGCAGTATATGCACAAGATGGGTTTGTTGAAAAGGCTTTAGAAACTTTCAAGCAAATGCAATTGGCAGGTGTAAATCCAAACTCTGCAACCTTTCCTAGCATCCTCCCTGCATGTTTAAAAATGGGAGGTTTCGAACAGGGTATGCTATCACATGATAAAGGATTAAAGAATTTTGTCAAATGTTGTGGCTGTAATTACCCAGGTAGACATGTATGCAAAATGTGGAAGCATAGACAAGGCAATTGAACTGTTTGACAGACTGCCTCAAAGAAATGTCGTCTCATGGAATGCCATGATGGCAATATATCCAAAATGTCGAAGCATAGAGAAGGCACATGAACTGTCTGACAGAATGCCTCAAAGAAATGTTGTTCTCGTGGAATGCCCTGATTGCAGGATATTCACAAAATGGATTTGTTGAAAAGGCTTTAGAAACTTTCAAGCAAATGCAATTGGTAGGTGTAAAGCCAAACTATACAACCTTTGCCAGCATCCTCCCTGCCTGTGCCAAAATGGGAGGTTTCGAGCAGGGTATGGAAATCCATCACATGATAAAGGATACAAGAATTTGTCAAATGCTGTAAATGTATGCAAAATGTGGAAGCATAGACAAGGCACGTGAAGTGTTTGACAGAATGCTTCAAAGAGATGTCATCTCATGGAATGCCATGATGGCAAGATATCCATACTGTGGAAGCATAGACAAGTCACATGAACTATCTGACAGAATGCCACAAAGAAATTTGTTCTCATTCAATGCCCTGATTGCAAGATAAACACAAAATGGATTTGTTGAAAAGGCTTTAGAAACTTTCAAGAAAATTCAATTGGTAGGTATAAAGCCAGACTCCACAACCTTTGCTAGCATCCTCCTTGCTTGTGCCAAAAAGGAAGGTTTCAAATAGGGTATGGATGTCCATCAAATGATAAAGGATAGAGGAATTATGTCACATGTTGTAGTAGGAAATATACATATACAGTTTTTTTACCTAGTACTTTGGTTATTATGACACATGGAGAGATGCTATTAAGATGAATTCTCACAAAGAGATTGTAATGTGAATTCTACTCATCGTGTCCTTTCTCCACATGAAATATTTTGATATTAGAATTAGAGTTTCATATCTACTTTCAAGACATGTATGTACACATGCATTCAACTTTACACTCAACACTCTCATTTTGAAAATGATGTATGCTCAGCCATACATATCAAGGGGTTGAACATAGCAAAACATGTTACCATAGAAGCTTAGACATGTGTTTGACATTGGTTGATGGCACATGAATATGCAAACATTTCAATTTAGATAAATAAGTGCAAAGATTATATATATCTAAGGTTGAAGCATTTGCCATGCATAACTAAAAACACTGCCATACCCATCAACACTATTACAACAACATTTGTAAATCCATCACATAATTGGATGATTAAAAGTGGTGTCAAAGAGTTCAATGGTCGTCACACCTCAGGGATTTGCTAGAGTTTAAAGAAAGCATTAAGTTTTATGATTTGTTGGATCTAAATAAATCTAATGGTTGATGCAAGACAAACCAAAGATCATAGCACTTAGTGCTAGGAGTTGTGACATTGGCTCTGTTATGATGAGTTGGAAAGGAGTGGGGCTAAATATCAAACTCTATATGTGTTAGATCTATGAAGCGAGACCATGAGATCAAGCATTGATGTGGAAGATTAAATGACTTGTACAAGGAAAAGGAGACAAAAGGCACCCTATAATAATATGATTGCATGATCTATTGAGTTAGATTTTATCCAAAATTTTGTAAGAGTGTGAGGAGATCTATAGGACTACATACAACTACAAATGAAACCATAAGATTACACCATGAAAATGGAGTACTAAATCAATGAATCATTGGTTTGAGAGGATTAATGGTCACCAAGTATATAGAGAGCCACAACAAAACACTAATGCAAAAAATACATCTTGAAATATTATGAGAGGCTTTAAACACATAGGGCCAACATGAACAAAACATACATTTTAAACCAAGTACTAAATATAAAAATGTTTCATAGATTGATACATAGTTGCTTATTTTATGCATTTTATGTAATTTAACTCTATACATAATCTCTTCAGGACCATCTCAATATAAGATATGCTAACAAGGTTAGGGTTCAAAATTTTAGTTTGTTTACATAATGAGCTAGTTACACATGATAGCATGCCTTTAGCAAGAGCCTACCTAAAAAAGTGTGATGACACTATCCTATGTGTTTTCAATAAAATCTTGTGTGTTTTCTACATTATCTTGCATGCTTGCAAACCCTGTGTCATCAACCATGTCAAAAGTACATTCATTGGATTGAGTATGATCCTTGTCTCGTTTGCTTGCCCTATCGAGATCATCAAACCAATTTTGACACTTGGGATTTTGTGGCATTTGTGGAAACATAGGTCTTTTGTTGGAGATACTCGGCCTTCTCCTCACATTCATGCACTCAATCAAGTCTCTTTGTCGACGAAGAGTGTGACCAAATCCATCTTGTATAGGGCGAAATGGATGCACACTTGGATGGTCTAATCCGAGTTGGGATGAGATGTGTCTACTTTTGACCTTGTTTGACAAGTCCTCTAAATACTTATCAATGAAAGTAAGTGTTTCCAAATTAGATGTGCTAGTCAAAATTCCCTGAATCTTGTTTGTTATCTGCAACTTCATTTCTATCTCTGCATGTCCATCTCTGTTGTCAATGGTCTACAAAAAAATAGACACGTTTTAGAAATTATGAATGAAACTAACAAGAATTGGAATGAGCAAAATGTGGTTATAACATAACCTGCGTATGCACACAATACCTCCAAGGGTTGGCAATTTTCATTACCTCCAATCCCATCAAATTCATCAATTGTTTCCTACATTGACATTGTGATGCATATTAAACACATGTTTTGCAAAGAATGATATACCAATAGAGAAAAAAATCATATTTGTCAATTACCAAATGATTTGAGACATCAGTGGCGCATCCTTTTTCTATAGATGCAACTGTACCAACAAGATTACCAAGGTCTACATGCAAGTTGTTAGATAGATGTTGTCTCTCCCTCATCAAGTTCACCTTGATGACATGCTTACACATGTATCCTTGCATTGAAAAGTTGCAAGAGCACATATATAGATCGGGTGAGGAACTATACACCTCATATCGAAAACAAGGATTACTTTCACTTGTCACCCATGCTATGCGATCATTAGTGTCATTGAACGTAACATGGCTATCTGGAATTTGCAAGGCTCGAACCCAAGATGTGTTTTCAATCTTCTCAATATCAAAGTTCGTATAGAAACCATGTTTCTTGCTAACTTGTGTCCACCAATAATAGACATAAACATGTGTTGTTAGTTGATGTAGCAACCAATCAACACGACGATTTGCAGCACGCTCGATTGTCTTCAAGAATCGTCTCTTCAGGTGTGAATGATAGGACTCTATGGCACCATTTGTCTCCTGGCCTACATGCTCTAGTGTATGGCAACATCTAGCCCACATATTCAATCTGTCAAACCACCATTCCTTAAAATATTCCACAAACAAGGGTTGTGTATCTTTAAAGTCTTCAATAAACATGTGAACCCCATTCCTTGCAGAATCCTCATCTATTGAACGATGCATGATATATCCAAGTCTATCAAACATCTCTCGCCTAACTGCATTATCCTTGACCTTTGTGATCAAGTTCTTTAGCCATGCACGTTTGACATGCTAGGAGCATAGATATACATCACACTGAAACACTTCTCTGCAACATGAATACTTTTGCTTAGTATATAATATTCTTCCATGGGATAATATTGAAATATTTACAAAAAATACAAGGTTTTAATGAAAGATGAAACACTGTAATGTGCCGTACCTGTTTGTATTTTTTAAGGATCCTTTATATGTGATTTTTTATTATTATTGTGTGATTTTCAGACTAGAGAGAAGAATGCAGAAGGGGTTTTCAGTTTTCCTGCAGATGTGTTGCCAGAGCATACAATATATAGCATATAACCCAAACCCAGAAATTTACAATAGATATAAAGAAACTATCGACTACCCAGATAGTAAAATGACCAATAATAAATTACTGTGACATACCCATGCTCAGATTTGCAATTTCATATTTCAGTTGTTGCCGGATCAGCAAATGGGCATAGCCAAAATCACTCCAAACTCCAAGGAATAGAAAATATCATGCCTATATTAATAGTAGCAATACAAGAGGCCCTAGACGCCTTATACAATGCAAAATAGAAGCTGCCCGCAAAGAGAAATGAAGCTCAAAACTCCCAACTTCATGCCTGGATGTGTACGGCCATGGCTGGAAGTGTATATCAGCAGCAAAAATGACCAATAGCCTCTGAAATATTTCTGTTAGGAACTGATTGCAGTCTACAAGGCTAGGCGACAAAGTATGAAGAAGTTTGCTGCTTCCAAATGCTCCAAAAATCACTCAATTGTGGTACGGCCTTATGCAAATATGTACGGCCAGCAAAAAGGTTTTACATAGCAACAATAACTCTTCTCAACCACAACAAAATCTGCCTTTAAAATAGTCCTTCCAATCTGCACACATAAATCTCTATTAAACTACAAAGGATGTATCAAGAATTGCATCAAACCTTCAATCCGTCAACTCCATTGAAGCACATTTGTGAACACTGAATATATCCACCATAGAAGGTACCGTTGGGTGATCTTTCACACATATGGGATACCGCTACTCAGGGAGGTTTCCATCTCCAAGAGCCTCTGGTTTGAATCCTCAAACCCTAGAGCCAAAGCTCCAAAACCCTAGCAAGAGAAATCTCAAAGAGAGAAGAAAATAATAAACCAAGCATATCCAAATGAGAGCACTTTTCCTCCTTTGATACCTTTTCAACTGGGAGTCTCTAAAATCCTCTTGCATATGGGATAAAATATGAGAGGGAAAATACAATATAATTCTCTTTAATTATTTCCTCAACATCACCCTTAAAGTCCCCTCTTTTAAAACAACATTAAGTTGTTGAGCCTAGGCACCAAGGTCCAATATTAAATAATAATGTTTAATTTACGGACTTTAAAACGGAGGCCAAGATGATGTCAGAAACCAATGACCTATAGCTCGTTGGAAAGGTCTTGACAAGACAAATCCAACCCCACTCTCAAAATCCCGTTCCGGTGCCAAACCCAAACTTACTAAAAATAGTAACGACCATAAGCAAACTGAGCCAACTCAGAGGGTGCCAACTGGATCCACAAACCATCTGATAACTCCGAGCTCAATGCAATGTTTATGAGAGCCAACAGCCAACTGCCAAGTCACCCAAACAATGCCAAACTGCCGCTTACTAAAAATAGCAGTGAACACTGGGGACCAAAGAGAACAAACCTAGAAAGATTAATGACATGCAAGCACTTACTATAAATAGTAAGTACAGACAAGTCTGAAATCCCTCTGGAAAGTGTCAACCATCTCCATTGGATCACCCAAACACCCTAGTGACATCGAAATATTCCTCTGATTATGCTGTCACCAACCCAGAAAGTCACCTCTGACTGAACTGCAAGAGAACCTGAAAATGGGGACATTACAAACACCTAATAGCTTTGATCTCAACACCTACATTTGATTAAAAAATGTCCACACATTATATAACACACTTGGTAGAAATTCTATACATGTTTGATAACCATTTGAAACATGTTATGTCTAATTATTGCAATTATGCCCATCATCAAAATTAGTTGTAAAGATCCCAAAGATATCCAATGTCAATGTGGACAATGATTGTCGCCAATGACGGCATGGTTCGGTGGTTAAGTCGCTTGGTTGTAGTGGCGGCCACCGGAGTTCAAACCCCTGCTGGGCCAACGAGCTCGCAAGGCTTTACGCCTTCGCTGGGCCAACGAGCTCGCGGGTTTGAAGTGTTCTTTTTAGGGGATGAGGTCCCCCATGTTGTGGCCTCATCGGTTCATTGCTCCGGGCAAAAGCATTCGCGTGGAGCCGGAGGGCGTGTCGCACCAGCGTCGCTGGTCACGTTAAAAAGTTTACCAGGCGCATTATCAAAAAAAAAAAAAAAGATTGTCAAATGCAAAAGTTTATTTTTGTACAATGGTTTGGACCTTTCAAAACCCCACTTTACCGTCTAATTAAAAAAAATTGTATGCAAGAAAAATCAAACATTTACAAACATAGGAATCAAAATTAAAAAAAAATTGTATGCAAGCAAAATCAAAGATTTACAAACATAGGAATGAAAAAATTTCATTTTCCTAGAGAAAATAACAAAAAAAAGTTAAAAATGACACGTTAGCTGTGATTTTATTATTCACAAAGGATAACCGGAAGGAGGTAGAGGGCGGTTGAAACCTCCTCGTATGTTCATGTACTGGCAGGGTTGTCTCTTGGTGATTATTCTCACCCGACTTACATCAGCACCTGACACAAGCTTCCCCTTGGTGGAATCAAACCCCGTTGGAAAACCCATCTTCTTTTATCTCCATTTCGTCTTTTTCTACGGCTTAACTCTGCTATGGGCGGGAAAGAAAACAAGAAAGCAACGGGAGTGGCGGTGAATTCAAATGTGCTCGTAAACTGCTACAGGTGAGTTAAGCCGTTTCCACCAAACTTCCGCACTTGACATCCGTGGCAGCGGTTACCTTAAGAGTTAAATTCTGGATGGGTTAAACGGGCCCCAGCTAAGCAAGTCAAAGCTTAGGGTGTGCTGTTTAAGCCTAGCCTTTACAAACTAAAGTATCCCCGGAGGACCCAGTAGTTGACCACCTTAGCTTCACATCTCTCAAAAATTATAAGTGGCAATTTTGAATCACTCCAAAATTTTTATAGGAGTTTATTTGGCAAGGCCCCTATTTATAACTAAGGTTTCAGGGCCACATCATCAAATATGATGCCACATTAGCATGCTTTTTGTTGAGGTGTCAAATAGTTCCCAAAAAAAAAGGTGGACCAATAGATGTGCATTAAATCATGTTTTGTTGGTGTGCTGATGTGGCATCACATGATTGGTTGTTTTTTATATCTAAAGGGCAGATTTCATTCAATTATTAGTACTTATAGTCAACACTAACAACCTTGAAGTCATGACTATAGTGCTAAACTTTTAAAATATTGAGCCTTAGATGCACAAATACTATCTCAGCCATTGAAACTATATATTCTCAACGTGGATGTGGTAATAAATTTTAGGAAATGTTATACTTTGTTCAAGAAGAAAAATACTTTCCACAGATTGGTTTATAATTTAAAGAATTAATCAAATATAATTTGGGTTGAAGTGATGGCAGCAATAAACCTTAAAAAAATGTTGCAACATGTTGCAGGCAGAGAAATAGCTTAGTCAAATATAGTGTGGATTGAAGTGATGGTACGGCCCGGGTTTAAATTTGACAGTTGTGTCGCTGTATTTAGACATTTTTGTTGTAAAATACAATCGAAATTTAAAAAAGACTATCATATGAAAAGAGAGATTTTATACAAACTGTTAAAATTTATATAGCATTACGATGATATATATTTTTGTTTTTATATGATTTACTTATATTAAAGCATGTCATAGTCTTTGACGTGCACCATTGAATCATAAAAAAATTGCTCACAAGCAAGGTTGACTGTCAAATTTAAGCCCTGGGTCACTACCCATAATGTCTCGGAAGATTTTGTCCAATGACAAGGTATGGAAATTGAACTGGAATGGAATTTGATTAAGGGAAATCTGATGTTTTTGATTGGCTGCAACGGAATTTGATGAGGGGTCTGATGTTTTTGATTGGCCGAAAACAAAATTAATATAAATACGCTATGGTTCCACTGCCAATGGCAGGAACTAACAAATAAAAGCCCACCTAGGTTAGATTTTGAATTCCTTTTTCATGCGTTTGAGTGTGGAGATGGGATGTGTCAAATGCTAGACGCACAAGAATTTATTTTTTTTGTTAAATTCAGAACTCCCCGCTCACACTAGATTCATTGTAACTGGGCATATAAATGAGACAGCTGAGCTGGGTGAGGGATAGATCTCGATGTTGCTAATACTCTTTGCCAATTCAAACCTTGTTTCGTCTTTTGAAAACAACCTTGCTTCAGCTTTTGGAGTAATGAGGCGGCGCTTACACCACAACCAGCTCCCAATCTTTCTTGCTTTGCTTTGAGTGAATTTCATATAGAGATTGTGTATGCGAATTGCAGATTCAATCTCTTCAATAAAAGCCTTTTGCTATAGATCCTCGATCTGATCCCACAAACAATAAATCAAGCATTCAAAGGTTTTTCAATTTAAAAAATCCCAATCACAAACTTAATGTGTGTAAAAGTAAATACTCTCCCAATGTACTTGATTTCTTTGCAATTTGTTGCAAGCTACTCAAACTTTGTGTGGAGACATACCTATTAGGTAGGCAGCATGTATATACAGTGAGAAGCATGAATATGGTACGGTATTTGGGACCCATATCATTAAAAGCTTTGTCTAGCACAATGACACGTCATCCAAACAATTACTGGATCCCACTACCATGCCATTTATCTCATCAACATATTTTGAGAAATCGAAACAGTATTTACCAAAGAGGTGTGGACTAAAAATTAAACCTCATACCATCATAATGAATTACTATTCATAAAATACTTAAAAAATGCACACACAGAAAATAAAACTTATATTTGAATGAAAATATTTTACAAAACAAATGTTCTTGCCTTTTTTTCTTTAATTTTCTACAATGATTTTTTATTTAAAAATTAAAAAAAAACCTTCCTAAAAAATTATATATTTTATTGAATCTTCTATACCAAAAATAAAAACTCCTTAAAGATTAAATATATGTGCATTCACCCCAGTCCCACTTATTCAAATTTCTTTACAAAAATCTTATTTTAAAATTATACTGCTGTTTTTATATCCATTTTAAGGCATCCTGCATATATTCTAAAAATAAATCCAACACTATACATAAAAAATATCCTATGTGCATTATTAAAAATTACTCCACATACATTTTCAAATACCTTAGATGCTATATAAAAAACATATTAATAGCAAGGAAATTTTGATTTTCAGGCGAAAAGCTTTTATGGCTAAACCGAAGAAATGTGTGAGCCCCACACCAATGTGATGGCTGATCTCTTTGAACGAAAATCCGTTCGCACACTGCAAAGCAAAACCTGTGTCCCCAACAAGATGGCTATCGCCTCTTCATCTTCAAAGGCTGTGACATTCATGTATGACTTAAGAGTCGATATTGAATTTTTTTAGTAGAACATCTACGCTTCGTGCTGAATGCAGCTAATTTTCCCCAAAATCTGCCATTAGGAATAATTCCTTCCCAAAATCTGCCTTCAGGAAATAACACACGTAGCCTATGCTTTCTTCGGTTTGGATATCGTTGAAAATCAACAGAAATCTTTCGCCCTGTAAATTGTATTAGAAAATGTGATAGTTACATATCTCATACATGAGTCTATGTCTTGTAATTAGATGTCATTTAGAGAATTCTATATGTAAAAGCAAGCATATGTTTAAAAAAAAATGAAATATTCGAAATTGCTCATCTTTTTAAGTAATTCGAATTTTGTCTGTTCAATGAATGGCCTAGAGAAAATTCCAGATGGTATACTTTCCCAATCAAAATCACCAAAATTAAAATTAAGATTGTTGTTTGCATAAAAAATATAGATGCAGCTTAGTTAATAGGAATTTTACACCTCATTCATATAAAAAAATGATAAATAATTATTTTGATTTTTATTGAACATCAAAACATTAAAGTTAAGAAGCATACCATCTTCTCCAAAATTAAAATTATAAAAAACTCTTCAAAATTATTTTCACCTTAAAAAAAATTTCAACAAGAAAATTCAACAAATATAACAAATTAATTTAACAATTTTATAATCTAAATGTTTTTATAAATACATTTGAATAGAATTGTATAATGAATTTTCTTATAAAACCTTCTCAGTTTCTTTTAATATTAAAATTGTCTTAACATAAATATTTATGGTCTGTTATAAAATGTTCCAGTTTATTTAAAAAACCCTGTTTACATAGTGCCCCCCTTAGCTAGCAAGTTTGCCTCGTTAATGCGGCACAATGTTAATTTTTTCAGTTCTATCATCCTATGCTCCTTGGCTCTTGTTTTCTCAATATATGTTCACATCATCCATGCTCTTTTCAAGGTCATATTTGTAAAAATATTGATTGTAGGAAAGTATTTTTATTTTTTATTTTTTAAATTTGTAATTGTTTTTATTGACTTCTTCTGTCAGGGTGATCTTTTATTTCCATCTCTTTCTCATTTTATATGACTCAACAAGTTTTTAAAATATTTTAAGTGTTCTAACTCTAGTTTTGAACAAGGTATAGATCTACTTTCCCATTTTTAGTTTTGTTAGTGTAGATTTTTATTTTTCTAGTGGGTAAGTTATTTTCACTATTTCCTAAGATTTTCCTACACTTTTATTAAGTTTGTTTAAGTTAATAAACTAAGTTTAATTAGGTGAGTGGGTCATTTGAGTTGTCACTATCCTATGAGGGAGTTACATTTACTATATTTAGACCATTTGGTGGTCTCTCCCTATTAGTCAATTTTGCCGCCTCCACCCCTCTCTCTAGTTTATATATAAACTCACTACCTAACTTGTATTTTGCATCTTGTATGAGAATTATGTTGGTCTTGTGTAGCTTCTTCTTTGAGCTCTTAATGCAATTCTGTCATCCTAACACTTACATATCTCTCGGAGTCATTGTTTTGCATTGTTTATGTTTTTTCCAATTTATATAGCTTAAAATTTCTCTTATAAAATTCTTGGGTTATCAATCTATTTCAGATTTCTAACATAGTATCGAAACTTTTTGCTTTATAAATTTTGAGTTCATAGATTCCTAATTGAGAGTTTGAGCTTAATTTTGTGAGATCTTGTATGCTCTTCTCTTGCATTTTTTAATGATCTGAAGAATCAGAAAGGATTTATGAAGATCCGATAACCTCTTCATTTTGCATGTGTTTGTGAGATCTGGGTGATTACAACTATTTTGGTTATACTCACAACATTTTTAACTATTCCAACGTGTCTATGAGACTCGAGAAAGTCAACATTGGCTTTCATTTCATCCAATTTGGAGATCCTTTGATACGGTTGCAAAACAAGGCTTTGAAGATTAGATCTGGCAATCAACTTTCATACGAAATATTTCTGGCCAAAAAAGACCTTGCTATTGAGTCCAGAAGGTTGAATGGATGAATTGATATAGAATTTGTCCAATTGCAATGTCGGGAGCCTTTGAGGCAAAAATCTTTTGTAAGAGGACCATTCAAACCCTCCTCCACGAAATTCAAAGTTTGTTTTTTCAATAAAAATAAAGTAATAAAAAATAATATTAACACTCAAAGCACTATTTTCTAAGCATTGAGTATTGAGTGCTTTAAGCGTTGTACACTCTGCATAGCCTTCGGCCTTTATTAAAGGCTCGGCCCCATTATCAAGGCCGCAACCTCTTTAAGAGGTCTATGGACCTTTGATAGGCCGCAACCCCTTTTCGAGTGTGGGGTGAGGCTTCAACCCCCCTCCATTCCTTTGGCCATTAAACAATTAATTCGGCCTTTTTAAGGCCTTCATTGTTGGTATATTCCATCATTATCTCCGTTTGGTTAGTTTGTTTATGTTTGTTATTATTTAGTTTGGGTTTATTAGCTTATTAAAGCTAATTGTTGAACCCGTGAATACATAGTTACACATTTCTTTCATGTATAAATATATCTCATAATGTAAACTGAGACATTCAATTGCTCCACAAAATCTGATATGGTATCAAAGCCAGGTTATAAAGGAGGCGGATGAGAGGAGATTTGATAGAGCATATGTTGGAGAGAATATTGGCAAGTAACGAGGCCCCATAATTGTGGTGATCTTTTATGGAAATGCTGCACACGGGCATCAAAATAGGAGGTTAAGTTGTTCGACGTTTCATCTCAACAACTTCGTGAAAGTTTGTGAGAGCCGATCACGCTTGCTGTGAAAGATCATGACATTGGTGTATGGAACAGATAGCACACAATATCATTTCAAGGAGGAGGAGTTTTTACAACATGAGCAACGACCAATTTCATTCTCTAAGGACGTCTGTGAATTGTTCATCTCAACCAAAAATGACTAACATTGCTCACATTTTTCACAGACACGACTCTCAGCAAATCAGATGTTTGTATTATCACTGAGGTTCTTTAGCATCAGATTAAATTTCAATTTCAGTCAATAGTTTGTTTGTTTAGAAATGTGAATTAGATAGCAGCTTGGGCTAGAGCAGTCAGATAATCGAGTTTTTTATTGTTTCAATTGTGGCATATCATGTCAAGAGTCAAATAGGTCAATGAATAAGACATTATAACTTGAATGAAAAAAGTCAGTTTTAGTAGTGAAACGATATCATAAGTGTTTAGAACCCAAAACCTGCACCTGCAATCACATTGGGTCGGCTTTGGTGGGAATCAACGCCATAGCAAGGCAGGACGCCATTGCAAGAAAGGCTGTTTTGATCTTGTTTCAAGAGAGGAGCTTTATTGCAGGTTAGAGAGATCGTAGAAAGAAGAGATCCAGTCGTAGCTGAAGACAAAGCCAACTGTCGATAAAATAAGGATCGAGTGATTGAAGAAAAGGCTATGTATTACCGTGGAATTTCATATCCAGTACACAGAGATTCACGGGGCTACATTTGGAGCTTTCGACTCTGATGTTCTTGGAGAGAGTTGCAGATCTATTCCAGATCTAGTGTCAGTGTTGTCAGCATCCTTTCATGCTGAAGGTCTTGGGATCTTTGATCCATTTCCTCTGTAGTGGCGATAGCAAGCCTCGCAGTGTTGGCACAATCATGGCACAAGCTATGGAATTCTATTGCCAAGTGAATACCGAAGAGAAGGTTTACATCTAATTTTCATTATACATTTCTATCATTTGTCTTGAAGCTAGACTCAAAAAGTTTCAACATGAACTATTGTTCTTTCAACTCAGCTATTTTGTAAGATGTTATTTTTATTCCTGTAGTATCCTCTCCTCTACGGCCAACTGTTGATCTGAGTGACGAGAACTAGGATAAAATATCATCTATATTTGGCTATCACAATGGTAGGCAGTTCTCCTAAGTTTCTACTTCCAGATTCCCAATTGCTACGTGAGAATAATTATTCCGCATGGAAGACCAAACTCAAAACTCAACTCGAGTTTGAAGAAGTTTGGAATGTCGTTAATGGAACCACAAAACGACATGCAAGTGATGCTAATGAGCAAAAGATATTTGATCAAATCGACACAAAGGCCAAACTAATCATTCTTTTTAGTGTGTCTGATGAAGTTCAGCCCTTTATTCGAGACTCGTCCATAGCCAAAGATGCATGGGACAAGCTCAGGACAGTGTATGAGGCAAAGAATCAAAATCAGATCTTGTATTTGCAGAGTCAGCTACATAGCCTAAAGATGAAGAATGGAGAACAATTGGAATCCTTTCTCAAAAGGATTGTTGAGTTGAAAGTGTCGCACAAGCATTAGGTGAAAAAGTTGAGGATGCTACTCTAGTGCCTATTGTTCTACAAGCATTGCCTTCCGGATATAAAGTCTTTGTGACAACTTTGAATGTCACTAAGACAACACCTAGTTTTGAGAATCTTATAAATCTACTTCAGAAAGAAAAGTCTCTAAGCCAGGATCATGGTGAGGACGACCATGCGATGACCACACATCATAAAGGCAAGAAGCCTATGAAGCAGTCTGGTGGACCATCCAAATCTGGTAATTCATCTAGTTCTCAGAAGTGTCCAATTTGTGACAGGATTGGACATGATGTAAAAAATTGTTGGTACAACTCTTTGGCCAAAAGGTCGTCCAACAATAAAGAGTTTCAAAAGAAGCCATTTCAAAGTGGCAATACTTAATGGCAGCGGAAGAACACATAGAAACAACATGGCAATGTTGCTAAAGAAGAAGACTCTCCAAAAGAGGAATATGTGTTTTCAACCCACACTTCAGAAGATAGTTCACAATCAACCTCAATTTGGTATGTGGACTCAGGTGCTACTAAGCACATGACCGAACAAAAGGAGTCCCATCATGGTAAAGTCTCTCTTGGAGATGATACCACCTATGACATCCAAGGTATTGGTGATATCTCCTTGCAGTTTGGCATTCATCCTTGCAAACTCATTGAAGTTTTGTATGTGCCAGGACTAACCAAAAACCTTCTATCTGTTAATCAATTTCTTGATCACAACCTAAGGATTGAGTTTGATAAAAATGATGATAAAAAGGTATGCCTAATCTGTGATAAGTCTAAAAAGGCAAAGATTGTTGCAAGTGATACAAAAATTGGTAAATGTTTAGGCATGATACAATTGCAAATAATCAAGCCTTAGTGACTAAGCATAATGATCTTGTTGTGTTATGGCATCGCCGATTTGGTCACTTAAGCACTAGCTATTTGCTTACTCTTAGCAAGAAAGGCATGGTAAAAGGGCTTCCCTCACTTGAGAAGTCGAGTTCTATATGTTCCATTTGTCTCGCTAGAAAACAACATTGAGCACCCTTCCACCCTAGTGAGCATCGTGCAAGCCAATCTTTGCAGCTGGTGCATATCGATCTATGTGGGCCCATGGCACCTAGTCACAATGGTTTTAGGCACTTCGAACTTTTTGTTGATAATCACACTAGAAAAATGTGAGTATATTATTTACAGACTAAATATGAAGCCTTTTCCTACTTTAAAGAGTTTCACACTCTTGTGGAGAAAGATACAAATCATGGTATTCGTGTCCTCCACTCAGATCGAGGGGGGGGGAATACACTAGCATCGAATTCTCCACCTACTTGAAGGAAAATGGAATTCGGTGTCAACTGACTGCAGCTTACACACCTCAACAAAATAGATTCTCATTTGGGACATGCTTATTGGGCTGAAGTTGTGCACACAACAGTTTATCTTCTGAACCGTGCACCAACCAAAGCACTTGATGGCATCACACCAGAAGAAGCATGGACAGGGGTAAAGCCTTCTATCTCTCATCTTCATGTATTTGGATGCACTGCCTATATGCACATTCCTAAACAGAAAAGGAAGAATCTTGATGAAAAATCCATGAAATGTATTCTTCTTGGTTATAGTAATGAGTCTAAGGCATATCGTCTTATGGATCCTAACACAAAGAAGATATACATCAATAGAGATGTAATTTTTGATAAGAAGAGTGATTCAAGTTCACCTTCCACATCATCACCTGATCTAGATAGTGCTCCTATTTTCAACATGGATGGGAAAAATAATGGGGATGTTGATAGTCAAATTAACTCAACACCTACAAATGTCACAACACCTTTGCCTAGGTGGTATACTAGTACCATTTGTGATGCAAAGCTAGATGGAGTCCCAGACATTTCCAGTTCAGGACCAAGGACTCGAAACATGGCTCGCAATGAGGTAAATCTAGCTTTAATGAGTTCAATTGTTGATAATTTTGAACCATCTAACGTTCAGGAAGCACTAGAGTCAAAGCCTTGGAAAGAGGCTATGGATGCAAAGTATCAATTCCTCATGAAAAACAAAACTTGGGAACTTGTTGATCTAGCACATGGTAAGAAAGCAATTGGATGTAAATGGATATTCAAAACTAAGTATAAAGCAGATGATAGTATAGATAAATATAAGGCTAGACTTGTAGCTAAAGGTTATGCCCAAAAAGAAGGGATAGACTATGAAGAAACATTTGCTCCCACAACAAAAATTAAAACCATCAAAATGATTTTTGCTTTAGCTACCCAATTTGGATGGAAATTATATCAAATGGATGTAAAAAGTGCATTCCTTAATGGAGACCTTAAGGAAGAGGTCTATATGACCCAACCAAAGGGATAAATTGCATCTGGTAAAGAAGAAAAAGTATGCAAACTTGTTAAGTCCCTATATGGTCTCAAACAAGCTCCTAGAGCTTGGTATATAAAAATTGATGAACATTTGCTAATACATGGTTTTACTAGGCATCCATATGATCCAAATCTCTACCTCAGGGATCAAGGGGGGGATATTGTGATTATTAATGTATATGTTGATGACCTAGTTATCACAGGCAGCTCAGAAGCAATGGTTGAGACAACCAAGAATGATCTCAAGAAGGCCTTTGATATGAGAAATCTTGGGCTACTTCACTATTGTCTCGGTTTAGAGGTATGGTAGGTCCAAATCACCATATCTTTGTATCTCAAAGAAAATATGCCAAGACATTGCTCGAGAAGTTCAGAATGATGGATTCCAAACCCATGTCTGCACTAATGGAATCATGTTTGCATTATATGTTTCTGATTCATCTTCTCAAGTGAATGCAATTCTCTATCGGCAAATGATTGGAGGTTTGATTTACTTGACTTACACTAGACCAAATATCATATTTGTTGTTAATTATCTCTCAAGATTCATGCAAGAACTAAAGATGTGTCATTGGAAAGCAACAAAAAGGGTACTAAGATATATCAAAGGTACTATGAATCATAGTTTAGAATATAAAAGGAATGATCAATTCTTCTTAACAGGATATATAGATGCAAATTATGCAGGTTCTATTGATGATAGGAAATCCACTTCTGGATTTGTTTTCTTCCTAGGTTCAAGTCCTATTTCTTGGGGAAGTAAGAAACAAGCCACAGTTGCTCGTTCCTCAACAGAAGCAGAATATCGTGTAACAAGTGCAGCAGTTTGTGAAGCAATATGGTTACATCGCATATTAGAAGGATTGGGAGCACCACAAAACCAACCTACAGTCCTCTATTGTGACAACTAGAGTGTTCTCAAGCTAGTTCGTAATCCAGTGTTTCATGAACAAACCAAGCATATTAAAGTAGACTGTCACTTCATACGAGAACATGTTCACTAGTAGAAATATGGGAAATAAATGACCAGGTGACTAAAACTTTTAGTCACATGACCAAAATTCTACTAATTTTTTGCAACACAGCTATAAATGACTAATTTGGTCATCGGTTGAAATGACTAAATAAATGACCAACTAAATGACTAATTTGGTCATCGGGCAAAAAACACAACTAAATAATTAATCACACAAATAAAAATTAGACAATATAATATTAAAGTGGATAATTAAAAAAAATATTTCAAATTGAGGGAATGGGTTGTATTATAATATAATATAATAATAATATATTATAATACAATATAATTTAATATATTATAATATAATATGATATTATATAATATTATATTATTATATAATAATATAATACAATATAATATAATATTTATATTATATAATATTATAATATATTTAATATTATATAATAATATAATATTTATAATATATTTAATAATATGGGCACCTTTAACATAGTTTTCATTTAACATAATATGGGCGCCAAAATTATTTTCATTTCACCGCTCACTTTTGGCACCCATCTCGTTGAAACCCGTAAACCCTAACTCGGAAAGGCTCAAAGCCCTAACCTATTTTGTTTCATCTCCTTTAATTTTCTTACTCTTATTAGTCTTGGCTTCTTTTTTTTTCCTATGAATGAAGGGAGCAGAGCGGAGTGCTTGTTGTATATGTAGTTTCGGGGTCGCGGATACCCTACTGCCCTCCGGTCGTCCTGGGTTAACAGGAATCTGCCTAATCTTCCTTGCCACACCCCTAGTTTTCCAGTCATATGAGCCAGACGAAGGATCAATCCTCACCCAGGAGTCGAGTGTCTTTCTTCCGATCACGGCATTAAGGCAAGGGCTAAGGAGACTGAGATGTAAGCCGAGAATGGAGACCGAGTATATGGTTGCTTCTCATTGAAACCCTAAAGGTAAACCCTAACTTGGAAAGGCTCAAAAGCCTACCCTATTTTGTTTCATCTCTTTTTTATTTTCTTACTCTTATCGGCTTCTCTTTTTTGTTGTGAATGATTGGAGCAGAGCGGGGCGCTTAAAATTTCATCGCAGCGCTCAATTTGTTGATAAGCCAAAAAAACCAATCCTGATTTTTTTCATTAATCGTGATGTACTGTTTTTCTCTCCATCTCACGCTTTGACAGCGTTTACTTTTATCTGATAACGGATAGAATTGGTTACCTAGTGGGAAACGGGAAGTCCAGAGTCCTTCGTTGGTGACAGTCTATCAAGTTTTTATTGGCAGGGAGAGATGCATCATTACATGAAATCGTTGTTCAACACTATGGAGATAACTGTCACACTATCATCAAGCCTGAGAACATAGGACAATCACATGTTTATAACAGTTGGTCTTGAGGCATCAAACACAATCACATGTCACCCATCTGTTGCATTTTAGATGTCATTGAAAGGTTTTATTGAGATCAAGAAATCTAGTATGGGTGTGGGAGTGGTCAAGACGCCTTAGGTTATGATTAAAAACCCACATTAAGATCACTACTCATAATGTTGGATGAAATTATTAAGGGAAACTCTGTCATGCAAAATAGTGATATCATTGCCATATCTGGTAAGGGCAAAGTTATCATGGCAAACATTCGAATGGGCTTGATTTAAGTTTTTTTTGTGTAAAGAATGACTATACACATCATGGTATAAAGGATTGTTTTATGTGATCATTCAAAACCCTCTTACCTACACATTGGATTGACCTTCCATTATAAATCTAATCTAAATTGATGTGTATGAGGCTTCTCAGATTTGATGGCCGAAGGCCACCCATCAAATCCTTCCAGGGTTACACTCTCAGGTGGTGAGGTAGTGTCAAAATGATCTATTTTTATCTGCCTAGGACTGTCATAGATCCATTCTGTTTTTGAAATTTAACTTTTTAAGGTACTTTCTCTCAGGGAATTTTCTCTTTTACCGAACCCTCCTAGAATTTGTAATTCCTTGGATCACTAGTGACAGTAAATCTACTCCCTCAGATTTGAAACCGTGATCACTGGAATTTGAGCCTGTAAATGTACATAATTTTTTTTCAGGGGTTTATGCCCCTGAATGAACTTCCCGAGATTCTATGTGCTGATTAGTGCAAATTGGCAAGCCCACTTTACCTTAATCACTCAACTCTGATGATTATAGCTGAAATCACATATTAAGTTCTTCAGACTCTAACTAAAAGTTCACTAGGTATTAGAAACCTTAATGGATGCTTTTGCCTGCATAACTGAAAATTGTGGCGATTGGAACATGCATCACCCATAAATTCTAGTGAAGACTATTCATGTTTAATGCTACTAAATTAACCTCCTGACATTGGAAACTGCAATCAATAGAAATCACCCTTTTTGTAAACTCTATTGATACTTGTTACTAGGGCTCATGTCACGAAATGAACTTCCCGAGAGATGCAACTGTGGCCACTGGTTTGAACCCGGCTCAAAGTATTTTTTAGGGTATATATCAGTTAATGAACTTTTGATGTCCATGCATTCCCTAAACTAAATCAGTTCCAATGGAAAATAAAAGTTCCAGTTTTTCACAGTTATTTGTGGGTGAAATCCCATCGCCATTTAAATTGACTATAAAATTCCTACCTCCTTACACTCAAAATTGTTTTCCATTATAAAACCTAGGAGAATCTATTCATAGGTCAAATATCACTGATGAAGTTTCTAAGATTCAAAATTTTGGCAGTTCAAACTGTGCCAGCAAAATCTACACAAAAGTAATCTTCTCCAAATCCAGAAATTCTTGTGTATGATTTTTATTTTTCATTCAAACATTTTGCATATTAATCTCTTTTGTTCTGTTAATTTTCAGACCATGGTAAGCAGATTCAGCACCCAGAAAATTAAACCCTTAACACTAGGAAATTCAAACTCGGTAACTCTTATTAAAACTGCAGATTCTGAATACAAGAATCTACAAACACATCACACTGAAAATATGAACAGTGAATACATAGTAGTGAACTCTCAAACCTGTAACTGTTTTTTCATTAAATCTGAAAAGAAATACCCTGCACTAGCTCAAAACTGGAATGAATAAATCACTCACACCCCTGCCTCTCTTTTATAGATGAAGAAGGCTAAGAGTAAAAAGGAACTGCTAAGTGTTTGGTTGGGTTGGATGCCTAGTATACTATCAAAGCAAGAAATATATAGTACATCAAATGGCTTAGATGTAGATGAATCATTGCAATGCAGCCTCCTCTCCTCATAAAAAGGATAGCTCTATATTGAAAAGTTTTATTTTAAATAACCTAAACATTTAATGGCTACATGTAAATCTGGTAACCAGCTACTGTCTCTGAACTATAACATAATTTTGTTATATGCATACCTACATAGCTCTAGTATGAAGTGTACTCCTGATATGTCACCTTATAGAGAACATGACCTTCAGGTAAATTTTGTCTTTATTTCTTCACAATCAAATTCAGTCAAGGTGCCATTCTTAATGGCTTGTGATAAGTTAGATGACCATCTTCCTTCAATTAGTTTTGAGAAACAAACATGCCTCTAAAAAGCCACTAATGTCTTTATGCATCTGACTTCTGTTATCTGTAGATTCTACTTTTGGTTAATGTTGAAGTCCATTGTGCATTTGTGATATTCGTCAATGAGCATTTGAGCTATAATGAGATAATTTTAACTTTTTTTAATCAAATTTGACCAGTCAATATTTATGATTAAAAAGAAGAAAAACATCACAAGAAAGAGAATTTCTTATCTCTCCTTGGACTTCAAATCAGAAATGACACTAAACTAAATTCTAATAGTTTTTGTTGTATTGTAGGTACTTTTGCAGTAAGTGTTAAGTTAACCAAACTTGCTTGCTAATTTATGAACGCGTGTTGGGCTTGAACTTAGATGGCCTTTTTGAGCTTATATATGGCTGTGTATGATGCAGGATAAATGTGAGCCTTGCGGAGAACTTGGTAGTTTTGACAAGGGTACTAAAAAATGCAGCGCCTTCAGCAAGTTGCGTATTACATCTATTAGCACTCTATTTGCAGATAGTCTTAAGCATTCCAATTGGAAGCTTGGGTTGTATCCGCCAGTAATTTTCCAAATGTGGGAATCCATATCCATGGATTTCAGTGATGGTATGCCCACAACTCAGTGGCAGTAGTGCTACATCTTTGTTGTACATTGGTTCTTCAGGATGTAAAAAGGATGGTTACACTTTTTTCATTAACTTTTTATAGTAGAGGTCATGTGGGTTTCCATGCTCAACTATTAAACCAATGGTTGTAACAGGGAAGAAGAGAACAATTACGACACTATTATTGACCTTGTATGGCACATACCAAATGTAATTGTTCTCCCGCGTCTATCATATATAAAATTCTTAGTAGTATATGGTGTTTCAAGATTGATTCCATACATAATTCTCCTCTCATTTTGAGACAATGGGTCTGTGAACTGGTGCAATCTCAAAACAAAAACTATAGCATCCATGTATCTCCAAAGCATTGAAAATTCTTTATCATCAACAAAATAAGCAGTACAAATAATATGACTAAATAAATATGACTACCAATTGACAAAAATCAGTGAATAAATATGACAGAAAAATAATGATTAAAATGACCAAATATACTACCAATGGACGGAAATTAGTTAATACAAATGGCTAAATATACTACCAATGGACGGAAATCAGTGACTAAATAAATGACTAAATATACTACCAATTGACGGCAATAAAATTACAATGACTAAATAAATGACCAGTTAACAACAATCAATGACTAAATATACTACCAAATTGATGATTAAATATACTACCAAATTATCAAATATACTACCAAATTGATGACTATTAAATATGCTACCAAATTGATGACTAAATATGCTACCAAATTAATGACTAAAATTTGTTTAGTCATAAATTTGGTCGCGAGATAAATGACCGGCAATAAACTACCAATGGTCATGTGACCAAACTAATGGTCACATGACCAATATTTGGTAGTTTTTTTTAGTCATTTATTTCTGTTTTTCTACTAGTGGTTCAACAAAACAACATCCAACTCCAATTCTGCTCAACTCAGGATCAACGTGTTGATATCTTCACCACGTCTCTTGCACATGTGAAATTTGAAACATTTCAAAATTCTCTCATTAGTACTTTAAAACAATGATTTAATAAGGGGGGACTGTTGGTATATTCCATCATTATCTCCGTATGGTTAGTTTGTTTATGTTTGTTATTATTTGGTTTTGGTTTGTTAGCTTATTAAAGCTAATTGTTGAACCCGTGAATACACGGTTACACATTTCTTTCATGTATAAATATATCTCATAATGCAAAGTGAGACATTCAATTGCTCCACAAAATCTGATATTCATCATACAGGGATTCGATTTTTTTAAGGCCTACACAAATCTCTGTATCGGCCTCTAATTTGGCCTTTGCACCTTTATTTTGGCATGTTGTCAAATCTAGCAATGCCCCTATATTTAGTAGATCACTATTCTTAGTGTATTCTACTATTTTTAGCAATGCAGATATTTTGGTGACAAAATTGGCAGAGCCTCCAAACTAGCAACCACTAACTTCATCTGGAGGTCTTCCAAAACCGGCGGTGGTCCTAAACTATCTAACATGCTTCTAAACTTGGCGGCAACCCTATTCTGACAGTAGTTTCATCAAATTTGGCGAAGGAGACATTTTGCAAACTCAGACCCCTCTCCGTTGGCAGTTTTGTTTTGGAAGGCGAACTTCAAAGGCTAATAACTTGGGCTCAAGCCCTCCTTTTTCTGTGCAAATTTGTATTTCTGCTAATTTTTTGCACTCTATATGCTGGTGCAAACAATTTTTAATTTTGGTGTCTGGGTTTTCCAGAAATTATAGATTCTCACAAGTGACACTACATAATTCTTGTTTTGGGAACTTTGAAGACTCATAACTTCCACATACAACATCAAATCGAAGTGATTTTTTTAGAGTGCATGATTTTTCGATTACTTCACAGTGGTGCTATTTGTTTCGCTTGGTTTTATTCCAAGATTATACTTTCAGCATACACTCATTTGTTGAGAACATTGTAATGCATTGAGATCAAGTCCAATCAACGTTTCTTACTAGTAGCGATTGTAATTGCACTAAAATACAAAGTGCCGAGTCATATTTTTTCTAGGGGGTTATTTGATTGAGTTCCAAGGGAATCTTTTAAGGGGTTATTATAATCATGAACTAAGATAAAATTCTATTTTGAAGGGGTTCATCATGGATTTTATTATTCAATTCCATCCTTTTGTTGTCAAACTAACTTCATAGAACTATTTGTCCAAGAAACGAGGGATAAAGAATCACTGTCTTGAGTAGGATCAATTCTCATATATCCTTGCACTCGTTCTTGAGCTAAGTGACTAGGAACAGAAGAATGGATGGTTTAACAATAATGACATGGTCAATGGACTAATATGTCTAACTATTTTTGAGAATATTCTACATCACATAGAGCACACTGGGTGCCCTTTCACTGCATGGACCATCATCTAACAGTTGTATGGAGACTTTGGATCTTCATCTGATAGTGATGTTTCCTTGGATGACCAAGCTCTTGTGGATGATACTGAGACTTCCGTTACCCCATCTACAGTTTAGGACACTCCTACAATACCTGTAGCTACTTCAGAGTTGCTTCTTCAAGAGCTTCCAGTGATTCTTTGCAACAGGGTCATGTATTTGTCTTCTAGATTCACTTCATTGGGACTAATTTCTACCAGACATCTCTTATTTGTTGTAGAGTCTCACATTTCAGAACTGGCTCACACTCTTGAGGACATTCAACTCCCCTTTGATGACAGTCATTTCATCGCTATTATACCATCTTCTTTATCTTTGGATCTTGTACCTCCTAGTTCTACACATGGGATTGGATTGCTTCTACCTTCGTACACTGAGACATCTTCTGATATTCAAATGAGGACACTTGAGCAGAGTTATGAGATATGATACATCATGAGACTTCCTACCTTACCTTGCTTCTTCGAATGAGAGTTATTTCAACATTCACCATTGGAGTTGTTTCTTCCTAAGGGGAGAAATGTCATTTGCCACAAATGGATCATCTTCAGCATTCATAAATGGGCATCCTCTTTTGGCATAGGCTACTTTGTTGTGGGGGGGCTTTCATAGTCTCTTTCACTCTCTTTATTCTTGAGGGGGGGGAGCTTCTATTCCTTTGTTTGGGAGGGGAGGGCTTCTTCTCTTTTTGGGGGAATTCTTTGTATATGGGTACCTCATCAGGCTTCATTTGTTGGGACCTATCTTTTCACCCACCTAAGCTACGCTTAAGGGGGGTGTTAGTGTAGGTTTTATTTTCCTAATGGGTTAGTTATTTTTCCTATTTCCTAAGTTTTTTCTACACTTTTATTAAGCTTTCTTAAGTTAATAAAGTGAGTTTAATTAGGTGAGTGGGTCATTTGAAGTGTCACCATCCTATGAGGGAGTTACATTTACTATGTTTAGACCGTTTGGTGGTCTCTCCCTATTGGTTAGTTTTGCCACCTCCACCCCTCCCTGGTCTATATAAACTCACTACCTAACTTGTATTTTGCATCTTGTTACATCTTGTATGGCAATTCTATCAACCTTATGTAGCTTCTTCTTTCAACTCTTAATGCAATTATGTCATCCTGACATTTGCACATCTCCCATTCATTGGTTTGCATTGTTTATGCTTTTTCTAGTTTATGTAGCTTAGAATTTATCTTATAAAGTTCTTGGGTTATCAATCTATTTCAAATTTCTAACAAGTTTGTGGATTGCACTTGTTTGATGGTCAATGCCACTTTTGAGGAAGCTATTGCTCTTAGGCGAGTGTTTGACATTTATATCAATGTGTCTGGTCAACTCTTGAAAGAATATAAATCTTAGATTTTCTTTTTCCTTACAAACCCTCATCTTTAAGAATAGATTGCTAATATTCTTCATTTGCAAGTCTTTTCTCCTCCTTTCAAATATTTGGGTATCCTTATGGGAAAAAAGATTGGAATGTCATGTTGGATTCTGTTCAACATCATATCAGTCATTGGACACACATATACCTCTCTTTGATTGGACATATAGTTCTTCTTAAAGTTGTGATTCAAGCTCTCTTATTTTATAGATTTATGTTTCTTGTAGCTCCAAAAGGCTTCCTTCATGATTTGGACTGTAAGATGCAAAATTTTCTTTGGGAAGGAAACTTGAAGAAAAAGAAATGACATTTGGTTAACTAGGATAAGATTTGTCAGCCTAAATCGAGGTGGTTTAGGTATGACATCTTCCCTCCTTAATAATATAGAGTCTTTTGCTACCAAATTATATTGAAGATGGTGTGTGGAGGAACATGCTTTATGGGGAAGAATTCTTAAGCTTGAGTACTTATATGGAGAATCATTCTTCCATCCTTGGAATGCCAACCCTTGGCAAGGGCTCTTAGATATGAAAAACATTAAAATTGAGTAGTAGTCTAATTAACGTTGGCATTTTCTAGATTGTGGGGAAGGGTGACCTTGCTCAAATTTTCTGGGATGATGTGTGGGACCAACATAGCCCTATTTGTGTTGAATTCTCTTATCTCTTGGAATTAAAATGTAAATGTGTTGAAGTTGGTTGGAGTTATGTTTCTAATTTTTAGTATGCAATCATGCAGGCTAGTGTGAGAATTTGGAAATAAAAACCTAAAGATCTTTATCTTGTTGCATGTATGTGTAGTCGGTGTTGTCATTGATGTCAACAAGCTTGTGTTGTCATTTGTGTCAACTATGTCTACTAGTTGAGCAGAGATGAGGTTGTTGTAAGTGTATGAGCTGTTTGGTTGAGTTGCTTTGTTGAAGATGATTTGATTGTTTTGAAGAAGTGTTGAATATGTTAGGAATATGTTTTTGATGGTTGGTTTCCAAGTTATTTTGAGAAAATTTGATTAATAAAGGAAACAATGTGTTGAAGAGTCTATTTGGCTTAATAGAATAGTGTTTTGGTTTTGCTCCGCATTTCTTCTATGTTGAAGATCTGTCTTTGCGGTTTGGATATGTTGTTTAGGAATGTTCAGAGATGTTATATTCCAAATTTGGTGCTCCAGTTTGTTGTGTAGAGGAAGTTGTGTTCACCAGAGTATGGACTATTTTTGAACTTTGTAGAGGTGTCTGGGAGAAACTATTTTACTCCACATTTCTCTGCAGATTTGTTTCTGGCTTTGCGGTTCTTGATTTGCACTTGTAATGCTTATATATTGCTTTAGTTCAAGTTGTTCATGATTTGGTGCTCCGTAAGTTAATTTCTTGAGTTGTATTGTATGGCAAAGTTGTTTGAATGCTACAGTCAAGTGAAAGTTATTGCGGAGAAACTTGTTGGATTTCAGGATGGTTCAGGATGTTCATGGAATACTCTAGATTGTTTTGGAGCCTTGCATGTGGTCCACAAGTCATCTTTGGGTTTGAGGAAGCATGTACTTAAAAGTTCTATGTTAACACATGTTTGGCCGACCTTGGGTATTTACACTAATTGCGGAGTTGCTTTGGTGATTTTAGTAGTGTAGAGTGGCATGCTTGGATGAATTTAGGTTTGAGCTAAGATGTTTTGTGGTCCGCCTTCATTCCTTTCCACTGCGGCAATGTTTAGGTCCAGACCTAATTTTAATGTTATGTGCTAAGGTGTGGTGCCGACCTTGGAGAATGTTCTCAAGGTAGAAGACATTATAAATAAGTGTCAAGGGATCGTGATCATGATTGTGTGTGATGAAGGTAATAGGAATAACAGTGTGATTGAATGTGTGATGTGACAAGTGCCTGTGGAAGCGAATTAAATGAATGCAGAGTAGTAGAGTCTGGTATATCATAACGGTGTGATGAATATTATTTCAATACTTTGAGCTTCATTGGAACTGTACTCCATGCATATGTTAGATGTAATTATAATAGTTCAACTATGGTAGTGAGCCACCTCTTCTATCTCTTTCTTTCAGGACGGTGAGTCCTTGGGCAGTGAACCCTTTTAGTAGTGAGCCTTTCTTCTGGGCAGTGAGCCCTCCGACAGTGAGCCTTTTGTAATTCGGTGTTAATACTACTTTATATTGTGAGCTAATCCTCACCATGGTTTTTCCCTTCTTAGGTTTTCCACATAAATCTGGTGTTTGTGTTATGAGTTGTGGTTGTTTGCTTTATGCTCAATTTCCCTTATTAGAATTAAATATGTTAAATGGATTAAATGTTTGATGTATAAATGGTTTTGTAACGTTAGAAAATGTCCCCTTGGGGGCTTTTCCCTCATAAGGTTTAGCTCCCGAGTCTTTTAGCTACATTTAGGACATGTATGAGTAGTCCTTCATTACCGGACCGTGGGCCAGCCTACCTTCACCCCCAGGCAAGAGAGATAGCTCCAGCTACCGGGGCCCCCCGGATGGCCGGCATTAACGAGTTGCCTTCCATCCAGTTCGAGTTGCCTTCCAGCCAGTTCGAGTTGCCTTCCATCCTTAGCCCCTACTGCCTGAAGGAGTGAGGCCCGCGTCACTTTCCGAGGGTTCGCCGCCCCCGGATGAAGGTTGGGCCCATAGAATAGTAGGGGCCCTCCCCCCCTTAGGCTATTCCACCCACCCTGGCCGATGGAAACTGTCGTCTAGGCCCTAACTAAGAAAGTAGCGAGGGAGTAGAGATTATATAATATACATAACATGCTCTAGTTGACTACCGAGTAGACAACTATAATAAGGAACTCCAAGAAGCTGTTGTGGGAAGGGTTGAAACCGATAGCTAGAAAGAACTCCCTCCCACCGGGCCGGGTGGGGGGGAATTCTAGGCCCCGGATGGCCACCGCAATAGGATAGTGGGGAGCCCGTTTCTCGGAGAGCAAACTAGTACTTTCATCCGATCATCCTTACTTGAATCCGGGAGGCAAGAAAGCAACATAGAGTTTCCGAGGAGGCAAGACTAATAGAGTTTAGTTGGATGGCTAGCTAGATGCCGTTGAGGACTGAGCAGCCTACCCTTCCTCCCACAAACCCCACCTAAGGCCTGCCAAGGGCCTAGGCAGCCGACCATATTGGCCTTAGGTGCCTATGGCATTGGCATGCCTTGGGATGGACTAGTTTGGCTAAATGCGAGAACAAGGATGGAAGCTGTAGTTCGAGCTGGATGTTTGGATGGAAGGCAAGCTCGAGGGATAGAACAACTAGTTAACGATGTTGCTTTCATTGAGTCAAGAAGATGAGAAACTGAGCTGCTGTAGGGATTACCACCATCCTGAACCGGGGGTGCTCCTCCCACCTACCATTATCCGTCCTGTCCATCCTACCCGGGCGGGGGTGAGGCCTATCTCCTCAACGACAACCGGAAGGAAACCTGTCCTAACTAAATGAGTTGACAACCTCCTTCCTTCATTCACCGGGGCATGAGAAGAGAAGCCTGCTATCAAGTTCTATCCTTACATACGTTATATCGGCCTTCAAACCAACTATATTAGCAACCGGTTGGTTAGGCTAAAGAAAGGTAGGAGTGGAATACAGGTTCCAAGCTTAGGGTAGGCAGCTCATCCCTCCATCAGCTTGACTAGTTAGGGAGCTCACCCCCGGGAGAGATAGTTGTGGACCCCACTGGCCTAAAGCCTTAACCGGGGGTGAGGATAGGTAATGGCAAGTTGTTACTTTCATCCGAGGGCAAGGAGAGGAAAAGACCAAAGGACCCACCCCTCAATCTCGATCATGCCGGAACAACGGCATCTACCTCCCGTCACTAATCGGAGTGGGTGGGAGACTATATTTCCCCCCCACCCCTCCCACCCGCCCCTACAATTCTATGGGAGATTGCTAGAGTGGGATTCCCTCATTGCGAGAAAGTTGGTAGCCAGCTGGACCGGTAGAACTCGCTAGTCGTTGGTAGCTGGGAACAATCTCACTACCGGGAGGGGAGGAGGAACTAGATGATATAGTAGTCGTCTACTCGTCCTACCGGGGGTGGGGGATGGACCCCTGGTAACAGTAGAAAACAAACAACTGCTTAACCAGCGAGATTTCTAGATAGGAAGTTAGGGCCTGAACGAGGAGGGGGAGAAGAAATAATAGTTGCTGGTCCGGTAACAGTTCTCTCTGCTAGCTCTCCTTCATTGGCGAGACGACTACTGGAAGTAGCTGGATTGTTCAACCGGTCCTTCATGAGAAACGAGGGATAGTTCTCAAGCGGGACCATCCTTGTTTATGGAGTTAGCTGGACCATCCTTGCCGGAGGGAAGTAACGAGTTCCCTTCAATCTCTCTATCCATCCATCCATCAACAATTGGCAAATACAGAGAGGCCGTTTCTCATAGAGGAGAGGCCGGTGGCACGGATGGCCTAGCTATAGCCCTGGGCAGGATGGAGTCAGCTGTCGGCGGGATTGAAGCGCTATAACTTGAACCCGGAGTCGGTGCCCTTCCATAGATAGTAGTTGTTCGCTCTCCCGGAAGCTAATCCCACAATTATTACTAACCCCACCTAAGGTTAACCCGTTTCCCAGGGTGGGTGGAATATCAAGTTGGTGGGTGGAATAGAACCCCCCACCCATCCCCACAAAGCCCCCCGGGTGGAAAGTGACGCAGTTCACCCCCGCCAATATGGTCGGTGCCGAAGGCATGCCTTAGGATGGATGTCCCTCCTTCTGGATGGAAGTCAAGGATGTCTAGCTCCGGAAGGAAGGAAGTAACGAGTTCAACTAGTTCGACTCGGGGGTGTTCAGTTCAGGTAACTATTCACTCATCAGGTGAGGGATGGATGGGAAGGCTTTATCTCCCCCTCCCTAGCCGGAGAAGGAAGGTCTTACCATCCTCAACAATCGGTAGCTGGAATTCAACTATCTATTCGGTCACCTTCACTATAGTTCAAGGAGAGTGTTTCTCGCCCATCGGGAGGTTCTTGTTCTCGCCCATCTCCTATTTGATTGGGGTTCACCCTCACAGAAAGAAAGTTAGGTAGTGGGCTCCGGAAAGAAGAACTAACTGGCTACTGTGGGTGAATGAAGTTATCCATCCCCCGGGTAACGAAAAGATGCCCCCCACCCCCTCCCTACTGGAAAGTAAGCGGATGGCCAGCAGGGAGGAAGGCAACAAGCAGCGCACCGGTAGACTAGTTAATTCCAGCAGGGAGGAAGGCAACAAGGATAAAAGCAGGAAGGAATTCCCTTCCATAGAGAAACTAGTTCAACCGATCGCTCATCGGATGGTTCTCCCTGCCCCCCAGCGCTTCCGCCCACGGAAAAGAAGCTGGGGTGGGAGTACCTAGTGCTCTTCTTTCTAGTGGAAATGCTCGAACTAATTACAGTACTTTGGTGGCTCAACCGGCTATCCGATGCGCTCCCCGACAGCCACATGGACATAGTAGAGACCCCGGAACCGGGGGGGCCCCTGACTACTCTATTAGAAGAAAACCCCCTAAATCATCATCTACTAGTAGTGACGGTCGTAGTGGTGATGTCGATAGTAGTTCTGTGGGCTTTGGCTATTAGCTATTCTCCTGATAGCCTTCCATTACTGCCTCCTTAGGCCTTTCTGTTCGGAGCAAGAGACGGAGTGAAGACGGGGAGTACATGCATTTTCAGATAGTGGGATGGCCGACGACGCGCATCCCGGGACGGAGCCGTATGATGCGGAAGTATCACATACGGTTCTATGAGAAGGGAGTGGCTACCCACTGGAGCTTTTCTTGACTATAGTTTCTTAGGGTTAGGAAGGTGGCTCCGCCTTGAGATTAGTAGGGCCTGACTAACTATAGTTGAGTTTATCGACGGCTCTGGGGCTACTCCCTACTCTCCTATCACTATAGGGGTTTGGGGTTCGAGACGAAGGAAGATCAGGGCAGCACATCAGTTTTTCCCATACACTTCACTCGGATCTGTTCTTATGCTACTAGCTATTCCGTCGATTCTCTCCCAGACAGGAACTACCGATTCGCAAATCTTATCAACCACAGAATCCAGTGAGCGGCGCCAAATCTCTCCATGGATTGCTCCTCTCGCTCCTTCCCCCGTCAAAGTGCCTATGGTACCAGTTCATATCTGGTCACCCGAAGCTCATGTAGAGGCACCTACGGCTGGATCCGTAATCTCGGTAGGAATTCCTTCAAAATTGGGAACCTATGAATTTTCGAGATTTTCCATACCCATGTCTCCCGAAGCGACACTTCGTCCCACTCCCTTCATTTATACTCTAAGCGCGATTGCCATTCTATATACTCCCCCGACCACTCTGAGACAAATCGATCCTAAGAAGATTATTGCCCACTCCCCAGTAGCCCATACGAATCCTGTGACTATCGGTATGTTCAGTCGGGTGGCGGCCGTTAGGTCACCTATAGTGAGTTACAAACACACAGGGCCAAATGTGTGTCGGGCGTGCGACCCATCAACCCACTAGTAATGGGGGAGAGAACATAGCATGTCGCAACAAAAGCTTGATCGGGACGGGGAAGCATTTATGCACCCCGGGCGCCCCTTCTTTATATAGTTGGCGGGAAGGCCTAGTCGAGCGCCTGACTATGACTATAGATAGTGCCATCTCCCTCGGCCTCCTCCCCCTCCAGACCCATTATAGAGAGGGGGGGGGAGAGGGGCGGGGCCCTACTATAGATGGGCTCTCCCCCCTACTATACTATATAAAGGGGGGGGGGCCACTATAGATGCGGGTCTATAGGGATAGGGCCCTATCCTTCCTATCGGCTGGGGCTCTCCCGCCCCGAGAAAACTGGGGTGGGTGGGAGGGCCCCCAATTAATCTACCCCCCCATTATAGTTTAGTTTTTGTTTTCGATTCTCAAGAATAGAGCTCACGCCTGATAAGGGGAGCCCTATAAAGGATAAAGGACCCCGAGCACATACATCTATTACGAACGAGTATCCATTCCATCATCCCACATAGAAGGAGATTGCCCGTATCATGGTTGTCTGCTAACGTGAAGCGAGGGGTTGAGCCTGAATGAACTGGCGAACCGAAGTCGCTTTCGGAACCGTACTCCTCACACACGTGTCCAGCCCCCTACTATCTATAGGGCCCGAATCCCCGCCGGCCATCGGGACCGAGTGGTAAGGCCATCCATAAGGAAGATTGATCTGGCATTGATCGGACAGGGGAACGGATTACTCATTCTTTCTTCCATTGGGGACAGGTGCGCGACAACTCCGAGCGTCACACATCCGCCAATGCTCTGACTATAGGTGGCACCAGCGAGATCCAGCCAAGCGGCCTCGCCGCAGCGGCTGCTCCGGAAGAGAATAAAGAGGAAAGGAGATCGAGGGGTCATAAATGAAATGCCCCCCCGGGGCCCCCTACTATGAATAGGGCCCCCCCACCTCCCCCTCGGCATTTAATAGGGCCCCTCCCCCTCCCCCTCTCCCTCTCCCTCTATATTTAGGTAGGTAGGTAGGTAGTCCCCGCATCTATAGTGGGAGGCCCCTCTGATTCAATAGGGGGGGGCTACGGTTGGGGTCGAGAGCACCCTATGGATAGTTTGGTGCCCGCCAGGTATAGATAGGGGGCATTTGGTTCGTTCGGTTGGCGAGAGAGAGGCGCATGCATAGCGAGACTATCAGCCTTCATCCGCTTCGCAAGCGCCGCACACGCAGCACATAGGAAGTCAGAGGGCCCGTACTACCTGCCCAACCCAAACCCACCCCTCGCTCCGAGGGCATTCATGCGCTCACCCCTCGGCCCCCCCCTTTCTACCCGCATCTATAGTGGGGGGGGCCCTACTCTATAATGGGGAGGCCGCCCAACTATGGATATAGGGCTTCGCCTCTCAAGGTAGGGGGTGGGGGGGTCGAGTGCCTAAAGTAAAGGCACTCGCCCCCCCCCCCCCCACTATAGATAGGGGCTTGTCCCGGGGCTCCTTTCTATAGTAGGGCATCAGTCGAGCCCCCCCAATTTGAAGCCCCGACCCCTACTATCTATAGGGCCCGCATCTATAGCTTGGGGTGGAAAGGAGGGGCCCGGGGGCTTGACCCTACCCTACCCTACCCTACCCTATAGTAGTGGGTGGGGGCAGAGATTGATCGAGATCGGGCGGACCTCATGAATTAGCCTGTTTACTTAGCAGCATAAATACCCGGACCCAGTCTCAGTTATTGATTCACTGGTTCCACCACCAACAGGGGGGGCATAGCCAGCAGCACCCCTCTCTATCATTCATAGGAGATCCGGATGCGGATCCTGATGAGTCTGCTCCGGTAGGCAAGGTTTCTTACCGAGCTGGACGATGATGATTCCTTGGTTCAAAGGGCGCTTCAGTGCCGGGTGGGTGGGAACAAAGGGGCTCGGGCCCTTCCCTACCATTGCGAGAACCAGCCGCCTGAAGCCTTCGTGGAGTCAGCGCGGATCCCGGGCCCATTTTTGCCCAGTCCCTGCAACGGATGAGACTGGATAGTAGGTTTTGAAACTATATACTTACTTGAGAAAAAAAGTGCACCGGTTGGTGCTTTCTCCACTGCCTCCCCAGTAGTTGCCTCTGCCCCTCTCTCTGGTGACCAATCAATTGGTTCTTCAACCGAGTAAACAAGGTAAACCACCCCTGCTACTGGTGGCTCGCAAAATGGACGAGAAAGGCTGCATGCAATAGGTGGAACTAAAACCACCTCTGTTGCCCCCCAATGATAGCCCAATGGGCGTTTTGAGAGGGCAACCCCCGGGGCCCCCATAGATATATAGGGCCGCTTGCTCTTATGTTGCCACCTCCACCCCAACAATTGTTTCTAGAGGGCAGAAAATGGAACCACTGGAAATACACTTTAGTCGGCTATGCGTACGCCATGGATATGCATCCGCGGGATAGGCGGCATCGGCATGAAAAGCTAGGGATGGAGTAGTTGAATCAGGTAGAGCATCTGTTTCTTCCGTGCCGGGATCGGCAGCAAGGGATGAGGGGGGGCCCCGAAGGCTCGGGAACGCATTGACCGACCACTTAATTTCTCATGGCCGACTAACCCACCAGAAGTTCCCCTCTCCCCTCTCATCCCCACCCGTTCTCCCCGGCATCGAATCGCTATCATAGCATATACGTCGTATTAAGCGAGCGCGATCAAGGGGTTGCCCTTTCCTATCATTGAGGCCATTCCTTGAATCGATTATTAACGCCGAAGGGTAGGTGAGGGGTGGGAAGCGTTGGTTAGAAGCCATCAATTCCTTTCCTTCGATCGAGATGGAATGCCTCCACCTGGGACGGATTCGAGACAGGAGCTTCTGAACTGGTTACTTGTCCTTCAACTGGGGGTAAGATGCTGACCAGGGAAGTGAGTGAAATGAACCATTTCCCGGCGGGGAGAGCCCCCTCTACCGGGTGGGGGGGCCCCAAGCCCCATTATAGCCCGGGGTGGGGGGCCCCCGTGTGTGGGATATTATTGGCTATATTGGGTTTATCGGTCCCTGGCTACCAACTATCATTGAGAGGACTAGACCCGCCTTCTATTGCATTTCTCACTAAATGAAGTGCTATTCCTTCCATTCGAGCCCCTCTGCATCTATTATTGGATTCCCTTTCATTCGCTTCGACTCGATACCGACTTGAGCTCCGAAAGGGATAATTGGTAGAATCATTACCGGTTCCCCATCACCCACTCGATTCCAATCCCGGACCGAAACTACAGCCGCTCCTCCGACTGGAGAAACTCCATCAGCTCCGCTGTTGCTTCAGCCTCTGCTACCTCCCCCAAAAGTTGCCCGCCCAATAATAGATGCAGAGGGCGGCACCCACCCCTGCCCTGGGGTTGGGAGGAAGGGCCATTATGATGAGCCTGCAACTATCTCGTCCCACCCACCCAACTATGATTCCCTCCCACCCTAGGCGTGGCCGTGGAGGTAGGGGGCCCACCAAGATAGCCCCCCCCCACCCGGGAACTACCACCCTATAGTTGGGGGTTACGCATAGGCCCGCCCTATATAGCCAGGGGGAACTATGGAATAGGGGGGGGCATCATTGGAACACACACACATCTATGGGTATGGGAGAGGCGGGATTCAGACCTACGTAGAAAACCTCCAACAGATTTACAGTCTGCCGCTTTAAACCACTCGGCCACTCTCCCCCAGCGCAGCTTTAAACCACTCGGCCACTCTCCCCCAGCGCCTATCTAGAGTAGGGACTCGCGGGCAGAAGGCTGAAATTGAAGCCGGCAGCAGTCGGGTGGCTAGTGAGTTCACTGTCGCTCACTGGTTATGCAGAAATGCCTATAATACGTGCCCGCTGATCGAACCGCCCGTGGGACTTTGTTCCAGAAAGTTTGCATCTCATGTTATCGAGATCAGGTAGTTCGCCTTATATACGTTCTACAATCCCCCGGGAGGGAATGTTAGTTGTGGGTGGGTGGCGGAACAACTAATCGCTATATCCCCGGGGGTTCTAGACAAACCCCCGGATATAGGAAGTTGCGGTGGGAAGCTATAGTTCCACCCAACTATGATTCCCTCCCACCCGGATAGCCGAATAGAATTCAATTCCCCCCCAACAACTAATCTACCGTAACCTACCTGGCAAATTGTAGGGGCCCACCCAACTATATCCCCTCATGAACACCCGGGTGTTCATGAGTAACTAAAGTTGCCCCCCCGGGAGGTATATTAATTGTTGGGAGAGATAGAACCATACTAGTAGCCGGGAGGACATAGATTATTGCGAGGGGGAGGGCCTACCGCGAGGGGGAGGGCCTACCTAATTTGGCTGGCAGGCAGTCGAGCGGCTTTTCGCTTCTCCCGGATGGGGGAAGCGGCAGGGAAGCGCTATTTCGAAAGGAATGGATTGGCCATTCCGGGAAACAGATGAAGCCGAGGGGGAGAAATCGATACGAAGCCAAACATGCTCGTTCTCATCCCCTCGAATGAGAGATTGAATCCCTCTCCCGCCCCTCTGCATATATAGTGCAATGAAGAGAGATAAACTAGAAAATCTTGCGAGAGGAAGAGTACTATACTCCGTCTTGGCCTCTGAGATAATTCCTCAGGCCGTCGCTTTGGAACTATATCTCCCACCCGCCCCCCCAACTATTGAAACCCGAGGGTTCTAGGCAAACCCTCGGCTATAGATTGCCCCACACACAAGTTTTCTCCGGATTTTGAACTTTCATTCCTTATCCCATGCCGAGAGCTACTGTGGTGGTATCTGGCACTGCGCATAGATCATGACCCCACCCCGGTACGACAAGTTCTCTACTATACTATCTCCCCAGCTATCTATAGTAGGGCTCAGTCGCATCTCTACCCCGTTTCCAGGGCTTCGATTCTCCATCGAAATCACTATTATCGATTCCTTCCACCCAATCCCCGGTTCTCCTGATCGAATTATCCATTCCGTCCAGCTATCCCAACAAATTTTCTCTATGGTGGCTTGGCCGGATGGCTTATTCAATCAGTCAGAGTTGGCAAATTCATCTCCAATCTCTAGTTATCAATCCCGGTTTCACCCAATCCTTCTTCTCTGAGTGAGGAATTTCTTCCATCGTTCGTTAAACCATACGGTTTATGAATCGATGCTTATAGATAGAGAGCTGAACCGAGTCAGCTATTTTATTAGCGTAAGTGTAGTGTTAGCAGCATGGTAGGGCTCGCATAAAATTGAAAGCTGATCTCTCAGGTGGGAGGGAGATATAGTCGGTCCCAAGCTATTTATTAGAGGAGATCGCTTTAGGACTGCCGGGAGATAGCTGCCCCGGGAGCACTCGACTCCATATTAAGAGTTCAGTTGTGAATGTTAAGTAGTGTATAAAACGACTCGACTAGTCCCTGATTGTTCCGCTTTCTAAACTTCAAAAACAGGTGCACATTTATCTGTCATTTTACACCTTCCTATAGCAACATTTTGAGTAATTTGTTTGTTTACTTCCGTAATTGCATAATTAGGGTTTTGATATATAATTGAACATAAGTGAGCATAATTGACATTCAAACCATACAAATCCAATCTTCCCTACATCTCAAATTGTCTTGGGGTATGATAGTGCATTGCCACTCGACCCTAGGTCCTTGAATGAAAGGGTGAAAGGAGGATACATGTACAAAACCACCAAATACTCAACTATCCAAGTTTTACCCTTTACATTTTGGTGAACCCATGTTATTGGACTTGTTTGCACCTTGCTGAGTGTTTTACTTCAGATTTGTAGTGATTTCATTTATTCATAGTATCATTCATCTTATTGCATTGGAAAACTTAGAAAAAAATTGAAAAATTAGAAAAATTGGAAAAAAAATTACATTATAGGGTCTCTATTTTTCAACAACTAATGTGAATTTCATCAAATTTCTGATTTTTGCATTGGATATGAGCTAAATTGCAGAAAATTATAAAAATTCAATAGCTTGCATTGCATTTTCATTATAAAATTGCTAGGGTTTTGTTAGAAATTTTGCATTTTTCATATAACCTAGTAATTTCAAAAACTAGGGTTTGTAGGTAAAATCTTGTTTCAGATTTTTCTACTAGTCTTAGACACTCATTCAAATTTTCATTTGGTTTTAGTGTAAATTTGCATTTAAATCTCAATATTTTGCATTTTTACATAGAAAATTTCAACAAAAATAAGCATTTGCATTGATTTTTCCTTAGATTGGCACTTGCATTTTGCATGGCACAGTGTGAAAATAATTTTCAGATCTGAGTGGACATAATTTTCATCATAAAATAGATTACAAAACATTCATATAACATTTTGCATCAATATCTCAAACCTAGGGCTTGAAAAACCTTGATTTTCACTAGATTTGGCCTTATCGACTTTCAAAAATTGCACCATATGCGTGTTGTGAAGAGTATTTTTGCACTAATTGGCTTTTTATCAGGGTTATCATCTACTGCCCCTCCTAAATTCTTTACAACACCTCTTTATTGAGCTCTTGTATTGAAAATTTGTTGAAAAATCACATATTTTGGCTATATTTGCCCTAGGGTTTGACCTAGTTTGCACTCCAAACATGTTGTAAAAGATTTTATTCTTGTAGGTGATTGATATCACTAATATTATTTGTTGCACCTCCTAAGATTCTTTATAACACCTCTTTTGCTAGGTCTTGGAATTGAAAAATTGTGAAAAATTACATATTTTTGCTATATTTTCATTAGGGTTTGATCTTGAGTGGCACCATAAGCGTGTTGTGACAGATTTTTTGGAATTAGGTGGTTGTTATTACTGATGTAATTTTCTGTCCATCATCATTTTCCTCACAACACACTTTGTCATGCTCTTTTGCATTGAGATCTGGTAAAATAAATCACATATTTTAGTGTATTTTCACTAGGTTTTGACTAATCATCATCTTAGATTTGCATCAAAAGTGTGTTGTAAAGGATCTTATTGTTGTATTGAACTGATATCAGACATATTATTTTCTACCCTTGATCAAAATCTTTACAACGCCTTTTCTTTCATACATTTGCATTGAAAAAGTACAAAAAATCAAGCATTTTAGGTCATTTTTGCATATAGTTTTGCACTTTTCTTTTACATCAAATTTGAAAAACTTCTAAAACCTGATTTTGCATCTCATTATGGCATCTTCATGTTATTCATCTCTGAAATCTTTGCATGAGTATATCCTAGACTTTGAAAATTTCACTAATTTCACTAATGAGAATCCTCATGTTCTAGAGCACGTAGCTTCTGCAAGTGGTATTGATGCTTCTATATGTTCTACATATGAGCTGCAATTACTTTGTTATACACATGATTTTAATAGCTTCACACTATTCATAGGAGCATATCATTTGATATTAGAAGATTTAACTAAATTCATCTCTAGGAATACTCATGAGAAAGATGAGAGTGAAAATCCTTTTTTCGCTACAGAATATGATGATGATGATGTACCTTCCTCTCATCCCAATGCTCTCCCTGGCCAAGATGTAGTATTAGTGGATGAGAAGTGGTCTCTCACATTAAATCCTTTAGCGATGGATGTTGGGTGCAATCAAGAGGAAAACAATGTTAATTCAATATTCATTAATAGATTTTGTAGCAATATTCCTAAGATGGTTGTGCGGGGGGCACCTAGTGCACCCTCTTGCTTAAAGCCAGTGATTATAGTTCAAGGTAAACCTCCTGATAATATCTTCATCTATGCAAAGCAAATTGCTCAAAGAAATCAGGGTGTTCAAATGTGATTGCTCACACATATAACACCCATAATAACAAGCAAAGTAAGCAAGCACCACATGTGCCTGTCTCTATTCCATGATCTCAACCTATGCTCCCCCCACCACCTCATCTTACTCATAAAAGTGGTCAAGAGTATGATCTTGTTGAACAGCTTCGTGCTACTCCGGCTAAGATCTCTCTTTGGGATTTAATACAAACATTGCCTACATAGCATGGAATGCTCCAATAAGCTTTACAAAAGGTGATTGTGCCACCTGTTGTTAAGCCGAATGATGTAGCAGCTCTGTTAGATTGTATGCATGTGAAAAAAATGGATATTCTCTTTTCAACCACATGAATTATCGTCAATCGAAGTTCAAAACCAATATGATCCACTTATGATCTTTGTCGCAATAAATAAAACATTGGTAAAACAAGTTATGATTGACAATGGATCGACTCTTAATGTTTGTAGCATTGACCTACTACACAAAGTCAAAGCTGACACATCACAAATCAAGCCAGATAAACTTAACATTCATGGCTTTGATAATCATCATAGTCAATCATTAGGTACTATAACCCTACCTATACAAGTAGGATCTGTGATAGTGCCTACCCCGATTCATGTCATGCCTTGTTCTCTATCTTACAACATGATTCTTGGTAGACCTTGGATTCATACATTGGGGGCAGTTCCCTCTACTCTACATCGTTCAATTAAATTCATATTCAACGATAAGCTCCACACTATTCATGTTGATCCTAAACTAGATAATTGTTTACATATTGAAATGCAAAAACCAGTTTACAATCATGTGAGCTTAAACAATTTGTGAGGTGATCCATCAATGCCTCCTGCCATGAATAATGTTTTGAAGACTCTGAACCATCGAACACACTTTTTGGTGATGATTGGGGTTCATTAGATTCTAATCCTTGCAACGTAGGGGAATATAAACTTAATAACCTCGACACATCAAAAGTAGCGTCGATCTCATCTAAGCAATCTTTTGCAGCATCTGAAAAATGTAAAGTCTCCTTGGTAGAAAATAAAGATAATACTCTCAATTACACTACAAACTAGGATACCTATGAGGCTTCACCTTCTTCTAAGAAACTGGACTCTCTATATGGTCAGGGATTTCAAATTTTGTACAAACATAACGACTATATAGGTAAGGGATGTGGTGTAAATCAACAAGGAATTCGAGCACATATAGAATCCGCTTCAACGCATTACTTAAGAGGCATTGGATATAATCCTTTTAAAGAAAACAAAGCCTCTCTTCATCCTAAACTTAATATTAATGCAATATCAACAAGACCAAATCAACATATGAGATATCCTGAACAAATAAGCCACAATTATGGTAGCGAAAATTATAGTAGATCTCAAGGGTGGCCTCTTCCTAGATATGTATATTCTTAACATTTGGGTCCATACAGGTAAGTATTTCTGACCCTTTATCTCTCTTGTGATGTGCTTCCCCCGTGATGTGTTATGTGTTGTTTAGGCCTACTGGGATGACCCCTGATACTCTTGTAAGGTCTACGATACCAGGAGACCGCCTCTATTGTGACCTTCTATTTATATCATCCTTCTATATTGCCTCTCTCTGATTTCATTGTTGTGTGTTGTGTCTTATGGACATAGCATTGCGGTTGGTGACTTTGGGGCACCCTCCTACGTGATTGTCCCTAAGACACTTGTTTCTCCTCTCTTATTTATTGTTTCCCTTCCTCTAATGTTTCTATCTAGCTGGCGGATGACGAAAAACATTTATACTGATGCAAACCTAGCGTCCCTTTAGTGAGAAATCAAAAATTGGACTTAGTTCCTAATATGACGATGGGGTTGTATATCTTATCTGATGCCTGGCTAGTAGAAGCACTCATGCTTTCTACGTAGTGATTTTGATAATGTTTTTATCTCACTTACAAACCTTAACAATATTGCTGCTTCATGCACTTTGTTTGTCTTTGAATCTCACCTTGGTGACACTTGGTTCTGAGACTTTTGTGATATAGCCCCACGGTTATCCTTGATCTCCGAATTTGTAGTATAACCTTGGCTCTTTGTGTGACTGATCATATGCATTGATGTTGTTATTTATCATGATTATGGACATTAACATGTTTCTTGCAGGGATGTGTTTGTGGGAACATTTGGCGATCGTAAAGTACATGTCACCTCCGGGGGCCATGGGCTTTGCGAAAGTCCGTGTTCCCTTGTGTGTTTTCTTCCTACCTTAACGTTCTTGATATCGATGCGTGATATCAACCACCTTAAGGTGGGGGCATATATAAGGTAAGCTGTCTGTTGTAGATGTTAGCAATGTGCTTGTCCTCAGGTACAGTTTAAAAGCTGTGGTGATGAGTCCCTCCTGCACTCTGAGTTTGTTTGCAATCAATCAATCATCCTAAGCCCTTTGCGGAGGCAGGGAGCGGTTCTGTGACTAACTCAACCCTTAAGCATGTCTTTGGCAATTGTTGTGGCGAAGCCCAATCGTCAGTGTGTGCCTATAATGTGCCTAAGATGGTGATGAGCCTAGAAATAGGAACACTCCATCGCTTGTCTGCCGTGTTTTCTCCGTGTCTTCAAAGTGTGTGTTGTTAGCGTGCTTGCTTTGTTTGGCGTGTCTGTTGCCCCATATGCAGTCTAAAGACCAGTGTGATGAGTGCTTCTTGCATTTTAGGAGGTTTGACGTGTCTTGCGTGTGTGTTGCCCCATATATGCAGTTTAAAGACCAGCGTGATGAGTGCTTCCTGCATTATGGGAGGTGTGTTTACTTTCCTATACTTGCATCTGCATTTCATATAAATGAGAAAAAGAAAAAGAAAAAAATCATTCATGTCCTCCATGCATTAACTATCTTCTATGCATCTGTTGTATTCTCTGTGTTTTGCGTGCCTGTTATTGTCTTCAATGTGTTTGATGTGTCTTCTCTGTGCTTGGTGTGTTTGTTGTGTTTGTTGTGTTTGTTGATCGTATTTTAATGCATGTATTGGCCTTGCGTTTATACATACATTAAAGTGGGGGCTAAATGTAATGTAAAAAAATGTCCCCTTGGGGGCTTTTCCCTCATAAGGTTTAGCTCCTGGGTCTTTTAGTTGCATTTAAGACATCTTGCATCATATTTTGACATCCAGATGCAATAAACCCTAAGTTTCATGTCAAATGGGACCTAGGGGGATCCCTTGAACCTAACCCTGACCAAAATAGGGGGGGAGGACTTGGGCGCCCGCGCCCTAGTCCTGCCCTATTTTGGGTCAATCCTAAATTTTGGGTGTTGGCTTGTGACTGTTATTGCGCCCAAGTCCTCCCCCCCTATTTTGGGTCAATCCTAAATTTTGGGTGTTGGCTTGTGACTGTTATTTAGGTCCTAGGCCAACACGGTAAGTTTGAATTATGAAATTCTTGGCGGGAGTGTTTGTAGTTGCATATAAAAGCATGTTTAGGCATTCATTTGTAGACTAGATTTCAACTAGATGATTATTGTGATCTTTTGGCATCCTAAAGGTGATTCAAGGCTTTCATTGTGTAGTAAGAGCATATTTGTGTTGTATATGTGTTTGTATTTGCAAATTTGAGCAATCATCTCCTCATGACATGAAGAGCTTCTTCCTCCCATGAGATCTTCACTACAAGGTGACATCATTTGTGTTTTTGAGAATTTATCATTTTGTTTTTGTCTCTGCCTCACAAGGGCATGCACTCTCTATCTGACAATGGTGTTCAGAAGACTTGAATGTCTTTCCGGGGCTTGATTGAGGCAAGCCTCTAAACACCACAACCCCCTCCCAAAGTTTTTGAGATTACAGGTTACAGATTGAAGATATAGGAAAAGTGGAGTTGCAGAGGAGTCTTGTAGAGTGTCGAATTTGCAGATCAAAGTTAAAAATATCACCCTGGACTTGGGCGCCCGCTACCAAGTCCTCTGGATTTTGCGAGGGGAAAATCTCTGATATAGAAGGAACAGGTTGCAAATCAATTTCCCAGATCCTGACAAAAACCTGGGCATTGGACTTGGGCGCCCGCTACCTAGTCCCCGATTGTTCCACTTTTCAAACTTCGAAAATAGGTGCACATTTATTTGTAATTTTACACCTTCCTGTAGCAGCATTTTGAGTAATTTGTCCGTTTACTTCCGTAATTGCATAATTAAGGTTTTGATGTATAATTGAGCATAAGTGACAATCAAACCATACAAATCTAGTCTTCCCTACATCTCAAAGTGTCCTAGGGTATGATAGTGCATTGCCACTCGACCCTAGGTCCTTGAATTAAAGGGTGAAAGGAGGATACATGCACAAAACTACCAAAGACTCAACTATCCAAGTTTTACCCTTTATAGGTTTAAGAGAATACTGATTCACCCCCCCTCTCAGTATTCTAGGTGTTCAACATAGCTAGGTCAACAATTCCCTCTCCTCATTGATCGATTAGATAATATTTTAGCATCACGAAAGGTCTCTTTAGATAGACATTAAAATTTCCTTGGATGGGGTTTGAAAGGTTATGGGATCTACACAATGCAAACTAGATATACTAGCACTTGCACCTATAGGAGGTTCAAGGGATTCGCCGATAGGAAATTTAAGAAAATATTTGAATGTATTGGTTTTTTAGTCATATTTTAAATATTAAGAATTAGTATTTTAATATTACAAAATTAATTAAATAATAATATATTACAAATTTAAATAATGATATGCTCAAATAAGTCAAGACAAACTCAATGATCATCATCCAAATTATGAAGGAAGGTGAATAGCTCAATTGGAAAATCAATAGTTCCTTGAGGAATGCTCACTTATTGGCCTCTCACTTTGAGAATATTGGTAAAAATTAGTATAGAACTAGTAAAAATAATAAAGATGCATTAGCATTATAGACTCGTCAACCTAGATTTGGAAGAAAAAATGCACCTATCATATTAAGCATGTAACATATCCCTACAAATACTTGTATCTTCACTCAAGTTTATAAAATTGAAACTAATAACATTGTACAACAGGGTTGAAATCAAGAAAAATACCTACAAGTGGAAACAAAAATTATGTCAGACCTGATGCCATTATCTTCCATGGTGGAAATAATGTGGACAAGATAAACATCCTTTACATTTTCAAGAACAAAAATGTATTGTTGCTTAAAGACTCAACTATCTTAAATCCCTCATATGCCTTAAAAGTATGCCTCGTCTCCAAACAACCCATGCAGTGCTCTTAAATGACCAGTCATTGTTGCTGAAAACAAAAAGCTTTGTCATTCTTTAGGCAAATACTATAATATTGCCTTCCATTCTTCCTCAAAGCCTACATCTAGCACATGATCTGCTTCATCCAAAACAATAAACTATACTCTTGTGGTTGATCAGAAGAATATAATGCAAATGACAATTAAGTTTGACAAATAAATGTAAAGAAGAATTAAGTCCATCCATATCACTCATTGTCTTCTCCATCTTTTCTTGCTTGGGACTCGAGGTCACATTCTCATGTATGATTCCATGGCGAAATCCTCTGAAAACTCCAAATTTTTACTCACATCGGTATTGTAGGGATCACCCAAATCACCATTGATTTCAAAAGAAATATCCATATGGTTTTGTTCAGGAATTACACCCAACGGCGGTGTTTGCATGTCCGCAAAATTGGACCCATTCACATCACAGAAGGAGCTTTCATGTAGAAATTATTTGCCTCATCAAGGGATCATCGCTTCTCTCATAAGCAAAATATTGGAGGTGTGTGCCTTGTGCTCTAGCAAATGGGTGTTCTAGTAAAAGAAAGATAGATCTGCCTCGATGCACCCCCACCTCCCACACATATGTTGATGATAATTAATCACATGTTGCATGCTTTGCTTCTCAAGGGTGGGTACAAAACTGCCCAGATCTGGAATGAAATGCTTGCAGACCTCAGCACCAATGACTTGATTGGAACAACAACCCAAGATGGTGCGCCAATTGGTCCAAACCCTATTCTTCTACCCACATGGTGCCCTGGTGTGGCGATTTACCCAATGAATGAGTCATGGCCTTAAAATAAACACCATCATACGAAAAATTGCTTCTATCAGAGTCAAAATTAGCATCCCTATGAGGCCAAATTTCAAGGATTTGAAACTTACATCATCATCATAATTACACAATGCATGAGGCTAATCACCCCTCAATTATTGTAGCTATTGTGGTTCTCACCTAAGAAGGCTTTCTACAAATTATGGCTAAGATAGCTTTCACCGGTAGACTGGCCTGCCAATTTAATAGCGTTAGGAAATTTTGAATCCCCAAACTCCAGACCATCATAAGAACTTGCCTGTATGAATGACCTGAGGCCGAATCCTTTTTGGGTGTCCTTCACAGATGGTTTTTCCATTTTGTTTGCATTGAAACCCTCGAATACAAATTCAAGTTTAGGATTCAACACCTTAGATTTCTTCTAGGGCTCTATTTTCCCCAATCCTTTCTTGCTTTTCAGAGGAGAATAATTTTGGGTATAGAGTGTGGATTTGAAAATGTTGGAAATGGATACACTAAGCTTCTTGTTTATGTCGGTTCTAAGCCCCCCAAACGGACACCAATTCCCCATAAGTTGTTAGGTCCTTAGTGCCCACAAAAAATGGAGTACAAAACCCTTTTGATTACAAAGCAACTTAGGCATTAAGTAGATTTCCTTTTGAGAGTACATTTACTTATTTGCCGAAGAAGAGTGAAATAATCAAACAATCAAAATTATTGAAAGCTTTTGAAATGTGTGCATCACGCTCTACCAAATGGGTGTTCCAGTAAGAGAGATAGATCTGCCCCGATGCACCCCCCATCCCCCACACATATGTTAATGATAATTACTCACATGTTGCCTATTTTGCTTCTCAAGGGTGGGTACAAAACTACCCAGATCTAGAATGAAATGCTTGCAGACCTCATCGCCAATAATCAGATTGGAACAACCTAAGATGGTGTGCCAACTGGTCCAAACCCTATTCTTCTGCCCACATGGTGCCCTGGTGTGGCAATTTACCCAACGAATGAGTTATGGCCTTAAAATAAACACCATCATATGACAAATTGCTTCTATCAGAGTCAAAATAAGCATCCCTATGAGGCCAAAAAGATTTCAAGGTTTTGAAACTTACATTATCATCATAATTACAATGCATGAGGCTATTCACCCCTCGATTATTGTAGCTATTGTGGTTCTCACCTAAGAAGGTTTTCTACAAATTATTGCTAAGATTGCTTTCACTAGGAAACTGGCCTACCAATTTAACAGGGTTGTGGCAAGATCAAAACTGACACAGAGTGTATTTAAACTTGATTCTATCTAAGCTTCGAGGCTCCTTTCAGATCTTTTCTTCTACATTCTATTCCACCATGGATGCTTTGTGTCCAACTTTTACCATGCCTACCTTTGAGGTTTTCTGCGATCGTTTGACTTGTGAGCAGGGCAAGCTATCACAGTTGGATGCTCTCACAGGATCAAAGAACCAAGCCTTGGTAGCTCAGACATCTAAGGGGAAGCCAAAGAAGAAATACAAGCCCGAGTCAGATTCAGCAGGCAGTGAGAGTTCCTCCAAGTCACCTCCTAAGTCAAATTCCAAACCACACTATAATCCTAAGCAGGATAAGTCTTCTAAGTCTAGTGAGTCTTCCTCTAAGACAGAAGAAATCAGGTGATCCTTGCAGTTTTTGTGGCAAGGAAGGTCATCCAGTTACCAGGTGTTGGAAGAAATTAGAGGCTTTAGAGGAGGCCATGCAGCAACATCATATCTCTTCACCTCAGTCTTCTTCCCCACACACAGGGAAAGGTCATGCTCTTTCTACACGGGCCTTACCTTCAGCATCCACATGGATTCTAGATTCTGGTGCTTCTCACCACATGACACATACTCGGGAGTTTGATACCACACTTGCCCATTGTGGCACTTCACAGATTGCAATTGGTGATTCTACACAGCTTTCAGTTATGGGTTTAGGTCCTGTTCCATTGGACGGTGGTTGTCTTTAGGATGTTCTTGTTGTTCCTGACATTTCGACAAACCTCCTTTCCATTTACCAGATTTGGCACTAGTAAGACAGTTGAGTTCTCACCACATGATGTGGTTATTCGAGACCTCCATGATCCTGATTTAGTTGTGGCTACTGGGAGTGTTGATCCTACATCCCTCTTATACAAATTTGATGGCTTTGAGAGCTTAGAAGGTTCTAGTTCATCACTTATAGCACATGCAGACACAATGAGCAGGCTTTGGCATGAGTGTTTTAGTCATGTCAATTACATATATCTACAGTAGATGAGTACACATGCACATGTGATTGGGCTCCCTTTGATTTCATGTACTGATGGTGTTTGCCGAGGATGTGTACTTGGCAAACATCACTGGGATTCTTTTCCTATGGGTAGAGCCACATGTGCTAAGGCACCCTTGGAGTTGGTACATAGTGACCTCATGTCCTTTCCGACTTCTTCATTCTCAGGGGCCAAATCTGTGCTCACATTCATTGATGACTTCTCCAGGCGTACATGGGTGTACTTTCTTAAGTACAAGAGCGACGTCTTTGATACTTTCTAGATCTTCAAGACATTCATGGAGAAGCAGTCTGGACTTTCTATTAGGAGGATACGCACAGATAATGGGGGGAGTATGTCAATCAGGCCTTCAGGGACTTTTGTACTGAGCATGGTTTGCAATATCAGCTTAAAGTTCCTTACACCCCTCAGTAGAGTGGTGTTACTGAGAGAAAGAATAGAACTTTACGGGAGATGGCCAATTGTATGATTTAGTCACGTGATATGGATTCTTCATTCTGGGCTGAGGCAGTGAATTGTGTCAATTACATTCATAATCGGATGCCTCATAAGGCATTACAACATATGACTTCTGAGGAGTCTTGGACCCATGTCAAGCCCGATGTTTCTACATTCTGATTTTTTGGTAGTGAGGCTTGGACATATATTCCTGATGCTCAGCGGAAAGCCATGTAGAGGAAAAGCTGACCACTCATATTTGTTGGCTACTATGAGGATGTTAAGGCGTACAAGTTGTTTGATCATGATTCTAGAGAGGTCTTGTTTTGATGAGATGTCCAGTTTGATGAGTGCTTTCCTCGGATGGATTCTCCATCACCACCTTCTCCCTCACTTCCTACTCCTCCCACTTCATCTCTTGAGGATTCCTTATCTCTTGAGGATGATGTTGATGATGATCCACCGGCACCACCACCTCCAGATATTCAGCCTTTACCCTAGTGGGCCCGCAATACTATTGATGCAGCTAGACCTTTGGCAGGTGACCCTTCAGATTCCCGTTGTACCCGTGCATAGACATCAGGTGCTAGTCTTTTGAGTCATGCCATTTCAGATGATCCTTAGAAGTTTTCAGATGCGATAGCTAATCTTGAGTGGGATAGGGCTATGGAGGAGTATTCTTCACTGATGAAGAATAATACTTGGGATCTTATTCATCTTCCTAAGGGAAGAAAGTTGGTTCAGTGCAAGTGGGTGTACCGTACCAAATATGTTGCAGATGGTTCGATTGATAAGTATAAGGTTCGTCTTATTGCAAAGGGGTTTTCTCAGGTTGAGGGTATTGATTACTCTAAGACCTTTGCTCTTATTGCCAAGATGAATTCTATTCTCTTTGTACTTTCACTAGCAGCTTCACAGGGATGGACAGTTTTTCAGATGGATGTGAAGAGTGCCTTTTTGCATGGAGACCTACATGAGGAGATATATATGGAGCAGCCTCAGGGATTTGTGCAGTACAATTCATTGGTTTGCAGACTTTGACATTCATTATATGGCCTCAAACAAGCCCCTCGGGCTTGGTATGAGATGGACTCTTTTTTGCTTTCTTCTGGCTTCACCCATTGTCATTCCGATAACAAAGTGTACATTCAACATCAGAAGAGTGATCTTTTGATCCTTGTGCTATATGTTGATGATTTGATTCTTACAGGTAGCTCATCCTCCATGATTCAGAGTGTTCAAAGAGCTTTGATGGAGCAGTTTGAGATGATAGATCTTGGTCTTCTGCACTACTTTCTTGGTCTACAAGTTATTTAGTCTTCGGATGGGATCTCCATATTTTAGCAGAAGTATGCTCTTGATATGCTTCAGAGATTTGGTATGCTTGATTGCAAGCCTTCCCCCACACCATTTCAGTCAGGTGTTGTCTTGTCTTCCACTTGCTCTACTCCTTCAGTAGATTCTACATTATACAGGCAGTTGGTTGGTAGCTTATTGTACCTGACACATTCTTGTCCTGATCTTTCCTTTGCGGTTGGTCTTGTCTCTTAGTTCTCCCATGATACACATGAGAGCCATTGGCAAGCTGCCAAACGTATCTTGAGGTATATTCAGGGCACCACTCATTATGGCATTCACTATACATCGGGAGCACCTCATATTATTGGCTTCACTAACTCAGATTGGGCTAGTGATATCAATGATCGGAAGTCTACTTCTGGCTTTGTTTTTTGCCTTGGTTCTGGTCCTATTACATGGTCTTGCAAGAAGCAATCTGCTATTGCATTATCATCTACAGAGGCTGAGTACCGAGCTACAATTTTAGCTAGCCAAGGGGTTTTATGGCTTCGACAGTTGACGATTGAGATTGGTTTTCCTCCTAATAGGACCCCATTCTTCTCTGGTGTGACAATTAGAGTGCTATTCACATTTCACGCAAACCAATGGAGCATCAGTGGACTAAGCACATTGAGATCTACATGCACTTCATCAGGTAGTTGATTTAGGATGGTTCTCTCATCTTGGAGTACATTCCTACAAAGGAGTAAGTTGCAAACATCTTCACAAAACCTTTGGCATCACCTCGCTATCTTCAGTTGCGATCCATGCTTGGGATGAAGGAAGTTGTCCTTGGGGGGTCTTTATGAGGCCTTCCTTCATGTTTTTTTCAGACATGCTTTCATCTCTTTTTGGAGAGGAGTTTTTTCCCACTAGGTTTTCTCCTTTACTCCGCTTTACAGAGATTTGATTGTATTTGAGTACTTCATCAGGCCTAGTTGCCGGGAACCATCTTTGCTTTCATGCATTTAGTCCTTAGTTTTTTTAGCTTCTCCCTAAGTTCATCTTAAGGGGGGGTGTTAGAGTATAGGTTAATTACTTAATTAATTAAGTCACCTTTACTTTATTTCACTTAAGCTAAACTTAGGCACTTCAATAATTTATTATTAATCCTAGGGTTCTCACTTTTAGGGTTTCAATCTTCTTTCATAAGGATTGATCTTATTGTAATTATTCATTTTTTATGCATTTTGCTTCAAGTTTGCAAAGCACCATTCTTGTCTCTCTTGGTCTCCTTTGTGTGACAAGTTATTTGCTTGCAGGTGTTCATTGGGATATGTGAGGTTGGTTTATCAACTTCAACATATATATAGGATTATACATAAGAATTGAATGAGTTTATTCATTTAATTTGCATAATGAAGTTTCTAGTGTTTGACATTCTAAATTCAATAAAGGAACCTTGGCTGAGTGTTTATTTGAATCATATCTTAAAATATGAAATCAAAGTTATAAGTTTTATTCAAGAAATATTACTCATGCATGCGGATATTGTTTAAATAGATCTACATGTTTTATAGAAAAGGTTCATATATATAGACATATATATGCACATATATAGACATATATATACATATATATTACCTATATATATACATATGTATGCTTGTGTATATACATACCCAACTATCTTTGTGAGACTTCTTTTGATCAAGCATATGCATCCTTTTTATAGTACTTGATAAAGAAGTATAATCACTTAAATTTTTGTGAGGAAGTAACTTGTAAAATGCATTGAGATTATTGATTGTTGATACATTGAATTTAGTTATTTTTCTTGCTTTATGTGTGATTGGGTTACTTCCAGGATAAGATGCCGAATGTGGGTAAACAGAGAAGGCTTATCCTCTTTTCAGGATTTGACTGTTACTTATATAAGTATTTTGGCCAAAGCCATGTTTCATTGAAATAGATGAATGATTCTCTAGAAAACTATATTAATATGTTTCTCTGCCACATCCTAATTGTGAGATATTGCACATTCTAATTAGATATGCATTTAGACATCAGATTGCATAGGGTGTTCCCTCCTGCCAGTTGTTTCTAGGTTGTTAGGCATTTCATACAGGGTCGGGTATCCTTCGTGTCATGAAGGATTCTGAAGAAGTGTAATTGCTTTGTGGTTGGGCGGAAAAGTCCCTGGGCCATGTTCTCATCTCTCAGCTTGCGGATGACGATGTGGGTTAGTGGCGGCCGACGACAGTGCTTGTATTTATTATTCATTACCTATATATTGTACATTATTATTGTATTGAGATAACTTTATCGCATGAGAGCCAGAGATGTAACATTGTATATTATTTTATTGTGCTAACACTTGGCTATGGCACATGGTTTTGTAAGATGTATTATGACATTATTGCTTGATGTATAGAAGATCTATCTTTTCATTTGAGTTAATGTGAATAAGTTGATTATTATTTCGGTAAATTTAGTTTTTGGATTGCATACTTTATAGGGATAAAGTGTTAGGAAAGGTATCTCAACCTTGCACCTAATGTTAAGATTACAAACTGTGCATTTTTAGGTTAAAATCTAGAAAAAAACTCAATTTTTGGGCTATAAAGTTGTTTTTTGGCCAAAATAAAAATTTTGGGTTGTTCAACACTTGTTCCTTGGTGTCTGTCACAAACCATGTTGGAGATAGAAGTAAATAATAAATAACATGGATGGGATATAATTAAACAAGAATTGATGGTTGAAATGGAGAAGAAACAAGTGGATATATGTTATTTATTATTTACTTCCGCACAAACCATGTTGGAGATAGAAGTAAATAATATGTAGGGTACTTGCAACAATGTCAACAATTTGTATCAATTTTGCTTATAGGTTGGCCAACATCTACAAAGCACTAAAGATTTAAATCGAAAACACCAAAACACAAATAATGCAGGCTTCATAAAACTATGATACAATGGACTTGGATGGTAGTCTCTGAGTGCAAATTGAGAACCCGCATACTCAATACCAATAGGTTCATGAATAATGAGAAAATTTAAGGACCAAAATTAAATGCTTAAGGGAAGTGGTGAGCCTCCAGTTGGCACACCTCACTAGTCTATTAGTAGAAGCAACAAAAACGACCAATTCAATTGAAATACCAAGGTGAATTATCGAAGGTGATCTCACATTGACCAGGATCAATGGGTAGATTCAACTACTACAACAAGCTATAACCCAATGGTACAACACCTGCATCCAACTAAAAAGCATCTATAAGAATATCTTACAATGAGGAGAAAAAGATAATTTTGAAACTAAGCTAAATATTTTGGAGACCAATTTTTGGACAAATCAATTTTGACAATTGGCAGACAGAGCTAGCATGTCTTTAGAATGATAAACGAGATTTAACCAAGGGATGATGTTGGTAGGACAAAGCTGAGCAACATTAAAAACACACCCAAGCAAGATTGACAAGCATAGAGTCACCGCATGTCAAATGTGGCACACACAGTGGACCTGCAATAGAACCTAAGGGTCATAACAAAGGAGGAGACGTCGCTACATGTGTCATAATAACATTTATATATACACTACAAGGTGAAAGATAGAATATAACATAGAAAGAATAGAGAGGATAGAAGGGTATAGAAAATAAGAGATAGAAGGATTTGTATGAATTATGAAAATGTACGAAGATACTAATATTAATGTACAAGTATAGAAATGAATATATGATGGTTTATACTACCTGTTAAATGTGAATGTGAGGAATGATATGTATAATTTCATTTATTTGAATTGTATTCCACCACACTAATTTGTAGTTCACGACACTAATTCTAATCTTCCTCTTACCTTTTTACACCAAGGTATTACAACTTTAAAGAGCATATGCACGGGCCCTTAGTCTGTGCTCCCTCTTCCCGCTAACAATTTCTATAATTACACCCATAAGAAAGGATACATGTAGTTTTTGGTTCATCTTTGCATGGTTTAAAAGCCTAATACTAGGTTGTCTCTTTAGTCACCTAATTTTATTTGGGCTAAGCATTTTCAAACAATATGGAAAGCCATTGTGAATCCTGAAGTTGCTCTCTTTACTTTGTGTTTGCTTTATCAAAGCCTTCCTATTGGCACTCATTTGATATTCTTGGCTTATCTAATCCAAAATATTTATCTACTAGGCAACCAAAAACCCTTCGTCTTTTTTGGTTGTGTTTGTGTGAAAATGCATGGATATGGATCCATGATTTTTTTTGCCTCTAAAGCTCGAACCCTTTACTTGGCATAATGTCCTTGGTGATGAGGCCAAGTTTTGTGTAGAGTTCTTCCAGCCATGACATGCTTTCAAATTAAAAATTCTTTTTTGTATATGAAAAGATAAAAATTATATTACTTTTGCTCATTTTTTTGTGGATATTAACTTTGTTATTAACTCCAAATCATTGGTGATTTCTAATGTGCTCATGCAAATTCAAGTTCAAGCTAGTAAGGTGGCGTTAGAGGTCCAACATCTTTAAACCCTCTTTGATCACTAGGGGAATGCCCCTTGCACTATGGCTAGGGTTCAACCTTCTCTATCATCTTGTGCCAAATCCCCCCACTAGGATCCACAACACAACTACTCTAACTTCCCTAGACACAACCAACACAATTGTTGGAGAACCTCCACTCCTTTGCCACCACAGACTAGGCAACATTCTGATTGGACCCTACCACCACCTTCGCCTTCTAGCCACTAAATTAAGTGGTCTTTGTCTCTAGATTCTCTTAACGACATGCATGGACCCTTCTAAATCAAGGGAAATTCCCTCAATTGGTGCTTGCTCCATCCCTATTGAGGAATATTCAAAACCAGCCATAGGAGGATCTAGAAGGAGAGAATGCTATTCTTATTTATTGGGAACTCATGGAAGATGGCAAGGATTTGCTACAGATGGTGGGTGGAATAAACCTGATGGACAAGACCCCCCTAAAAGTGGAGTTGCCCTCCTGGCTTAATTGTAATGTTTTCTTTTTTATTTCTATTGAATTGCTGACTTGATAGTTGTTTCCATTGTAAGGTTGTGCTCTTATTGTTTTGTGTAGTTGTTTTCACTTTTGGGGCCACATACCTATTTTGCTTCAAGCTTCAAAATGTCAATCTGACTTTAGGGTGTAATCCTATGTTGCTTGTATTTTTTGAAGATTTACCTGTATACTTTAACTCTTGGTTTTAATATATGATCTTTTCATTAAAAAATGATAAAGTATATCACTCAAGATTAAAATGCAATTCAATGTACTCAAAACTTAAAAACATGTTATTAGCAGGTCATTATGGTGGATTGAGTCAATCATAAACTATCACATGGTATTAGAGCAAATCTACAAGCCCTTTCTCAAATTCTGAGAAAATTTTGAGCAAAAGCCATTTGTTGAGTGTATTTCTGTGTAAAATGGAGTATTCCATTGGATTCAGAGCTCCAGATCTGAAGATTCTTGTTCACTAGTTTGAGAGAATAGGCGTTGAAAATTTAAATGGTGTAACCTTTTCTCAAAAGATTTTTGAGTTTTGTCGGCAGCATCGAAATCCTATCTGGGTATCTCTTATTTTTTGCAGAAAGCACACAGATTTTGAGAAAAATAGATCACAAATCTGCATCCCTATTTTTAGCCTATGCTTGTTTTTTTTGCTTTTTCAGAGCAATTTCATGAAATCAGGCATATCTTTTGCATATGACGTCAAAATCAAGAAAACAAGATATTTCTGAAAAGAGGACTCTGAGCACTATCTAGTGGTGCAAGTATTTTTTCTAATTTTTTCTCAATATCCTGTTGTTTTCACCAGAAGCTAGGTCTTCTTTTTTAGAGTAGCCTTTAGTATTTTAGGCGCATCTTTTGCATACGGTGTTGAAATCAGGCAAAAGAATAGGTGTTGGAAAGGGATTGAGGAGCTCTACACAGCCATCCATGCACTTTTTCCAGATTCAGCCCCAGAGATTTTTTATTCAATTTGTTAGTTTTATGGCTTCTGTTTGATATTTTGAACATTTTAGCACCTGGAGAAGTTCTGTTTGTTTTGTTGGGCTTCATTTATCAGCATTAATGCATATTCAGATTATTGATCCCTAATATGACTTATTTGAGATATCATGGGTTTTGCTATTCACCCTTCTGTGGTAACATTGGGTAAAGATAATTATGAGTCTTGGTGAAAGGGCATCTTGACACATCTCAGGTGGCTTAAACTTTTGCCTTATCTTTATGGACTCATACCTAAACCAGATACACCAGGGAGGAAATCTTCATGAGGAAATTATATTGATCATATTGTAGGACTGATTGGTTCTAGTGTTGATTTTGACATTGTGTTCTATATCACATATTGCTCGTACCCACGCGCTCTTTGGACTAGCATTTGGGAGATCTATGGAGACCCACATATCTCTCCATTCCCAGATGATCTTTCTATGGATTGTCACATACCCCTTGATGATGCAGATTGCATACGTTTTGATGATGATATAGTTGAGGAGCTTGCATATTTGACAGGTCTTGCTAGTTCTGATGACACACAGACTTCACTTGCTTCTTCTTCTCTTATCAAGATCACATCTTTATTACCTGTTGCTACATCAGATTCTTTGCAACAGGACATTATCACTCTTCCAGAGATAGCTCATTGGGACACATATCTACCAGATATATTATTGTTGTTTGTAGAGTCCCATCTTGCAAATTTGAAGGACCACATTGAGGCCATTTGTTTTCTATTTGATGATGGCTTCAATGGAATTGCATCACCATCATATTCTTCAGAGGTTGTTCTTTATCCTCCTATTCAAACATAATTTTACAGTGGATTGAAGACTTTTAAGAAGTTTTTAGGAGCACCATTGTTGTCTTTGGATCATGTGCAGAGTTCAGAGACATTTATCTTTCTTCCTGCATATTCCTATCCAGAATGGGAAAGCATTATGCACACATCTGCAGTTCTATTTCTTCCCGAGGGGAGGAAATGTTGTTTGACGTTCATGGGTCTTCATCTTTATTCTATGTCAAGCATCTTCCAGCACTACAAGAGTCATCTTGAGGAGCGGCTACATGGTCTCTCTTCTCATCTCTATTTTGGGAGGAGTATTTCCCACATGGGGTTTCATCCTTCTCAATTCTGGGGGGGTCACCACACCTTCTCTCTTCTTCCTCTCTTATGGGGGGCATTCATGATTGTACTTTTGTGATGGATTCAGTTCTTAGGGGGTCTTAGTGTTAGTCCTTTCATCACATGTTCATGTACTTGTTGTATTTTCTTTTTTGGAGAGGAGTTTTCTCCCACTGGGTTTTTCTCCTTTCTCTCCACTTTATGAGAAATTTTTGTTGTTCATGGGTACCTAACATGGTCTTATAGCCAGGATCCATTCTTGCATTAGTTGCATGTTTTTCATTTCTCTCTAAGTTGCACTTAGAGGAGGGGGGGGGGTTGGTGTAATTAAATATTTAATTACACTTTATTAAGTTGACTTAGAGCATATTTTTAGTCTTAGGTTATTCTTAAGTCATATTAGAGTTTTTCTCTAACTTGCAAATATAAAAGCAAGTTCTCACATGACATTCATTAATTCATCCTTATTGTGCCAATTATTTCTCTTTGCTTTTTTCTTTTGTGGAAGGTAAATCTTAGGTTTTGTGGGTGATCCTGGTGTTTTGAGTTAATCATGAACTCTCAGAAATCTTTTTTTTTAATGAGTTTTCTCCTTGCAACTCAAAAAAAATTTAAAACAATTATGTAATATACAATTAAAAAAAAAATACATAATAAAACTATTTTTTTATTTATAGAATATTTCTACATTAGATAATATAACAATTACTCATCAATTAGGGTTTGGCCTTATTACAAAAATTGTTAAAATTACAAATTTTATATCAAATAGTTGTATTACCAGTAATGTAGTCTTATTAAATACTCGTGATATTGTAATACTATCTAAGTGATTAAAAAAGGAATAATACGCCTAAAAATGACACGACTCTGTCTAAATATTTATTCCATCTAATTCCTCTATCAATAAATAAATAAACAAATCTATTTATTCGATTCATTTTCCTCTAAATTAATTAAATATCAAAATATTTAATTACCTCTTCTAAAGTCAAAACTAAATAAAATATTTTATTTAATTAAATTCCTCCAAACAATTAAATAATTTTTAATTATTTAATTAAGTCAAATCATTCCTCCAAATTTAAATAAATCAATCAATTTTATTTAAATCCTCTCAATCTCTAAAAATAAAATATTTATTCTTCTATCTTGCACAAATAATTAAATAGAATTATTTATTTAATTTGCTTTCTTATCTTCTAATTCTTCAAAAATCTTCCAAATCTTCTAAAAATAAGTCTTCTTCTTCATGAACACAAAATTAAATAATTTATTATTTAATTTCTCTCATATCATGCAAAAGCAAATCACAAGTTGACTTAACTAACTTATTCAACCTTGCTTTTATCAACAACTCTTAAATTAGAAAAAAATTTCTAATTTATGAAATCAAATCTTATCTTTATAAATGAAAGAAGTTAACTCAAACAAAACAACTTTTTGTGACACTTGTCTTCTTTCTACTCGTGCACATCCTCTCAAGTCTTCTCCTCCGTTGATCTTCTTATTCTTTCTATACCGTTGATTTTCTCTCTCAAGTCTATAAATTGAACTCTCTTCCTCCATTTCTATCATCCAAGCTTTTAGTAAACTTACTCTGCAGGAATTACAACACGCCTTTGGCACCCAAGTCATTCCATAGCTTGCGATCACGCTTTTATCATTGCAATTGTGTTGAAGAATCTCTTCATTACAAATCTATCATAGCCATTCCCACTTGACATCTTGGAAAATAGCAAGGAAGTGCACCTTCTGAGGGCCATATTCATACACAAGATCATTTGAGATAGGTGACCCCTGGAAGCCACGAAGCAAAGAGATTTGCAAAGTTTGAGTTCTTTATTATTTAATCTTCTTTGTTTCTTATTTCATTGAGTTATCAGGTATTATTTGATATTATTGATATTCATGCACGATTTCCCGTAACAAAATATATATAATTACTATAGATACCATAAATGGATCTATCTAAAATAAGATATCAATATAATATATAATATATAATTATAAATTGATTATTAATTTATATAATTATTAATTATATTATTATATTAAATAACTATAATCAAATAAACATTATGTAATATTACTCTTATAATATAGGATGGAGACTATATACAAATTTTAATATAGATCTAAGAGTAGGTATTCTACTTAACAATAAGTTTTAAGGCCAAGGTATTGTAGTCAAAGGATGCAATTGCTAAGGAGGGTCAATATTACAAAATTTGTTTTGAAGCATTTCATCATTATATTGTTTAGGACATAATTACAAATTCAGCCCCAGCTGAAATCGTTTGTAGTTCACCAGCCGAGGATCAATTATTGACAGGTATACAAAGCACTCTATCTATCCACAACTCATAGTTGGAGACATACATCTTCCCAATGATTCTAGAAATACCACATCTACAGAAACCTCACCAAATCAAAGCTCCTCGGTTAGAGATATCAAAGTCACTTATTCAATGCAGCCTTGGATTTTTACATGTATTTTTTACTGCTTTTTTGACCAACACGATCTGTGATTTTGCTATTCTTGATAGGGTTTTTAAATAATTACTTAGTAAAATGAAAAATAAATATATCTTTTGACAAATTATCTGACAACAGAGAAAGGAAATCGCCAAAAAGAAAACTGACGGGATGAACACACTGGAATCGTGAAAATAGTGCTCTGACTGTCGAAATATCAGAATAATAGGGTGATCCAAATTTTTCGGCAATGGTTCTCCCACTAATAGCCTATCGGCTAAATATGCCCATGAATGTAGAGCTATTAAAAAACATATCAAATCTTCTAGCTATAAAAGGCTATATTTCTTATATATATGGTCTTGGATGAGTAGGATGTCCACTAAATTTTGACATAGCTGGAAAAGGCTACACCACCTTGGGGAAATTGGAAGTTGAAGAGGAATAGCACCCCTGACCTTAGCAACCTTGTTGCTCTATATTTCTAGCTATGAGCACTCAGACTGTCCCATGTAGATTGACGATTGGAGAGGTGCTAGCCGCCGACCACTCCAAATTAACCTTGTTGCTCTCTAGAGGTGTTTGTTGGTGTTGCTACAACACTACCTCCACCACCCAACCAATGCTCTAAGTCGTGGGCTTGGGCGCGATTGGCCTCTATGTTGACATTATCTTATCTATCTTGGAAGTAAAATAAGGCACTATTGTGTTGTATTGAGCCATGTAGCACCCTCCTAAATCAAACCTATTATCGTCTTCTTCCAATAAAGACACAAAAAAAATTCTTCTCATCTTCAACCCTCTACGAATACAACGCCCCCTCACCAATGCTAGCAATTCATCCTCACCTCTCTCTTTCGTCATTCATTCCAAGGAAACTCAAATGCAGAAACATGTCTATGCAGATAAATAAATCAATGAATCTAAAATCTTTGTAAAAGAGGTAGCTAATCAACAAGATTTAAACAACCCCACTCATAAAAAGATGTTCCAACCATGGGTGACCACCACCTGTTTACAAATGTGCTACATGTTACCAACATCCTTCAACTTGTCCATCTCTATTCCAATTGATAATTGCATGTGCCATTATTTCACTCCCTTTCCCTATCAATAATGCCTTCCCCATTACCATCTAACAATTTAATTATATTCAGTTAAAAGTTATTAGGTTTTGTTTTACAAATGACCCTTTACAAGCATTTGTGGATTGTTTGTGTTTTATCATTAAGGATATAATTGTTTGAAATTGTCTTCCGAATTGAGAAAGTAAACATAAATATAGAATGTTATCTAACACATCTGCAAAGCATATTATTAAGTTGCATACTATTATTCATGTATAATGGTAAATTATTTTAATGTTATTTAAAGATTGATATGTCATTGTAAAGGACTAAAACATTCTTACAAAATAAATAATGTAATAAATTAATAATAAATAATTAAAGATTTGGGATTTGAAATGTGTATTTAATGGAATATATAAAAATGAAAATAAATGGTAATGATAAATGTGTTTTTTGGAGTAAGAAATGGAAAACATTGTGATAGGTGAGTAGATTGAGATGATTGTGACTTAAAGACTTGGAACTCTTTGTAAACTGGAAGAGCTTAACCAGCCGATGTGTTGTAAACGACCGGCTGGTCGAGCTCTGTACGACTACCATGTGAAAGTCGATCAAACATCTGCCAACAGTACAGAAGGAATCAGCACAGTCGACTATTTCGGTCTAGTCATAAGGTAACGTCGATAGCTCCAGTTGAGTGCCCAGTTGTACAGTCGGTGAGTTACAACTCACCGGCTATTTATGGTTGGCGTTGTAAACTAGGGTTGATTTTGTGCACACAAAAATTACCTCTATGTTTGGATCTAAACTTGGAGCATATATTGAATTTGTGTCCATAGATTTGATTTGGTAGATTGTAACCCTTCTATACCTACAATAAATGACTAGCAATGTTGATAAATACCTTTGGAAGCTTGTTTTGCAAGGATCTTCTCCTTATGATGAGCCTTTGGACCTGGACCAATGAGTTTTGATAAAAATATTACTTTATATAAAAAAATAGGTAAAAAAAAATAATGTATCTTCTATGCACAAATCAAATTGTATTAGTTTACATATAAATTCTATCAAGGTAACCATTGCACCTTCTTTCCATCCAAGTGCTAGTATATATATATATAAGAAAGGAATGTAATACAAAATGTGAAGTCTAATATATTTTCAGTTCTTAGAATTAAATTTTTAAAAATATTCTGCCCTAACTCAGTTTTTAATATAAAACATTTAAATTTGGTATTAAAGCTTACCCATTTTCTTCATGATATATTTTGTGAAAACGAAATCGTGGATGAAATCGTGTATGCGAATTTGAGGTTCAATTTCTTCAATAAAAGCATTCTTGCATAAATCCTCAAGCTGAAGCCACAATTAAATTACGCGCTGAAAGGTTAATCAATTTAATTAAAAAAAAAATACAATCACCAACTTAAACAAGCTTAGAAGCAAACATTCAACTCACTACTTCCTTGATATACTCGATCTCTTCGTTCAATTCTCGTGCTAGCCACTCAACGACCTTGGAAGACTGATCGGTCGTCCTAGATAAAACAAGAAGCTTGAATATGTTGTGGTAATTGGGATCCATGTCTTCAATAGCTTTTCCCAGCACAACAGACATGTCATTCAAACCATCACCGGCTGTATCTGCAAAGCCATCTATCTCAGCATCACATGACCAATAGGAACAGTGTTTACGGAACACGTGTCGGCCAAAAGTTTTCAAAGCTAACGGATGAAATGTTGGAGCGAAATCTTTGTCCTCTTCGAATGAGCATATTTTTGCACACTTGAAAGCAAAACCTCTGCGCTTTGCCGACTCCTCTAGAGACGTCCTTTCCAACAAGATGGTTACGGCCTCTTCCTCTGTAAGGCTTGGGACGCGCATACATGACTGCGGATTGATATTGAAATTCCATAAATTCCGTCTCTGTAGAGCATCTATGCTTCGTGCAATCAAAAGAATGCAGCTGTCTTTACCCAACTCTGCTTCAAGATAATATGTCATTTCGTCCATGCGATGTTCTAAGAAATTGTCCACAACCAACAATACTCTTTGGCCCTCCACTAGTGTCTTGAAGAAATAATCTCCCTGTAAGTTATATTAAAAAAAATTACACGTCTTGTGCAAAAAATAATACAAGAGTTACTCGACATGTGCAACAATTTTTTTTAGAATACCATTAGGAAAGGGACGAAATTGCTCACCTCGCCTTCACTTGTTACCAATTCGAGTTGCGACTCAGGACAATCCGATAGATACTTCACGGCAAGCTTTCGTCGGTCCAATTTATTACCTCTAGGATATTCTAGGTGGCATACTTTGCCATCAAAATCCCCCAATTTAAAATTGCAGAAAGCCTTGGCAAGTGAAGTTTTCCCCAGGCCCGACATTCCATATAATCCTGCAATGCGGATTCCCTTTTCGTTGGGAGGAATAGTGTTGATGAAATCTGCAACCTCCTGCAACCAACAAATATAATTAATAAATAAGTATATCTATATATGCATGAGAATAAAGAACAAAATGAATTGAGTTAGCGAGGTTGTTTACCTGGCACATGCGTGCTTCTCCTTGCATAGGAGGGACACGATACCTTGGGGAGGGTGGAAGTAGATGAGAGCTGACCTCCACATTCTCGCATGCTACAAAAATATTACTGAAATTAAGTTAGCAACGATTTCCTTATTATGCCGAAAGGCATTCTATAGTGACATTGGGGTGGAGATGAGAGAACTCATTTTAGGGAAAATAAAATAAAATAAAAAAGAAATTGGAGAAAAAATAAAAAATAAAAACTATCAAGAATAGAAAGGTGGAGCAAAAAATATGGAAAAAAATAAAAATAAATTGGAAAAAAAATAAATAAAGAAAAAAAAGAAATTGAAAAGAATAAAAATAAAAATAAAAAAAGAAATTGGAAACGATTGAAAAAAAGTGGAAAAAATCACAAAGTATGGAAAACATGTGTTAAATCTATGTCTACAAGCCCAAACTCCATGCCTGCAGAATTGAACTTACATGCAAACTTGAACATTTATTTGTTGGAATGAGCTGACATAAATTTGATTGTTGAAATTTGTTTGTCTTGGTCTTTTCATGTCTAAATTTGGTAAAGAATAAATAGTATTTACAAACACCTTTGAGGAATTTGTTAAATTGTGAGGGTCATGTTCTCTTCAATTAGACCCTTAGGATGATTGATTCATTGGTTTCAGAGCAATGATTGCGGACAACAAGCAACCCTATAATGGGCCTAGGTTGATGTATATCAATGTAATGCTTTGAAATGAATGTTGTTTTATTGTCCTTCTATCTTCTTTTTGCATATCCTAGGTTAACTGTGCATACTTTTAAATGAATGAATGAATTTATTTAAATACAACACCATAGCATACAAATCAACACCAATGTGTTTTAGGTCAGCTTACAATGGCTGGTGAAGAGGTTGGCAACGTGTAAATTTTAATTTTGAATTTTAAAAGTTTAAGGTTTAGAATTATAATTGCAAGAAAAGAATGACTTGGGTCAAGTTTACACCAAGTTTGTACTTGTGGATCTAATTTAGGGTGGTGAATAGAGGATCTAAGGATCACAACCAATCTCCAAAAGTGAATGATGATGAAATCAGAATAAGATCAGATCATGAGCCAAATCTACACAAAAATACACCACTTATAAAATAATCATTACATAAGAAAAAAAGACATGAATATAAATATTTACCATTAGAAAACTAAATATAAATACATAACTTTGCCTATGTTTACGGGTTTCTAAAAGCAACGGAATACAAAATGTAACATCATGTATTTTAAGTCTAAATTTGAAATTATAAGAATAATCTGAGTAATTCTTTTTCATCTATAAACCATTTAACGCTGGTATTGAAAACCTTACCCGCACATGCACGAGCAATATTCTTCTTTCCAGCAAAATACCCTCGCACTTTATTCAACCAATTACAATCTTTACTAACACTTTCCAGCGTCGGGAAGACCAGCAGTCTGCTATCTACCAATCTGAGAGTAACAGAATCTTGGCTGTAACGCTTGGAGCTTTTATTCGATTCATACGGAGCTGTGACAGAGTAGTAGAGCTTCACTCCACGGAAATACTTCTTCGCCAGCATTGTCTTACCCTGCGTCCTCTGCCACTCCTTCAATTCAACTGGGACAAATACATCATTTAAGTTTTCCAGGATCACGTCGTTCCAGTAATCAAGACAAGAGTCAAGATTGTCATCGACTTCACAACTGTCAGGATCAATTCCCTCATAAGTGACCTGATCCTCACAATGCCAACTCACTTTGATTTCCTCTAATTGTGCGCACCTATCCATCTTTGAAAGTCCTTTCATATTATCGTTGTAAAGCAGATGAAACACCTGTAATTGATGGCATTCCTCAATATCTGGAGGATCTTGAACAGTAATGCAATTACATAAACTTAATTTTTTCAACTCCCTCAATGAAGAGAAGTTGGGAAACCTTTCTAAATTTTTTAGTGTGAAAAAGTGAACATCCTCCAACAAGACACAACATGTAAGATCCGGTGGCTCCCTTATACCACACTTGCCAAGTTTGAGCACGGTCAAATTCGATAAACATCTGAAACTCGGAAGCTCCTTTAGTTCCCCCATATTCCATAGTTGAAGATTTTCCAGTCCATAACAAGACTCTAAACTTCTGGGCGCCGAAGCAGCTTTTGAAGAAATGGACAGCTCTAGTGTCTTTAAAGCACTTGGCACATCTACATCTGGACATGTCGTCACTTTATCACATTCCAACAAAACAATTTGGGATAGTTTCTTACATCCAACGAGGACTGGTGAGGCAGCCATCTGGGAGCAACTCTTGAGAACAATTGTTTGAAGCATTACGCAATTTGTACAGTCGAGGGGACCCTTCACTTTATCACACAAACTAAACTGCACTTTCTCCAAAAACGGTAAACCGTTTACCCTTGGGAACTCCAAGAGGGATGGATAGAAAACCTTAATCTCTCTCAAAAAAACACAAGGGGTAAGATCTCCCATCTGACCGAGCTCGTGGCTGACTGGAATGTGTATGTCAAGATATTGTAAAGCACGGAGGCTGCTTAGGTCGGGAAGTTTTAACACTGGATTTACTCCCCTTATCTGAAGCCACGCCAGGTATGGCAAGTTTTCCATCCCTACAAATGCTGCCAGGTCTTTGCAGTTGTGTAATGTGATGCTTCTGATACTGTCCATCCGGCTGAAGTCAAGCGTGCTTATATTCTCCACATCTACAAGCTGAAGCACCAATAAATTTTGAAGGTACTTGGCGGCGATCTGTAACGGACTTCGATACTTGCTTTGTTCCAACTTAACCAATTCAAACCCTGCTTGTTCTTGAGAAATTAACCCACGTGTGCTACTCTCGTCGCCCTTCCACCACAGCCATCTCTCCATCCTTTTTGCTTTGCTTTGAGCGAACTCAATAAGGAGGTCGTGTATGCGAATTTCAGGTTCAAAATTTTCAATAAAAGCCTTCTTCCAGAGATCCTTAACCTTATCCCACAAACAAGAAATTTGGCGTTCAAAGTTTTTTCAATTAAAAAAACTCAAATCACAAAGTAAACAAGTGCAAAACCAAATATTTAACTCACTGCTTTCTCAATATACTCGATCTCTTCGTTGCAAATTATTGCTAACCACTCAGTAACTTTGTGGTTGGACATATTGGGCAGCATATATACAGCGAGAAGCATGAATATGGTGCGGCATTTCGGATCCATCTCATCAAAAGCTTTGCCCAGCACAGCGAACACATCATCCAAACCATCTATCTCAGCAACCCATTTTGATAAAGTCGGGCCGTATTTACTGTTGAGGTAGCCTCCAAAAGCTTTTAAGGCTAACGGATGGAATGTTCCAATGTCATAACCGATCTCTTTGAACGAACATCTATTTGCACACTTGGAAGCAAAACTTGTGTCCTCTGCCACCAACGTTGAGTCTGCTAGGGATGTCCTTTCCAACAATATGCGTATGGCCTCGTCCTCTTCAACACTGGGGACGCACATGCATGACTGCGACTCAATTTTGAAATGCTTTACTAAAACATTTACGCTTCTTGCGCTCAAAAGGATCCAGCTGTTTTTCCCCAAGTCTTTCCCAAGATAATATCTCACTTCCTCTATGTTCTCGTCGGTGATATTGTCGAGAACCAGCAAAACCCTTTGGCCTTTCACTCTTTCAGACAACTCTCCTTGTGCCTGTTAATTGTGTTAGAAAATGGAGAATAGTTGTACATCTTGTACACAAGTCTATGTCTAGTAATTATGTCATTTATATTACTGGAGATGTAAAGAGAATTCTATATGGAAACGAAGAACAACCTCCAAACAAAATTAAAAAATATGATATTGCTCACCTGATCTTGGGTTGTCAGTTCTTGAAGTTGGGATTGAGGGTAGCCAGTGAGATAGTCTAGGGCAAGTTTTATTCTTTGTAATGAATCGCCTCCAGAGAACTCCAGATGGCATACTTTGCCTTGAAAATCCCTCAATTGGAAGTTGCAGAAAGCCTTGCCAAGTGTAGTTTTCCCCTGCCCCGCGATTCCATACAATCCTGCAATATGGATTCCCTTTTCGTTGGGATGAACACTGTTGAAGAAATCTGCGACTGCCTGCAACCAATAAATATAATATAGACACAAGCGTATGTATATATATGCTTGACAGTACAACAAAAGCAAAAGGAGTTATAGAAAAGAAGGTAGTGAGGTGTTTTTACCTGACACATTCGTTTTTCTCCTTGTATACGAGGGCCTTGATACCTTTGTGAGGGTGTTGGAAGTGTGAGCCAGATTTCTTGTACTATTTTATCCCTAAACTCCCCTTCATCGTCTCCTTTAACGAAGGTCAACCCATTAATTCTCCGCATTGCATTCAGAGCTCTGTGCCACTCGGCCCGCGTTTCATCGGACTTCTCACACTCCTTCCACTTTTCGTCATCTGGTGTAATATTCTTAAGAGCCGCGGGTGGAATCATAAAGAACAAGGGTAAAATTTTGAGAGTGGGATTTGTACGGATTATGTCTCTAGCTTTCACGAAAGCAGAGAGTTCCAGCATTGGCCACCTGCTTTCCAAGAATTCCTTAGAGAGAAGCAAAACTGCTACTTTGCATGTCTCAGTGGCTTCAAATATACGAGGTGGGAAATCTTCCGCTAGTGGCAAACTGTCACGATCTTCATCAAAGAAACAGGACACGCCTGCCTTTGTCAGGTCTCTGTGTAGCTGCCTAACAAAATCTTTCTGCTTACCGCTGTGACTGAGAAATACATCTTTAGCCAGAAACTTCTGTCCGTGGTGACTGTTAATTCAAATTATGAGTGAGTTTTGAAATTGGATTGATTTGGCGGAGAAGAGAACAAAGTTCAAATAAAATGCTCACCTGCGGGTCGGTTTGTTGGGTTGGGAGTAAGCCTGGAATTTGACGGTCACCCCTGCCTGTCATATAGAAATTTTATGACGGTTTGGTCATTTAACCACCTTTCAATTGACGTTTTAAGAAAACTGTAAGTTGTCAAAAAATGTTGGTGAATTTTTTATATTGAAAGAATGATGGTTAAAAAAAGAGTCTAAAGACTGCGAAAAAGAGCAACAATCAACAACACAATCACAAACAAAACTACAAATAGCAAAACCAACAACTCCCAACCATTTCAACAACTGAAAAGGTGAAAGTGTCATAAAAAAATTATAGACACTTGCTGTCATTTCTATGTGGAATGTTTTTTTTTGTGGAAATTGAATGCTATCAAAAGGTCATAAAGGCATATAAATTCATTTCTATTGTGTAAATTGAAGTTCTAAAAATCAGTAATTATATATTGAAAAGAAACACAAAAGATTTCATTTTTCTTGAACAAACACTCCAATACAATTCTCAGTTGCAAATTGCAATCATTCGAACAAAATTTCAAAAAGATAGAAAGGAATAAGTTTCAAAAAATATTGGATGTACCTTAAGAGCAGCCCACCCACTCCACAAACCAACTTTCCCTCCTTTTGAACTCTGAGAGAACTTTCAATCGCCACATTGTGCTTAAGATTTGACTTGTTTAATTGTATCACTGCTAAGAACATTTCCAATTTGGCTCTAACATAGGCATTTTGGTGCGCTGATAAAAAAGTGACCTTGACGAATTGAATGACAATAAAGGAAATAGCAGCAATTCTTTTTTATCCCTATAATTGTAAATTAGCTCTTAATTACAACTCTTCTTAATCTTTGTAGTTGTAATTTGCAAAGTTGTACTTATTCCATATATATTAACAAGTATAAACAAAACAAATATTTGTTTCTAAATTGATTTTTAAAAATAAAAAATAATAAAGAAAAAGTATAGACAAAGCAAAGATTTATTTTTAAATTAATTTAAAAAATAAAAATAATAAATATTCTTTGAAAATATTCTAATTTAATATATATTTATATATCAATTTAAAAAAATGTTAAAGATAAACATTGTAAAAGAAAACTATCATTTATATTTCTATAACAAATTATTATAAAATAATATATATTACAAATAAAAATATTATATTATATTACCCTATAATTAAATTTTATGGTTTATGAATAATTTAAAGTGTCATATATACGGTTATGTAAAAACTTAGCAAGTCAAGTTATACGGTTTAATAAATTTTAAAGTTGTAAAATATGGTCTAAAATACCAAAAACGGCCAAATAGACCATCAAATTCCAACCCTGGTTGGGAGGAGTTGTTTGTGCGTAAACTTGTAGTCTCCCCGGTGAACGCCGAGCTTGAGAATATTCCTCGATGCTTGACTTCTTCAATTGAGTGGTCTCGGTGTGATCCATTATGAGGTATTTTTCCAATATTTCTTCACATAATAAATTGGACAGAGATCATCAGCATATATAAAACGCTAGTGAAAATAAAGTTACCTCTATATATATATACATGCTATGTAATTACAAGACGTCCAGATCATAGAATATTTCCCTTAAAAGATAAAACCTTTTAGTTTATATCAAATTTAAGGAATTCAAAATAAAGCCTTGAAATAAATTTCCAATATGATGACATTCAAATTTGAGTCCATTTGAGGAAAAGTTGGAAGGATGTTGATTTTTTGCTCTGCATGTCGAGCTAGGGCTTTCGTGCCCTAGCCCGATCCTCTGGTGTTTTCTTGGTCGTGCGAAGTGTGGGGAGTGCATGCGTTTTGGGGAGGTCTGGGGTTGTGTTTTTTTTATCAGTGCAAAATTTTTTCAGCGGCATCGGTGTCTTTTTCTCCCTGAGCGTGCGGGGGTTTTGTCCCTGGTTGGAGGCCGTGGGTGGGGTTTTTGTGCCTGGTTGGTTTGGGTCTGCAGTTTGAAGGCAGTGCTGGGTGGTGGATCGGTTAAACCCTAGTGGTGGTTCTTTTTTCTTGGGGGCCTGCTTGCCCGCCTTGGATCTTGTTTAGTTTCAATGCCGATCGGGGAGTCTTCAAGGGCTAGTCCCAAGATGGATTTTCGCTCAGCAGCGGTTGGTGCAAATTCTCCTTCGCATGCTTCGAAGGTTTTTAATAATAACTTGTTCTCACCAGATCCAGGTTTGGTTGGGTCGGGTTTGTCTGGTGGTACTCGGATTACAAAGATCAATGGATGTCTTGAATGTTGTGAGGAGAGGCCAAAATTGGTTATCCCGCTGGAGATGATTGCGGAAGATATTGATTATTATTCGAAGCATGCATTGCTGTGCAAGTTTATGGGGATGCGGGTTTCTTTACAATTTCTTGAATCATGGGCCCAACGGACTTGGATGCCGGAGGGAAAATGGAGGTTATGCTTTTAGCAAATAACTTTTTCATGGTTTCATTCAATTGCTTGGCAGATCGCAATAAGGCCTTTGAAGGAGGCCCCTATTTTCATAATCAGATTGGGTTATTCATTAAACCTTGGCATGCGGGATTCAATCCTGCTGAAGAGCTTCCGAACCGGGTTCCAGTGTGGGTTCGGCTTCCAAGGTTCCTGTGGAATGTTGGCGGGATGAAGTTTTACACTTGTTAGCTTCAATGCTAGGAAAACCAGCTGGTGCTTTACAGCAGACTCAAGTTAAAAAGGTGATGACTTTTGCTCGTATATGTGTTGAGATTGATTTAAGTAAACCCTTGCCAGATTCGGTGGATATGTGTGTGGGTCCTTACTCTTGGGTGCAGCAGTTGGACTATGAGACTCTTCCTTTTCGGTGTCGTCTCTGTCATGAATATGGACATTTACAGAGGAGATGCCCTAAGGCTAGGCTTGTGGACTCCCAGCCTTCTCAGCCTCCCCGCAATCCCCCTAGAGTTGAAAAGGGGAAGGAACCCATTCCTGGTGATGTGGATGGGGCTGATGGTTTCATTCCTGTCAAGGCTCGAAATAGGAATCGAGGTCAAAAGAGGACTTTGAAGGAAAGGCAGGATGAAGATTCTTTCAACCGATTTGAAGTTTTAGATGATCTCAGCCAGCAGGAAGTGAATCCAGGCTTGGTGAATATGGATCAGGGTGCTTCAGGTACAGGACAGGAGGGCCTTCTTTCTGAAGCTACTCAGGTTTTGCAGGATAATAGGGCTTTGCAAATGGACACAGATGTTCAAATGGAAGTCTAGGTGGAATCAGTTCCTATTTTAGTAGGGAAGAAGGGTGGTGAGGATGGATCTCTTGTTTCAAATGTAGGGACTGAGGGGGTGAAGAATAATAAGTCTTCTTCTTCTCATTTGGGTCTTCATCAAAAGGATCCAAAAAAAGGGACTGGGGAGAAGTCTTCCAAGCTTGGTAGAAAAAAAGATTTGGATAAGATTAAATTAACAGGGGAAACTTTGGTAGAGTCAGGGTCTGTTAAGACTCTAGATTCTCATTTTTTGAGCCCCTTGAAATGATTGTTCTATCCTGGAATGTAAGGGGCTTGAACAGTGGCCCTCGACAAAAAGCTGTTTGTGATTTGGTTAGAAGTCAATCTCCTGATGTTCTTTTCCTGCAGGAGACTAAGTTATCAGTGGAGTGTATGTTTGGTTTAGTGCCTAAGTTGTGGGGGAGTGGAGAGTGCCAGTGTATTGGTGCTCAAGGGTCTGTTGGAGGAGTGGCTTATTTATGGAATCCTCGGAAGATCCGCCCTCTTTGGTGGTTGTCCTTTCAGTCTTCTATCTCTATGATTGCTTCTTATTTTGAGACAGGGGAGTCTGTTCTCTTCTCCAATATCTATGCGCCTACTGAACTTTAGGGTAAACAACTGTTGTGGTCCCATATCCGGTTTGTCCGAAGCATGGTTCCTTTCCATCCGTGGATTATGGCTGGAGACTTCAATGCTATTTCTGAGTTGGCTGAGAAGAGGGGTGGTATTGCGAGGCTTGAGCCTTCTGCACTGCTACTTCAGGATAACATTTCAGCTTTAAATCTGGTGGATATCAAGCCCATTAATGGCCAGTTTACTTGGAATAATCAGAGGATTGGGAATAACTGCATTGCGGAACGACTTGACCGCTTTCTGGTTTCTTGCTACTGGGTTGGTGGGTTGTGGTCTTCTAGCTCTGAAATTTTGGATTGGAAGGGATCAGATCAATGGCCTATCAAGCTGGCTATTTCTTCAGCTCGTGTGCCTCGGTCTCCTTCTTTCAAGTTCCAGCTTATGTGGTTGCGTGACTCCTCTCTCCATGACTATATTGTTGAGTGGTGGAGGTATGGTAGACCTGCTTATGGTACAGCAATGTATACTTTTGCTAAGTTACTTCAATTTGTCAAGTATCAGCTTAAACGTTGGAATCGGCAGTGCTTTGGAAACATTTTCCATGCTAAGACTGCTGCCCAAGCTGAGTTGGATGGTATTACGAGGTTGATCAGGGAGGATGGAGTGACTAAGGACCTGCTTCGGGAAGAGACTAGGGCTTTGAAAGCATTGGAAGAGTGTGAGCTACGAGAGGAAGTTTTTTGGAAACAAAAGGCTCGGATTGAGTGGCTTCAGGAAGGGGATAAAAATACCGCTTTTTTCTTCAACTCGGTGAAAGCCAGGAGACATGGCAATTCTATTTCTACTCTGGTGAATGATAGGGGTGAAACTCTCTCTTCTTTGCAGGAAATCACATGTGAAGCTATGCAATATTTTGCTTCTTTATTTAGGGAGGACTCGCAGGGGGGTTCTGATGAGGAAGCTCAGGTCCTTTCTTGTATCCCTTCTTTGGTTTCTAGGGAGATGAATGAGCATCTTATGAGTGATATTTCGATTGAGGAGCTAGAGGGGATCGTGTTTCAAATGAAGAGGGGGAAAGCTCCTGGCCCTGATGGTTTCCCGATTGAGTTCTTTCAAGAATTCTGGGAGATTATCAAGTTGGACTTGTTGGCAGTTGTTCAGGAGTCTCATAAGAATAAACAGATGTTACGGGCTTTGAATTCTACCTTCCTTGCTCTCATCCCAAAGTGTGATGGGGCGGATAGGTTAAGTCAATTTCGTCCTATCTCTCTTTGCAATGTGATTTACAAAATTATCTCTAAATTGATTGCTGATAGGTTGAAAAAGTGGCTTAAAGTGTTGATTTCTGAGGAACAGAGTGGTTTTGTGGCGGGACGTCAGATTCTGGATGGGGTTGTTATTGCAACTGAAACCATTCACTCTATGGCTAATTCCAAAGATAAGGCAATGTTCATCAAGCTTGATATGGCTAAGGCTTATGACCGTGTTCGATGGTCCTTCCTTCGGAAGGTTCTTGGTGCTTTTGGTTTTGGGGATGCGTGGATTTATTGGGTTATGAGTTGTGTTACTTCAGTGTCCTTCTCTGTGTTAGTAAATGGTGAGCACTCTGAGCTTTTTGGCGCCTCTAGGGGTTTGCAGAAGGGTGACCCCCTCTCTCCTTACTTGTTTCTTCTTCTTGTTGAGGGTCTGGAACGCTTGATAAGAAGGAATGTGGAGTTAGGTTTCATTCAGGGCTGGGGGTGGGGAGGTGGTTTACCTCCACAATCTCACTTGCAGTTCGTTGATGACACTGCTTTGATGGGTATGGCTACAATTAGGGAAGCTTTGAATTTGCGCAAGGTGTTGGATGTTTATCTTCTAGCTTCGGGCCAATTGATCAATGAAGATAAGTCTTCCATCTTTTTCTTCAATACTCCAGGTTCCATTCAGAGGCGAATTGCTCATATCTTGAGATTTCAGACTGGGGTTCTCCCTTTGACCTATCTTGGTATTCCCATCTCTATTGGAAGACTTCCCAGGGAGTCTTGGCAGAATATTCTGGATAAATTTCGTGTGAAAGTTAATCATTGGACCCATCGTTGGTTGTCCTTTGCGGGTCGTGTTCAGTTGCTCAAGTCTGTGGTGCAGGCCCTCCCCATTTATAGATGTATGATTCAGGTGGCCCCTTTGGGTTTTGTTAGGGAATTGGATTCCTTAGCAAGACAGTTTTTATGGGCTGGTAGCTTATTGTCCTCTAAATGGAGCCTTGTTAGATGGGACATTGTTTGTAGCCCGAAGCAGTTTGGCAGCCTCGGGTTAAGGCAGTCGTCGTTGTCAGGGATGGCGTTGGCTGCTAAATTGTATTGGCGGTGGTGTGTGGAGCAGGATGGGATCTGGGCCAGGATATTAACTCAAAAATACTTCCCAGGGATCCCTCAAATTGATATTCCTCGGTATCCGCTGGTGGGGAAAGGCTCGGTGATTTGGAGTACGCTCAAGAAAGGGGCTACTCTGGTCAAGGATGGTTTATTTTGGATTTGTAAAAGAGGGACAAAAGCTCATTTTTGGTCTGATTCTTGGGATGGTTTTCCTCCCATTATTTCTCAGTTTCCTAATTTGGTGACTCTGTGCCAGAGGTTCTGTGAAGTTGGTTGGTCAAGGGTGAGTGACTTCAAGTCATTTTCTTCTCATGGGCAGTTGGTGGTGGCAAGATGGAAGACTCCTGATGAGTGGCCTGTTGTTGGTATGGAGGAGGAGTGTGCTGAGCTTCATAGTATCCTTTCTCGTAGACGTTGTAGCTCCCTCCAGGAAGGGGATGTTCTTTCTTGGTCTCCTAATTCTAAGGGTGTCTATACTGTTGTTTCTGGATATCAGGTGTTGTTATCTAACCAGCTGGAGGGGGTGGAGGTTCACTGGTGGAAGAAAGTGTGGAATAAGCTTTCTTGGCCGAAATGTAACTGCTTTATTTGGACTTTGGCTTGGAATAGGTGCTTGACTTGGGATAATATTCAGAAGCGGGGTTTTCAAGGTCCTTCTATGTGTGTTATGTGTGGATGTGGAGAGGAGGACTCCTCTCACTTGTTTTTCCGTTGTCCCTTGACTTTGTAGCTTTGGCATTTTTGGTGGGAAGTTTGGAAAAGCCCCTGTGTTCATGCTTCATCCCTGGTGGAGTTTTGGAGTAGTCTGGGTAGACCTCCTTCTATGGCCTCTTTCTTGCAAGATGTGTGGTATGCTGGGCCTTCCTTCATACTATGGCAGATTTGGTTGGAACGGAATCGTAGAATATTTCGAGGTGAGAAGTTGTTGATTCAACAAGTTTGGCACAAAATTATGAGTATGATTCAGGAGACGGTGGAATCTAAGTGTGATGTGGTGTTCCCTTTGGAGAAAGGAGATGCTGAGTTGGTGGATAGATTGGGTATTCAGGGGTTGTCTCCAGCTTCTGCTTGTGTAAGGAAAGGAAGGCGAGTGAAAAAGAAAGTGCAAAGGGTGGGAAGATGGCTTCCCCCTCTGTCTGGCATTCTGAAGCTCAATACTGATGGTTCTTCAAGGGGCAATCCTGGGCCTGCTGGGATTGGTGGGACTGGCAGGGATTTTTCGGGATCGGTGGTTTTTTTCTACTCTGTTCATGAAGGATGGCAAACTATCAACCTTATGGAAGGTTTGGCGATCCTCTATGCTTTGGAGAGGGCTTATGCTTTGGGATGGTGCAAGGTTATCTGTGAGTCTGATTCACAGGTTTTGATTAATTTGCTGAATACACAGAAGGTTTCTGATGTTAGTTGGCAGTTGGCTATGATGGTGCAACAAATTCTGCAGATAAGTTCTTTGATGGAGATGGTGTCTTTTGTCCATATTCCAAGGGAGTGGAATAGGGTAGCAGATTGTTTGGCTAAGTGGGCTTCTGAGCATTTAGATGGTTGGAAGGTGGATGAATGGGAGCAGGTTCCTCATGAGCTCCGATATGACTTGGAGAAGATTCTTGCTGAGGATGGGAATGGTATTGGTGAAGGATGATGTTGTTTCATGCTTTGTATGGCTGTTTCTTATGGATTACTAGGGCCTTGGCCCTTTGATGCTTTGTAATGTTCTTTTCTGAATTTCAATAAAGTTTTTACCCCTTTTATTAAAAAAAGAAATAAATTTCCAATATATAAAACTTTGTCTAACCTTATATACTTTCACTAGATTTAACTTAATTTAAATATAAGTGTAGATATTTTAAATACATCTATCTAAAAGACCGCAAGAAAGATCTCTTGGTATTTGGTGTTTTATATAGATATATTTAAAATATCCTTTATCCTCAATTTTAATAAATTATTTACTCTATATCTTAAGTACATAACTGTATCACCATAGTTGGCATGAGTTTTCTATAGTCCATGAAGTTATATAAGAGTGCTTTTGGATTTAATTGTGTATAATGATCCATCATCAAGAAGATGAAAGTTATGGGTTAGATAACAAAAATTTACACAATTAAATCCAAAAGCACTCTTACATATGTCAAGAGTAGTTCTATATGTTATTTTATTTCCTAAAATATACAACTTTTCCAATCACTTTATTTTTTCTTGAAGAGCTATTTTCTAAATGAAAATAAAATAAATTATCAAAAAGTAGAATATATTTCAATTTAAACCTTAATTGTAATAAAATAATCAAAGAAAAACCCAATTTAACTATACTATCATTTTACTCATGACTGTTAGGTACGTGTGAAGCCCAATTGTAACGACTTTCTCTTATAATTGATGCCTCTGTTTGTAACCACTGCATCTTCTTGTAATGACAGTGCATCTTCTTGTAATGGTTGTCTCTTCCAGTATGCAGGCTATGCGTTTGGTATCTTCTTTGCAAGAAGTAGGAATGAACGTTGGTATTATAATATATTAAGGGTTGCTGGAGGAATGTACTGTATGAAAAACCAAAGAATTAATAAAGTGAGAATCCCCTGTGAATGTAGACGTTGCCATTTTTGCGCGAACCACTATAAAATATGGTGTCTTCTTGTCTGTGATATTTTTTATTCGTTTCTCATTCTATTTTTATTTTCTGCATTTTCTTTCATTTGTGCTACTGCAATTGTATCAACAATTGGTATCAGAGCCAATGGTGGAAAAGCTATTTTGGAAATCGTGAAGAATTTCTAGGAAAATGGATGTAGTAGCTTTGGATGATTGGGCTCGAGCTCTCATGTCTTGGTCATGTGGCTCTAGAGAGAGTTTTGATGAAGTGGGAGCTACAGTGACAATTGCGGATAGTCACATGGAGCTAGATGAAATTGTGCCAATGGAAGTAGATGAATCTCCTGTCTATTTGGCTGCTGATCCTGCCATTGAAGTTCTTATGGGTGATGTTGATCCTAATTCCTTGAGCACTGCGCAGGTGAGGTATGTGTGGGAAAGGCCTCCGCAGGATTTGGGAGGCAAGGATTTTGACATGCTAGAAGAATCGGAGAGCCTACAGAGGCTAAAGGAAACAGAGGATACAACAGCAATAGATGTTGATGTGAAAGCTAAAATGAAACACCGTGTACATTGGTGGGATGGCTAGAAAAATAAGGATGATTCGGCTGAAGAGGAGAAGGATGCTGGATTTGGAATTGCATTTGCACCAAAAGAGTTTTAAGAATATCTCAAAATTGAACGTAGAGCCCTTCTTGAGCGCACAAGTGATGCACAACATAGGAAAGCCATCATGGCAGAGTTGCGGAAGAGGGCAGAGGCAGATAAGAGTGGTAAGTCTGTAAAGGACCTGGTATTGCTCATCTTTGAAATGGTTTCTCTCACTTCTACATTCCACCTCGATGATCCAAATACCTTTGCTTCCAGCATTCATAGGATGTTAAAGCTGGGTCTCAACATTTAGGAGGAAAAAGATGTGCAGGCAGAGATCCTGGTTTCAACCCCAGATGAGAAGGTGAAATGGATTTTAATGGCTCAAGGAAGAAAGAAAGTGAAACCACGGTGGTGATGAGACTGTTGAGAAAAATTCTATGGGTGGGAAGGAAATGAAACAAGACAGTAACCCTCCACGGGCTTTGACGGAGCAAGCTGATCAGCCACGCAAAGGAAGAAAGTGGCGGGGTAGAGGTTTGCCAGATGAACCGGCTTCTTATCTGCACACTGTTGATGAAATTCATCGCTTGACAGAGAACCTTGTCGTGCGGTCGCTTCCTGAAAATGTGAGTAATAATGATAATGGTAGATATGATCTACTAGGTCATGCTCAGAATGTTCTGCACATTTCTATGTCAAGGTTGGAGCATGAGTTTCAAAATATTTTGGATCAAGTGAGTGGAGTTTTCGACGCTGAGTGGCTGTACGAGAGAAATTAGGGTCCTGTGTCTAGGGTTTCGTTTTGCTCTTCTTTCACGCATGAGGAGGACTTGGCAGACAATGCATCCATCAGCTCTCCTAGAAATGGAAATGGCAGTGGCAATCGTGAGAATGTCAACGTCATCTTGGATTTAATCTCTCCTGAGGTAATTCCTACCATGAAAGAGATTGTTATAGATGGAGAATGGAGAGCTTGTCTTGAAAATGGTGGACCAATCCAGTTTCCTAGCTTCAATGAGGAGTTGTTTTGCCCTCGTTACCATGAGCTTTGTCAAGACGTATCTTTAGATTTGCATGGTCAATGTCCCAATTCCTGTAATTTTAATGGGGATTGTATTGACGAGAAGTGTGACTGTTTTCTTGGATTTGATGGGAATGACTATGCCAGACGAACTTGTCCTGCTGGTTGTAGGTTCCTTAGTAATGTAGAATTTTTTGGGACTCAAGGACCAGTAGATTTGGGGCTATATCGGTTATCACAGATTCATGAAACTTCAACGCAGCTCCCTGATTCTTCAATGCAATCTCAAGTTATTTCTTCGCTCCCTTTACCAAATGCTATGCAGTCTTCATTTGGTAATTCGCAGCACCTTTTGGACCAAATGTTGCTAGTCCAACATTCGCTGCCAGCTCACAGATGTAACAACGCAGTCCCAACGCAATCCCAATGCAGATATCAAGGCAATATTCAATGCAGATAAGAGATCCAATGGAAGGGAGAAGCCCAGCACAGGGACAAATCTAATCTAGGAAGGATTCTGTATAGAGTTGCTTTGTCAGCCACAAAATGTGCAAGTGCAAGACATGAGTCACCAAGTACATTTGCAAGCAATACTGAAGAAGATAATAAAGAACCGAGAGATTTTTGGGTACGTGTGAAGCCCAATTGTAACGGCTTTCTTTTGTAACCGATGCCTTTGTTTGTAACCATCGCATCTTCCTGTAACGACATCATCTTCTTGTAATGGATGTCTCTTCTAGTATGCAGGCTATGCATTTGGTATCTTCTTTGCAAGAAGTAGGAATGAATGTTGGTATTATAATATATTGAGGGTTGCTGGAGGAATGTACTATATGAAAAACTAGAGAATTAATAAAGTGAGAATCCCCTGTGAATGTGGACGTAGCCATTTTTGGGTGAACCACTATAAAATCTAGGGTCTTCTTGTCTGTGATATTTTTTATTCGTTTCTCATTCTATTTTTATTTTCTGCATTTTCTTTCATTTGTGCTGCTGCAATTTTATCAACAATGACAACCCTAAATCTTTTTCCTACTTTTTTTCTCACCTCACTCTATATTCTTTTTGTTGTTTTTTTCCTACTCAAATAAGTTCTCCACATGGTGAACCAGGTAAATTGAGCAAGTAATAACAAATTTTATTTATTTATTTATCTTCTTATTTTACTCTAATGATTCAAACCTATTATAAAAAAAATTATTTTGAATTTTGAATTTGTATTTCATGTATTTATATTTATATTTATTATTGAATATTATGTTTATTACTAAATAGGATTCCATTAGAGAAACAAAAATCAAAAGAGGGAATTCAAAAAATATTATTTATTCAAAATAAGCACGAAATGGATAGATTAAAATCTCATTTGGAAAGCACAAATTTCTTCATTAAATAGGAAAACCAATGGCCTTCTCTAAATCAGATCCAAAAATGGTGTAAAGAGAATTGGGGCCAAACGTGCTTGTCCAAAATCTATTTAAAAGATTCAGGGCAAAATTTTGACCCCCTCAATAATTAAATTTTAGAGACTACAATATGGATTAGTTTATATAATTGACTTTCAAAATATTAGAGTCCAATAACTTTAAAGGAAATAGGAAATTATATTGGAATATTTATTTCGGTAGATGAAAACATGAATGGAAAATAATTTGGTTTATATGCATGAATATGTGTTTACCTTGATTTGGCAAACCGAATCCCCGCCTTCATCAAAATTCAATTTGAGGATGAAGTATGAAACCAAAAAATAGAATCGAAGAACCCTCAAAGAAAAACCCTCATAAGAAGAGAAATGTTTTCCAAAAGAAACATAAAGAATCAATGGAAATCAATATCGTTGAAATTCCTTCACCAAATAAGGAAGATTTATCTGAAGGAAATGAGCAAGAATCTCAAGTACAAGATAAGATCCAAATAGAGGTAAAATTTGGGAAGAAAATAAAACAAGAGATTTCCCATTTGATGAGGAGTGCAAAGCTTCTAAAGAATGTAATATTTTCAATATAGCATTAGAGATATTTGGAATCACCAAGGAGTCTTAGAATTTCCTTGCTTATAGGGAAGAGATTGAGGTACTCAAGTAGAATAAATCCAACATGGAATCAAGAGAAGAGAAACAAAATAATTCAGGAGAAGTTGCAATCCTAGAAGGAATCTTAGAGGATTCTTTGGAGGAGAAAGAGAAAGAAGATTATCTAGAGATATTCTCTAGAAGAAAGAAGGACTATCCAATCAATGTCCAAAATAGATAAACCAAATTGTGAAGAACAAAGAAGAAAAGAGAGAATATCGATTAAGGGATTACTCATTAAAGAAAGGGAGGCAGGGGGGACAAATGAAAATAAATATAATGTTGAGATCTGGGAAGGGAATACCTCTTCCCAGCAAGAATGAAGATCACATAATGAAATGTTAGGGGCCTAAACACCCATAACAAAAAATGTTTGGTCAAGCATCAAATGGATATATCAAACTGATATATTTTTATTACAAGAAATAAAATTAAATAATAAAGAAGCAAAGGTTATGGAATATAAATTGAGGAAATGGCAAGGAAAATTTATGGAACCTATTGGAATGTCTGGAGGTATGGCTATCTTTTGGAGGCCCTCAACAATCATGATGGAGATCATCAACCAAGATCAAAACTGGCAGGTATGCAAGATAAAAGGTATTTTAACAAAAGTTCCATTTTTTATTAATGTACATGGTCCTTGCATATGCACACAAAAGAAAAGATTTTGGGACTATTTAACAAACTTAATCACTTCCAATCCACAAGATTTTGTAATTATTGGTGATGATTCTAATGCAATTCTGAATTATGAAGATAAGAGAGGGGGGTTGAGAAAGAAGAACCAATCTCAACTTGATTTTATTGAATTCACAACAAAAACAAGCCCTTTTTATTTAAAACCAAAAAATGGTCTTTGCACTTGGACCAATAAGAGATTACGTTTTACCAACATAGCTAAAAGATTATATAGATTTATGTGTAGCAGTGATTAGTCTTCTCTTTCCCTCTCTTGTGAATGTAATATTTTTCCAATTTCAGGCTCAGATCACTTTCCTATGTAGTTTTTTCTTAGAGAAGAACAAAAACCAAATAGGTGTCCCTTCAAATTTGAAAATATGTGGATGAGAGACCTAGAATTTATCTTTAATATTGAAAAATGGTGTTCAAAATCTCAACTTCAAAAAGGATTTAAAATGTTCAACTTATTCAACAAATTAACAAATTAAGGTATATAAAAGAGTGCCTTAAAAATGGCATCAAGAACATTTCAAGAATATTTTTGAACAAAAAGAGGATTTATAATAAAAGATGGAAGATCTAAGAGAGGTCATTAAAAATGGGATGGATTAGGTGAGTTACAAAAAAGAAAAAGAATTAATGGAACAATATTCAGAAATTTTATCAAAAGAAGAGATATTTTGGAGACAAAAATCAAGAGAACTTTGGCCAAAAGATGGAGATAGAAACACTAATTTTTTTCACAATTCTACCAAAACTTGGAGAGTTCAAAATAGAATCAAGGAAGAAGTTGTTTGTTAGTTTAGGGCATATGCATGAAGATGGGGGGCCAAAAAGTGGCCACCCCACTTTTTAGTGCTAGGAAACCTAAACATGATCTCACATTTTTTATTGCTAAATAAAGTGAAAAAATATAGGCCCATGGCCTCACTTTTTCATTTTCATTTTACTATTGCATCCAAAACACGACTAGGGCTTTAACATGAGTGCATGTTGAAAGATTTGAAGGAAAAGATCATTGAACACAATGTCGCATCGTCAATCCCATTGTGGACTCGGGCAACAAAGTCGGGCAACTGAAGAAGACCTAGGGTTTTATCAATTTTCATCATTTCAAAACAAAATGAAGTTATTTTTCATTATTTTAATTGAATTTTTCTTTTTAATTTTTTAATTAATGAATCATTGCAAAACCCTGATCCAAATGTTGAAATTCCTATTGAAGAGCAACCTCAAAAGCCTCAAACTCCACCTTCATGTCCTCACCCTCCACGTGACACCCAACAAAATTATATAAGACAAATTGAAGAAAATAAAAAACAACTTCAATCCTTAGTTGAAACATTGAAAAATTCGAATACAAGAAACAATCATAGGAGCACCCATGTCACTTCACTAGAGTTGATTATTTCTCATATTGACTCAGTTACAAAGCAAATCATAAATTGGAAGGACTATAGGGAGGACTATCGGCAATTCTATGCCGATAAATTATCATACAAACAAGTCAAAGATAAGAAAATTTTGAAAGGTGATCTATGTGTACTTTTCATCAATCCTAAAATGTAACAACCATTACATAGGAGTTGGAAATGATTCCCAATTCATTGTTGTGTGCATGAATAAATATCCCAAAACTTTTGGGATAGATGGTACATGGTTTTTGATGACCTCCCTTGTAATAATAACGAGGTCCCCCAATATTTTTTGAGGAAACTCTATTGTGAGTTTGTCCTCAAGACATCCCAAACTACTTTGACATCTGAGAATTTTAGAGTAGAGGCGGTGGTTCTGTACAGGATAGAGAGGGAGCACATCATGCCTAGAACCATTCACTAAGACCCATTACGAGGCCACAACATGTCTCACTCCCTTCGACTTTGAAGGAGAGTGTTGAGGTGGAGACACTACATTTCATGAGTTCCCTCACCTAGACTTTAGTACAACATAGTGGTGATCTTTCATGGGCTAGAGAGGGTGAGAGCAGTACGTGTCATTTGTCCCCCCATCTTTGCGGGTCATGTGGGGCATTGTGTGATGTTGGGACCTAGGATGCTACCCAGGATGCAAACATTCTAGAGCGTCAGGATGATGCAACGCAGGGGCAGCAGCAAGTGATGGACACATCCATATTGGATAATATTGTTCTCACAGATGACCTCTTATAGCATACGTTTGGTATTAACTCCTAGGTAATTTTTTACAAGGTTCTGCAATTTAATCTATTTGTAATTGAAATCTCTATTTAATTATATAAGTATATATTATAAGTCAAAATTAATGTATGTAATTTTCTGCACTATGAAATTCCAGGGTCAAAGTATTCATGTTGCGTCTGTAACTTGTTTAGTGCAGGGTTATGAGAGGAGGTCCAATCAACATGTATGTAATTTATCACAAGATCATAAATATAGTACATGTAAACTTTTTTGTTATATATCAATGATAATCTTATTTAGTTACAATTTGATGATGAATGGGTGGATGTTGGAGCATTACCATTAGGATGATTTCCTTGGTCCCTAGGTAGAGCCACTTTCACTAAGGTAAATTTTACCATTTCTAATCATTATGCATTTAAATAATGTTATGTATCTATTTTTCTCAATAAACCTTGAACTCTATTTTCAAATCTTGAATATGCGGACTCCTCATCTTCGTCAATCAGCGGAGGTGGGCATTGTTGTAGTTGTTTTGTCTGCAAATCCTTTGACCGAGGTATGAGCCACTAACATGTAAATGTCATTTTGTATTTCTTGTTTTATCTCACATCATTTAATGTGTATAAATGATATTCATGTTTACTTAAATTTGCTTCTTTATGCTTCTCACAGGACATCACAAATCTTGTTTGTCCAGCTACAGAAGAAGAGAGACAACAAATGATTGAGAGGAATCACCAGTTGGTGATAAGTGATTGATTACTTAAGCCATGTTATATATTTTGAATATTTTCTATAATAATGTGGATATTGTTTGATTGTATTAACAGGTGGAACTTCAAAAATCTCTATTAAGGAGGCCTAGTTGATGGGTGATAGAGGATGAGTCATTGACTGGTTCACCATCTTCATGGCCTAGCAAGAGCCATCGATTATTTGATAGCAGTCCATAGGAGATTTGATTTTAGAACATTTTGTTACATATGCCTATTTGGCTTTGTAAACATGATACTTTTGTATGTTATCAATGTATATCGTTGTATATGCCTATATGGCTTTATTTGTACATGCCTATATGGCTTTCAATCTATACACTATATGTTATTTTCATGACATAATGTATAAATTAGATTATATATATTTTCATGACATTATATATATGTTGACAGTAGATCCTTGCAAAATACATTTTGTGCATATCTTGCAATCATTGCATTCCATGAGACTACATGTCTTTGAGGCATCATGTCAATCAGTTTAAGCGCCATGTCTATGCTTCCACACTTTGCATACATGTCTACAAGGGCTGATGTAAATAGAACATGTGACAAAATTCCTATATCCTTTATGCGTTGATGGTTTTCCACACCCTATTCTGAAGATCCCATTTTAGCATAGGCAAGGAGGATGTTGGATAAGGTTGTGGAATTTGGCTTGACACCCGCCAATTGTATTTTCTTGATAGTTTCTTTAGCCTTATCAAAAAATCCATTTTGTGTATATCTTACAATCATTGTATTCCATGAGACAACATTTCTTTGAGGCATCATGTCAAAGAGTTCACATGCATTGTCTATGCTTCCACATAAGTTGCATACATGTCTACAAGGGTAGTTGCAAATACAACATCTAAAAAAATTCTTACATCCTTTATTCTTTGATGGTTGTCCATACCCTACTCCAAAGATCCTAATTTGGCACAAGTAGGGAGGATGCTTGCAAAGGTTATGGAATTTGGTTTTACACGTTCCAATTGCATTTGCTTGAAAGTTTCTAAAGCCTTTTCAAAAAAATCCATTTTGTGCATATCTTGCAATCATTGCATTCCATGAGATGGCATCTCTTTGAGGCATCATGTCAAATAGTTCATGTACCTCGTCTATGCTTCCACACTTTGCATACATGTCTACAAGGGCAGTTGCGGATACATTTGACAAAATTCCTATATCCTTTATGCTTTGATGGTTGTCCATGCCATATCCCAAAGATCCCATTTTGGCATAGGCAAGGAGGATTTTGGATAAGGTTGTGGAATTTGGCTTGACACCCACCAATTGCATTTGATTGAAAGTTTCTTTAAAGCCTTATCAAAAAATTTATTTTGTGCATATCTTGCAATCATTGCATTCCATGAGACAACATTTCTCTGAGGCATCATTTTAAACAGTTCACGTGTATTCTCTATGCTTCCACACAAGTTGCATACACGTCTACAAGGGCAGTTGCAAATACAACATCTGACAAAATTCATATATCCTTTATTCTTTGATGGTTGTCCATACACTATTCCAAATATCCTAATTTGGCACAGGTAAGGAGGATGCTTGCAAAGGTTATGGAATTTGGTTTTACATGTTCTAATTGCATTTTCTTGAAAGTTTCTAAAGCCTTTTCAAAAAATCCATTTTGTGCATATCTTGCAATAATTGCATTCCATGAGATGACATCTCTTTGAGGCATCATGTCAAACAGTTCATGTGCCTTGTATATGCTTCCATGCTTTGCATACATGTCTACAAGGGCAGATACCAATACAACATATGACAAAATTCCTATATCCTTTATGCTTTGATGGTTGTCCACACCCTATTCCGAAGTTCCCATTTTGGCATAGGCAAGGAGGATGTTGGATAAGGTTGTGGAATTTGGCTTGACACCCGCCAATTGCATTTGCTTGAAAGTTTCTTTAAAACCTTATCAAAAAATCCATTTTGTGCATAACTTGCAATCATTGCATTCCATGAGACAACATTTCTCTAAGGCATCATGTCAAATAGTTCATGTCCAATGTCTATGCTTCCACACAAGTTGCATACATGTCTACAAGGGTAGTTGCAAATACAACATCTGACAAAATTCCTATACCCTTTATTCTTTGTTGGCTATCCATACCTTGTTCCAAAGATCCTAATTTGGCACAAGTAGGGAGGATGCTTGCAAAGGTTATGGAATTTAGTTAAAAATAAAATTATAATTATAATTATAATGGGTCATCCCACAATAATGGGTTACACTTTTTAGCCAAACTTGACATTGAAATCAACATTTTGAAATAAATCTTCACTTTCTGACACCCATAGCCGCTAAACCGTTAGGGATTTGAAGATGATGCGAACTAGTGATTTGTGAGATTTTATTTGTAGATTCTAAATATATTTTTTTAAAAAAAATTGGAGTTAAATTGCAAAAAAAATTGCGTCTCCTTTGATAACTAGTTTTTAATAGTAAACAACATTTTTTAAATTAATGTATATTCCGTAGCACATACCTTTTTTTCTACAAAGGATAAAATTCTAATTCTTTTGAATTTAGATTGGTAACACCAATATATAGGGCATGCATTTGGTTTCATAATGTTTTGTTGAATATTTTATTTTAATTATATTTTAAAGTCAAACTAATTATAATATTTTGTTTTAATTATGTTTTTTGAAACAAGGACATCAATACCTAGGGCATAAATATTTTTCAGAATTTTTTTTCACTAATTTACTAATTTTCCATGTGTGTAGAATAGATAACTTGATGTTCGGTGAAAAACCTACATTCACAAGAAATAAAAATAAATATAATAATCAAATTAAATATATTTAAAATTATACTTTTTGGGAAGCTTATAATAAGGACTACATACTTACAAAACATAAATTTTAAATGAATCCATTTGATCCCCCAAAAGGTAAATCAAAAGTGGTTTTTTATCAGCATTTTGATAGGTGTAGAGGAGACTCCATTATAGGTATGGTTTAAAACTAGCGGAGTTCTATCCAAGGGGGTTTGATCAAACCATATTCAATTAAAATCCTTTAAATGGAACCTTTCAATGCTTAAATCATTATATTTTTTAAAAATATGTGATTTTAGCAAAAATCAGGATGTCCCAAAAAGTGTAACCCATTATTGTGGCAGCACGTTACATGTTCCAATTACATTTTCTTGAAAGTTTCTAAAGCCTTTTCAAAAAAATCCACTTTGTGCATATCTTGCAATCATTGCATTCCATAAGATAGCATCTCTTTGAGGCATCATGTCAAACATTTCACGCGCCTTATCTCTTGGTTCCCAAATTTGCACATATCAAACTCTAAAGGTTTGTCAATTCTTATGATCAAATTCAATGGGAGATTTGGCCAATGAATGGGAGATTGTTTGCACCTATTTCCCCTGCACTTCAAGTTCTACCAAACCTAGGGGGTATCCCTTATTACAATATCAATAGATTTGTCTTTCACTATATCAAGCAAAAATGTTCTCATTGATTTGCACCAAGATTTGTAAAATGATCCCAACATTGGAAAAGTTCTTGGAGATTTTCACATTGATGGCTTTGAGAACATGTACCAAACCTACCTAAACTAATGCAAAACAAAATAAAATGCTTCAAATGATTTTATATTTAAATTTAGTGTTCTTTCTAGACCTTTGGGCAAATAATTCCTCAGATCGGTGCTATATCAAGGCAACAAAGTCAAAATACTATAATGCAGATGTTTCCTGTTTGACATTAGAACTTCAAATTTAGAGGGTATACTTGCATCACTGCCTTGCAATGACACACCCAAGAAAGAGTATTTTTTGCAACTCTTCTTCAACAATCCCTAATGTATTACATCACTCCCTATATCTTACTCAAAGCATGTTTAATCTATTACTTGAATGGAAGCAATAAATAAGACATTCAATACAACAAGTGTGCATAGATTAACTCCAAAATCCTTAATTCCTTCATTCACAAAAGAGATGCATACATTCAATGAGACAATTGCAAGAAACACACACATTCAATGTTATTCATATAATTCAATCTAAACTGAAAATGTCATACATAACTTTATTCACCTATAGGCAACATTCTACTCTGCAAACCTAACAAGATGAACCTACTCTGCAATAGAATACTACTCCCCAAAAGTGTGGATCTCTTGTATCCAAAGCCCAAAATCCCTCTTTTACAATGCTACCAGTTCCCTTATAAAGGAAAATAGAGTAATGTAAGACTATGACCATAATTAACAATCAATTACAAATTTGTTTTTACATTTAATTTTTTACAACCATGGGAATTTGCATCTCTGATCTAATTGGATCCTATTGGTAACACGTTTTTTCAAATCAATCTGGGTTGTTGAATAGTGATATTGCTTTTCTATTTTATTCTCTTCTTTAAAAATCGTGAAATTTTGTTTCATTTGATTAGTTCAATTTCTTCCTCAGGACTCCAAAATCCAGTTGTAAAGCTCTAGCTGCTTGTTATTTCACTATTCCATTTTTCTCATGCAACTGTTTGTATTCCCATGCAACTGCTTGAACCATTTTAAACTCCATAGACCAACATTGTTTGCAATAGAAAAATGGCTTCAAAACCTACGTTTTCAGCTATGCTGGGTCATTTTTCATGTTACTGGCACCAAGAAATCTTCCAAAACACCACCAAAACTACTCTCCAGGCATTGGAATGATCCCATACAAGTTTTGAGAAGTTAAATGACCATGAACAACTTCACAAATAGCTCCAAATTCTTGCCCAAAACCTCCAGATGTGAGAAGCATTCCACTAGAGGTTCTATCGCACCATCGCATGCCTAAGAGAGGAGAGTGGAGTGGGGTGTGTGCTGGTGCGCTCTGTCCACAAAATACCTCTATTTTTTCAAAAGTTTTAAAAATTATAATAATAATGTTTGTTCTAAAATATTTATCATTTTGAACATCATTTCATATTTGCCCAATTCATTTATTCTCACTGTTGGGTCATTTTTTGATGGTGCTGGGCATTCTTCACACTTCTGGAATTCAAAGTACATCCTAGGCATAACTAAAATCATTTCCCAGGCATTAGGAATTATTGATGGTGAACTCCTAGAAGATCTTGGCTCTACAATTGTATTGTAATCACACTTCAAGTTTACTAAATAATACATTGGGTTGTGCTTTGGAGTGTGGGGTTTTTACCTGAAAAGGTTTTCCCCAAGTATATTTTGTGTTGTGGTATTGTTGTTTATGTTTCATATTTGTGTATCTTCTTCTATGTTACTGTAAAGATTGAAAAAATTGCATATCTCTCCCCTCATTAGATTAGTGTAGGAAGCTATTCCATGTACCTTGCTTCCTTTCATTTTGTTCTAATCTTGGCTCGAACCTGATCGTAAAGTCTGTAGACTGCTACCCTATATTTTTTCAGTATTCCCAGCTCTTCTAGTTTGCCCTAAAGTTTTCTTCTAGGTACCATGTCGAATGCCTTTTTGAAGTCAAAAAAACAACATAAAACTTCATCCCTTGTTTGTCCCAAATTTTTCAAGATCATATGTCTGAGAGTGACATCATGATCAATCATGGAGTGCTTTGATCTGAAACCTACTTGTCCTTTCATCCTCTTACCCTCTTTTTCTTCCCAAGTGTTGATTCTTTGTTCCACCATGCTTCCAAAGAGTTTTCCAAAAAGGGGATTGATCATAATAGTATGATAGTTTGATGGGTTGTTAGCATTCCCGCTCTTGTGAAGAGGAATGACAATACTTGTTGTCTAGTTTGTTGGGAAACCATGCTGAATCACCCTGTTGAAAATTCCTTTGATGTGTGGAGCTAAGGCTTCCATATCCCATTTCAAGTAGTCTACCTGTAATCCATGATCTATGTCCTTAGCTTTGCTTGTTGCTAACTTTTTAATTCCTTTTGTAACATCCTTTGTGGAGAAGGGTTTGTCCCTTGCATTGATTATCAGAGGGGAGATTTTATCCTGGTCCCTTTCATACAACTCCTTAGCATATTGCAGCCATTGAATGTTAGTGATATTATTCTCAACACTGACTCTAGTCTACTACAATTCTCTCCAAAAACCTCTCAGGTTAATCTTTCCAAGAGAAATCAACTCTTTCCTCGTTACTTCCATGTACTCTTCTTTTTTTGACCTCACTAATTTCTCATACATTTTTTATTTGTTTTTTCCCTTCCAGATATTTTCAACATTCTTTCAAATGTTGCTTTACATTCCTCATCATGCCATGGATCCGTTGGGAAACTATTTTTTAGGGCTCGTCTAGCCTTATATTTTTTGGACGCTAAGAGAGCCTTGTGAACTATAGCTATCAAGTGGCCACTATCTATTATGTCATGATTTTTTCCTTATTTTTTGTTGGGGCAGCCAACATTTTTTATTTCCTGTTGTTTATCAATCATTTATTTAAAGATATCTTGGTTCTCGTGAGTCAAATGAATTTTTCCTTGAATGTTTGCTTTTTTACATAGTTGAGGACTAGTTCCCTGCTCAAACTTGATAGACCAAATATTTCTAAATCAATCATTTTTTAAAAATACTTAAATTTATTATAAGAACATAAATTTTATGTAAAATATAGTTACAAAATGTATCAAATGAGTTTGTAAAATGTTGGGGAAATGTTTTCTATTAGATTTGAATATAAATGGAGTACAAAATTGCACCATCATGTGAATACAACAACTAACTAATAACTATTATGAATTTTACCTTTAAAAATCGTCAAAAATTACATATACATGCAAGTTACAAATTACAATGACTTACAATTTCCTCTTCCCTATTCTAATAAAAATTTAGGGAGAGGGTCTAGTCCTCATTGTTAGTTGTAGTTCCTCACTCATCCTAGAAAGTTGTGCCTATATAGCTCTACCCTAGCACTAAATGATAATGACTCATCTACCTCATGTTCGACATCATCTATAATGATGTCATCCAACCCAATCTTTCATGCTTCTACTTTACCTACACCCTATTGGCAAGAGACACTATATGGTTTCATGGTTGTTGTCATTAATGGCAACAAAGGTCATCCCATATATCCGCAGGTTATGGTGTGTCTCTACCGAAAGTCAGAATGAAGATTATTATGGTCCGGTAAACAAGAATAGAGCATGTGGCAAGGTCTGACAGACTGGTCTGGATCTCTCAGAGGAAGTATCTTGGCAAAATGCGGTTTTGGGGAAGTCAAGAGGCTACCTTGAGTAATAGATTCCAAGGTTGTAGCCTCCGGTGATAGATGAGGTAAAAGATATGAATACTTGAATACCGGGTTCCTGAGTGACAATGTGAACAGAGGAAGAACTGACTAATAAAACATCAGACTATTTTCCGGATGTGTTACTGTTGGTGGTAAAGGTTGTGAAGGCATGAATCATGTTTGGCTGACATGATAAATGATTTATACAAGCATAGTTTTGATCCGCATTACTTGGTGCGGAAGGATTCAGCCGACAGATCAGAGTTTGTAAAAAGAATTGACTATTCTGAATGCTAACTTGAAAGGTGATGAAATTACTTGTGCGGGTATATATAAAGGACGGATTTAGTTGTGACAAGTGTTGTTGTTGTGTTGAGATATGTGAGTAAAAGTAGAACAGAGCAGAAGCAGTAAGGAAGGTCCGGTATGTGAAAGAAAAGCAGCATAAGAGAAGAGGAAAAGATGAAGTGCAGCAGATCAATGTACTAAGCCTAACCGGAACTGAACTCCAGCATATGTGGATGCTTTCAATTAGTTCAAGTATTGTATAACATTCTTTTGTAAACAGTGTGTCTCCTTGTAGACAGTGTGCCTTCTTTGTGAGTAGTGTGCTCAGGTAGTGAGCCCTAATTGGCAAGTGCCATTTTGTATTTCCTTATTTTTCTACTAGAGAATAATCTTTGGGTTAATCACCCCGTGGTTTTCTCCCTTAACAGGGTTTCCACGTCAAAAATACTGTGTCATGTGTTTTTCCTTTTCACAGTAATGTTTGCTTATTTGAATTAATGTTGCCTTGATAAGAAAGTTGAAAAGGAAGAATTAATTAGGATAACTGATTCACCCCCCCTCTCAGTTATCAACAATTGGTATCAGAGCTAAGTTCCTCCCAACAAGAGTCTAACAGCTCAAGGAAGATCTACGAATCCAAATGGATACATATGGTTTAAAGGAGCAACTCAAGACTGCCCTTGAGGATCTTGAACAGTCAAACTCTAAAGTCAATGAATTAAAGGAAAGACTCAAACAGGCTGATGATTTCATGAGAGAACTAAAAGACAAATTAAGTCTCTCTATGAAAAAGAGAAAGGAGCTACTTCAGCAATTGGCAAGACAAAGTGAAGCTAATGATGCAAATGAAAAGTTGACTGAAAAAACCAAGTTATGTGAAAAGTTATCAAAAGAAGTCATTATGGTAAGACATGAAATGGAATCAGGAGTCATAAAGTTTACCCAAGAAATTGAAGAGAAAAGAAAAACTGAAGATGATCTAAGACAATCTCTCAAGGAGAAATCAGAAGATTGCCACCAAATGGAGAGAATTATCAGACATCTTGAATCTGATCTTGAAGATGCTAAAGAAAATGAAGAAAAACTTGAGGATCAAATTGTCTCTCTCAAAAGGGATCTTCAATCAACAAATGAATATAAAGAGAAATTCAAGATAAGTTCTGCTCAACTTGAAGTTCTTCTTGGAAGTCAAAAAAGGACAGATGACAAGTGTGGTTTGGGATATGAAAAAGGAGAAAGCTCTGGATCCAGTCAGAAGAATTTTGGATCAGAAAATCCAAAGAATAGGCTTAGAAGACCTCCGGTAAGATAGCCCAATGCTCAAAGATATCCATCTTTCAATGGATACTACCACAGCTGTAATCTCTTTGGTCACAAAGCTAATCAGTGTAGAAAGAGAATGAATCAAACTAATTCTTCCTTCTTCGGATAGTGTTTTAACTGCAAAAGGTATGGTCACAAATCTCATGAATGCAGAAATATGCAAATGAACAAATCATTCAATGGTAGATGCTTTGCATGCAATAGAATAGGCCATATGGCTAATCAATGCAGATCAAGTGGATATCAATCAAATATACAAAGAAATTTTGTTTGCCAAATCTACAATAGGTCCGGTCATAGTGCAAAAGTCTGTAGAAGCAAGAATCAGGACAAAAGAGGTCTGGTATATCATAATCAGAATCAAGACAAAGGTAAACAAAAGATGAATGTGGATGAAGTTAAAAGTGAGATGAGCAAGATTTGGGTAAAGAAAAGGTCTGAGATTGTAGAGGTTGGATCCGCACCAGACTCTGGTGCTGATATTCCTTCCGGAAATTAAAAAGTGAGCTCTGGCTCAGGGGGAGACACAAAGAAAACCTTGTTCCCCCAGCCAGTCAAGTAGTGCCAGAATTGGCACGAGAAGAAGATGCGGATTAAAGGGTTTGTAGATATGAGTCTTGAGATGATCCAGTTAATATTTCAGAGGTCCGCATGAAGATTTGAAGGAGTTGTGATCAATCAAGTAGAACTGGTTCCGGGAGATGCTCTGGAGTGACAGAGTGTTACAAAAAGGGTCCGATGAGATCCGGAAGTGCATTTTCCTATTTTGCGGATTGGACAGAGTGTTTGGGATGTCCTTGTGATGTGTCATCTCGATTTGTTCATGTTTTGGAAGATTTGCATGATGTTCATAGATCTGGACAGATCTGGTTCTTCAAGTCATCTGAATAAGGCCAACCGGAATAATGTAGGTCGAGCATTTATTGCAGTCTGATATTAGGGTCTGCAAAGCGATATAAGGGTTTTCTCTTTAATCACTTGTTCATTCTGCACTCAAGAAGAAGCGAAAAGTGGAGCTCTGCAACAAAATTCATCAAGTTCACCAAAGATCACTTGCAGAAGTCATTACATACAGAAATCAATCCAACCACTCCGTGTAACCGAAGGCGCATAAGGTATTTTCCGTTTTCAATATCTCACTGCAAATCTTTTGAAAAATGGCTACTCCAAATATAGTAAAGATCTCAGATAGGCCCCGACCTGAATTTAAGAAACACCCATACAAGTCATTGGAGGTAGATCCCTTAGGATCATTCTCTAGTGTTCCACATGGCATTTTACACACAGAAGACATTAGGGTTTACATACATGCAAGTATTAAGGAATTTAGGGAATTCAAATTGAGAGATATCTATCACAAACAACTGATAGACAGTGCTTTTGAGCTTAAACCAGAGTATAAGGGTATCCAGAAGAAACATTTTGATCAATTCATTCATTTCCCTTGCTTTGAAGAAGATGAATGGGTCCGGTACATATTGAGTAGGGTGCATGACAACTTCCTATGGCTGGATAGACCCTGCAAGATCACAAAAGAGGCAATTAGGGCAGTAACTGGTTTATACTCTTCCAGAGGGATACCTATCCTCAAATCTGTCAAAAATAACATTGTAATTGAGGCCACCGGATCAAAATTTGATAAGAGGGCAATGACCATTGAAGATATTTCTAACCCGGATATCAAGTTTGCATCTATGATAATAGGATATAAGATTTATCACTCCAGTAGGGAGAATTCAGTATCCAGAACTGCAGTATATACTGCCTATGAGATGCTGAGAAAGAATGCAGAGTATGATCTCTGTGAACTGCTTTTAAGTCAATTAATGGAAAATATACAAAAAATCAAAAAGGACAAAAAGAATTCTTTCAAGTATGGTACACTTATATTATGTCTATTTTTCTACTTCATGAATGAGCTACCCGGATCAAGTGGATGGGTATGGCAGAATGACCAACCTGTAGCAGTCTAGATCAGAGATTATTTACATGGACTTGGGGATGCCAAAGCAAGAAATACAGCCCTGTGGGGATACTATAAAAACTTCCAAAGCATGATGCAAGCAAGAGAAAGAATTCCCCAATCTCTTGTTGAAAAATACAAAGACCCAGTCTGCTTTATGGTTGATACCGATCAGTGCCTAATGGAGGCAGTAGAACCAAGGACAGTCTGGATCATGCCTATGGGGTATGAGGTTGATGAACATATTATGGAACTGCATGTTCAACACATGTTGAGTCAGCCCAAAGATCCAAAGGTAGAAAGGTTTGGAACCTTTGAGGAGCTGAGTGTGAAGATCCATGTGGAACTCAGAGACCCTGAGATAAAAAGGAAGGTGAGAAAAGAAGTAGAACATATTGCCCAAAGCCTAGGCATCTCAAAGGAGGAACTTGATGCCAACCGGGAAAAGAGGCGAAAGGCTGAGGAAGAGAAGAAAGAGGCAGAAAAGAAAGGCAAGAAAAGTACTCCGGTGGAAACCTCAACCCGGACCAGATCATCAAAAGGATCTACACTTGTCACAACCAAAAACTCAAAAACATCAAAACCAGAAGGTTAGACATCCGGTAAAGGAGAGAAAAGGTCTAAAATAAAAGCCACAAGGGCTTATGCAAGTCAGAAAGATGAAGAGGAAACCAAATCAGATGAGGGGGTAAAGGAGATAAAGAAACAGAAGAAGAAATCATTCGGTAAACACTCTACCGGTCAAGGAGAAGAAGAGAAGGAAGAGGAATTTGTTGAAAAACCTACTCTCTCCTTAGATGATATAGTAAAAGCAGTCACTGTGGATGGCAACCTTCAACCCCTAACAGAATTCTATGATGGCTATAATGAAGCAGATAAAAGGATTCTGGAGGAAGCCACAGTTAAGTTCTTGAACATTTACAACAAAGCTTTTTTTGAAATTATCTCTTTAATTCCTAAAAGTCTAGAAAAGGAGTTGGAAATGAGAAAGTCCACTGCCCAAGCTAAAGATCTTGAGATCCGGGAGCAGATAGCTATTCAGCTATATCCTCAAATTGATCCCAAGATAATGAACATAATATTCAAAGACTGCAAGGATGAGTTCAGGAGCAAAGCAAGGATGAATCAGCTCATGCTTGATGAGACTGACAAGGTGGCCAAGGATACAGAAGAGATCCTCCAGAAGGCCTTCAAAAGATTTAATCTTCTTGTTGTAGAGGACTTGGGTACTGATCCTTCATCCACTAGTGTTGCAGAAGAAACTTCTGAGAAAGTAACAGAAGAGGTGGGCCCTGAACAGACCAACATTTCTCCTCCGATTTCCCCTACTATCTCCGGATCCAAAGAAGAAGAGAAATTACAGGAGAAAGAAGCAGAGGTGAAGGAAAAAGGTGACAGTGCAAAGATTGCAGAAGGACAAAAGACTTCACCAGAGAAAACCACAACTGCTGGTGGTGGGAATGTAGAGGGAGAGAAAATTCCAAAGGACAGCTCCAAGACTGCAGAAGAGAAGAAACATCTGTCTTCGGCAAGAGACACTGCACAAACTGTCCAAAAATTTTTGAGCAAAGAAACATTAGAGATTGATGAACCGGAGCTTCTACAAGGTCCATTCAATGTTGATTCCCTTTCTCCGGTACAGACAATGAAGATAGCTTCATTTGCACATGCTAAGGCAAATGAAAAACTCCTCAAGTCTCATATGGAAGACTGTAAGTTGATAGAAGTTGCATCCGAAGTGCTGGAAAAGATCGTACCATCCTTTTAGAAGGATCCCACAGCCTCCTCTTCCGGTAATCTCAAAACCTTAGTCAGCAGTGTTAGTACACATTTTGATTCTCTAGAAAAATCAGCTGAAGAAAAGGTCCGGAAGGAGTTTTTAGATAAGAGATTCTCAGAGGTACAAGGATTAATCTCTAATGATAGGAGAAATATGAGTATTGGAATAAAGAGCTTAGAAAATGCTCTTAAGGATGGCGGTGACATTTACAAATTTTGTATCTCCTGGTCAAAAACAACAGTAGAAATTGAGAAGAAAATAAAAGAGGAAGACAATAAACTACTAAGTTTGTCTCAAAGTTTTGATCCTCTCCCTTCCTCCATAGTAAATCAAGAGTGTCAAACTATTGCAATCACAAATGCAATAAAGAATTTTAAGAAGGAAAGGAAGAATATAATTAACTGGATGGGAGAACTTAGAAGGATCATTATCCCTAAGTTAGAGGCCATGCATGAGGCCATAAGTGATGCTCAGACTACCGCCCAAACCAATGATCTGACAAATCTTAAGAGGGCAGAAGCTTTTACATTTTTGTTGAGTGGTCACATTTCAATTTTGGATAGAATGAAGCAAAGTTGGGCTACAGAACTCATCCAGTTGAAGACATCCTTTGTAGACATTCTTCAATTTATGTGAATATGTAATATACAGCCAAGTATAGTAAAATTTTTGAAAATTTTGGTGTGCGGACCCTACCCTTTGCCATTGATGTCAAAGGGGGAGTGAGGAGCAGTAAAAAATGAGGAATCCAACTAAGGGGGAGCTCCAGAAAGTGTATATATAAAGACAGAGCATCAGCCAAGGGGGAGCATAGTGTAAACACTTAGTCATTTTTCACTAAGTGTTGCCATCAATGCCAAAGGGGGAGATTGTTGGCAAGAGACACTATATGGTTTCATGGTTGTTGTCATTGATGGCAACAAAGGTCATCCCACATATCCGCAGGTCATGGTGTGTCTCTACCGGAAGTCAGAATGAAGATTATTATGGTTCGGTAAACAAGAACAGAGCATGTGGCAAGGTCTGACAGACTGGTCCGGATCTCTCAGAGGAAGTATCTTGGCAAAATGCAGTTTGGGGGAAGTCAAGAGGACTACCTTGAGTAATAGATTCCAAGGTTGTAGCCTCCGGTGATAGATGAGGTAAAAGATATGAATACTTAAATACTGGGTTCCTGAGTGACAGTGTGAACAGAGGAAGAACTAACTGATAGAACATCAGACTATTTTCTGGATGTGTTACTGCTGGTGGTAAAGGTTGTGAAGGCATGAATCATGTTTGGCCGACATGATAAATGATTTATACAAGCATAGTTTTGATCCGCATTACTTGGTGTGGAAGGATTCAGCCGATAGATTAGAGTTTGTAAAAAGAATTGACTATTCCGGATGCCAACTTGAAAGGTGATGAAATTACTTGTGCGGATATATATAAAGGATGGATTTAGTTGTGAGAAGTGTTGTTATTGTTGTGTTGAGATATGCGAGTAAAAGAAGAACAGAGTAGAAGCAGTAAGGAAGGTCTGGTATGTGAAAGAAAAGCAGCATAAGAGAAGAGGAAAAGATGAAGTGCAGCAGATCAGTGTATTAAGCCTAACCGGAACTGAACACCAGCATATGTGGATGCTTCCAATCAGTTCAAGTATTGTATAACATTCTTTTGTAGACAGTGTGTCTCCTTGTAGGCAGTGTGCCTTCTTTGTGAGCAGTGTGCTCGGGCAGTGAGCCCTAATTGGCAAGTGCCATTTTGTATTTCCTTATTCTTCTAACAGAGAATAATCTTTGGGTTAATCACCCTGTGGTTTTCTCCCTTAACAGGGTTTCCACATCAAAAATACTGTGTTATGTGTTTTTCCTTTTCATGGTAATGTTTGCTTATTTGAATTAATGTTGCATTGACAAGAAAGTTGAAAAGGAAGAATTAATTAGGATAACTGATTCACCCCCCCCCTCAGTTATCAACACACCCTCCATGGCTTGCCTCTCAAAATCAACAATATCATCCTTTGTGAATAAATGGATATTCTCATCCTATACAATCTAGTCTCTATAAGGATTGATATTATTCAAGTCTATAAACTCTTATGCAAATGTGTCCACCTTGTTAATTCTTGAAAAAACTAGTTCCCAAGCATGCATAATTTATGCCCTATCCTTCCCAAATCCATTAAAGTCCCTTTTGATCATGCCAAACTCATCAAACTTTTCCTGAGAGGTCCCTATGTATTCACCCTATTTTTGTGTGTCTAGTGTTGTCCCTTGAAATTCCAAAAAAATTGGTTGAGTCTAAATATTTTGAGATCTCCAAAATCTAAAATTTGCAGTTTAACTCCTATGGGTCTGAAACCACTCTCAAACATCCTGGCAATATATACATAAAATATTTAACTTAAAGTATAAGAAAATAAATGTAAAAAGGAAAATGTCAACGTATGCTTAAATTTTATATTTTATGTACATGTTTCATGAATATCCTTAGTTTCTAGTCCAAGTCTTTAATGTTTCAAAGAAAAAGAAGAAGGTTGTGACACTGCCAAGTGTCATCATGGTGCAACTCAAAAGGAGAAATGAAGGAAATAAAAAGAAAGCCTTCGTGGTCTGTTGTCACTTGTCATTACAATGCAAGCCCGAGACCGCAATAGGTCTGAATTTCTTTCAAGTGCGCCAGGTTGCCATGTGTCATGGCTATAAGCCAAGGGTTCTTTATCTTGTTTCTAGTCGTCAGCAAAACATTGATGGATAGAAACTCAAGTGGGAAAAGAATGAGGTGACTGGAGGAGCAGATTTGATGAAGGACATAATTAATGTGTGGTAGATGGACTTAAATGAAGTGAATGTGTTGTTTGAGTGCCAGAGGAGGTTGAATGAATTAATGTTGGAAGATAGGGTAGGTGATTCCCACCCATAGTAGAAAGGATTGCAGCACTATATATGTGCAGAATAGAGAATTTCTAAGGGTTGGTCTTGGAACCAACTTCTAGGAGGTGCAAAAATTTGTGGTGAAGTTGAGAGCATCAATCCGAGCCAAAGGTCTGAGGGTCGTGAATGGAGGGATGCATTCGATGTAGGGAAGGAAAGATTTGTAATGCTCATCTACATGTAATAATATGTCTCCATGTGGGTTTGCAATGATTCAAAAAAATATGTAATCACAGTTATGTATTTCCCTACCACATTTGTTGGTCTGAGTTTAATGGAGATTTGATGTATATGTGACAACATTCAATGCATTGCAAGTTTTGTAATGGTCTCTTCTTCATTTCACATGGGTTGTTTTAGTGTTTCACTAGATTACTAAGTATGTTTTATTGCATGTAATGTATATCTAATTTGTATGAGAATACATATCTGGTTCTATTGATCCTCTATTGAATGCATCTTTTTCCTCTTTGATGTTCATGACTCTGTTACCCATTGGAATAGGCACTGGTCTGATTTGATGAGAAGCCGATCACTATCTTTTGAAACAAATATTTGTTCTAGGTAGGATTAGGAGTAGGATTAGTTTAGGTTTTACATGTTGTCCATGAATCTACGTAGTAACAAGTGATAAATCTGAAGCAATACAAAATAATTTAACTCATTGGTGAATCATGTACATGTGTTCCTACACTATGTATTTTGTGTATGTAAAGTTTAAGCGGATTCATTTTAAGGAATATGATGTTTTCATCTTTGGGTGCATATGCATAGTGTAGTAATCAGCTATATTGAGGTTTATGTGGCTATTTGTTCTTGATTTAGTGACAATGTTTGGAATCAAGTTAATGAGTTGGGTTTAGCCACCGTTTTTAGTTGTTCATCTGGTTATCTAACCTTAGGGAACACCCTCTCGAGTCTAAGCTAAGCTTGAAGTGTAGGCAAGAAAACCCACTCTCGTCTATTGGCCTAGAATAATCCTCATCCTGTTAAGAAACCGCTTTCCATCCATCTTGACGAGACCCTTGGCCTAGGTGATTGGGTAATGTTTTAGGGTTTTGGATTGTGGTTATTTTGGGAACCAACAGAATGGCATTGTTGGGAATGAATTAAAAGGTCAAAGAATTTGAAGGCCTGGTGTTAATTAGTTCGCAGATGTTTGTTGTTTGCATTTTATTGTGTGTTGAAGTTGGGATCCTGTCAATTTACACCAACATAATGACATTATCAGGGAAGATCTTGATGCTGGGTTGAAAGGAAATTGAAGACTTTGTTGGTTGGAGAGCCCATAATTAATTTGCAGCCTTGGAGATTGTTATGTTTCAAGGAATTCCTCTTTGATAAAGGTGGCAACTCTTCTGTCATAAAATAAATTTGTTTGTTGTTGTTCCTTCATGTGTTGTTGGTGATTTGAATGCTCCACCTCAGTGAGCAACAACTGGTGATTTTAAAGGTGCATGTTTTCTTCAGGTACCCTTTAAAGTTTGTGTTCCTTTCATGTTGAAGGAACAAGTGTGTATGCCTCTATTTTTTGCCCTGCATTATAGGATGTGTTAATCATGGAAAATTGGTATGAATATGAATACTCTAGGGCTGCTCCTTCATCTGAGTCTTCCTATGTCTTAGATCCTAGAAACTACATTGGTGTGGATTTTCATGACCATCCTAGGAATGCATATTTTAATAATGGCTCTACACCTTATACAAATCCAAACCTATATGCACCCATGCAAGGCCAAAATGATTCAACAATGTAGCAATATGAAGTTGATAAAAACACTTGACTATTAGAGTCCATGTTGCAGCAAGAAAAAGAAATTGAAAAACGTATAAGGCTGCTAGAGTGTAGGGTGCAGTCCAATGCTTTCCCTCCTACCCTAAAAAATCAAGTTGCTCAGTCCCTTGTTCCATTGGATCTAATTAATAATCAACTAGATCTTTCCTGGGTTGATTACAAAACATGCAACATGCCAACCAAGGTCTACAACCAGTTGCCCAAATTTGATGGGTACTATATTTGGGAAGGGGACTCACATGTTGACGTATTCTCAGAGTTTATGGAAAATTTTTAGTTCAAAGATGAAGACATGTGGATGAAGTTTTTTGTTAGGTCATTGCATGAAAAGACAAAAGAATGGATTCAGAACTTTCTAGGGCAATCCTTTGACTCTTGGAATGAACTTGTGATTGCTTTTGAAGAGTAATTTGCAAAGCATTAGACCCAACACCAACCACATGAGCTGAGTGTGGCTTCCCCTACTGACCATGATAATTGAGGGCCTCATTGTCCCTAATTGGGGAGATTTCATCATGGTGAATCTTCAAAGGTAGTTCTAACTAGCTCAAGGTAGAGTTTCATTTTACATGTCCTCATTCTTGGAAAGCACCATCTATGTAGCTATCCCTTTTGGTCAAGGCTTGTCAATCTAGTCCCTTCCAGTTGAACATTTAATTTTTTGTCTTTGAATTTCTTTATGCTCATAAGTATATAGAGTCTTTCAAAATTATTTGTGATGTCATTTACCCTGCTATATACTTCAAATTCCATGAACAACCCATGCCCTACACACCTTGGTTAAATTGACTCTATGGCATAGGTCCTACACTACACGATGGTTAAAGAAACACCTTCTTGGGTCCTACACCGTGCAATGGTTAAAAAGATTCAACCATGGGTACTACACCACTCACTCTAGTTTATGGAATATATCCCTCATGGGGGCCAACTCACTCATAACTACATGATGGATGCATACAATAGAATCCCATCATGTATCATTTTCAACCTTTTTCACAAGGTTTTATGGATCCCAATGCATCACATCACCATGATTCTTGCCAAATTTGTAAGATTGGTTTTCCTTATATTGTGTAAAAATGTTGTTGGTGATATTTTTATGTATGTTGAGGTTATTTATACTAAGAACACTAATAGTCCTCTTATGAAGATGCTACTCAAACACAACTATAAATAGCTCACAAAACCATTATCTAAAAATTGTATCCTTATGAATCAGTAAAGTAATTTGTATTCTTCCTTTTATTTTAGAATGCACAATTCATTATAGATTCGTGTGCATACTAAATTGGGGGTGAGAGGTTGTGTGGGGTAGCAATGAATAGTGCATAGGTTGTTTATACTAAGAACACTAATAGTCTTCTTATGAAGATACTACTTGAACACAACTATAAATAGCTCACAAAAGCATCATCCAAAAATTGTATCCTTATGAATCAGTAAAGTAGTTTTTATTCTTTATTTTATTTTAGAATGCACAATTCATGTGTATACTGAATTGGGGGTGAGAGGTTGTGGGGAGTAGCAATGAATAGTGCATACTTCATTTTTTACCCTAACATTTGGACCCAACTTAACCCGTGACATTAGGATAACTCTTGATTTGACCATTTGAAAATAATCTTGTACACAACATGCTCTCAAGATCACATTTCACTCCCCTTAACACCAAATTCCCAAAATTCATTTTCACTTCATCCATTTGTTCATCTTGGATGCTAGCACACTTACATTCCTATCCCCTACATTGAACTATTATTGTTAGTGTCCACAACATTCAAAATTTTAGTTTTTCTAATTTCCAACTCTTCCTTAATTGGCATTTGTCCTTATCATTCCCCTTGCATGCCCAAGTAGTCATGAGTAGTTAGAAATATAATTATCATTATAAAGTAAGTGCATGCACACCAATGAAGGAGGGCAACAATAGACACAAGCACAAGAGAGCACATTAGAAGCCATTAAGTTGCACCTCCATAGCTACACCTGTACCTACACATGGATACTACACCTAGTTAGCTTAGCCACTTGAAAACATTTCTAAGGATACATTTGAATCTTTCAAATCTTTTGTGGGGATAGATTGCTAGCAAGGAAGTCTTCAAATTCTCTCTTTCACAAGACAAACCTGAAAAGGTTCCTAGGACAACACCCTATCTAGATATTAAAAAATTAGTGCAGGTGATGGAAAGTACAAAGTATATAGATTGAATTATGGTTGTACAAACACCACCACACCAAAAAGGATAGAACTATGTGCAATAGCATCCATCTTCAATGTAGAGTGTAGACATAAGATTTTGAGTGTAAAAGGGTCTAACTTTGACATCATGATGTCTCAAACATCCTTCACATTCCCCACATTAGTTTTAATTAAATTCAAGAAGTTGATGTGATCCTCCAAGAGCCACCTATCTACTTCTTGCTCAAGATAAAAGAGGTGTCAATTGCATTCTCTAGAAGATTATGAATAGATCCAAGTATATTCTTGACTAAAACCTCGTCATTCTAGATTTCAAGAAAAATGTCCTTCAATTTTTTTCATTTCCATGAGAGAGTGGAGCAAGCTAGATGGTTTCAATTGAATTTGGCTAGATCATTACACATAGGGAGCATTACTTAGAACTGTAGGATCATTGTCATTCCTATCTTTTTTTAATGAAGAGTTAAACCTTTTCTTCATATGATTTTAGGTATGATTGTTTGGATTCCTCTTGCCTTTGACATTTAAAGCTTCCCCTAAAGATTTCAAAGATGAATTCCTAGTAAGAGGACCCCTATGATTCTCTTTGTTTTACTTTTTGAAGAGTCACTGCCATTGAGATTGTGAGAAAATTTGTGTCTAATATTTAATCTTGTAAAGTTGAAGCATCTTCTAGTAGGAATCAACATTATATTACAAAGAGAAATGCTAGGAGAGGGAGTTGCAATTGCATTAGTGCTAAGAGGAAGATTCAAATTAGTTATGAGAAAGGAATGTGTAGATAGAGAAGTGGGGCATTAGAGGAACATTAGTCTACCAAGGGAAGATTTGCATAAATAAACATGAGATATAGGGATAGTGTGAAGATCAACTTTGCCAAGAAGAAGGGAAAAAAAGAGATGGCATTATAGAGAAAAGGTGGTGTAGCCCAACAAGAGGAAATATGCCAAGAACAAGAAAATGATAAGGCAAGCATGAAAGGAGGAGACCACACATCCAATATAAGTTGAGAAAAAGATAATGCGAATAAGTCCATGCTAGTGTGACAAAAAGAACAAGGAATAAATGTTGGCAAGAGGGCAAAAAGAGGGGCATATAAATGGAAGAGAAGCCCAACTATTGTAATGCAAAAAAGGAAAGAAACATAGAAAGAAAAGAATGGAAGGTAAAGGAAACATCAAACAACATGTAAGCCAATGAGGGAGAGGTAGACAAAAAAGAGGCATTTAAATTGGATGAGGAAGGAAAGGAAAGGCAATGACAAAGGTTCCCAAACAAGACTAGAAAAGTAAACACAATTTAAAACAAAAAGGGAAAGAAGCAATCAAGGAAAGAAAGTGGAAAGATGAGAAAAATATAAAAAAGGAGGAAAAATCCCAAAAAGTAACCAAAAGAAGGAAACTAAAAAAAAGTGCAGAAAGATTATCACATTAGAAGGAAGAAGAATCCATTATCCACATCCAAACTAAGGATCTTTCTTAGGTTCTAAAAAATATTAATGTTGCTAATACTTTGTTGATCACCTTTGAAATTATGGAAATTTAGATTGAGGCTAAAATTGGTAAGCCAATGTGTCACCATATTTCATTTGTTCTAGTATGTTGAACCTACAAATCCATGAGCCTTAGTTTGAGATAAGTTGCCTCAGTCAACAACTTTAGAGACATTAATTAGAGACCTAGCTTAAATCCATTGCCTTAACCAAAATTTGGGAGTCCCTTTCAACAATAAACCTTTGAATCTTAGAACCAACAATCAATTTCAAACTAAATATTAAACCTTCCACTTTGGAAACATAATTAATATTGATGTCTAAATATAAGGTCTCAAAGCTAATCACTTTTTCTTTTGTAGTCCTTATTTATTATTTTTTTATTTAATATACTTAAAATTTTATTATGATTTTAAATTAAGTCAAAAAATAAATTAAAATTTTTTAACCTTTTCTTACAATTTAATGTTCTATTAAAAACACACACACATACACACACAAAAATTAAACATTATGACCTATTAATGTAAAATGCTATCATAAGAGTTTTTATGATGGAGGACTAATTACCCTAAGCTAACAAAAAATATATGGGGGTTATTTATTTTAAAAATTAATACTATAAAATAATTTTAAATAGTTCTAAAATAAAATAAAATAACTCTCCTAAACAAAATAAGTCTTTCAGTAAATAAAAATAGCTATTCAAATAAAGAAAACAACATAAGTAAAATAAAATAATTCTTAAATAAATTAAACTAAAATAATTCTTAAGTAAAATAAAATAATTTTTAAATTTTTATGATTTTATTAATTTCATTAATTTATTAGTTAGATTATTTTATTATTTTATTAGTTTTATTAATTATATATTTCATTAAAGATAAAAAGAATAAGAGAGCCATGAAGAAAAAAGTAGGAAAAAGATTTAAGGTTGTGTGAGTAAAATGATAGTATGGTTAAATTAGGTTTTTCTTTCTTACAATTACAAGTTAGGGTTTAAATTGAAATATTATTATTTTTATAATAATTTAGATTTACAAAATAACTAATAAATCTTTGATGTAAACAATAGATGAACATATTCAAGAGGTGACGTCTGTGTCAACTCGATACCTTTCAGCCTCCTCCATAAATTTCCTCCCAACTATCATCCTGATGGCTCCAACCATAAGCTCATCTGAGCGTCGAAGCATGCGTTGTAGACGAAGCAACGTCACAAGACCAAGAAAAGCCATCTGGTGTTTGGTGTTGACCAATCTCACTGCGGTCTCCATTCCCCCGTAAATGATGGCTTCCAAAGAAAAGATCATTGTAAATCTTACTGGCATTAGAAATGCTGGGAGTTGAAAATAATTGAAGTATTTAAAATATGGAATTTTCTAGACTCTCCTCATCCAATTGCTAACCCTTTGCTGAGCATTATGTTTCAATCTGATGGTCTTATGCTCCTTTTACCTACACCAACTTGCCCTAAACGTGTCACCTACACAAGCTCTTATTTAATACCCCCCACACACACACACACATACATATATATATATATATATAGAGTTTTCTCACTTAGCCCTTCTTGTTGTCTTAGACATTTTAACACTCAAATTTAGCACGAGGCTCCTCCTATCTGGGATGGCGTAATATATCTGTAAAAGGCAAAGGGATAATCATGTGCCTCATCATGTCTAATAGCTGAAGTTTGCGCTATGATTGATTCGCTCTTCCGGGCTAGAAGTAGTTCAGTATTAGAAAGGCATGTTATAAAATCATAAAGATTAGTGCCTGCATGCGTGAGTTCACGATGTGAGCTGACATTGCAATTAAACTCCCACTACAATAATAAGTTTTAACAGCTTTTCTCCTTGATTGACAGCTACTTACAGCTCATTGATTGTTCTGATATGATAGGTTAAGGATCTATTCCATGGTTTTGTTAAGAGAAATGATTTAGTAAGCTAATGAATTAGCAGCCACTTTCCCTTGGTCAGTCATGCTTATTTAGAAGAAAATCTTGTTTTCTATTCAAATACATATATATATAGATACATATCTAAATATAAACGTATTTTATATTTTTGAAAATTAAGAAAAGGGAAAGATATACATTCACCTTCACCCTTTTAAGCTTTGACACTTTATGTAGTCACCATTTTCGATGGTGATGTTGGTAGAATCTGCAAGTATTCTCAAGTGGATTTATTTATCATTAGTTTGTTATAAGAAGAGCTAACAAGTCTGGTGCAAGAATCTTTGCTAACATGAGAAGTAGTTTGGGAAGACACTGGTGTTTTTGACAGGAATCCTCAAGAGTACTGTAGCAGTAGGGAAGGAAACATTTTCCTCTTGAGTAGATGACTGTAAGATCTAGAAAAGAAGGATGCCTAGAGTGATCAACATGAATCTGTTTATAGTTACCCCGAGATGAAAGATCAAATGAAGGAGTAGCAAGCAATATAATTGAAGATTGGCTCATGTGAAGAGCAAAGACTATGATTGTAATTCGCTATCTTTGGAAAAGAGGATTTATCCTCAAAGTGAACTTTCTTGCATACTGACAACAAGATTTGTAAACTTGATTTTGTACTGGACTCCACGAGTCCCAAGCAAGACTGAAGGTTTTCTTCACTCTGCTCTTTCCTACCAGTGCCCGCATTGAACAGAGGTGTACTTTAAAATTTTATAATAAAATATATCACTGGCCTCAGCCTCTTACCCATCAAAAAAAAAAAAACAATAGATGAACATATCAAGTAAATAATTTGTTTTGTTTTCATTTGAGAATTATAACTATAGTAAAAGAAGAAGATAAATAAATTACTTAAATTTGTTATTGATTGTTCAGATTTACCTTGGTTAGCCATGTATGTTGCCTATTTAGATAGAGGGGAAAAAACAATGAAAAGAATATAAAAATATTTAGGATTGTCATGAGCTTTAAATTAATAAATCTCTTATGTAAACAATAGTCCAACATATTAAGTAAATAATTTGTTTTGTTTCATTTAAAAATTATAACTATAGTAAAAGAATATAAAAAGATTTACCTTGATTCACCATATTATGGCCTATTAGGTAGAGGGGGGAAAACAATGAAAAGAATATAAAAAGATTTAAGATTGTCATGAGTTATTAAATAAAGTCAATAATGTAAATAAAATAAAATAAATCTTAATTAAAAATTAAAATTTATGTGTTAATAATTCTAAAATAAAATAAACTAGTATACCTATCTTTACAAAAATTTATATAAAGATATCATCCCTGAAGATAAATATACTGCTGTGTTATTACATATTTCCACTAGCTAACCTAAAAAACCAGTTCTCTGTTTCTACTATGCTCAACTTTTGTATGGCTGTTACAGCCATTTACTCTCTATTTCCTGACTGCTGGTTTGACAGATCAGCGTTGATCTGTGTCCATCATGGTTTGTTTATATTATTTTTTAAGCCTAATACAAGATTAAAAAACCAAAAAAATCTCATTTCTTCCAGCACAGTTGTACGAATCTAAAGCGGTGCTGTAAAGGGTACTCCAAGACATGCATAACACAGAGATGATACTTATTTTTAACTACCCCAAGGATTGACAATCTGGATCTGGGCACGTTTGGCAACATTATTAGCCCCTTCCTTTTGTTCAATAGAAAATTAATCCTTACAGCTAATTAATGTAATATGTTGTTAACCAATAACCAATTAACCGCTACCACCGTGGAACATTTTTCCAGCAACAGAGCCCAAAGAAAATCTAATCTATAATAGACATCAAATTTCCAGTCTATAATATTGTAATTCAGTGTTTTCTGATTTAATGTGTGATAGTTTTTTTTTCAATATTTAGGATCACACTCCATGATCCATCATCAGAAAGTAGAGAGCAAAAACAGAAAAATGGGGTTTTCCCTCAAAATTTCGGATCATACTCTATGATCTATCATCAGAGTACAAAGCAAGAGATCCATCATCAGAGAGTACAAAACAGGAAACGAAAAAAATGGATCATAGAATGATCCAAAAGAGAAAAACTATCACACAGTTAAATTCTAAAATACTGAATTACAATATCTAATCCACTTTCCTCCGCCACAGTTAAAAGGGTACTGAAAAGACAGATAGAACACAGATTTTGTGTAAAGCCAGTTCTTACATACCTTTGGTAACATCGTTAGTGCCTTCCTTTTCTTGATTGTTGGAGAGTCCCGACGCTATCTTATCGTTAAACCAAGTGAATAAACTCTCCACTTTTAGAGCTAAATAAAAGCCAGTTTCTTCAGAACAAAAACGAGGGTTTCTGCACTGAAAAGGGGAACTCGGGCTATTTGTCCGGATAGTCCCACCTAAACTAGGTGGGAAAGTGGATGAAATAAAACCTTTAGGACGAAGCTTCCCGATGGGGGCAGACACGTTTTTAGGCAAGTAGGGAAGAGGGTATACTTGACTAAGTGGGAACGAGCACTAAATACCTTAAAAAAAAGGTTAAATTATTATAAATGTTTATTTTTTAATCAAAGACAAAAGAAAGAATCTCTAAGGTTCATATTTTTTTTTTTTTTGGGTCAATGGAAGCAATTAATGTTAAAATTTAAAAAATATTTTTTAAATACTAAGTATTTTATTAAGTTAGGTGGTAGAGAGTTGACATATACTAGCAATTACACCTTGGTGTGCAATGGGTACGCAAGGAGTTGTGGAAGTTCAATTGTTATGTATTTAAGTGAATGATGGTTGTCTTGTATCCCTATGGCCCTTGTCATTTTTTCTTTTCTTGAGTGTCATGAATTAATTTTGGCAATCTTAATGGATTTCAAGATCCTTGTGTTTTGCTTAGTAGCTACTTCAAATGTGTGAGCTTCCATGTTTGGTGTCTAGTCTTTATTTGCGTGCATCTCCCTTGTAGATGCTTTTTTATGCATTGCACTTGGATTCACTTGTATTTCATTAGTCATCACCTATGCATATTATTTGAAGCATGTATGTTTGTTTATCAGAAGCCTCATTTCACATCTTGACACCTACATTTAATAGGTATTCTCTTGCAAATATAAGCATGGTCACCACCTATATAATGTTTATATGTCATCTAGGCTACCATCAAGCATCCTCTCATGGTACGTTACATGATACAAAGATCGATCAAACTTAGTGATCCTCGTTGCTTTTATAATTTCACACCTTTGCATAATTTGAAGCTCAAATGGATTAAAATTAAATTTTGAAGGGAATTTTTTTTTATTTGTTTAAATTTGTAGATGACATGGGAATGATCTTGATACCTAAAAAATGGCATGCATTCTATGTCATGGGAGCCCTTTTTTTTAGTCATGACATAGAATGCACTCTATTTTTGCAAAATCCATCCAAGGAACAACCATCATGGAAAACTGACAAATACCTATAGAGAAGGAAAAAATGTATTTAAAAAAAATATCAATGTCCCAAAATCTATATTTTGTCAAATATAACAAATGTATATAAGTATGGCATATTTAAAGAAGATGGGGGAGTGGTTTAACACTAAGTGCCCATTTATCTCTCTATATATCTCCCTCTCTTTATCTCTATCTCTCCTTCTCTCTTTATCTTTGGATCGTTGGCATGAAATGACGACTGATTTGTTTGTATTTGTAGATGCTCTTTCCCTTTATATCTCTTATCTCTATCTCTCTCTCCCACTCGAGTGGAGCTAGATGATCTAGACCAACCCATACCAAATAACTCTCTCTTTTCTTTATCTCTTTTTCCATTTCATGAGGTTCCATTGGAGCTAGATGATTTGGACCAACCCATTTGAAGCTTGACTTTTTGCATTGTAAAAGTACCATAGCTTGATCATTAATGTAGGGTTTTCCATTAGAATGCTTGACCATAGACCTAAGTCTATCACATAATGAAACACTTTTTGCCACTATGTCTATGCAGTTGTAAAGCTTAGTTTTGTAATCCCATGATGGCCAATAATTTTGTGTTTTAGGAAATGTCTCGTCAACTGTCATGGGTGGTAAAGGTAAAATCTAAAAATAATTATTTATAAGAAGGTTATACATGTAGCCATGTTCACTACTTGAAACTGAAAGGTACTTTGAATCCAAAAATTTTAGTTCACTATCATACATAAATAAGGATATGGTTTGCCCATACACCCTTTGGCATAATATAGACATATTAAAAGTAAAAGTCTGGTGGGACTTTCTGAAACTCTTTAAGCTTCCAATATCGACCCACAAGGTGATCTGGAACTCCAAATCCAACCAATCCTTTAACATGTTGTGGTAAACAAAAATTTATATCTTTATTTTCTATAAACAAACCTTTGGAAGACATACTTTCTTTGAGCTTTAAGATTTTGAAATGGTTTCTTGTGATGGGTTTCATAGTAATCCTTTCCTAAATCTAAGTGCTTTCTTTTATGAAATGGATACGCTAAAGAGTTGTGGAAGTTCAATTGCCATGCCTTTAAGTGAATGATGATTGTCTTGTATCTGTATGGCTCATGTCTTCTTCTTTTTTGTTTTCTCGAGTGTCATGAAATAACTTGCATAATCTTAATGGATTTCAAGAACCTTATGTTTTTCTTAGTATCTACTTCAAATGTGTAAGCTTTCATGTTTGGTGTCTAGTCTCTATTTGCATGCATCCCTTTTCTAGGTTCTTGTTCATGCACTACACCTGGGTTCACTTGCGCTCCATTAGTCATCACCTGTGCATATTATTTGAAGCATGCATTTTTATTAGTAGGCATTGTCTTGCAAATATAAGCATTGACACCACCTACATTTTCACGAAGCAAAACACAAGGATCTTTAAATCCATTAAGATTATGCAAATTAATTTACAGTCCACTCATGAAAATAAAAAATGACATGGTTCATACGAATACAAGACAATCCTCATTCACTTAAAGACATGGCAATTGAACTTCCACAACTATTATCTACATGCTATCTTGGCATACCCATTGCACACTAAGGTGCAATTTGGACGGGTATGAAAAATAATACATTTATAATCTATTGGACACATAGATACTTACAATGTTTAGGCTCTTAAAAGAGTCATAAGATCATTACAAAGACAATTTCAAAAATTAAGATTAAATAATAATAATTAAATTATAATATCATAATACAATGTTATAATGACATGATTTTAAATATGATTACTTCAATTGGAGGTTTTTAGGGGAAATTTGCATATGAAGTGGGCCTCCTAAGAAACTCTTAAAAAACAAAACATATCTCAAATAATATGAATTACTTAATTATAAATAAATAAAAATTAGTTAACTACATGTGTTAAGGGAGTCACATATTTCTATTATAAATGTTTTAAGAACTCAAGTTCACTTTTCTTTTTATATATATATATTTTTAATTTTCTCTTTAAAAAATCTTTTATCTTAAACTTATGTTTCTAAAAGCAAAACTTTCTAATTTTAAAAAAAAACACTTCATGCTTTAAACTTCATTAGTTACAGTAGATTTTTTATTTTTCTTTTAAGATATAAATATAAATGTTTTTCTTTGTAGTATTTCTTACTTTTTATTTTTATTTTTCACAAAATAACTTTTAAATATTTGCTTTTTATTTTTCTTTCACAAAATATTTTTTTTATGAGTATTTGTTAGTTTTTAATTTTTTTTTCACAAAATAACTTTTAAATATTTTTCTCTTTAGTATTTCTTAGTTTTTTATTTTTCTTTCACAAAATAATTTTTTTAATGAGTATTTGTTGATTTTTATTTTATTTTTTCACAAAATAACTTTTAAATATTTCTCTTAAATATTTTTTAGCTTTTTATTTTTCTTTCACAAATTTTTTTTTTTGAGTATTTGTTAGTTTTTAATTTTTCTTTCTAAAAATAATATTTTAAGAATAATTTTGGAGAAAAAAGTGGGAAGAAATTAAATATTTATCCAGTAATTAGATCTATCATAAAACACTGTTATATATATATATATATATATATATATATATATGGGTAAGTGCAAAAAGATGGGGGGCCAAAAAGTAGCCAAATTGTTTTTAAAAAAAATAATACAAAACGCGAGCGCGTTATAACCTATTATAAATAAAAAATACTCATCTCATTTCATTTCATTTCTTTTTTCTCCACTATTCCCGCAGTCTGCAAACCCTAGGAAGCGCTTGTGTTTTGGATTCGTCAATTCAACACAAAAATCTTATCAATTCGTCGCCAAAATGCTGCCAGGACGTCGAGCACGCCAAAGGAGTGAGTTTATTTGTCTTTTTGTTTGAATTTGCTTCTAAATAGGTAGGTTTGAGTTATTTTTTGATGTATATTTCGTTAATTGTCAGGAAATGTTAATGCACCTCCTCCTCCTCAAAATCCACAAAATCCTACAGAACAACAACCTCTTCCATCCATTCCTTGACATGCCCTTGGAACACAAGAAAATATAATGGGGCAAATTGAAAACAACAAAAAAGAAATTGAAGATATAATTGCAAGGTTGAAAGATCCTTCCACTTCAACCTTGCATAGGTCCACGCTTGTTGAATCTCTTGAATCTATGTTATCAAATGTAGATTCAATTAACAAGCAAATAACTAGTTGGGCGGATAAGAGGAGAGAGTTAGAGATTATTATGCAGACAAGCTGTCATACCAAGATGTGAAAAAATTACAAATTACAAAATTAGACTTGTATTTGATTTTCACAAACCCACAAACAAATCAACCTCCACCCATTACATGCAAGAGGTTCCCTATCTATTGGTGCAACAACCAAGTGATAAGGGACAATTTTGGGCAGAGGTGGTGGATGGTTTTTGACCATCCTCCATGCAATAATAATGAGGTCCTGCAATACTTTTTGAGGAAACTCTACTGCGAGTTTGTCCTCAATAAAGTGCCAAACTATTTTGATATGCCGGACTTCCAGGGTAGAGGTGGGGGGTCAGCACAAGATAGACTAGGGGCACGTCTTGACCTACAGCGGGTAGTGAGATGAGTAATCAGCAGACCAGCCCATGAGCATGTTTCTATCCCTTCCATTGTGAAGGAGAGTGTTGAGGTCGATACACTTCAGTCCATTAGTGCCTTGACCTAGAGCATCATAGAGCATGTCGGTCCTGCAGCACATAGTGGGTTGGGAGATAGTGCGAGGAGTAGGGTCCCACCCCATGCTTGTCAGACTTGTGGATCAGCTTGTGGTTATGACCCCATGGATAGTCAGGACGCAGGTGCATAGGCTACATCTATAGCTGAGCAGATCTGGTGATGACTGATACCCTCCTGAGTGAGACTTTCAGCCTTGATACTCAGGTAAATATTAGCAAGTTTATTGAATTTAATTTATTAAATTTTATTTTTGAAATACAAGATTAACTAATTTAATTTGATGATTTTAATGAAATTTCAAGGTCATAGCGCTAATGTAGTTTTCAGTGGTTCTCCACCTGCATATTACACTAGATCATCTACTGTCGGGGTATGTAACTAGTAAACAATTATAAATATTACATGTGAATAGCATCGTTATATGAATGGTATTCTAATATCCAATTTTGGATGTTGAATAGGTTACTATTGGAGATTTCACAGCAACACATGCCAGCGGTGGTGGACTTCAAAGTTTCACGGAGGTAATAAAATAAATAGTTTAATGAATGAATTGTACTTACTAGATTTTTGTATGTGACTTGTGTGCTTTATTGTGTGTACTTCCATGTTTAGATGAACGTGTGTGTATGTTAGGAGCCATTATTTGCATCACTATTATAGTTTTCGTAATTGAATAATGTTGTTTTATTTCCAGATGATGCAGGCTGCAGAGACACCTCCTGATGTTCATAGGGCAATGGAGCATGGTGTGACCTTTGCGATTCATAGCTCCATGGCATTGACAGGGGTATGAGGCAGATTAGTAAATTTCAATTTACATTCATTGGTATAGTTGTCTATTTTTGAAAAATCAAAAGATTATTGATTTAAAGTTTAATTTCTATCTGGATGGTTTCTATAGGACATGACATCACCACGGCCTATTCCTGCTACTGAGGCAAGTGAGGAGACAGATTATATGGTAGTGGTAAGTGATTATTTTGTTAAATATTTTATTTTTTATAACATGTAATTTCTATATATTAATGTCTATACTTTTTATTGTAACAGCGAAAGATGCAGGAAGAACTAAATAGGAGGAGCAGCCCTTGAGTTCGTAGTAGACCACCCACATGCGTGTCTCCATCCCCTAGAAGATCAAAGGTTGCCCGTGATCTATTCTCTTCACCAGCTAGAGGGGAATGACTTTTTATTGTGTTCCTTTGTTGTATGCCTATATGGCATTTGTGGACATATATTTTGTATTGTATATAGTTGACATTGTATGCCTATATGGTATTCTTGTAAGCTTATATGGCTATTTTGTATATATGTTATACTTATATTGACAGATATTGATGTATGCCTATATGGATATTTGGTTAACACAAATCTTTTTTATTGATAGTGTCCATACTTGCATTATAAATCCACGTTTGAATGGATATTTGTAGATGGCTACTTCAAATATTTAAAGTTCAATTGTATTACATAGGATGTTTGTTGATCCAATAAGCTAGCTATTGTTATTCAAGTATCACCTAAACCTCATTTTGGACCTAAAAGATAAAAGTTGTATTTTAAAAAAAAAATGAATTATCATATTGAATAGAAAATATTAATATTTTTTATGAGTAACATACAATGTTAACTATATGCAATACAAAAAAATGAATCATCATGTTATTCTTTATGTTTGAGATCCTGAAAATAACTAAGTCTGATAGCCTGATATCTTGAAACACTAGGATGAATATCCAATTCATTAGGATGATTGTTCCTTGAGAAAAAGTCATTAAGATGAGCACCTAAAGGAGACTTTCTTAAACATTCAAACATTAAGCAACAAGCATGAAGGGTTAAGGCGCAATTTGTAACTCATAAAGCCTCAAAAGGGCACCCAACTTGGAGAGAGCATTCATTTAAGACAAGGTGCCCATTAACACCTATTCCACCATAAAAGTGTGCCTAAGGTGGAAGGAGAACAAGCCTCTCGTAAGTGAAGTGCACCTATTGTCTAAACCACTTCATTATGGTGCCCTAGCATGAGGAGGAGTATATAAGTCAATAGGAAATGGCGCCTAAAATGCAAATGAAGGACTAAGTGGCATTTTCAATAAGCATCAATTCACCTTGAGCTTTCAATAAATACATCAAATTGAGCCCCATAAGCCTAGGCGCCCTTTGCCTTCAAAAGAACCTTGTATTGGCGCCTTGGAGGAAATCAACTTACAATGACAAGTCTTGGAGATTTCTCATTTTGGATGATGTCTTTTGAGATTAACTATAATGATTGAAAGTTAAGATGAGTGGAAAGAACCTATCTTGAACCTTAGGTGCCCTTCATGTAATTTCCCACCATCATGAGCGCCTAGATCTAAGGAGTGAATGAAGGATCTTAACATCAAGAAGCATGTTATCAATCAACTTGGAGAAGTCTTTGACAATAATTATGATGAATTGAGTACATGGAAGTAAAGGAAGTACATATCAACTCCAAAGTGTGCCTAATGATCAATAAGAACTTCTTCCAAAGCAAAGACGCTCATTGTGAATTTTCCTACTAGTTTTGGCGCCTTGAAGTCTAAGTGCATAAAAATCATGAGGATGAGCGCTTAGGGATGAGATAGTCTTCATAAGAGTTTAAATAAGAATATCATCAAAATGCACCTTGGTAGAGAGACTTGAGACCATCATCAAATAAGCCAAAATATCTATCTCCAATCTAGGCGCAAATTCTAGCTCCTCCCAACTCAAATGAGCACCCAAGTTGAAGTCAACTTTCATCTATACAACCCTCAGATTGTGCCTTGATTGAGGAAGGGATTTGAACCTCAAAATTTAATCATCTCAAGACAAAAGCTTCCTTAGACACTTGGCATTTGATTGAAATCATTGAGAATTAGAAAGAACCACCTATGGATGTAAGGTGCACTTTTCACCCATACAAGCCTAAAATTGCACCTAAGGGAAATAACTTGATTTCATATCAATAGGTGAGTGCCTTGAGAGAAATGATCACTCTAGGTCATTTTCAATTGTTGAAAGCACAAAAATGATAAAGATAAAGGCAATTGAGTTGGGTGCACTTTAGCCTCTGAGTACACCTCAATGAGCGCCTTGGGTGAAATTGCATGAGATGACCTTTTGGAGTGAGCGCTTGAAAAATAAAATTCATTCTAAGACATGTCTCATCATTTAGAATTGCAAAATTGCAAGTATAAGGACACTTAAATCTAGGTGCACTCTCCATCAATATAAACCCATTCTGGCACCTAAGGGAGAAATTGCATTGAAAGACACCTTTTGAATGAATCTCTTAAGGGAGATTGACCTCTTTAAGCCATTACAATTGTTTGAAATTATTTAAAGTGATAAATATGGACCAACTTGTGTTAGGCACCCTTTGCTCTTCTTTTTACATATATATGCGCCTGGATTTGTAGTAAGATTATTCCATGTTTAAAGAGGATTCCTTTGTGTTATAAAATGTTTATCATGAGGTTTGATGTGTTTCTTGGTTTGTATTGTAGGAAGATTGAAGGAAAAGGTAGGAGCAAGAGCTTGGAGTCGCCTAGAGTCATCATGTAGCTGCTCCAAAGGAGCCTTTCACATTCATTCATGCCAGAGAGTTAAGATGGAAGTAATCACTGCCAAGGAAACATCACTTCAAGAGGTAGCTGCTCCAAGAGATCACAACAAGATATATTTCAAGTCTTCTTCATCAACGACATCACCAGTTGCATCATGTTTGAAGACTTCCATCTATCACTTCAAGTTCCATTCATCTTCAAGTATTGACTAGATTCTTCATCAATCATCGCTTCAAGATCAACATGTATCCGCTCCAAAGGAACTTCTCATCATCATCAAGCATTTCAAAGACATCCATTCAATTTCAAGTCCCTCTAATACATTCTAGCCTCCTTGAGAAGTCATCTACTTCACATATAAGGGAAAGTGTTATCATCAATATCTACACTTCAAAGGACCTTTCAAGTTGGAACACTTCTTCATCGAACATTCGAAGACATCCATCCAAGCTTCAAGTTCTTTCACAATCTTCAAGTCTAGGAGAAATTGCATCTAGTGAACTCATTAATTGGCGCCTAGGAGGAAAAGACCTTAATCTTACATTATTGAGTCAGCACTTTATAAATTAAGCCATTCCTAGTCAATTAGAGTCATCAAATATCAAATACAAAGTCAAATTGGACTTAGGCGCCCCTTCATGTAATTTCCCACCATCATGAGTGCTTAGATCTAGGAAGATCATCCAATTGCGCCTAGGAATAAGATACAAGTCCAAGACCTCAAATTTGAGCACCTAGAAGTGTGATGGATTGAAGAAGCTACATTGGCGCCTAAGGGTAAGTTGTATCTAATGACATCACCCAATTGAGCGCCTAAAAGGTATAAAGCTTAACATTGACATGAGAACAAGCACTTAGTTAAGGAGAGTTTCTCAAACATTTAAACATGTGAATGAAGTCATAGAAATGCACTAAGTTGTCTAGGCACCATTTTCCCCTTATGTAACCTTACATTTGCGCCTAAGAAGAAGTTGCTTCAGTTCATTGGAATGTTTGAGTATTGAGGATTTAGGATTTCTTAGCAATGCTTTGCAACTTTACACTGCCTCCTTCTGACGATTTTTGGGGTAGCAGAAAACCTTTCACCACAAGCAAACACCTCAGAGATATAAAAAACTGAGAGAGGTTATTGTAGAGGCACTCTACGTGATCACGTTACCTTAGACAGAATATTTCTAAGTGACACAGTTTTTGAGTAACATATCATCAAAGATTGCTGCCTTTTTGCCCTTTGGACTCTTCAGGGATATCGTCGGTACAATGTAGCATGGACTATATCGACATGTTTGGATGAAAAATAGGACCATGCCTAGCGTAAATGTACCCATCTGGATATATTGGAATAGTCAGTTTGGTCACATCAGAAGCATGACGAAAGTTACACCCCTTTGCAACTTTACACTGCCTCCTTCTGACGATTTTTGGGGCAACAGAAAAGTTTTCACCACGGGCAAATGTCTCAGAGATATAAAAAAATGAGAGAGATTATTATAGAGGTGCTCTACGTGATCGTGTTGCCTTAGACGAAATGTTTCTAAGTGACACGATTTTCAAGTAACGTCTCATCAAAGATTTTTGCCTTTTTGCACTTTGGACTCTTCAGGGATATCATCAGTACAATGTAGTTCAGACTGTTTTGACATGTTTGGGTGAAAAAAAGGACCATGCCTAGCATAAATGTACCCATCCAGACGTGTTACAACAGTCAGTTTGGTCGCATCAGGAGCAGGACGAAAGTTACACCCCTTTGCAACTTTACACTGCCTCCTTCTGATGATTTTTGGGGCAGCAGAAAACCTTTCACCATGGGCAAATGTCTCAGAGATATAAAAAATTGAGAGAGGTTATTGTAGAGGCACTCTACATGATCGCGTTGCCTTAGATGGAATGTTTATAAGTGACACATTTTTTGAGTAACATCTCGTCAAAGATTACTACCTTTTTGCACTTTGGACTCTTTAGGGATATCATCAGTATAATGTAGCTCAGACTATTTCGACATGTTTGGGTGAAAAACAGGACCATGCCTAGCATAAATGTACCCATCCGGATGTGTTGGAATAGTCACTTTGGTCGCATCAAGAGCAGGACAAAAGTTACACCCCTTTGCAACTTTACATTGCCTTCTTCTGACAATTTTTGGGGCAGCAGAAAACCTTTCACCACGGGAAAATGTCTCAGAGATATAAAAAACTGAGAGAGGTTATTGTAGAGACACTCTACATGATCATGTTTTCTTAGATGGAATGTTTCTAAGTGACACAGTTTTCAAGTAACATCTCGTCAAAGATTGCTGCCTTTTTGCACTTTGGACTCTTCAGGGATATCGTCGGTACAATGTAGCTCGAAGTGTTTCAACATGTTTGGATGAAAAATAGGACCATGCCTAGCGTAAATGTACCCATCTGGATGCGTTGGAATAGTCAATTTGGTCGCATCAAGAGCAGGACGAAAGTTACACCCCTTTGCAACTTTACACTACCTCCTTCTGACGATTTTTGGGGCAGCAGAAAACCTTTCACCACGGGAAAATACCTCAGAGATATAAAAAATTGAGAGAGGTTATTGTAGCACTCTACATGATCACGTTGCCTTAGAAGGAATGTTTCTAAGTGACACAGTTTTCAAGTAATATCTCGTCAAAGATTGCTGCCTTTTTGCACTTTGGACTCTTCAGGAATATCGTCGGTACAATGTAGCTCAGACTGTTTCGACATGTTTGGGTGAAAAATAGGACCATGCCTAGCTTAAATGTACCATTCCGGACGTGTTGGAATAGTCAGTTTGGTCACATTAGGAGCAGGACACCAAACATGCATAGCATGATGATGTAAAAATGTGTATGTGTAAAAATGCAACAGGAAATTAAAAAAAGACAAACCTTACAAATTAATGTGCATACTTACAACTCAATGTAACATGACTTTACAAAATCAATGTGAATACTTACAAATTAATCCAATGAACCATCCGGTTCTGCTCTACTCTTTATTGTGTTAAGTATTGCTTCATGGTCAGACTCACGCACCTTCCACAAGATTTTGTTCAAAGGTCTACCCCGATACTTTATCAAATGAACATTGGATGCCACGACAAGGTTCAAGTAATGAAGAATCTTCCAATGCGTGTCAAAGTCCTGAAATAGCCAAACATTAACACTCTTATGTGGGTACCTTCTAAGCCATGTTACAGTAATAACCTCTGAGCCTGTAGGGTATTTGATGTTTTCTCCATCTGTACCAGGGGCCTCCAATTTATTTTTGGCCTCAACACAATGACATAAGTAATAATTTGTTCCCTCTTCATTATCTTCATCTGCAATAACTACATATACGTGCCCTACATTGATATGTGTAGCAAATTAGATGAAATTAGTCAACATTACAAAAACACTACAATGTAAGATGACATTACCTGGTTGAACTAGATGAAATTAGATGCATATGCGTGCCCTATATTGCCTGGTTGAACTAAATCTGATATGTGGTCAAAGTCAACTGATGATTCCATTTGTGTTAGTTCCAGTGTCGTCGGGGGTTAATACGTGTCAAATGGGCTAAGATAACTTAACTGCCATTCGTCAATCCACTCCTTTGACTCGCACTCATCCCAGACTTGAATTGTATAGGAAGAACAAAAGCATGACATCTTTCACGTATGGATACTCCATGAACCTACAATTGAGCTTCTGAAAGAGTGCATCTCATTTGATCTTGTCAGTGTACAACAGTCCTCATATGGTGCAATGTTAGTATCATCTATCAACCAAAAAAATCTACGAACTGAAGACTTACCTTCATTACCTAGACCCATGGAAGCATTACACCACTCGACAATCGATTTTGCATCTATCAACTTTGCATTGTCTTTATACTTTAACTCTTCTCGTGCTATGGCTCTTTTGATACATGCTCCTGCACCATCATGCTCCCCCTTTCCATGCCCGGCCTCACAAAAGTTCCACATATGCTAAATACCTATAAAATTATGCCTCCTACTCAGCCAATAGAAATTCCATGAGTTCTTGAATTGTGACGCACAGTTATCCGACCATATAATATGCTGACTGAACGATATGCCCCTTCTAGCCAAATCATTGTAGAACACCTGAAAGCAACCTTGCACGAACTCTGTAGAATGCGTGCGATCATCACTAATATAGAAATTATACTCCCTTATGATCTTTCTATCATCCTCTGTACTATCATTTGCATGAATGAATGCGATGTGCACAAATATAGAAACCTGTGTGGAGTTGTAATATTGTGATTGCACCTCACATTGTGGTTGTAGACTGTAGTTCTCTGTAAATTCAATGACTGAAACAATGCTACCAACCAGAAATGTGTCCTTGTATAACTTGAATTGCAAGTCCAACCATCAAGCTCTATGGGCATGTCTTGCATACTCATACACTATGTTGTCACGAAATATAGGCATAAAATGATACACTAGAATCTTTTCAATAACCAATTCACACCTCTTTGCTTCTTTACCATCTTTTGTATTGTATGCCACTATTTTATACTTGCCAAACTCTACTAGTTCATTTCCAACCGCATGTGTTCTTTCCATATGTTCACATATTGGTAAATGTTGCAAGCCACCGCAACGATGACATGTGCCATCCAAGCATAATTTCTTGTAGAATATTTGACCTTCCTCTCTTTCACATAAAATTCTTGATATGAAGTCTCTTGAAGATGTTGGTGGGGCACATATGGCACAACCCTGCAAAACATTGTTAGTATGCATATCTAAACGTATAGACCTATAAGCATCAAAATGGTTAGAAATTTCAATATGTAATCTACAACCACAAGTAGTGCATGTGTGATTTATCTTGACATAGAAAGGTTTTAGCATTTCAAAATATCTTTAACAAATTTTAATTTGAGGATACTTCTCTAGAAATTTACCATAAAACTGTGTTTGAGTCTCATCCAAAAAATGCTTTAGATGTGGCTCACAATTCTGACTATCGATTCTCCTTTTTACCACATCCCTTTGATTCAGAGATACCCTTGTGTAATTCTTCCAAAAGTCTTCAATTAGTGATCTCAATGCTTCAACAATTGGTTTATCTTTTCGTGGTAGTCTCCCCGAGAATGCCCATAATTCATTGGCATTAGTGTCGTCACTTCTTTGGCGTCTTCCAACGGCTCTTGATAAAGTTTTCCTATTAATTCTTAATTCTTGACTTGTCTTTCTAATGAGACGAGCTTTCCTCGTTTGACTACTTACTGTAGTCAATGTAATCACATGCCGTGTTGCATTACTATCTTTTATGCCTGAGGTGTTACCCACACTTTCATACGCACTCATTAGATTCTTAACATTAGATTTTTCACTTGAAGCCTCTGATGTTCTGAACCCAAGAATCTTCATGATGGACCTATACTTTATACTTCGCATCATTTCAATGAATAGTTGACATCTTACAGTCTCATTTAACTTTTCAAAGAACAATCCCCAAATCTTATGAGCATATCTTCTACAAGTGCGTTTTGGAATCTTACCTTCCATTGGCTGCAAAATATTCTCATCAATATCAATCAAATACTTTGGCTTTCTATGCAAAATTCTAGGTGGTGTTAAGTTAGGTAAATTCATCTCAACATTAGGAATTTCATCAATATTTAAATGAGATGGGCTAGATGGCATACCTTCGATCGAAGATGGAATAGATGACATACCTTAAGGTTGAGGTGGGAATGATGGCGTACCTCCTTCATCACATGTGAGTGATGATGTACTCTCAACTTGAGATGTGGTAGATAGTGTCCCTACATGTTGCCTTGCGGTAGAGGACATGTCTCCAACTATGGTATTTAAATCTCTCGTAGCACAAAGTTTTTGCATTCGTTCTCTTTGGGTCGCCAATACCATATCTCTTTGTGATGGTTGTGGTTCCTCTTCAATTGGTATGTCTTCATTTATCGTGTCCAATTTCCTCTTCTCACGAAGTTCCCTCATAGCCACTGCTTTCTTTGCATTCTTAGCTTCTATCTCTTCTTGTGTTGGTTTAATTCTTGATCGTTTCCTCGGCATGACGGAGAATTTGTCTGTAGCATGATAAAGAGACCAATATTACTTCCTAAGAAATGAATACAAGATAATAGTAGGATTGTATTTTTATTATGTTGTAAGGATTTATTCTTGTATAGTTTGACATCATGGTATGTTAAGGTCTATTTATTACACATAATTATTAAAGATCCCAAGTGTAGAAAATATACATGGCATCATGTGAGATTGTAGGCTGCTTTCTTGATTGGGAATGTGTCTATTTTAAACATGTATGATAAAGCATGATAAAGTAATTCAATCCGAATTAAGGAAAATGTAAAGAACATACATGTAAAGACTTGGCATACCTAAAAAATGAAGATTTGAATGGAGAGAGTACCCAATTATGTAGTGTTTTTTTCTTCTTGCATCAAACTCCTCAACAATTTGAGTTTTTCACCACTTGCTTCCTTTTCAATGTTAAATTGAATAACACTCAAATATAATTACTAACAACAATACTATTAACCAATCTATAATGTTAAATTCCTAAAATTGAATCACAATTAACATTGCAACACTACAAAAATTGAAACTTGAATAGATATATATCAAACTTGGTGTGAAAACTATGTTATTTCCTCCTTCTCAAGTTGGCAAAGAAGAAAAGGTGGTGGAAAGATCATGCAAAGGTGGTACAATGTGTCAAATGTGCATGTGAACTTCCCAACAGCATGAAAGCACTTCTTTTTTGTCAAAGCACGCACAGAATCAGTATGAAAATAGAGCATGTGGGCCTGGATCACAGGGGTCAACACTTTTTTACCATTTCTATAGCAGGACAAAACGCGCTCGCATTATAACGCGCTCGTGTTTTGTCCTGCTATAGATTGATCACATCCTATGCATTATCTTCCTTAACACAAGCAGGGATGACCACATCCTGTGCTTCATCAACTGACACTTCCAAGCCTTACAATTCCTCTTAAATACTAGAGGATCCATGACTGGAAGAGCTAAGCCACTTGGTCCCGCCTTACTGAAGGATGACATTCTGGGAGAATTAGGAGATTTTCCTTTGGAGATCATATAATCTTTAAATGCTTTCCATCTTGGTAGGTCCTCTGCATCAGAGAAAAACCACTGATGGTGTCTGAGAAATAAGAAATTCTTCATCTCTTTGGTGATCCATTTCTCTTTCCAAACCTTCCCCTTCAGACTTGAATGACCACAAGGTTTTTGAGGGAGAACTTTTCCTGTTTCCTGCAAGAGCTTGCCAAATGCTCCACCATATGATAGGCATAACAATGAAGGGGCAAGCCCTCATAATCAAGTTCTTGATAGAAAATGCCCATCGAGGAAGAAAGATAGATCTTCTTTGGAAGCAGAAGTTCTAGTTTGTGACAAATCCTTATCCAAGCATAAATAGCAGGGGTTCTGTCAAGCGATTGCCAATCCACTTCCACAAAGTCTCTTGAAGACTTCCTAATTGATTCCAAAACATCCACACCCCAAAACTAGAGAGGCAATCAATATAATCAAACCCATAAATTTGCATTTGATGATAGAAACTCTCTTCAGGCTAGTGTTGTCTCATGAAATTGCACCCTGCTTGGAAGGATTCCAAGCATTCCAATGACACAATGGGAATGATCTCGAAGTGTGGGACCTTGCTTAGAGAGATTAGACCTTCGGAGAAGGCCGGCTTCCTTGCCTGATTATCACCTAAAACTACTAAACTTTGAGGGGAAAAGGGAGAAGGAAAGCTTTAAAGTAAAGATGAAACAACAAAACTTGAAACATAAAAGGGTGATGCACCAAACAGATTTAAAAAGACTTTCACAGGACTAAAAAATGCACAGCACAATTGGATAGAGCAAGGATGTATACACAGATTAGATGATTCTAGCAAAGGCAAGAAGCAATATGATTGAGAGGAACAAAGACATTCACAGACAACCATATCCAGATTCACATAGAACTAGAAAATCAGTTAAAGAGGTATGATAACTTGCATATATTCAGTAGGAAGGCAACGTTACAGTGGTAGAAAAAGCTTTGTTTGGAAACAGAAAAGCTTCTAAGCTAAAAAATTTCTAACCTTATTTACAACATAAGCCTCAGCTTATATAGTGCATTCAATCTAATCTAAGTCGGTTACAAAATTCACTCAAAGAGCTGCCACCAAAAAAACACTTTGAAGGGACGTCCCAACTGCAGAAGTAATGTTGTCAAATATCTAGAATTGATGCAGATGGAAGATATTTTCAGTCTTCAATGCAAGCTGCTACATCATCAATGTGATCCCCTGAAATGGTGGAAGATATTTTGGTATTAAATGCAAGTAGCTTGCGTGTCTATCCTCAACCATGACTATATGCAGCGTCTGAAACAAGGCAGTGGAGAGATATTTTTTGATCATCAATGTGAGTTGCTTCCTCTTTGTGTAGCAATGAATGTAAGAAATATCTACATCTGCCCCAAAATGGTCGTTGAAACGTCTCTTCGGCCAAATATGCAAATCCGGATCATGTACCTCTGCTTTTGGTGCTTAAATTCCTCTTTGAAATCGCCCCCTGAATATGCACCTAGATCTGCATACAACGCGGGCCCCTACCTTTTTGAATCAGCCTTTGTATACTTCTCCTTATGAGGGATATGATGGTGACATCACCATCATGGACGGACCTTATTGAAATGTGACAAGATGGCGTCATCATCATATCAGGGTGATATTACAAAAATTGGGGTGATATTTGGAGATCAGTGATATTTGGAGATCGGGATGATATCCAAATATCGAGGTGATATTTGGACGAAGGGGTGATATTAGGAGATCGGGGTGATATTTGGAGATCGGGGTGATATCCAAATATCAAGGTGATATTTGGATGAAGGGGTGATATTTGGAGGAAGGGGTGATATTACAAATATCAGGGTGATATTTGGACTATCACCTGATGTTTGGAATATGACCCGATGTGTGAAATATCACCCAATGTTTGGAATATGACCCGATGTGTGAAATATCACCCAATGTTTGGAATATGACCTGATGTGTGAAATATCAGGTTGACCAAAACATTGACCATACATAACTTCCTTATTTTAGCAAATTTCAGGGTGATGTAAAAAGCAAACTTGCCTATTTTTTCAAGCTCTTTCACATGGTAGGCTTCTGACCTTGAAATTTGGGTTCAGACTTCAAGATCAAAACATAGCTTACATGGGGATATGCACCCTGACTGATGCTGCCTGAATTATTTGACTCCTGCTAGAGAAAAAAATAGGTCAACAATTTGGCGACTTCTATGGGATGATTGCCTGCTAATCATAAGATCAGTAGCCCCAAGCATCCATTGGGCATGGGGTCAAGTCTAAATCATGCTGGAAAACTGGAACCTACCTCCAAAATACAAAAAAGGGGGAAGGGCCTGCATTCTCCTAATGACAATGCAGCCTGTGCAGAAGCACTTAGGAAAAGGGAAAACCAAAAGAAAAAATGAAACCTACTCTAATCCTAAACTAACCAGTCAGACATGACCTTAAACAAAGCCATTAACTGGTTCTTGAAAGTAACTGCCCTTCCTTAACAATTTACAACATTTCTCATTTAGGTGGGCAGTTAAAAGGAGGTGTGGGGGAAATGGGCATATGACAAATTGATAAAACACCCCCACAAGATGGAGATAAACTCACCTATCCACCTAGACTGATTGTTGATGTTGCTAACTTGTAGTGAATAAATGGGTTGATCCCGCTCATTTTGATGCTCAACTTCATGTTTACAGGTAAGCATGACAAGTGGTGACTTCTCTTGATGTGTCTCCAGCTGAGCTAGATGCCTGATTGGGCATCCCCTTGAAGTGACATGCAAATCAACATGTTTGATCCCATGTCTCTACTCTAATTCCTTCTCTTCTTGCTCTTTATTTGGTATGATGGTGACCTCTATTTGACCCTCATGTTGCTCTTACATATGAAACAGCTGACTTGGGACTTCATGGCTTTCTCCTTCTTGCTTCAAGGAACCCAAGAAGATTAATATAATGTCATCATGGCTACATTCTTCTTCTTCTTGTTGGTCTGAATACTCTAACTCCTGTGATTCTACTATAAATATAGTTGCCTCCACCTTATGAACAAGATGTTCATGATTTTCTAACTTAGGCTCAGAAAATGAGCCATGCACATGTTCAAAAGAGAAGACCTCCCCACCAATAAGCTGATATCCCTGCCTTTTCTCGCATGCCAGCAACTCACAATCATGCTCACTGCCTCCAAGTCATTCTAGGTCTATTGGTAGCTTGTTTTCATCATCATTTTCAATGTGGCTAGGGAAATCATCAAACAAGGCAACATCATCTACTTTTTGAGTAAATTCAGAAATAGCCTCCACCATAGCGCACTCATCCCAGAAAAGAGCTTCCTCCAAGTCTTCAAGGGCTGAAAACTCACCGCCATGTTGGGCCTCCATGCATAACAAGTTATCATTATTTTTTATGTGCTCTTGTTGCTGCCTATCCACAATCATCTGCTCATACCCTTTTTCTTCAACATAATCAAGTAGCTCATGTAGTAGGGCAACATTATCCACCTCTGCAGTGACCTTAACAATACTCACAGGTGCACTAGGTTCAAACAATTCTATCTTTGTGAGTGTGGGAACACACTGCTCCTCATTAGTTCTATCTTCTTCCCCCTCCGCTTTTGGCTCATCTTTCCAATTATCTTGGTAGACAACAGGTCCACCCATGAGGATTGAAATAGCATCAGGGAAAGAGGCCTGAATATCTTCTTGAATTTCTTGGAGGGGAGAGGGTTCTGAACAAATTTGTTCCTGGGGAGTGACAATCTGAGTTTGCACAAGAATAGGGACTTGTGGAAGGATAAAGGCGTTGAATCCTGGAAACTCATGGAGTCTAGGTTTCTCTTGGTCAAGTATAGGTTGTTGGGTTGGAGAAACACTCCTAAAGCTTGCAATTATGTCAGGGTTAGATTCCACAACTATTTCCTCTGCCTGATTTTGAATTGATATGAGAGGATTGACCTTTACCAGGTTTGGTATTTTGTAACCAGGATGGTTGGTCCAAGAAGGCTGCCATGATAGAGAAGCTTGAGCCACTTTCATAGATTCACTTTGGTTTGAAGGATGGACTTGTTTGAAGCTAGGAATAGGCTCCCGTGAAGGCTGAGGGCCTCTAAAACTTGGAATTCTAAAACTGGGAAGTGGCTTTGGAGGCGCAGATGGATTATCCTTCCTGAAGCTTAGAATCTTAAATTTTGGGGCTTCTACAACAGTAGGCTGAATAGGTGTCGTTCTTACAGAAAGGTTTTCCTGAAAAATCTCTCCCTGCGCTTCTTGCTGCTAGCCACGTTTTAACATTTCTATAAATTCATCAGCCTCCCTTTTTAGATTTAGGTACAACCTCTCAAGACCATGTAAGCTTATGATACTAAGGTCAAAAAAATGTTGAGGCCGACGGTACCCTGCTTCTCTTTTTTTATTGTCCAAAAGTCTGTCAAGCTTCAGGAAACTGCTCATCAGCTCATTGAAAGCATCAATATTTTTAGGGGCAACAACTTGAGTTGGATTAGGAGGGTAGTAAGCATCATGAGGATGCTGATATTTCGCAGCGACAGGGATGCATGGCATAAAATCAGAGGCACTTGGGGCCTGGTATTGCTGATATGGGGTAGGGGAATAGCCATGATTCCCATAAAATTTTGACATTTTTTAGCATATAAATGCTGGATAATCATGAAAATGTCAGAATGAGAGCAAACTAGGTTTGCAACCAAAGAGAAACTGGATACATACCAGAGAGGGAGTCGTCAGGTGATTGAAACGCTTCTGGAAGCTAAAATAGATTAGGAAAATCACCAAAATCCTGACCTTTGATAAAATTTTAGGTACTTGGGCTGCCGAAAATAGCTAATTCATTCAGTAGAGTCACCATGGTGTTGAATATTGCCTCCAAAGGCTGGTAATACTAGGAGAAACAACAAATCTCTCAGTATCTTGATGAGAAGTTCATCGAACTGGTCCCACCAGGCGTGCCAGAAACTATTGTCACATGAAATTGCACCCTACTTGGAAGGATTCCAAGCATTCCAATGACACAATGGGAATGATCTCGAAGTGTGGGACCTTGCTTAGAGAGATTAGACCTCCGGAGAAGGCCGACTTCCTTGCCTGATTATCACCTAAAACTACTAAACTTTGAGGGGAAAAGGGAGAAGGAAAGCTTTAAAGTAAAGATGAAACAACAAAAATTGAAACATAAAAGGGTGATGCACCAGACAGATTTAGAGAGACTTTCACAGAACTGAAAAATGCATAAGACAACCGAATAGAGCAAGGATGTATACACAGATTAGATGATTCTAGCAGATGCAAGAAACAATATGATTGAGAGGAACAAAGACATTCATAGGCAACCATATCTAAATTCACATAGAACTAGAAAATCAGTCAAAGAGGTATGATAACTTGCATATATTCAGTAGGAAGGCAAGGTTACAGTGGTAGAAAAAGCTCTGTTTGGAAATAGAAAAGCTTCTAAGACAAAAAATTTCTAACCTTATTTACAACATAAGCCTCATCTTATATAGCATTCAATCTAACCTAAGTCGGTTACAAAATTCGCTCAGAGAGTTGCCACAAAAAAAAACTCTGAAGGGACGTCCCAGTTGTAGAAGTAATGGTGTCAAATATCTAGAATTGATGCAGATGGAAGATATTTTTAGTCTTCAATGCAAGTTGCTACATCATCAATGTGCTCCCCTGAAATGGTGGAAGATATTTTGGTATTAAATGCGAGTAGCTTGCGTGTCTATCCTTGGCCATGACTATATGCAGCGTCCAAAACAAGGTGGTGGAGAGATATTTTCTGATCATCAATGCGAGCTGCTTCCTCTTTGTACAGCAATGAATGCAAGAAATATCTGTGTCTGCCCCAAAATGGTCACTGAAACGTCCCTTCGGCCAAATATGCAAATCTGGATCATGTACCTCTGCTTTTGGCACTTAAACTCCTCTTTGAAATCGCCCCCTGAATATGCACCTAGATCTGCATACAACGCGGGCCCCTACCTTTTTGAATCAGCCTTTGTATACTTCTCCTTATGAGGGATATGATGGTGACGTCACCATCATGGACGAGCCTTATTGAAACGTGACAGGATGACATCATCATCATATCGGGGTGATATTACAAAAATCAGGGTGATATTTGGAGATCGGGGTCATATTTGGAGATCAGGGTGATATTTGGACGAAGGGGTGATATTAGGAGATCGGGGTGATATCCAAATATTGGGGTGATATTTGGAGATCGGGGTGATATTTGGAGGAAGGGGTGATATCTGGAGGAAGGGGTGATATTACAAATATCAGGGTGATATATGGACTATCACCCGATGTTCATAATATGACCCGATGTGTGAAATATCACCCGATATTTGGAATATGACCCGATGTGTGAAATATCACCTGATGTTTGGAATATGACCCGATGTTTGGAATATGACCCGATGTGTGAAATATCAAGTTGACCAGAACATTGACCATACATAACTTCCTTAATTTAGCAAATTTCAGGGTGATGTAAAAAGCAAACTTGCCTATTTTTTCAAGCTCTTTCACATGGTAGGCTTCTGACCTTGAGATTTGGGTTTAGACTTCAAGATCACAAACATAGCTTACATGGGGATATGCACCCTTACTGATGCTACCTGAATTATTTGACTCTTGCTAGAGAAAAAAACTAGGTCAACAGCTAGATTAAGAGTCCAACATTTCAGCTCAAGTCTAAACCCATCAACATATAAATAACCTAAATGCAAAATCTTTGTTTTCTTATCTTTAGAACTCATCCCTCAACATCAAACCCTAATCCCTCAACCCTTAACTTTGATCCCTCGACCCTCAACCCTATCCCTAAACCCTAAAGCCTCAACCCTCAACCCTCAACGTCAAATCCTAATCCCTCAACCCTTCACTCTAATCCCTCAACCCTAAACCCTATCCCTAAACCCTCAACACTATACCTTAAACCCTAATCCCTCAACCCTCAACCCTAATCCGTCATCCCTCAACTCTAATCCCTCATCCCTAAACCCTAAATGCTATCCCTATACCTAAACCCTCAACAGACTCGATACTATACCTTAAACCCTAATCCCTTATCCCTAAATCCTCCAACCCTATCCCTAATCCTTATACCCTCCACACTCTACTTTAACCCTAATCCCTCAACCCTCAACCCTATCCCTAAACCCTTGACCCTTGAACCTCAACCCTCAACCTCAAACCCTAATCCCTCAACCCTTAACTCTGATCCTTCGACCCTTGACCCTCAACCTTGTCCCTAAACCCTAAAGCCTCAACCCTCAATGTTAAATCCTAATCCCTCAACCCTTCACTCTAATCCCTCAACCCTAAACCCTATCCCTAAACCCTCAACACTATACCTTAAACCATAATCCCTCAACCCTCAACCCTAAACCTTATCCCTAAACCCTAATCCCTCAACCCTAATCCATCATCCCTTAACTCTAATCCCTCATCCCTAAACCCTAAATGCTATCCCTATTCCTAGACCCTCAACGGGCTCGATACTATACCTTAAACCCTAATCCCTTACCCCTAAACCCTCCAACCCTATCCCTAATCCTTATACCCTCGACACTCTACTTTAACCCTAATCCCTCGACCCTCAACCCTATCCCTAAACCCTTGACCCTTGAACCTCAACCCTCAACGTCAAACCCTAATCCCTCAACCCTTAACTCTGATCCCTCGACCCTCAACCCTATCCCTAAACCCTAAACCCTAAAGCCTCAACCCTTAACATCAAATCCTAATCCCTCAACCCTTCACTCTAATCCCTCAACCCTAAACCCTATCCCTAAACCCTCAACACTATACCTTAAACCCTAATCCCTCAACCCTCAACCCTAAACCTTATCCCTAAACCCTAATCCCTCAACCCTAATCTGTCATCCCTTAACTCTAATCCCTCATCCCTAAACCCTAAATGCTATTCCTATTCCTAGACCCTCAACAGGCTCAATACTATACCTTAAACCCTAATCCCTTATCCCTAAACTCTCCAACCCTATCCCTAATCCTTATACCCTCGACACTCTACTTTAACCCTAATCCCTCGACCCTCAATCCTATCCCGAAACCCTTAACTCTCGAACCTCAATGTACTCAACCCTCAACGTCAAACCCTAATCCCTCAACCCTTAACTCTAATCCCTCGACCCTTAACCCTTAAAAATTGAACCCTAAAACCTATCCCTACATGCTTGACACTCGACACTATATCTTAAACCCTAATCCCTTAACCCTCATCCCTAAATCCTTAAACCTTCAACCCTAAACCCTATCCCTAATCCCTCTACCCTCGACACTCTTATTTAACCCTAATCCCTTGACCATTAACCCTATCCCTCAACCTCAACCCTCAACCCTCAACATTAAACCCTAATTCATCAACCCTAAACCCTAATCCCTCAAACCTAAACCCTATCCCTAAACCATCAACCGTCAACACTATACCTTAAACCCTAATCCCTATCCCTCAACCCTTAACCCTTAAAACTTAAACCCTATCCCTACACCCTCAACACTTGACACTATATCTTTAGCCTTAAACCCTCATCCCTAAAGCCTTGACCCTCAATCCTTAAACCTTCAACCCTAAACCCTATCCCTAATCCCTCTACCATCGACACTCTAACCCTAACCTCGACATTAAATGCTAATCTATCAACCCTAAACCCTAATCTGTCAACCCTAAACCTCATCCCTAAACCCTCAACACTATACCTTAAACCCTAATCCATTAACCCTAAAACCTAATCCCTCAACCCTCAACCCTCAACACTATACCTTAAACCCTAATCCCTCAACCCTAATCCCTCATCCCAAAACCCTAAACGCTATCCCTATTCCTAAACCCTCAACCCTCGACACTATATACCTTAAAACCTAATCCCTTATCCCTAAACACTAAACCCTATCACTCAACCCTTAACCCTTAAAAATTAAACCCTAAAACCTATCCATAAACCCTCGATGCTCAACACTATATTTTAAACCCCAATCCCTTAATCCTCAGCCCTAAAGCCTCGACCCTCAATCATTAAACCTTCAACCCTAAACCCTATCCCTAATCCCTCTACCCTTAACACTCTACTTTAACCCTAATCCCTTGACCATCAACCCTATACCTAAACCCTCAACCCTCAACTCTTAACATTAAACCCTAATCCGTCAACCCTAAACCCTAATCCCTAAACCCTAAACCCTATCCCTAAACCCTCAACACTATACCTTAAACCATAATCCCTCAACCCTAAACCCTAATCCCTCAACCCTAAACCCTAAACCCTATCCCTAAACCCAACAAAACTGCTTTGCCTTATGTTAGGTTGTTAAACCCATCATTTTTGACACTCTTCTCTTAAAGATATTTGAGTTGCAAGAATATGTTAGGAAAATGGCTATGAACTTTTTTAATGTTAGTAATGTTATATGGCATGTTTTTCTGGCCCATCTGCGGTTCATTATGCCAATAGGTGTACACACTATGAGAAAAGCTTTGCGTATGGTACATCCACAGTGAGTACTTAACAGTTGAAATCAGAAGGATGATCATTATCAGAAAAGATTTGCATTGGGGTACATCTATGTTTCTTGCTGTCTACCCCACACTTAAGGGAGGTATATTGTTATGAAACAGGCAAATAATCTCCCATTATTTACTGGCTCTATCCACAAGAACTACTAAACTATACCTTAAACCCTAATCCCTCAACCCTAAACCCTATCCCTAATCCCTCTACCCTCAAAACTCTACCTTAACCCTAATCCCTCGAACCTTAACTCTAAACGCTATCCCTAAAGCCTCAACCCTAAACCCTAATCCCTCAAGGTCCTAAACTCCAATCCCTTATCCCTAAACTCTAAATCCTATCCCTAAATGCTCAACCCTCAACCTTAAACCTTAATCACTCAATCCTTATCCACCCCTCTCCTCCCCTATCTGGCTCACTCCCATCTCTACCCTCCTCTGCCCTCGACACTATACATACATACATACATACATACATACAGGCATACATAGATACATACATACATATAGGTATACATAGATACATACATACATACATACATACATATAGGCATACATAGATACATACATACATACATACATATAGGCATACATAGATACACACATACATATAGGCAGGTGCCCAAAGTGGCTGCCAGGATAACCCATTAGAAGTTGTTAATCCAGTGATAACTTAATAATAAATTGCAGGGTGGGAGAGATTTCACATTAATCAAGATAAAGTATGCCTCACTCATGGCTCAAGTGCTCATTTAGGCTTGAGATGAGATGAGAAGACCTGAAATGACAAATCAACTACCTTGTCCTCATGAAAGGTATGTTGGTTCTGTATGAGTTTGTATGGGGGCCAGCGGTCGGGAGAGGCTGCCAGGATAACCCAGGATGGGGGCTAGTGCCTAGGAAGACCTGCTAGGGTAACCCATGACAAGCTATGTGATGACACCTTCCCTACTGTAGCCTAGCATTCCCTCATTAGTGTACTTTCCTTGTTGTGTGTATGCCTCTGGAAGTTTTGTTAGTGTGGAAGTGATGTTTATGTAGCTTGTGTTGTCTTGTTGACTTGTGTTGTACTTTAGTCCTGTGTAGTCCTTGCACCTGTCAGTCTTCTGTCTTATTTTCTGTTGCTACTGCGGAACCTTATGTTATCTCCTAGCATGGAGGGGTGGACCTTAGGGTTCCACATGGTCGAGTGGTAGTGCTATTTTCTCCATTGGTTTTCCCTTGCTTTTCTTCATGTGTGAGAAGAATGGATCTTGAGATGCAGATTCCAGCTCATGTACCAAATTGAGGAGACATATTTTATGCTCACGTGCTAGACTTGTGTATCTGTGATATCATATTGTTTGCATTCCATTGTAATCAGGAAATTGGGAAAGTTATGATGTAATGAAATACCCTATTGTAAAGGATCTGTATTTGTACTTGCAGTTCTAAATATATGATCTTGTTGATTTCCTATTTAATTCTATATCATGGAAATGTATGTGCTCTTACATGTGAAGTAATAGATTAGAATTAAATTATTACTGATGTTGTGAGATCTTGTTTATAGTTTATTAAGTAATGCAGTTGTGGAACCTTAGAGGACAAGTTCGTGTATTGATGGGTTAACATTACTTGTTATTTCTATCTTTAAAAAAAAAAATTATCCTGTTGTTTAACATTGTTGTGTTGTCCTCTAGGGTTTCCTAGTGGGGTGTTACACATTTCATGAAAATACAAAAAAAATCATTCATATTATTTAAATCGATCATTTTACTGTTGGCACTTTGACTAAGCTTGATGTTTGAAGGTGTTGTCATTGATGGCAATAAGAAAAGGAACAAAGTTGAAACGAAGATTTTGAGATAGTATTTCTAAACTTCATTGGAGCTATGACCATGCATGTGTAGATGCAATCTGAGCAGTTCAACCTGGCAGTGAGCCATCCTTCTTTCTTCTTTCATTCTCTAGGCAGTGATCCTTTCTTGCAGTTAGCATTTCTTTGGGTAGTTAGCCCTAGGCAGTGATCCCTAAGGTAGTGAGCCTCTTTTGTAATTTGGTATTGTTATTACATAATTATTGTGAGCTAACACTCCATGGTTTTTCCATGTTTAGGGTTTTCCACATAAAAATCTTGGTGTTTATGTGTGATGCTTTGTGGTTGCTTCTTCTATGTTTAATTTGCCTTGTTGTTATCAAATGTGGTAAATGGATTGATGATTTAATAAGTAAAAAGGTTTATTAGAATATTGATTCACCCCCCTCTCAATATTCTGGGTGTTCAACAATTAGTATCAGAGCCTGGTTCCTTGGAAGAAGTCTAACAGCTTGAGGAAGATCTTGGAGATTAAACACATGGTAGGTAAAAGGTATTCTACTGCTCCTGAAGAAATTGATTCAATTGAAACTATAGAAGATTACATGCTTGCCAGTGAAGAAGAACTCAAGGTTGCCCTTGAAGATCTTGAAAAGGTTGAATTAGAAAATAGGGATCTGAAAGATCATGTCAAGGAAACAAATGGGTGCATAAAAAAATTAAGGGAGCAAGTCAAGAAGTTCAAAGAAAAATATAAGGAGGTTAGTGAACAATTGATATCTGTAAATGAAACCTTGAATAATCTGAAAGTGGAAGTTGTAAAAAGAGCAAAAGCAGAAGAAGACCTAAATCAATTGGTGAAAAGAAAATCTGAAGACTGTACAAATCTTGAATAAGAAGTTGTGGATCTGAAAGCTGATCTAAAATAGGCATGGATTCAGGAAGATAAATTCAAAGTGAGTGTTGCCCAACTTGATAGAATACTTGAAATTCAGAAGAGTCCTGATGACAAAGAAGGCTTGCGATTTGAGAAAGGTGAAAGTTCTAAAGCAGGTCAAGAAAAGAATGCTGAGATCAAGAAGGACAAAAGAAAATAGATCCAAAATCAAAGGAATAGACCTAGAAGACCACCAATCAAGAAACCAAATGCTTAAAGGTACCATTTTTTCAATGATTATTGTAATACATGCAAAAAGTTTGGTCATAAGACTACTCAATGTAGGAGCAGAGTGAATCAAAATGTTCCATCATTCTCTGGTCAGTGTTTCACTTGCAATAAAGTAGGTCACAAAGCTAATGCATGCAGAACTCAGATAAGGAATGGTTACAACAATAGAAGGAATACTCAAACTTTCAAAGGAAACTACTTTATATGCAAGAGGTTTGGTCATAGAGCAAGTGAATGCAGAAGTTGAATAAGGAACAACTATAATATTGGAAGGAATGTTCAATCCTTGAATGGGAATTACTTTGCATGCAATAGATTTGGACATAAGGCTAACCAATGCAGATCAAGGATGAATGAAAGGAATAATAGTCAAAGAAATGTTGTATGCTTCAATTGCAACAAGCCTGGACATATTGCAAGATTCTGTAGAAGAAGAATATGAAGAAGGAGAATGAGGCAGAGATGAAGAAACTGGTGCAAAAGACAGATCTGACAGAAATCAAGAAGGAGATGAAAAAGATTTGGGTTAAGAAGGAAGCACATGAAGTCAAGGATGAGTCCGCACTAGACTCTGGTGCAGGTACTTCCTTTGGGAAGTAAATTGGGAGCTCTGGCTTAGGGGGAGTTTAAATGAAAAATCGTGTTCCCCCAGCCAGAAAAGTAGTGCTGACATTCAGCATGAAGGTATAAGCTAGAAAAAAAGATAACCGAGCTTTTGAAGAAGATTCTAGCAGAAAAGAATCTAATGTGGTGGATTGCAGAGCAATTTAGATCGGTTGTAGATAGCAGAGTAAGAGTTTGAAAGCTTTTTGAATCAGCATTTATGACGATTAGATTTTGATGAAAAAGGGTTAAAAGGGAATTCATTTGAAAGGAAATCAAATTGCATTCAAACCCTCAAGTGTCTATGGAGATTTGAAAAGTGAAGCTAAGGTGAATCCTAGTATTCAACAATTGGTGCAAAGAAACCCTAACCAGAAACAAAAGGTATTTACAACTCTCTCTATCTTGAAATTTTCTGTGTTGAGTCAGTAAAGATGTCTACTCCTCAAGTAGTAGAGATTACCAAGAGGCCCCAAACCAAATTCAAGAAACACGCATTTAAATCCCTAGAAACTGATCCAGATGGTGCATTTTCTAAGGTTCCACATGGGGTTATGCACACTGAAGACATTAGGGCATACATACACGCAAACTTGGAAGAATATGATCACATGAAATTAGGGAAAATATACTTGGTTGAGTTGACTAATAACAATCTCAAATTGAAAGAAGAATACAATGCTCTGCATGAGAAGAATCTGGATACCTGGTTAGATTTTTTCAGTATTCTTGGATGATGCTTGGGTTAGTTATGTTCTGAGCAAGATTCATGATGAGTTATTTTGGCTTAATGTGCCTTATTGTTACATCCCCAACTTATGAATTAGCTTAATTTTATTTTTGTGTGGTAATCAGGATGATTAACAATAGTTTAATGATTAGATGTTGTGGAAATATATGATATAATCATTGATTATGTGAATACTGTCTGATGATAGTTAGATATGAAATTACATGTTCATATGAATATTTAATTATTATGAATTGAGAATCAAATGATGATGCACTGATCATGATTTTATGATGGTGAGTGTGAATAGGAAATGAATCTTCCTTCGAAGATGGAAGGAGAGTATCATCTGAGAGGAAGAGATAGATGTCAGGAAATGGGTACAATTGCCATCTGAGTATTGGATTTTACGTCCTTATGAACCCTTGTAAGCTAGCGTGAGTTACATCTTTTATTGCTAGTCGATTTCCATTTTGTGTCATCATGTCGATTGAGTTACCTCGTCAATGTTTACGTTGACTTGACTAAAATGACATTCTTAGAATGTCAATGTGAGTCGAGAGATAGTCTCACCAAGTGGTGGAGTACTTTCTTGTTTCTCTATTATTTCCCGAACTAGGATTTTGAATCTATTATTCTTTATATAATATGCTTTGGGTTTATAGCGAAGAAGGGGGAGCGGTGCTCAACCCCTAAATTGCATTTTGATCATGTCACCATATTGGTGATGATGTCATATGATAACATCTTGGTGTGTTATGAGTACCTTCATACATCATGTAGATGTATGGAAAGTTTATTAAGATATAACTATTTTAAACTTTGTATCGAGCCCCATGTTATTATTATGTATGTGTTTTGTGTGTTGGATGACATCATCCATGGTTAGAAAGTGATGAGATACCTTATCATACCACTAAGACCTTTATCCTCATCCTCCACTTGCTTATAGCAAGTAATTGATAGAGTGACTCCAAGGAAGCCACAGGGTGGTGGAGTGAAGTAACCACCCTCCACTTTGTGGGCTCATGTGGCGGTTTGACCACATGCTTGGAATGCAAAGAAGATCAAAATTTAGTTTGTAAGTCTTTTGGGGCATTCATTCATTGTTGTTCACGATGCTCGAGAGTAAGAGCAAGAATAGGATAATTTTTAGATAGCTAGAAGTCTTTGTGGAAGACCAAGAGCCAACAATAGACCACATTATAAACACTAAAATGAACTTTCTCAAGTAATATTCGAAGTCTAGAAAGACTCACATTGCTTTCAATGTTAAACAATAATAATACCCTATTGAATAGGGTCAACTGTGTCGATAGTCAAGTGAAATGTTTGTTGTGGTTATCATCTTTGAGGCCCTCAAGCCATATCAATTGATATGATAATATTATTAACAGACCCTTGAGGTCAATGCTTCAGATGTTTAATCTTGATAATGCATATTATTGGAGGTAAACTCCAAGTCCTCGAGGCCGTCAATGAAATATATTTCAAATTTTGTATTGACTGTAGTTTAACTATCGCTCAAGGCCTTTGAGGATGAGCCAATATTCACTGTAACTATCACCATGTTTGAGTGCCACTATGGCATAGTTTGGGAAATAGTTAATGAGAACGCAAATTCTTCCATGATGTATTCGAGCCAATTGTGCTCATGAAATATAGTGTTTAAAACTGTTTTGTTTAGATATATGTTTGGAGGATTCGACCTACATGTGGTTGATGCACCATCCTTGAACTATAATGATAATCTTTTTGACAACATTAACCTTTGAACGTGCTAAGAGCACTTGAATACATTCATGAGAACTTCATGCATAGAACTTGACTGCTATTGAAGGCTTATTAGGATAACTATAATGTAGTATATATCAACCTCTCGATAAAGGAGGTTAGAAATATGAAATTTAGTAGTATTATTCAAAGGCAGCTTTGCATGCATGCCGGATTAATAGTGAGGATTCTCCTCTTGATCCTTATAACATTACAAGATTGAGAACTAAGTTTAGTCTAAATCTCTTACATTGTATTGTAAATGAAAGCCATTTCCTTTCTAGTAGCCAAACTCCATGAAGGGAGTCTATAATGCTATGAACTCACGTAGAGTCATTGAGATAGAATCTTTTTAATAGAATCGACCTTTTGGACCTTTGAAAATACCCTTATAGATGATTTGAACTAAAAACAAACCTTGGGATAAGGCTACAATGTGTTCATCAACCAGGTAAGGTCACGAGTCAAAAACATGATTAAACTTTTGTCATTATGAAAGTATGGGAATAGGGTGATGTGGAGTCATAGGTTCCCTATAATAGTGCTTGACTATTAATGATAGTTATTATGATAACTATGATGCATCTTATGTATTTAAAGATATGTTGACTCCTTGTTGAAGGAGAAGAAACTGGATAAGAGGTAAGTTGTATTGCCATGTAGGCGCCATTAAGTGCATGCTAGAGGAACTATTTCTCCTAGATAATTATATACTTATGAGAATGAATACTATGGTTAGTATGAAACTCTTTTATTGCAATGTAGATGAAATCCATCTCTTTTTGAATGGCCATACTTCACGAATGAGGTATAAGATATTAAAACCCATGAGAATACTTGAGATAGAGTTTTTTTAGTAAGACCGTCTTATTAGACTATTATGATATAAGTCTTAAATGTCATGAATTTGAATGTAAACCTTGTGATAGGTCAACATGAAACTATGAACTTAGGAAGGTCATAAGTTGGAAAACTTGTTTTGGTTGTTGTCATTTTGAAAGGATGGGAATAGGGTGATGTGGAGTCACAAGTTTCGTATTGTGAAAGCAACATAACCTAATTGAATGTACTCCCAAGATAGGAGTCATTTATTGGGAAAACTTAATTTGGTTGTTGTCATTTTGAAAAGATGGGAATAGGGTGACGTGGAGTCACATGTTCCATTTTACGAAAGTATTGTAATATAATTGAATGTACTCCTAAGATAAGAGTTGATTGTCTTAGAATTGGACTAAAAATGAATTGAACCTACCTTTTCTAGACCTAAAGAGGTCGAGCTATGATTACTGTAGGATGAGACAACTTCTAAGTTGAGTCAAGGTGGTGGACATACGACAAAGTTCATTGTGAAATGTTTATGTATATAAATCTTTGGCCAAAGTAATGCATCCATCTCTGCATGCATTGTCGGTCAACAGTGATCCAGATGGCATAATGTTTCCAGTAGGGTCATACATAGTTAGAGTGGATCTATAGTTGTATGATTGAGAGACATTATGAAGGACACAACACCAGATACTCAAATGGAAAACCTAAGGGTTCCTTATATCTATACCTTCCGTGAAGGGTAGGGCCACTTCCAGGGAGGAAGTTGTGTGGGGGACCACCAGTCTGTGGTTGGAGGAAAAGCACTCGGATGATGCTCTCCTTCCCAAGCAGAAGACAGGCTGAGACTTATGAAGACAAATGTCAAAAGTTCTAGATCTAGTGCTTTTCTTTATATGACTTGATAGTCAGTTATTATGTATAATTTGATATTTGATGCCTTGAGCATAGCTTTATACATGCATAGTGATGGTTATTCACTAATGAGATATCATTGGATATTCTAATTATAAGTTTTGTTATATTCTAGAAAGAATAACATGGTTAATTATTGTAATGATGATAATTCACTTTTGTTTAACTATGATTTGGATAATCATGATGTATTCTAACTCTTAGTTAAGATGAATACTTACGTTAAATTATGAGCATTATGGAATGTGATGTTACATATGGTATCAGAGCTACCGGGTTCAATACATGGACCTATGAGCTCACTACGTAATGATTTTCTTTATCCAACATTAACAGTTACTAATGCTTGGATGTTCTATGCCAGAATGGTAAGAATAAGAACAACATCTAGAAAGAAGGTAACGAAAAATGGACATTACCTACGTTATTATAAGTTCTTGAGGGAGCGAGCCTCAAGAATGAAATGACTTGAATAGACTGGTTGCTTAGTAGGAGCATGGTTGACTGATGAGGAGACCTTTGCTGATGTCATTAAATGCATCAAGTAAGAGTTGAGGAAAGCATTTAGGATTGTTGCTCCTAACTCTAATTATACATCAATAGAACCCTCTGCACCTAAAGCACCAACTATGGAAAGCAATCCTAAGGATTTTGATGTAAATAAGGAGGTTGTGGATGAGTACCTGAGTGTACGTCCACCTCCTAAAACTAAGGTGATAAGCCTCCAAGTTGAGAAATAAATATGGGAAGTTATCCCAAACTGATAATGACTTGCAGTAGCAAGATGTATACAAAATTTTGTAATTTTGAGATGGATTATATGTAATCCGTGGAAAATTATAATGCAATTGAGAACAAAATTCTAACAAATCTTTCCTTTCTTGTTAAAGATTACATGAATGAGAATAAATTTATGTTAAGAATGGATTCGATGATATAGAAACTAATCCATGATTAATCTACAAAATTCAAGGCACTCTAAATATAAACTCGATTGGATCCTGGCTTTACTAAAAGAGACAAGAACGAGAGTAGGAACTCTCAACCAAAAGGTCAGGGGTCAGCAAGGACACAGATGAGATGCCAATGATGGGGGTGATGACGAGGAACGTCATAATGACACCACCCAAAGTGAGCACAGAGAGAATAACTCTAGGGCTAAACATGAAGAGGATAGGAGTCATATGGCTTTAGAATCATCTTGGGACATGAAAAGGTTATAACCCTCAAGTTCAATGGTTCTGTAAGTGGAGATGCTACAGAGGCATGGCTTATGAAAATGGAAAAATATTTTGAAATAAGAAAATATAATGAGATCACCAAAGCAATATGGGGAGCATACTAGTTGGCAGGTGAAGCATCCACATGGTGGATGAATAGGAAAATGGAGTTAGGCTTGAGATCTACAAGTCCAACTTGGGATAGGTTATGATATAGGTACAGTTTAGCTAGTTGTCACCTGTACCAAGGAGGTGATAGATACCAAGTGTTCTCCTTTGCATCTTAGGGTTAGTCGGTTGTCATCAGTATCATGGAGGTGATAGATGCTTGGAGATACCCTTTGGTATGATAGGGCTTAGCCAAAATCACCAGTATTATACAGGTGATAGATGCCAGGAGCTACCCCATACCAGGTTGGACTGACTTTCGCCAGTGGCATGGAGGCGATAGATGTCAGGATCCACCGGCATGACGGTTTAGTGGACTGCGGAAATCTTCTTAATAGCCACAAGTGATGTATGTTGTTATACCTACTCCTTAACCAGTGATGACAACAAGTAGTATGGGATACTTTCTTGTCATCACAGTTGGTTGTGAATGTGTACATTGTTACCCTAGTCCTTAGCCAGTGTTGACAACAAGTAGTATGGGATGCTTGTTTGTCATCATAGTTGGCTGCAAATCAAGAAAAATGATGGAACTCATGGTGTACTGTTAGGTATACCAAATTTTTTTTTTTTGAGTTGGGAAGAGGGAGTCCATAGATTAGAAGATATCAGATATGGATAGGTATCCTTTTCTTAGAGATTTTGAGGACATATTTCTAGATGAGCTGTTAGGATTACCTCCTAAAAGAGCTTTTGACTTCTCTATCGATATATTTCCAGGGTCAGAACCTATATCTAAAGCTCCATATAGAATGACTAGTACAGATTTAATGGAGATAAAGGCTTAATTATAGGAATTGTTGGATAAAAGGTTGATTAGACCTAGTGTGTCACCCTGGGGAGCATCAATCATTTTTTGTGAAAAACATTTCAAAAATTGCATACCCTATAACTTCCTTGCAGAGAAAAGGCAAGAGATTTGAGTGGTCAGAAAAGTCCTAGGAGGCTTTTGACCTACTAAAGAAAAAAAATTGACTTCAACACCAATTTTGAAAATACCTGACCCAGAAGGTCAATTTGTAGTCATTACCGATGCCTCAAGGGAAGGCTTAGGTGGTGTACTAGTCCAGGATGGACAATTCATTGCATATGAATCCTGAAAACAAAAAACTTATGAATTTGAACTATGCCCCACATGATTTGGAACTGGCAGTAGCCATTCATGCACTGCAAATGTGGAGACACTACTTGCTTGGAAAACCTTTTGAGCTAAAAATAGATCATCAAGGGCTCAAATATCTGTTTACTCAACCACATCTAAATGCTCATCAAAGATGGTTGGAATTCATCTCGGATTATGATTTTGAGATTAAATATATCCAAGGAAAATAAAACTGAGTGGCAGATGCCTTGAGTAGGAGAAGACACATCTCCTCAATAATCTCCATACATTCTAATTTTAGGAATCATGTACTACAAAAAACTAAGGAAGAGAGCAGGTAAAATAGGCCCTTGTGGAAAATCCCCAAAATTTGAGATACGAAGGATTTAACCTTGAACCAAATGGGTTATTAAGGTTTAAAGGAAGGATGTATGTACCTAACTCTGTAGAGTTAAGGAATATGGTGTGGAAGGAGGTTCATTTTGCACCGTATTCTGGACATCCTGGAGTAACAAAGTTACTTGCTAATGTAAAAACCCCTATATTTCTAGAAAGGAATGAAGAGGGATACTACAAATTTTGTAGCTACATGTATAGAATGCTAGAGGGTGAAGGCGGAACACCATCACTCGATAGGACTCTTATACCCTCATGAAATTCCTGAGTGGAAATGGAAAATTATAATCATGGACTTTGTGCAAGGGCTTCCTATGTCAAGGAACATGCACAATGCTATTTTGGTTGTGGTGGATAGACTCATCAATGCCACTCATTTTATACTTGGGAACTTGATGGATGGGGCACCCGTCATAGCCTAAAAATTTGTTCAAGAGATTTTTAGATTGCATGGCATTCCTGAGAAGATTATCTTAGATAGGGATGCACGAATGACATCGAGATTTTGGAAAACCTTTTTCTCTTCACTTGGAACCTAGTTGAATAAAATCTTTTCTTATCATCCTGAAACAGCTGGCCAAACTGAGAGGGTAAACCAAGTGTTGGAGGATTTATTGAGAATGTATTACATGGATCAACAATACAAATGGGAAGATTATCTCCCTCTGGTGGAATTTGCCTATAATAATTCCTATCACTCTTCTATTAAGATGGCTCCATTTGAAGCATTATATGGAAGGAAGATATGAACCCCTATAAGCTGGGACAAGCTAGAAGATAGGGTTAGCCTTGGTCCAAAAATGCTGTCAGAAATGGAAGAGCAAGTCCATCTGATTAAGAAAAGACTAGCAGAGGCCAATGAAAGGTAAAAGAGTTATACGGATGCTAAACGCATCGAAAGGCATTTCTCAGTGGGAGAGAAAGTCCTTTCAAGGGTAGAAGCTCATAAGACTTCCATTAAATTTGGAAAGACATCCAAACTAGACTCTGAAGACATTTAATCATCCAAGATGATGATTCTTATGGGGGAGATATGTTACATTCCCAACTTATGAATTAGCTTAATTCTATTTTTGTGTGGTAATCAGGATGATTAACCATAGTTTAATTATTAGATGTGGAAATATTTGATTTAATCATTGATTATGTGAATACTGACTAATGATAGTCAGATATGAAATTACATGTTCATATGATTACTTAATTATTATGAATTGAGAATCAGATGATGATGCACTGATCATGATTTTATGATGGTGAGTGTGAATAGGAAATGAATCTTCCTTTGAAGACGAAAGAAGAGTATCATCTGAGAGGAAGAGATAGATGTTAGGAAACAAGTACAATTGCCATCTGAGTATCAGATTTACGTCCTTATGAACCCTTGTAAGTTAGCATGAGTTACGTCTTTTCTTGCTAGTCAATTTCTGTTTTGTGTCATCATGTCGATTGAGTTTCCTCATCAATGTTTATGTCAACTCAACTAAAATGATGTTCTTAGAATGTCAACATGAGTCGAGAGATAGTCTCACCAAGTGGTGGAGTACTTTCTTGTTTCTCTATTTATTCCTAAACCAAGATTTTGAATCTATTATTCTTTGTATAATATGCTTTGGGTTTATAGCGAAGAAGGGGGAGCAGTGCTCGACCCCTACACATTTTGATCGTGTCACCATATTGGTAATGATGTCGTATGATGACATCTTGGTGTGTTATGAGCACCTTCATACATCATGTAGATGTATGGAAAGTTTATTAAGATATAACTATTTTAAACTTTGTATTGAGCCCCATGTTATTATTAATATGTATATGTGTTTTGTGTGTTGGCTGACATCATCCATGGTTAGTGGAGTGATGAGATACCTTATCCGACCACTTAGACCTTTATCCTCGCTATCCACTTGCTTATAGCAAGTAATGGATAGAGTGACTCCAAGGAAGTCGTGGGGTGGCGGAGTGGAGTAACCACCCTCCACTTTGTGGGCTCGTGTGGTGGTTTTGCCACATGCTTGGCATGTAAAGAAGATCAAAACTTAGTTTGTAAGCCTTTTGGTGCATTCATTCATTGTTGTTCACGACGCTCGAGCATAAGAGCAAGAACATGATAATTTTTAGATAGCTGGAAGTCTTTGTGGAAGGCCACAGGAAGTTGGCATGACGAGTGCTCAGCTAAGAGCCAACGATAGACCACATTATAAACACTAAAATGAACTTTCTCAAGTAAGATTTGAAGTCTGAAAAAGCCTCACATTGCTTTGAATGTTAAACAGTAATAATACCCTATTAAATAGGGTCAACTGTGTCGACAGTCAAGTGTATTATTTGTTGTGGTTATCATCTTTGAGGCCCTCGGGCCATATCAAATGATATGGTAATCTTATTAATAGACCCTTGAGATTGATGCTTCAGTTGATTAATCTTGATAATGCATATTCTTGGAGATAAACTCCAGGCCCTCGAGGTCGTCAATGAAATATACTTCAAATTTTGTATTGACTGTAGTTTAACTATCACTCGAGGCCTTCAAGGCCAAGCTAATACTCACTGTAGCTATCACCATGTTTGAGTGCCGATATAGCATAGTTTGAGAAATAGTTACTGACAACACAAAAGCTTCCATGATGTATTTGAGTTGATCATGCTCATGAAATATAGTGTTTAAAATTGTTTTGCTTAGATATATGTTTGGAGGATTCGACCTGCATGTGGTCGATGCACCATCCTCAAACTATAATGATAATCTTTTTGACAACTTTAACCTTTGAACGTGCTAAGAGCACTTGAATACATTCATGAGAACTTCATGCATAGAACTTGATTGCTATTGAAGGGTTATTAGGATAACCATAATGCAGTATATATCGACCTCTTGATAAAGGAGGAGGTTAGAAATATGAAAGTTAGTAATATTACTCAAAGGTAGATTTGCATGCATGCCAAATTAATAGTGAGGATTCTCCTCTTGATGCTTACAACATTACAAGATTGAGAACTAAGTTTAGTCTAAATCTCTTACATTGTATTATAAATGAAAGCCATTTTCTTTGTAGTAGCCAAACTCCATGAAGGGAGCCTATAATGCTATGAACTCACGTAGAGTCCTTGAGATAGAATATTTTTAACAGAATCAACCTTTTGGACCTTTGAAAATACCCTTCTAGATGACTTGAACTGAAAACAAACCTTGGGAAAAGGCTATAATGTGTTCATCAACTAGGTAAGGTCACGAGTCGAAAACATGATTAAACTTTTGTCATTATGAAAGTATGGGAATAGGGTGACGTGGAGTCACAGATTCCCTATAACAGTGCTTGACTATTAATGATAGTTATTATGATAACTATGATGCATCTTATGTATTTAAAAGATATGTTGACTCCTTGTTGAAGAAGGAGAAACTGGATAAGAGGTAAGTTGTATTGCCATGTAGGCAACATTAAGTGCATGCCAGGTTTATTGGAGGAACTATTTCTCTTATATAATTATATACTTATGAGAATGAATACTATGGTTAGTATGAAACTCTTGTATTGCAACGTAGATGAAATCCATCTTTTTTTGAATGGCCATACTACACGAATGAGGTATAAGATATTAAACCCCATGAGAATAGTTAAGATAGAATCTTTTTAGTAAGACCATCTCATTAGACTATTATGATATAGTCTTAAATTTCATGAATTTGAATGTAAACCTTGTGATAGGTCAACATGAAACTGTGAACCTAGGAAGGTCATAAGTTAGAAAACTTGTTTTAGCTATTGTCATTTTGAAAGGATGGGAATAGGGTGACGTGGAGTCACAGGTTCCCTTTTGTGAAAGCAATGTAACCTAATTGAATGTACTCCTAAGATAGGAGCCATTTGTTGGGAAAACTTGATTTGGTTTTTGTCATTTTGAAAAGATGGGAATAGGGTGATGTGGAGTCATAGGTTTCCTATTGCAAAAGTATCATAACAAAATTGAATGTACTCCTAAGATAGGAGTTGATTGTCTAGAATTGGACTAAGAATGAATTGAACCTGTTGGTTTTTTCCCAGACTGGATGCTTATTCCCAGATTTCCCTACAAGGTAGCCATCAATGATCAACAGGATCTCTGGGCCAGGGGCCAACAGTGTAGGAGATAGACTCTATATTTTATCTCCTATTCTTCTTCAGGCTCTGCAAAACCTAGGGGGGTGTTCCCTACTCAACATCCATGGGGATATGCATACAAAGGCTGGGATGCTGACAGAAAGCAGATAAGTCCTCCTGTAAGTAGACCAAAACTGCAAGATAAGAGCAAAGGGGCTGGCTTTGGGCCTATTTTCAGTTGTAGACAGAGGACTTGGATCCTAAAACTAATTCTAATGTCCTAAAGGTTGTTTTAGAGTTTGACTTTGATTTATAGTTTGGATGCAAAGCTGGACATGGTTGTAACACAAAAACAAAGCATGATTGGTGCCTATCCAGGGCCTGGAGTCAGTAGACATACACCTGTGAATGATATGATTGAACAACTAAAACTGGATTTCAAGGGGATGCATCTGATACCTGCCTTACAGATATCTCCCAATATAGAGTGTTAAGCTATCTATACTTATGGCATCCCTATTACAGTATATCCTTCCCAATGTTCAATCTAAAAACAGTTTAATCTACCCCTTGAGTAGAAGTTAAGAAATCAGACATTCAACACAGGAATTCTATGTTCTAGAGCCTCAAACATTCCTTAAATATCCAGACTCAGAAGAAAGATATATGCAATACTGGAGACAGAATTAACAAAACACATGCTAACATAGCATTTCTCATATAAAATTAACCACGAAATCAGTGGATTCATGCAAACAACATACAACTGGAGATACATAAACTCACAGGTTTAGCTGTATAGGGCAACCAAATCAGCTGTATTGCATTACAGAGCCAAAATGTTCAACTTTCAACAACCTAGAAATGAGTAACACTTCCTGCTTATAACAGCCAGGTAGTGTACCATAAGCAATTAATTACATGGCTTTGACAAAAATCTGCCAGATACAGCCCTCAGAAGGAATGGCACTCAGAAAATGTAAATGCAGCAAACAAAGAGGAGCCTCGAGCCATGCGCCATTATCTGGAGCCTCCGCTCAAAAATTGGGCAACCTGATCGCCTGTACCGTCGCCCATAACTCTATAATGTCGCCATTAAGGGCCTCAACCACCCGCGACCACTTGGAAACTATCGCAACATTTCAAACAGAAGTTCCCGCCAAAAGTGCTTCGCTCAAAGTTTGAAAATACATAAGGGAATAATCCCACATGCATGGTGAGGAGTTCACATCAGTAGTTCATAAACATGGTCGCACACATGATAGGTGTCGAGCGTTTTGCTATGCTCGACACACAACCCTTCGCCAAGAACCCATCGCTATGACATATACCATCGGCCCAGTTCAAAACTCCCTCGCCGATATAACAACTCATGCCGATGAACTATGGCCTCATCCCTCTGTCAGCCAAACACATGCCGATGAAACCTCATCGGCCAAACATTACCCATCGGCGGGCCCTCCAACTGCTAGCCCGATCTCAAAAGTCTCGCCGATTGCCAAATCCTACATACTCCACCGTTGGCCAAACTGAACACAAAGTCATCCCGATGGCATTCCCCATCGGGGTGACTTCCTTCTATCGGTGGACCACAAAACACATTGGCTGATCACAGTAGTCTTACCGATGCCAAACGTCAACCCCACTTTCTTCGGTAAGACACATGCCGATGAATCTTCATCGGCCAAACACTACACTGTCGGCCCAACATCTGACCGCTCACCCGATAGCTCCCACTCCTGCCGATGAATACATGACTTACCCCTGTCGGCAAGACCAACACCATCGGTAGAACCACAATCTCATTCGCCGATAGCACAAAGTCTCAGCGATGGAAGAAGACACCGTGCTATCAACATGATCGCTAAGACACAACACAAACTCACGCCGATGAAGAGGGAAACCTAGGGTTTGAAAAAGAAACCCTCCACCTGCAAGCTTTACTTCCAGGCCAAAAATGAGCACCAACAGAACCTACCTTTTCTAGACCTAAAGAGGTTGAGCTATGATTACTGTAGGATGAGATAGCTTCTGAGATGAGTTGAGGTGGTGGACATACGATAGCATTCATTGCAAAATGTTTATGTATATAAATATTTGGCCAAAGTAATGCATCCGTCTCTACAATTATTGTCGGTCCACAGTGATCCAGATGGCATAATGTTTCCAGTAGTGCCATACATAGTTAGAGTGGATCTATAGTTGTATGACCGAGAGACATTATGAAGGACACAATACCAGATACTCAGATGGCAAACCTAAGGGTTCCTTATATCTATACATTCCATGAACTGTAGGGCCACTTCTAGGTAGGAAGTTGTGCAGGGGACCGCCGGTCTGTCATTAGAGGAAAAACACTCAGATGATGCTCTCCTTCCCAAGAAGAAGACAAGCCGAGACTTATGAAGATAGATGTCAAAATTTCTAGATGCAGTGCTTTTCTTTACATGACTTGATAGTTAGTTATTATGTATAATTTGATATTTGATGCCTTGAGCATAGCTTTGTACATGCATAGTGAAGGTTATTCACTAATGAGATATCTGGATATTGTAATTCTAAGTTTTTGTTATATTCTGGAAAGAGTAACATGCTTAATTATTATAATGATGATAATTCACTTTTGTTTAACTATAATTTGGATAATCATGATGTATTCTAACTCTTATTTAAGATGAATACTTTTGTTAAATTATGAGCATTATGGAATGTGATGTTACACCTATATGATAACAAAGGATGCCATCAAAGCAGTAACTGGCATGTGCTCCACCACAAAGGTTCCAACCTTGAAGACTATGAAGAACAATGCAATAATGTAGTTGATAGGTGCAAAATTTGATAAGAGGGCACTAACTGTAAATGATATTGAGGATCCATAAGTTAGATTTACGTCAATGGTTATTGGTTACAAGGTCTACTTCTCCAACAGGGAGAACTCGGTCTCTACAACAGCCATATATACAGCATATGATATAGTTAAGAACAATACAAACTATGACCTATGTGAGTTGCTCTAGCAACAACTGATGGAGAACCTAAAAAGGACAAAAGACACAAAATATCCCTTCAAGTATGGAACTCTGATCATTTGCCTATTTTTCTATTTTATGAAGGAATTACTAGGTATGAATAATATTGGTTGGCTTAGCCACTCACCAGTAGCAGCACAAATCAGAAATCATCTGTAGAGTTTGGGAAATGTTGATAAACAAAATGCAGCTTTATGGGGATATTTTAAGAATTTCCAAAAGAAAATGCAGGCTAGGGCCAAGATCCCTAAAAAGATAGTGAAGAAATATGAAAAGGACATTGTATTCATGGTGGAAAAGGATAAATGCCTCATGAAGGTTGTAGAACCTAGAACTATATGGGTCCCAACTATGGGATATGAAGTCAGAGAGGACATCCTAACTGGTTTGGCAGACCTAATGTTGAGCAAACTAAGAGATCCTAAGGAGAAGAGATTTGGGACATTTGAAGAATTATCTATCAAGGTACACATGGAATTGAAGCAATCAGAGATCAAGAGAAATGTAAAGAAATGGGTTGAGGACTATGCAATAAGCAAAGGCTTCACAAAAGAGCAAGTCAAGGAAGCTAGAGCCTAGTCTGAAGCAGCTGAGACATCTGGTACTCCAGAGGGGAAATCTTCAAAGGCTCCGGAGAACAAAGAGGAATAGAATATTGGTGTTGATAATGCTATTCCAGAGATAAATGTGGAATAGAACATGGAACAAAGTACAGCTACTCCTTCGGTAAACATAGGAAATGAAGAGGAAATGAAAGAGACCGAGGGAGAAAAGAAGTCTAAGGAAGAAAAGGTAACACCTAAAGAAAATGTCTATGAGGAATAAAGTGAGTAGAGGAAAGAATCCATTAAATAGATGAATGTTAATCCTGCTCTGGATGTAGAGGAAAATGAACAAGAGGCTACTCAAGAAAATCCTTTGGAGAAAAATGATGTTGAGGAGTCCCATGTTAAAGATAAGAGAGACACTGCTGACTCTTTAAGAGAGTTTTTGGAGAAGCAGAAGGAAGCTTAGATTTTGACTGCACCTGAGCTATTGCAAGGACCAATTAACCTTGCCACTATGTCCCCATTATAGAAATTAAGACTTGGGACAATTTTCCAAACCACTGCACAAGAGGAGATCCTAAAATCTCATATAGAGGATAGTGAGCTGATTGAAGATGCAACAATAATTTTTGAGAAGATCATGCTTGGAATAGAAAAAGATACTTCATTATCCCCCACTATATAGTTTAAAATGCTTATGGAATCAATCAACTCTCATTTTGAGTCCCTTGAAGAAGAAGTAGAGAAAAAGGTAAGGGCAGAGATTGACAACAAAAGGCTAGTAGAGCTAAATGACAAATTTTCTCAAGATAAAATTCTGTTGGAAAAGAGTATATAATATGCTCAGACTGCTATCAAAGAGGCCAATGAAATATATCAATTTTGTCTTACATGGCCTGAAAAGACTAAGAACATAAAGAAGAAAATAGATGAATGGGAAGCTCAAATAATGAAGATCTCAAGAAGCTATGATCCCATGAAGGATGCCATTAGAAATCAAAGAGTAGAAGTTGAGACCATTCACTCTATCATTCATAAGTTGTAGACCCAGAAGGAGGTCATAAAACAAAGAATGACATAGCTCTGAGAGACAGTAAGTTTCAAGATTGGTTCTATGACTGCACTGGTAGTAGATGCAGACAAGATAGGGCAAAATACTGAGACCCCTACTACTATTGAAAAAGGAGAAAAATTGGTGTCTCTAATCAATGGGCACATACAAGTTTTGAGGCATGCTAAGGATATATGGGATGAAGATATAGTACATTTGAAGAAGATCTACAAAGATATTCTCCCTGAAAAACAATAAGCAATTTGACTTCACTTGTAAATATGTGAATAGTACAAACATTTTTTGAAGTTTTGGTAACTTGTACATATTTTTGTATCATACACCTTTGCCATTGATGTCAAAGGGGGAGAATGGAGCATGTGAAAAACACAAAAATTAAGTAACTAAAAAATAAAAAGAGAAGCATGAAGTTAAGGGGAGTAGTGTAAAATGAGTAAGGCGATGTAATATAATAGTTTTTCACATCAAGTGTTGCCATCAATGCCAAAGGGGGAGATTGTTGGCAATTTGACTAAGCTTTATGTTTGAAGGTGTTGTCATTGACAACAACAAGAAAAGGAACAAATTTGAAACAAAGATTTTGGCATGGTGAAGAAGACTTAGTCATTTTGGCTAAGTGTTGATAGTATACAGAGACAATGATAAAGAGACAGTGTTTGGATTCGCATTCGTCCACAATTGCAGATCTAGTCCTACAGTTCTGGTATGATGTTCTCAACTCTTATATGATCTTATATCTAGAGTTTTAGATCTTGATCAGTTCTTGAAGTATATCTTCAAAAAGATTAAGTTTGGTAGTACAGAATACAGTGATAACTAAAGCAGAACACTCATTTCGTCTGATCCACATTCCTTTGGTATTGTATATTTTGTTATGTCATTTTGAGGTGTTGTAAGCACTTGTATGAAGTGTCTAAATCCAAATTTGTAGAGTCTGAAGTCCATTGGAAAGATAGTTATAAGCTGATGAGTATCGCTGCATGGTTTGATAGTGTTTGACTATGACATGGTCTGAGTTCTGATGGTTCGCATTTTGCCACAAGATGATATCATGCCTTTCAGTTCTAAAGGTAAGCTTAGGGATGTGTGAAGAGTATTTGATATGATTTTGAAAGTATCTTGTGGTCCACAATGAAATTTGTAGTCTGACAGATGAACTGAACCAGTAGCAGTCTATGTTTGAGGCCGACATGATAAGTTTAATTTGTATGCACGATAAGTTCTATTGTTTAGAACTTAATTCTAAGTGGTGGTATAGTTGAGGTCGACATATGAGAATGTATTTCAAATGTTATTTGGGTCCGCTATGCATTTGGTAAGTAGATTTGGCTGACAAACTACAAGTTTATTAACAATACGTTTCATCTGTGTATGCCGACCTAATGTAAAGATTTTAAGGGTTGTAGATATATATGAGATCAAATTTGATGTTTGAATAATGAATGATGCGAATATAAAGGTATATGTGTGAAATGCAAAAGATTTTGATTTTGTGAAGGTGATAAGAGTAGAAGAAGAGAGATCTTGTTCCCATGTAAAGCAGAGCAGTGAAACAGAGCAATCAAAGATGAAGAGTTTTGAGACAGTATTTCTAAACTTCATTGGAGCTATGACCATGCATGTGTAGATGCAATCTGAGCAGTTCAACTTGGCAGTGAACCTTTCTTGCAGTGAGCATTTCTTTGGGAAGTGAGCCACTTTTGTAATTCAGTATTGTTATTACATAATTATTGTGAGCTAACATTCACCATGGTTTTTCCCTATTTAGGGTTTTCCACGTAAAAATCTTGGTGTTTATGTGTGATGCTTTGTGGTTGCTTCTTCTATGCTTAATTTGCCTTGTTGTTATCAAATGTGGTAAATGGATTGATGATTTAATAAGTAAAAGGTTTAATAGAATATTGATTCACCCCCCCCGCCCTCTCAGTATTATGGGTGTTCAACATTTAAAAGTCATTATTAGTTTTGCACCAATTTTGGTTTAACAGGTTTCCATTTGTTTGTCATTATCTTTCACCATTCACTATTGTGAGCCTTTAAAAACCTAGTGTTACCATTTATTTAATAAATTTTTCATACTATCATTTTTGCATCAAATAAGTTGTGTCACCTTCCTACCTCAACCACCTATCCATTCATACCCCACTTCTTAGGTTTTTTGTCATTTGACTACTTTTTGTCATCTCCCAAATACCACCTAGTTAGCATTCTCATATTGCATCATAGTTTCCAATCATTCTTTATGCTTTGAATTAGTTGATTTCTTAGCATAGACATTTCATGTATCATTTTTATATCAATATTCATATGTCAAGTGGATTTGTACTTAAATGCCCTCAAGGGAGCTAACCAAGACAGCTTCGCCTATAACCCTTTGTTTTGAAGGTGTTCCTTATTACATTTTTGCACTTGCAGATCATTTTGTGAAGAATCAAACTTTGTGTCAATTTAGAAAAGTGATTGGAAGACAAAGAAATATCTCGCTATAAATTTTTAGCCTTTTTTGATGACAAGACTTCTCCTCCATCCTTGGCCCCACCTTGGGCATAATGCAAGACTTCTCCATAGTCCTAAGAATAGGGAAACACTTCTTCTTTGCTTCCCACATTGATCACACCAACTCCTTGTAGTAGTGTTGTGTCAATATGTTATAAGAGCATTTAATCCTTCTATCATTACCAATACTATTCCTCTCAAGCCTAACATCAAGCCTTTTAGGCAAAAGTAGAGACTAATTAATCATGTTTTGGGATTCAATTATTTTTAAAGATATGAACAATCTATTATTTACAAAGATCATATTCTTGGTTCGCCACTCTACATGGGTGGCCAACTTAGTACATGTCGATAAAAATAATGGGGGATTCAAATCTACATAGATTTCCACAATTTGAATAGGGCCTCAGAAAAAAGACAATTATCTCGTATCCAACATGAATGAAGTGTTACAAATTGCCAATGGTTCACAAATGATGTCCTTTTTGGATGGATTTTTAGAGTACAACCATGTCTTTGTTATTTATCACAATAAACTAAAAACCACCTTAATGATTAAGTGGGGCACCATTACATATGAAAGGTTTCCCTTTGTCTTGATGAATGCGGGTGCCACATTCTAGTAGGGTATGAACATTTCTTTTAAGGGATTGATTGATAAGCAAACAATTATATATTGACAAGACTATTTTCTCCAAGTTGAGGAGAGTTTATGTGTAGGACTTGAGGAAGATTTTGTAAAGGTGCAAAGAGCATATGATCTCACTAAATTCCAATAAATGTGTGATTAGGGTAACTAACGGTAAGCTACTAGGACACTTTGTCTCGAATGATGGCATCATAATTGACCCTAATCAAGTTGATTAGCCTAAGAGAACAAAATAAATTCATTATTTGGTCAGATCAACTTCATCCACAAATTGGACTTTTGGCTTGCTAAAATTGTAAAACCACTAAACAAAATGCTAAAGAATGATGGGAAGGTGAAATGAACTTTAGAGACCCAAAAATATTTCAAGAATGTGAAGGAGGTGATTGTAAAATCTTTGGTGCTTATAATCATAGGTTATCAAATGTCATTTTATGTTTAGTCAGTATCCTCAAAGAACTCTATGGTTGGAGTTCTTACTTAGTCAATTCTTGATAAGAAATCCTACATCTTGGTAAAAGAAACCAAGGAATTTTGTCAATACATTCAATTCGGCAAGATTTATGCCATTATGCATTCCTACTATTAAGGCCACACTAATGTAGAATGTGTTAGAGGAATGTAGAGGAAAGTGGATGTCTATATTTTACAAGAATATGACCTTAAAGATAAGTTGATGAGAATCATAGAAAGTCCAAGGTCTAAGCTAGAGATTAGCTTATATTGATTTAGATATATTAGCTTGTCAATACTTAGTGAAGGATGTTAGTGTAGATGCTTGTTATGAGGACATAGTCTATTATCTCATTCACAATTTTTTACTTTGAACATTTGAATGTAGTGAAGAGAGCATTGAATTTGAAGAGAATGCAATACATGATCAAGTTAGGTGTTATGTGTCACTAAAACCATGAGGATATCTACTTCTAATCAATCCTTGGACAAGTTAGAGTAGAGAAAATCTTACACAATTTTCCTACATAAATTTGGTATCACACATTCTTCTGGAGATGCCATGGCTTATCACATTTTGTGTGTTGGTTATTATTACCCTTTGGTATTTATCTATGTGCATCTACATGTTATAAGTTATCATACTAGCCAAGTTGGTGTACATAGAGAGATAGAGACATCCTACTATGCCCCTCTGACTCATCATCAAAGCTACGACATTTGCCCAATGGGGATTAGAATTCGTGGGAGTAATCAACCCACATTCTTCCTAAGGGCATAAATTTATGTTAACTATAACTAATTATTGTACCATGTGGACAAAGGCTTAGGGACTACGAAACTACACTATGGATGTTGTAATTAAATTCCTTGAAGATTTCATCATCACTAGGTTTGGCATTCCTTTCTTCACCTCTACTACTTTTACTAAGTGGACATATGAACACAATGTCATATTCATGTGTACCTCAAACTATTACCCTTAGGGATATGAATTGGTTCAATCCCCAAATAAGAATTTGATAGGGGCAATTAATAAATTAATTAAATATAATCCCAGAGATCAACATACAAAATTGAAATTTATTCTATGCGCTGATAGGATTAGAAATAAGGTTGCACTTAAGAACTCCCCATACTATTTATATGGTTAGGACCTTGATTTCCCAATAAACGTGTGAATCCCCACGTTTCAATCCATTTGGGAACATATTGATGTAGATGATAAAATAGAATGTAAATTGTTGAACTTGTTGCACTAGAAGAAATAAGAGACCTAGATATGCAAAATTTTAGCAAACATCAAGGTATTTGTTGCTAAGGCAAGAGAAGTCACAGACCAAAGTTCTGGGTCTAGGAGCCTTGCATATTGTATTTATACCCTAGTTTTACAGTAAGAAAATGATAAGAGGATATGTAGTAATAAATAACATCATGCAATAACATAACATAACAAAGCACTCATAATAGAAAAGATAAAACATTCATTTTAAGTTCTAGAATCATATCCTTTATATATATGTACTTCATGTATTACAATATCAAATGTACATTTACTTTTTTGCCCTTCTTTCTATTCTATTTTTCTATTTTCCTATCCTTATTTATCTTAGTTATCTTTGCTCTCTTCCTTTATTTCTTCCTATACTACTATATACATATGACTAGATTGGGGGATGTGTTCCTTACAAAAGATGACTAGTCCTACTAGGCCTAGTCAGCCTTGTGCTATGTATTCCATTTACGGCCAAGTGTGGTGACTTATATACACTATACCTGTTGCTACCAACATCATCCCCCCCTTTGAAACTATGTCTTATCCTCAAGACATGCAAAATTTTTAGTTTGAAGGCAAGATGTTCTTGTAATATATTGCCTTTAGCTGTGCAAATGTGGTGTCCCATTGGCTCTTAGCTTGTTGCAACACTTGAATTTGACTGTGGGTTTGAATCAATGTTTTCTCTAACTCTACAACACTAGTTGAGATTTGAATTTGTTGGATAGTCTTCTTTGCATCCCTAAGTAAACCAGTCACATGTTCCAGTATCAAACTCACCACATCCTAGAGATGTTTGATTTGATCTTTAATCAGCTCCCTTTGGTCCTACAACTATTGTAGTTGGGTGTGTAAAGTTTTAATTTATGCCCTTTTCATCCTATTAACATCTTACATTGCATCATAGGTACCGAACACATGTTGTATTTGTACCTCCATTTGGTCTATCTGGTTTTTGAGACCTTTGGTCAATGTAGGCTATTGGATGTAGAATTGGTAGAGTGTGTTGATGTCATTGGTTGTTTTCTGCAGAGTGTTTATATGAGTTTCTAGTTGTGTATGTGTTGTGGCGCATTTCCTTCTAGCCTCATCTATCCTATTTTTCTCCACCTCTACTAGGATTGTATTTCTGATTGTTGTAGCCTGATTGTCCATGGGTGCTTTAACCCCATCAAGTAATTGTTTGAGTTGTTGCCCTAGTGGTAGTGTTGTGTCTCTTTGTAGCTACAGTACTTTACTCTGAATTGTGGCTATAACATCCTCTGATTGCTATGTGTTCTCTATGTGTTGTTTCGATATCTCTTCCCTTGCTACAATATGAAAGATATCTCCTAATTGAAACTTCTACAAAGGTGAGATGCTAGAGAGATCTACTTGTGTGCCCGTTAATGGCAATGGTAGTAATTGCAGTCTTGGCAATGGTTGAATATGTTTTTGTTGCACCGATAATTATTTAATATGTTGCATTGGGGATGTTGTGGTGGATGAACTTGGCCTCTTCAGAGATAGATGTGGCTCTTGTTGAGGTCCTTGACCCTTCGATTGATCAATTTCATGTTGGTTGTCTCTGTAAGCATAATAATCACACACAACTTCTACGAGGACCCCTATGATGATTTTTAATCCTTGTCACATACATGTAAGTGTGAAATACATCCTCTCAGCAGCAATCCTCTTGGTGGCATGTCATTTCTTTCATCTTGTGTTGTTCCCCTTTGTCATTTTCTCTTTCTCTTCGTTGTCAATGCTTTTTGACACTTGTTGATTTGTGTTTTCTGTGTTTGTGACCCTGTTCCTAAGCCTTGTATGCATCTAGGTGAGTTTTCACCTTTCCCTAATTTTTTTCATCTTCTCCAACCCTAGAAGCCTTCTAGAGGTTCCCCCTAGCCATCTCCCACTTTCAGTTTTTAGTTTCACTCAACCAATCCAAATCTCCCACTATTATTTCTAGATCTCCCGCTAGGAGATCCTGCTTTGCAAGTGGAGATTTGGATTCTTGCAAATGATTGACCTATTTCTGAAGGTAGAACCCCTTATTTTCTCCTCCTCTTCCATTTCCCATCCAGAACTTCAACCCAAGTGCTCTCCTTAGTGGGTCACCCATGGGTTGCCCCCCGGGTGACCAAACTAGTGAAAGGGGTGACCTCGTCGCATTTTTAGCTGCAGAAAAACTTGAGTTTCTAACTCAAAAAAGCTCCATTTTCGCCTGTTTGCATGGATTTTTGGGCCTAATATGGATTTAACTATTTCATGCACCCACAAATGCATAATTAGTTCCATTTCATCTAAAATTAACAACACATGCATTCTCGTGCATTCCCATGCACTCTTTCTTCTTCATTTCTTCTTGAGTGATAAGCTTTTACTAGGTAGATCACTCCAATTTTAGCCCAGATCACTCTTGAATCCTTTGTGTTAACTCTCCAATCTAATTGAGTTAATTCTCCTTCTTACTCACCTCTCATCCCTTCTTATAACCTATAAATACCCCCTCCCTCAAGCACAAAGGGAGGTAATTTCATTTGTGCACACAACTCTTGCAAGTTATTTCTCTCCACATTTAGGATTCTCATTCTCATGCAGGACATAGGAGCCTTTTGTTTTGTTCATTGCTCATCAAGCTTTCATATAAATCTCATCATGAGTCCATACACTGCTCAAATAAAGCCATCAAGCTCATCAATAGCTCTCATTAAGCTCTCTTTGCAAAGCTTCTAAAGATTCTTTCACTTCTTTTGTCATCTTGTCACCAAGAGGATTCCCTACTGCTACAAGAGGATACGAGGTTGCCACACAAGGAAATCTGAGTGGTAGTAGAGGCTCACAAGTCTTCTTTATTTTAGGTTCCTCTATACTTTTTGTCAATTGGTAGTAATTAGATAACTAAAATTGCTCTTGGGATTAGTAATCTTACTGCTTTTTCCTTGATAGGATAGTAGATCTTGCATTCTTAGAGTAATTTTCTTTCATAGTTTAATTCATTTACATGCAATTTCCTTTCTTAGATTAAATCATTCCAAATATTTGAAAAACCCCAAAAACATAGTTAAATTGCATTAGGTAAATTCATTGTAGCTTGCATTAATTCTTTGATTCCTATATTAAAAAGCATCTTTTATTTCCAAAAACACACAAAAAAAGCACAAAAAGAAGTTTTGCATTTCATATAGTATTGCATTCATAAAAACCCAAAATAGAACAAAAACATTAGAGACTTAGAAAATTTGTAAACCCTTGATTCCATCACAAGGTCAACCATAGTCAACCACTTGGTCAAAACCCTTGATTCCATCACAAGGTCAAATGAGGTCAATGTACAATCAAACCTTAGGTCAATCAAACCCTAAGTCAAACCCTAGGTCTAGTCAAGGTTATCTCACATACGCCTATCTCTTGTCTCGGCTCATGAATGTGCCTAGGATTAAGAGGTGAGTGGGTCAGGGCAATCCTCGATGAGATAGAGGAAATCCATTCGAGACCACAACAGGATCCATTTGTCTGACAACACCAAGAAGAACATAGGCAATTCTTAGTACAACAAGCATTCATCCAATACTTTGAAAGACAACAAGCCATCAATGAAAATAACATCTTACCCACACAAAGGTGGAATATTAGAAACCCTAACAGGAGAAGAGTGACTAGTGACCCTTTGGGTAATACAGTTATCTCTACAACAACAATCATTGAATGACACATCTACACTAGTGCACAACAACATAGGCCTCAGGGCATGCCAACCCCTCTCCATGAAGTCTAGATCTCCAATGAGCCAAACCACCCCCATGTCTCACCTCCTCTTATTGGCTACTTCCATGAGAGTGAGAGTGACATGGAGGTTCACCCCATGGCAAGGAGGGAAGGGTCCATGTGCACACTGAAATCTAACACGACAGTCCCAGGCAATTGAGGTCACGATTTTGAGCGTACCTATTTTGGTGAATCTGACGTGAAGAGAAAAAACTTTTGTTTATGATTTTTTGCATTCCAAATGCACAGATCACATCAAAAACCTAAACATTCAACACTTCAACACAACAATCGTCAAGCATTTTCAATTTATTCTCCATAGCCACTTCCACTGCTTCATCTTTTGTCGCCTTCACCATCATCCATTCCATTTATTCAGTGGTGTCTACGACACCCCTAAATATGACAAAACCTAATCTAAGTTTAGGGAATGTTCCCTCAAGAGAATTAGAAACTCCTTATTTCAAAAGGTATGTGCCACCACACACAGATGCACCAATCACAAACTGCTACGATTATGAAGACTCTGACAATGAACAAGACCAAAGAGAACCCAGGCATTCTCTATCATTTAACAACCCAGCTTGGGAACACAATCTAGCCATACCAAATGTGCCACATAAATCTAGGAGGGTAAGGTGAGAAATTCATTGACCAATTAACCTTTCACAAGCACTTCAAGTACTCATCTCGATGAGGAAGTAAAACAGTTAGAAAGACACTTGCAAGAGGCAAGAGATGCTCAAGAAGCATTAAGAGTTGCCTTGCGAGAAGAACAAAGAGATAATGTTGCATGAGAAGAAGCATACCATCATGACAATACTCGAAGAGAAAACCCTAGAAATAAGGATATACCTAGAGCTGCCACTCCTGCAGACTTAATCACAACTCTAGTGCAAAGGATTACAACCTTAGAAGAATAACAAGCTGCACCTAAAAGAAGGTAGAAATCCCATGACAACATTTGAAATGAACAAGACTAGGGGGCATCTCAGAATCCCCCCTATCTCAACTATTATTCATGAAATGCGAGCAATGACACGTGTCTAAATGGGAACCCTCCTATTCAGAACAATCCAGCAGTGTTGGGAAATCAAACAAATCAGACAATGGGTTATCAAAACCCTCCTATAGGGTTGTTGCTATCAACCCCTCAATTGGAAAGCACCTTCCTTGGAACATATATCGAGTACTTGAAAGAACCTCTCGATCTAAACATAAGGAATGTACAGTTACCTTGGTCATTGGTTGATCTCCTAAAATTCAAAGGAGAAGGAGATCCAAACTCGCATATCAAAGCTTATACCACGGAAATAAGAGAACTCCTCCCTTGGGATGGGGTTGTCTCTAAGATCTTTCTAAAGACCCTCGAAGGAATGGCTTTGGATTGGTACTATCATTTGCCAGAAGCTTCAATCCACTCATTCAGCCAACTAATTGAAGAGTTTGTCATGGCATTCGACATGAACAAACACTTCAAAATAGGGATCAGAGAATTCCTAACCATGAAACAAGAGCTGAATGAATCTGTAGATCACTTTGTTACCAGATGGAGGCAAGTCCTCTATTCCTCAACTAGTGCCCCAAACATGGACCATCGCAAGTTATGTGATCTTTTCTTACACGCCTTGAACAAGGACATGAGAGAAGATGTTCAAAAGTTACCATACAGATCCTATGAAGAAGCATTGGAAAGTGCTTTGAGGATAGATCAAGTTACCATTGACAGTGGTCGAAAGATTTATGATACTTTAATGGAAAACTCAAAATATCAAAAGGAGTTGAAAAGATTACATCAAATGTCTCTCCAGACAAAGATGTCAATGTTGTGAAGAGCAATCCCAATAACGAAAAGTGGTGACAAAAAGGAAACCAAGGATCAAACCATCACTCATACAACCCCAATATGTATTGTTGGTTTCATGGAACAAAAGGTCATGAAACAAAAACTTGCTATGGATACAACAAAGCTATCTCTAAACTTACTCTCGATCAACAATGAAACTTCCTCAAACTCCTTCAATCTCAAAGGAAGGAGAAGGAACCTCAAAATAAGAAAGGGAAGGCCAATCAAAAGAGCTCCAATCACGTAGAGTTTAACCAAGAAGTGTTCATAATCCAAGAAGAAGAACAAACAGATCAAACAGAAAATGTCTTCTCACAAGTAATAAATTTGTTGAGAGCCTCCCCTCACACTGGAAAATATTCTTGGAAGTATTAGAAGTGGAATGTTCAACACAAGAGGAACCAACCCCTCTCACATTTGATATCTCCAAACTACCTCACAATGAAGGAAGTAAGAAAAGGGATTTATTGCTATACATACAAATTCAGGTTGAAGAGGTCACCATAAAGAGAGTAGTGGTGGACGAAGGATCGACAATCAATCTCTTGCCAATGTCATTCCTATGAAGAATGGATATAGAAAAATACGAATAAAGCAACAGGCTGCCACCTTGAGGATATATGACAGTCACGATATTCAAACAATTGGGAAAATCAACCTACCACTTACTCTAATGGTTAAAGCTCTTTCCGCAGACTTCTATATCATCAACAAAGAAACCAATTACAATATGATCCTTGGAAGACCTTGGATTCATGCCATGGAGGCCATCACCTCCACCTTGTTTCAAGAAATCCACTTCCATCATTTTGGAAAGATCTCTATTATCAAAACAGACCCTGATCCTTTCAGTGTTTATAGGAAGGAATAGGAGGAAAAAGACAAAAAGTTAAAAATGCAAGAGAAAGAAAAAAAGTAACTCAAGATTCTCAACCAAACATGAGTACTCACAATATATCATATCAAAGCATGGACAATATTAGAGAATTCCCCTTTAATCCTCACACTACCAAGTCTCATGCTCTGTTTGGCTTAGCGATCATACCATGCTTTGATGAATGGGACATCAAGAACCTCTCAGTAGGAACAATTGAAATCATCGAAGAAGGAGAAGAAAAAGAGGAAAAACACAACTCAACCTGAGTTGGGAGAAATATCTCAACCGCAAAATAATCAAAACTTATGGACTCTACACTTCGATGGAGCTAGTTGTAAAACCTGAGTAGGGATAGGGTTAATCCTGACTTCCCTAGAAGGAAAAGTCCTCCCCTTTGCCTTCAGGTTGGATTTCTTTTGCACAAACAATATCGTTGAGTACGAAGCCTTATCCCTAGGAGTCATGTTAGCCATGAGAATGGGGATCAAGAGGATCTTTGTTTTTGGAGACTCACAATTATTGATCAACCAAGTTACAGAGAATTACAAAACAAAATTAGAATGACTACAACCTTACAAAGAAACCATTAGGAAATTGGTTCAATTCTTTGACTTCTTCTCAATAAAAGTCATACCTAGAGAAGAGAACCAAGTAGTGGATTTAATGGCTACACTAGCCACACTATTTTCACCACACACTCAACTTCAAAATTTATAATACATTATGCTGGTTCATGGAGAGCCATTGTTGGAAAGTGAAGAATTACCAAGCATTCTAAATTACGTTGTGGATTAAACAGAAAAACCCACTCGAGATTATGCTGAGAACGATGAAACCATCTTAAAGTATCTACATGCTTAAGACGACCTCCTGAGAGTATACCACAAGAAAGGATCCATGGTCCTCCAACATCCAGAAGATTATTTTGGAAGTGAAAAAGAAATCCTCCAGATCGAAGCAAATTCATATTTACCACTTGCCCCTTAGAAATTTGAAGAGGGACATCCATCACTAACTGGAGATACCATTGATATCAATGTAGGAACTCCTGAGAAACCAAAAATGTTAAAATTGGGAGGGGAGGTAAATGACAAAGAGTTAGAAGAATACATTGAGTTCCTTATCAAATATTTTGACATCTTCGCCTGGACACACTCAGACATGCAAGGATTAGATCCAAAGATCATGGTGCACAACTTAGTAACGAAACCTGATGCAAAACCTATAAAATAGAAATTGGGACACATAAAGCCTTAGGTAGCCGAAATGGTAAAAGAAGAGTTGAAGAAATTGTTGAATGTCGACTTCATCAAACCAATGGTTTATTCAAGTTGGGTATCAAACATCATCCCAGTTTTTTAAAAAAATGGAAAAATTTGGATATACCTTGATTTTAGGGATATCAATCAAGCTTGCCCAAAAGATGACTATCCCTTACCATCCATAGATCAAATTGTCAATTCAATCACAAGATATGAAGTACTTGTTAGCACAGTAAAATTTTCAAAATTTTACTATTCCCTATTCCATCATATTTGAATAAACCCTAAAGGAATATCCCAAAAGGACCACAATATAAAATTTTTTACCTCGTAAAATGACTAGGGATGAACATTGTAAAAATCATCAAAATCAATCCATCGGCATAAGGTCGTGTGGTTTACACCGATACATAGCGAATTGTTTGAAAACAACCATCGGCGTGAAAATAGAGATCGGAAGAAGAATCATGGAGCTCACCGATGGAGTAAGCAACACCGATGACTTTACATCGGCAAGAAAAGCAAGTGGTCATGCCGATCGGTATGACAAATATCTATCGGATGATCTTTTAGAAATTGCCCCGACGGTATATATCATACCGATGAAGCACTTTCGGCAAGAGTTTCACCGAACAGCATGCGAGGGTCACAAAGCAATAGTCATCGGTGAGAAATGAACCATCGGAATAGAAAACAAGTAAATCTCCGACGATCAAAAGTCTTGGCGATAAGAAAGTTATCGGCGAGACTCACAGCGATGCATCTTCATCGGGATAGCTTGACACATCGGAACAAAAGAAGCAAGTCTTGCCGATTCATAAGTCACGGCGATCAAAAGATATCGGTGGGACATTACTAAGCTTTGCCCGATGAAGGATATGATAAAGGGCATCGGGGAGATAATTTCGATCGGGGTATCTTGAGAAAGCTATCCCGATAGAAAATGTCATTCCGATAAAGATAAAAGCTCATACACAAACAGACTATCGGTAAGACAATAAAGATCGGGGAGACATAATTTTAGTATCCCGATGGTCTCAATCTTCCCGATAAGCAAAGTATATCGGTGGGACTTGCCATATCGCGGAGAGATCTAAAACTCTTGGCGATGAAGGAAATCATGCCGATGGTCACACCCACTTGAAATATGATACTACATGGCATCGGGGATACAATTGAGGGGTTATGCCGATTGACCGTCCGCGCCATAAAAAAGGGTTGAGGTCGTTCAGACATTTCAAAAAGGCACGCCGATAGGAAGAGTTATGGCGATGTGACACTTCACAGCGATGAACGTTGAATTGATCAGATAATTAATACAAAACGGCTACAAAGTTCATACTATCATTATAATTGCAAACAACCGTCCGAGAGCAGAATACAGAAGAATTCTCAGGGTGAAAGCTCACAAAGTAGTCAAGAGATATCCCATGATCAAGCCAAACAAATTCAAATAGATGCATTTGTTACAATACTGCAGAGCAGGTATGCAAACATGGTACGGTGGTTAAACCAGTTTTGGGATAACTACTCGGAAAATCATAAAGCAGTCAAAGAACATGAGAGGCTTGATCAGAGGATACAAGAAAAGGTGATCGAGTTGCAAAACAGAGGTACCCCTGATAGCACAGATGTCTCTGAGGCAAGAGCATTACTCAAAAGACACCAGAATTTTTATGATAAACTCAAAGCTGATGCTAAGGAAGGGACTGATGCATCAGACGCAGGGGTGCCCAGAATATTCAAAGATAATGGAGAGATAAAGAGCAAAGAAGAGTGGACTATTGATTGTCAAGTTATATTACACAAAGCCACAGGAGCCCTAAAAGATAAAGCCTCTGTATCTACAGAAGTTTGCAAGCAACTGGAGGAAATGATCACCCTCGCAGTCGAGCTTACTGATTCTCACCGTGCGCAGGAGTACTTGGATCATCTAACAAAAGTCTATTTATGGCTAAACAGAGCCTAGTTAAGATTATGTAATTATTGTTTGTTAAAATCTCAAGAGACTTATTGAAGAGTTGTATCTCTTCTTGAAGATATCTATATAAGTTCAAACAATCTATGCTGAAAGATCATCAGCAGTAGAAGATATTTAGATATACATATACATAATATTCCAGAATGATCATGTTGCATATTTTATTTTAAAGAAGAAATTTGAAGTTCTCTGATTCAGTATTTCCATTTAGGTATCAGTTATTTGTTGAAATTATTCAATTGTGTGGCTGTCTCCATTTCTGCATTTCCCTGTTATTCAGATTAAACTATCAAGTATACATTTAATCTGTCAATACACATTCGCTGTATCTGTGTGATCAATTCGGTTGGTATCCATCCTAAGGAATTAAACCCTTCTGATTTATTCACAGTAACCTGGAAGGAGTAAGTTGGGATTACTAAGTAGAGCCATATAATTAGGATTGACACACTGTCTCCAGTAAAATATTATCTGTAATCTTGTCTTTTCATTTCATTTGGCTCCTTCAAGTAAGGATTAAAGTACCTTCTGGTGAATTATAAGATCTCTGATTTTATTTGGTTGGATTATCAAGAAGAGTCTGTCAATCATTTATTTGCACTTTTATACAAGCTATAAACCAGAACTGTGCCAAATATCTAGAATCATTACCATTTAGAAACTACTGTTCTCAGTCCTTCAAATTGACTCTGTTACCCAACAAGGCACTGGTCTCACTCAACTCATTAATTAAAACCTTTTGATATTGCTTATACAATTTCTGCCAATCACTTATTAAACATTACATATAGAATTAATTAGTCAGCTTTGTCATCTATCATACATCCTATGCCATTGTAGATAGACCTAGTTAGTCCATTCATCCACATTCAGACTGCTTTAATATTTTAAGGTTCACCCGCCTAGGTGTAGCAGGACCTAAAGTGTAGGAAATCATCAAACCTTGAAGGTTGATTTCGTCAAGTTAGTTCAAAAACGTTGCAAATCCAAATATAGAGCCTGGCATCCTCTTAGGATTAGTAACTTGCATTTTTGAGACCTAACAAATTGGCGACTCTGCTGGGGAACTTAAAAGACCTTAGAATTTAGTCCTTTCTTTCATAGAGTCACTTAAAATTTCTTTTTGGTAACTCTGCTGGTGACAAAGAACCTTACAGATAAAAATACAAACTTTTCCTATTCAATAGGTGGCGACTCTAGTTACAATCATAACAAAAAATGGATGGTAGGAGATCCAAGATGGAAGGCAGAAACTTGCAGTCATCTCCACCACTTAGAAACATCTCCAAAAGAAATATGAATCCAAAATATTCCCACCAAGACAATAATCTAGATATCCAGGAGAATGATTCAGAACAAAATATTGCAATTCACAATAAATTCACACCTCTACATGATTCAAACGAGAACCTCAGTGGAGCAACTGATGATATTTTGGCAAGGTACAGACCCACTCCTCAAGAACAGCGGGATCATGATGCAAAGGTCATGAGGGATATTGATAGGAACCAGGCTGAACATGATTTCAAGGTCTCGTTTGACCAGGGAGAAGAGATAGGATATGAATTGTCAAATCAGGGAATAAATGACAATCCAGAATATCAGGAAATAAATAATCAAGACATGAGTGATGAGAAAAAGGAAATACTCATGCTCAGGAAAGAACTCGAAAGGTACAAAATACAAGAGGAGAAGGAGTTATTGCAGCAAGAAATTCAACAGAGGAGAAATAAAGCCAAAATAGCTCCCCCCAAATATGTACCCCCGCATAGAGGGAATATTTCAAGGAATACACAACAAAATACAAATAGTGCTCAGAACTCACATGCTTCTGGAAGTCATCAGAACACTATTTCCCAAATCCCCAGACCACCTCCCATAAGTAATGCATCCCTACATATGGCAAATAATTACCCACCCCCTGGTCAACAATATTATAGGCCACAAAATCAACACATAAATCCCCATATGAACCAACATCAACAATATGCATATCATCAGCCACCAGGTGGATATAATTACTATCCCAATCCACCACATCTCAATTTTCCTCCCCAAAACCCTGCTAATATATGCAGTCAATTTGATTTAACTGGATATCAGTTATATCCATATCCTATGGATAGTACTTGGAGAAACATGGTTCCCAAGTTTACTGGAAACAATGCAGTATCTGCGGAAGATCATATCAGAAGTTTTAATGCTTTTGTACAGGATATAGGTATGGACTGGGAAGACATTAGGATGAGGTTATTTATGATGTCCCTCACTGAAGATGCCAGAGATTGGTTTAATAGCTTGCCCAATGCATCAATCAATTCAATGACTGATTTCCACAACCAGTTTAAGGATCAGTATGGCAACCAATACGCTCCTGAGTTTGCCTTACATGAACTAATAAGTATACAGAAGTATCAAAATGAATCAGTATTCGATTTCAACCTGAAGTTTTCCAAGTTGCATAATAAGGTACCGCATGGAGCCAAGTTATCTGACCAGGCAGCACTGAGTATCTATATGAAGGCATTTGACCCTAAAACAGGATATGAACTCAGAAACCGGTGTCCTGCAACGTTGGCTGAAGCACAGAAAATAGCCATAACTATTGAAAATAATAGAAAAGCTGCAGGAATGGTCAGTAAAAGGGAGAATCATAGGAGTCTTCAGAATTCAAATGCTCAACAGATTAAACCAGAGGGTCAGCAGAGGCAGGATAGACCTAGGTTACATGATATGCCTTACAATACCAATTGGAAGGATGGAAGACCTATTGACAACAACAGAAAGCAGCCATATGGAAAGGATACTCCTGATCCATTGAAGAGAAACATGGCACATATGGCAGAAAATAAACCTTGGTGTTCTGTATGTAACTTGCCACATTCACCTGAATACTGTGAGGTAGCTAAATCAATACAGCAAGAGGAAATGCTATATAACTATAATAGAGATAATCACACCATTAATATGATGCAGGATACACCATGTGTGGTAACAGAAGATTATTCTTCTTCAGAGGAAGAAGGGTATGAGTATGATGTAGGGAACCAAAAATATCATGTTAACATGGGAGAACAGCAAGTATTCTCAGACCAGGAAGATATTCATGACAATAAACCATATGGTCAATGGAGAAAACCTACTGAGGATGAAAAAGAAGCTCTCACAGTAGCTGCAGTGGCTCAAGCTCGAAACACTTATAACTTAAGGAATAGAACAATAAATGCTGGGCAGGGAACTCCTGGGAGTGTATTCATAAAAGACCAGAATAACAAGGGGAATAATACAAAATCATCACCTAAAGAACCAGAAAAGGGGGATAAAAATAAAATGAAAGAAAATATAGAAAAAGAGAATACAAAAACAGAAAAGAATGACCAAATCATAACCCCTTCTTTTGACATTGCACAGGCAGTGTCTCAGGTGAAGATATCAGTCCCACTCTTAGAGATGATGAAAATAGATAAATATAGGAGTACAGTCGTCAAGATGATTTCTGATACACCTAATCCAAAACATAAAGGGTTTGAAAAAACAACAAATAATGTGCATCAAGAAAATTTTAAGATGCCTGAGGTATACCTTGGTGACACACTTACAAAAAATCCCTCACAGGTAGATCCATTCTATACTACACTAGTAATCAAGAACAGAATAGTCAGGAATTGTATGATTGATTCAGGTGCTGCTATGAATATCATGCCTATAGCAGTGATGAAAGAATTAGGGATGTGGGTTGATACTACGTATGGCCAATGTTATGCAATGGATAACAGATCTATTCCAGTAGTTGGTATTATGAAAGATGTAGAAATAAAACTTGCTTCATATCCTGAGGCAACATATAACATTGACATCACTGTGGTTGATATCCCACCGTATTATGGAATGCTGTTATCAAGGCAGTGGGCTGCAATGGCAGGAGGCAATGTTCAATTAGATCTATCATATGCCACCATACCAGTAGGTGACAAAGAAATCAAGTTGTGCAGAGAACCAAGGTATGACAATATTATAGAAAGAATGGACCGGCATCAGGTGAATTTCTTTTGTGACACAGATTTAGGGGTTTTCAAAGTTGGAGAGACTACCCCAGAAATGCATAACACTGACCCAATACACACTGAATCTATGAAAAAAGAAAATGATTTGTGGAAAATGTATTTTGATGGTGCATGCAGCAAGATAGGAAATGGGGCCGGAGTAGTTTTTATCTCACCAGGAGGGAAAACATTCAAGTACTCTTTCTTACTGACATTTGAATGCACCAATAACGTAGCTGAGTATGAAGCCCTACTCATTGGCCTAGACATAGCCATCAAATACAAAATAAAAAAGTTGGCTGTCTATGGTGATTCTGAATTGGTCATCTCCCAAATAAGAGAAAAATATTTATCTAAGAATAAAAGATTAAGACAGTATAGAAATGCAGTTTGGGATAGTGTTGAATTATTTGATGCTTTTTCAATCAGCTGGGTTGATAGGTCTAAAAACATCATGGCAGACTTTTTAGCAAACATTGCATTAAAGAGAGATGATCTAACATTAGGAGGGATCACAGAAGTAGAATTTAAAACTAGACCTACCATCCCTGATAATATACAGAACTGGCAGGTGTTTGACAGCGATGCTGATATAATCAATTTCTTACATTGTGCTGATTATTATGAAAATCAAGAAATTGATTTCAGTGCATTTGTGGAGAAACACGATGGGAAAGAAACCCTATTCGGTCAAGAAGTAGTTCAACTGAAGACAAATAAGATACCCAAAGGGCTTATTGCATTAGAAAAGGCATTTGATGGGCATGATAGATACAAGAAGAAAGAAACACCAGTGATACCTGAGAATCTTGAGGAAGTGAACTTGGGGACTCAGACAACCCCAAAAAATGTATATATTGGGAGGAATCTTGACCAGAAAATCAGAAGTAGAATTATCAATCTACTTAGGAAATATAGGCATGTGTTTGCTTGGTCATATGATGACTTAAAGGCATATAGAGAGGATCTATTTCAACATGAGATACCACTCAAACCAGATGCAAAACCATTCAGACAGAAACAAAGGCCGATTAATCCTACATTGGCTCCGAAAATGCTGGAGGAACTTACAAAGTTAAGGGATGGAGCTATAATCAAGCCTATTAGACATTCTTCCTGGGTCTCAAACTTAGTACCTGTCAGAAAAAAGAATGGTGACATTAGACTGTGTGTGGATTTCAGAAACCTGAATAAATCTTCTCTCAAAGATAATTATCCTCTTCCCAATATGGAGGCGATATTACAGAAAGTTACTGGATGTGAATTACTATCCATGATGGATGGTTTCTCTGGATACAATCAGGTAAAGGTTAAGGAGTCTGAACAATTCAAGACCGCATTCACCACTCCGTGGGGAACATATGTATATTTGAGAATGCCATTTGGATTAACTAATGCTGGGGCAACATTTCAAAGAGCGATGGATGTAGCTTTTGCTGAATTGATCAATAAGATTATGATAGTCTATCAAGACGATTTAACAGCATATTCAAAAAGGGCTGAAGATCATTGCACACATCTAGAACAGATATTTGTCAAAGCCCTAGAATATGGAATATCATTGAACCCTAAAAAATGCCAATTTGCAGTAACAGAAGGAAAATTGCTTGGCCATATAGTCTCGAAGGAAGGAGTTAAAATAGATCCTGAAAGGGTGGAGGCAATTGATCAGGTCCCTATTCCAAAAAATGTAAAAGCTATACAATCATTTTTTGGTCAGATAAATTTTGTCAGAAGATTTATACCAAATTTCGCAGAGATTGTTTGTCCTATATCAAGAATGCTGAAGAAGAACTCAGATATGAAATGGACAACAGAAGCAATGGAAGCATTTGGTAACATTAAGGAGGCCATCAAACAAGCTCCAGTCTTAATATCCCCTGATTTCGGCAAACCTTTCCAACTTTTTTCATTTGCTTCCTATCATACAGTGGCAGCAGTGTTGTTGCAGAAAAACAATGATGGATATGAACAGCCAATCTCTTTCTTTAGCAAGTCCCTTCAGAATGCAGAGTTAAAGTATGACATTATTGAAAAACAGGCATATGCATTGGTAAAAGCAGTAAAAAACTTTAGACCATATTTGGTAGGGGCTAAAATCATAGCATATGTTCCTAATGCTGCAGTCAAGGATGTACTGATTCAAACTGAGGTCACGGGTAGGAGATGTAGGTGGATCAATAGGATTCAGGAATTCAACATTGAAATCCAAATCACTAAATTAGTAAGAGGACAGGGTCTTGCCAAATTGATGACTGAAAATAACCTAGAAGCTTCCCATATATGTAATATCGATGCAAGTACCAGTATTGAACATACTCCATGGTATACTGATATAGTATATTATCTAACACATACGAAGAGTCCTGAAGGATATGATGATAACAAAAGAAGGACACTCAAACTACAAGCTTCAAAATATGTACTCATTGGTGGAGATCTCTATTGGAAAAATAGAGATGGGGTTCTACTATTATGTTTGGATGAATATCAATCAAAACATATTATGAAGGAATTGCATGAAGGCATGTGCGGGGGACATTTCTCAGCAAAAACTACAGCCCACAAAATTTTGAGGGCAGGGTACTATTGGCCTAAAGTCTTTAACGATTCATACCAGTACACTAGAAAATGTGAAGCATGCCAAAAGTTCTCAGGGAAGTTAAAGTATCATGGAGCACTACCTTTAAAACCTATGCAGGTTGAGGCTCCATTTTATCAGTGGGGTATTGATTTTATAGGTGAAATTTCAGAGAAATCAAGTGGGGGGCACCGATGGATTTTAGTAGCTACTGATTACTTTACAAAATGGGTGGAAGCAATCCCAACCAGACAGGCTACTAGTAAAGTTGTGATAAATTTTCTAATGGATAACATTATATGCAGATTTGGTACTCCTGTAAGACTGATTACTGATAATGGGATGTGCTTTAGATCTGATGAATTCAAAGGTTTTTGCAGCACATATGGTATCACTGTTTCTTATGCTGCTCCTTACCACCCACAGGCCAATGGACAAGCCGAATCAAGTAATAAGAGTCTGTTGAAAATCATAAAAAGAATGTTGGATAGAAATAAGAAGGCTTGGGATTCAAAATTAAGAATGGCAGTATGGGCTGACAGGATTACTATAAAAAGGGCAATTGGGAGATCCCCTTATGAATTGGTGTATGGAACCCAAGCAAGATTACCACTAGAAAATCTTATACCAATATACAAATTCATTCTCCAGGAAGACCTGAATATCCCTGAACCAATGGAGGAAAGGTTGGAACAATTGGCAGAGCTTGATGAAGCAAGAAGAATGGCTCAGAAACAGAATATTAAATTACAATCACAGGTAAAATATCTCTTTGACAAAAAGGCCAAAGAAAGAAAGTTTGAAATTAATGATCTGGTACTAATGTGGAATGCAAGATGTCAAGACAAAGGAAAACATGGAAAATTTGAAGCCCTGTGGTTGGGTCCTTTTGTTATCACTGGCAAGGGAGGAGATGATTCTTACTATGTACAGAATATGTCAGGAGAGGAGCAGGAATTGCCAGTACATGGGCAATACTTGAAGCAGTTCTTTTCATAAACATGTACAAAGAGAATTGAATGTTGCCAGTGCATGGACAACATTCAAATAATTCTAAAAAAATATTTTTCCATGCACAGTAGTCTAGGAATCATTCCCGCTCCCCATCATTTGTTCGTTTCCTTTTTTCCAGTTCCATAAAACCTCACCCCAAAATAATAAAAGATGTGGTCTACTTCCCCAGGAGATTTGGATCCTTGTATACTCACAGGGAGTATTCATCCCAGACAGAGCCACTGTTAGCACAGTAAAATTTTCAAAATTTTACTATTCCCTATTCCATCATATTTGAATAAACCCTAAAGGAATATCCCAAAAGGACCACAATATAAAATTTTTTACCTCGTAAAATGACTAGGGATGAACATTGTAAAAATCATCAAAATCAATCCATCGGCATAAGGTCGTGTGGTTTACACCGATACATAGCGAATTGTTTGAAAACAACCATCGGCGTGAAAATAGAGATCGGAAGAAGAATCATGGAGCTCACCGATGGAGTAAGCAACACCGATGACTTTACATCGGCAAGAAAAGCAAGTGGTCATGCCGATCGGTATGACAAATATCTATCGGATGATCTTTTAGAAATTGCCCCGACGGTATATATCATACCGATGAAGCACTTTCGGCAAGAGTTTCACCGAACAGCATGCGAGGGTCACAAAGCAATAGTCATCGGTGAGAAATGAACCATCGGAATAGAAAACAAGTAAATCTCCGACGATCAAAAGTCTTGGCGATAAGAAAGTTATCGGCGAGACTCACAGCGATGCATCTTCATCGGGATAGCTTGACACATCGGAACAAAAGAAGCAAGTCTTGCCGATTCATAAGTCACGGCGATCAAAAGATATCGGTGGGACATTACTAAGCTTTGCCCGATGAAGGATATGATAAAGGGCATCGGGGAGATAATTTCGATCGGGGTATCTTGAGAAAGCTATCCCGATAGAAAATGTCATTCCGATAAAGATAAAAGCTCATACACAAACAGACTATCGGTAAGACAATAAAGATCGGGGAGACATAATTTTAGTATCCCGATGGTCTCAATCTTCCCGATAAGCAAAGTATATCGGTGGGACTTGCCATATCGCGGAGAGATCTAAAACTCTTGGCGATGAAGGAAATCATGCCGATGGTCACACCCACTTGAAATATGATACTACATGGCATCGGGGATACAATTGAGGGGTTATGCCGATTGACCGTCCGCGCCATAAAAAAGGGTTGAGGTCGTTCAGACATTTCAAAAAGGCACGCCGATAGGAAGAGTTATGGCGATGTGACACTTCACAGCGATGAACGTTGAATTGATCAGATAATTAATACAAAACGGCTACAAAGTTCATACTATCATTATAATTGCAAACAACCGTCCGAGAGCAGAATACAGAAGAATTCTCAGGGTGAAAGCTCACAAAGTAGTCAAGAGATATCCCATGATCAAGCCAAACAAATTCAAATAGATGCATTTGTTACAATACTGCAGAGCAGGTATGCAAACATGGTACGGTGGTTAAACCAGTTTTGGGATAACTACTCGGAAAATCATAAAGCAGTCAAAGAACATGAGAGGCTTGATCAGAGGATACAAGAAAAGGTGATCGAGTTGCAAAACAGAGGTACCCCTGATAGCACAGATGTCTCTGAGGCAAGAGCATTACTCAAAAGACACCAGAATTTTTATGATAAACTCAAAGCTGATGCTAAGGAAGGGACTGATGCATCAGACGCAGGGGTGCCCAGAATATTCAAAGATAATGGAGAGATAAAGAGCAAAGAAGAGTGGACTATTGATTGTCAAGTTATATTACACAAAGCCACAGGAGCCCTAAAAGATAAAGCCTCTGTATCTACAGAAGTTTGCAAGCAACTGGAGGAAATGATCACCCTCGCAGTCGAGCTTACTGATTCTCACCGTGCGCAGGAGTACTTGGATCATCTAACAAAAGTCTATTTATGGCTAAACAGAGCCTAGTTAAGATTATGTAATTATTGTTTGTTAAAATCTCAAGAGACTTATTGAAGAGTTGTATCTCTTCTTGAAGATATCTATATAAGTTCAAACAATCTATGCTGAAAGATCATCAGCAGTAGAAGATATTTAGATATACATATACATAATATTCCAGAATGATCATGTTGCATATTTTATTTTAAAGAAGAAATTTGAAGTTCTCTGATTCAGTATTTCCATTTAGGTATCAGTTATTTGTTGAAATTATTCAATTGTGTGGCTGTCTCCATTTCTGCATTTCCCTGTTATTCAGATTAAACTATCAAGTATACATTTAATCTGTCAATACACATTCGCTGTATCTGTGTGATCAATTCGGTTGGTATCCATCCTAAGGAATTAAACCCTTCTGATTTATTCACAGTAACCTGGAAGGAGTAAGTTGGGATTACTAAGTAGAGCCATATAATTAGGATTGACACACTGTCTCCAGTAAAATATTATCTGTAATCTTGTCTTTTCATTTCATTTGGCTCCTTCAAGTAAGGATTAAAGTACCTTCTGGTGAATTATAAGATCTCTGATTTTATTTGGTTGGATTATCAAGAAGAGTCTGTCAATCATTTATTTGCACGTTTATACAAGCTATAAACCAGAACTGTGCCAAATATCTAGAATCATTACCATTTAGAAACTACTGTTCTCAGTCCTTCAAATTGACTCTGTTACCCAACAAGGCACTGGTCTCACTCAACTCATTAATTAAAACCTTTTGATATTGCTTATACAATTTCTGCCAATCACTTATTAAACATTACATATAGAATTAATTAGTCAGCTTTGTCATCTATCATACATCCTATGCCATTGTAGATAGACCTAGTTAGTCCATTCATCCACATTCAGACTGCTTTAATATTTTAAGGTTCACCCGCCTAGGTGTAGCAGGACCTAAAGTGTAGGAAATCATCAAACCTTGAAGGTTGATTTCGTCAAGTTAGTTCAAAAACGTTGCAAATCCAAATATAGAGCCTGGCATCCTCTTAGGATTAGTAACTTGCATTTTTGAGACCTAACAGTACTCTCGCTTATGGATGAATTCTCGGGATATAATTAGATCAAAATCTCAGAAGTAGATCAAAACAAGACAACATTCACCACTCCTTGGGGAACATTCTATTATGTAGTCATGTCGTTTGGACTAAAAAATGTGGTGGCTACCTATCAAAGTGCAATGACACACATCTTTCATGATTATATTCACAAGATAGTAGAGATATATGTTGATGATCTTTTGGCTAAGTTAGAGAAAATATCAACACATGTGGAAGACATTCACAAGATCTTCAATAGGCTTTGAGAATACAAAGTAAGGCTAAATCTTGAAAAGTGTATTTTCAGGGTCACAACAAGTAAGTTGTTGGGCTTCATCATTTCACGAAGAGGAATTGATGTTGATCCAGCAAAAGTTAAAGCAATCTTAAATGTAACCCCACCGATAAGTGAGATGGCAGTAAGAACTTTTTTGGGACAATTAGGCACAATCAGGTGTTTCATACCGGACATGACTTTCAAGATTCACCCAATCAATTAGTTACTGAAGAAACAAGTTGGCATAACCTGGACAGTGGACTGTCAAAATGCATTCGAGCAAGTAAAGAAGTTCTTGCTAACACCACCCATGCTTATGCCACCAAAACATGACAAACCCTTCATCTTATACTTTAGAGCAACTGATATCTCTGTAGCATGCATGTTGTCTCAAGAAGATAAAGGTGGGAGAGAAAGAGCCATATACTTCATAAGTCGAACCTTGTTGGAATATGAGAAGAATTACACTCAGGCTGAAAAAGAGTGACTAGCCATAGTTTTCACAACTTAGAGATTGTGTCATTACATGTTGAATCAAGAAACCAGGGTTATGATATGATCTGAATAGTTGAGAACTTTCTTAAATCAACCAATGCTATCAAGAAGTGTTGGCCAGTCTGTGACATTACTAAGTGAGTTTGAATTAACTTACGTCAATCAAAAGTTAGTTAAAAGACAAGTGATAGAAGATTCATTAGCAGACAATCTAGTTCCTCAAGAGGAGCCCATAAATGAAGACTTCCCTGATGAAGAGATTTGCGTAATTGATCTTGAGAAATATGCCGCTTCATATTGGTACATAGATATTGTGAACTACCTTGCAAACAAAACTTACCCCATAAACATGACTCCCTTGGGAAAAATATGATTGTGCGTCCTCACTGTGAGATATGTTCTAATAGATGATGTGCTTTATCGAAGGGCCCTAGATGGCATGTTACTTTGATGTGTCGACAAGGAAGAGGCACGTAAAATCCTGGAAGAATTCCATAGCAGAATCTGTGGAGGACACTTTGGTGGTCATGCCACAACAAGGAAAATATACAGGATGGGGTATTTCTAGCCATGTTTACAAGGAGATGCTATCAAATTCATAAAAAGATGCCTGAAATGTCAAGCCTACACCCATGTCTACCACACACCAACAAGAGATTTGCAACCAATAGTTACTCCTTGGCCCTTCTCCACTTGGGGATTAGACTTGGTGGGGAAAATATCTCCCCCATCAATGGATGGACTTTTGTTCATCATCACGACTACAGAATATGTCACCAAATGTGTAGAGGCCATGCCTCTTACTACTGCTTCAGGGACCATAATTGCCAAGTTCATATTAAATCAAATCATGTTAGTTTGGGATTCCCCGAGTGATACTGATAGAAAACGCATCATCATTCAAAAATCCACAAGTGAGAGAGTTATGTGAGAGATTCCAAGTCAATCATAACTCTCCCTCAGTTTACTATCCTCAAGGGAACGGATGGGCCGAAGCCACAAACAAAACATTAAAATCAATAGTGGTCAAAATTGTGAAGGACTCTAAAAGATATTGGCATTTACAATTATATCTAGCTCTCTAGGCTTACAGAAAAAGCCTAAGAACTCCAATTGGAACAACCCTTTATGCCCTCACTTTTGGGTTAGAGGCGGTGTTACCCTTGGAAGTAGAACTACCTAGTCTAAGAGTGTCATTACAAGGACTATTGGATAATGAGGAGTATCGAGCAATAAGATTAGCTGAACTAGAAATGATGGATGAAACATGTTTAAGAGCTATCCAAAGACATGACTCTTACCTCGCAAGAATGAAAAAGAAGTATAACAAGAAAGTCATCCCAAGACCTTTTCAAGTGGGAGACCTAGTACTCAGGATAGACAACTTGATCAATAAAAGAGTCGGTGAAGGACACAAGTTCAGACCAAACTGGATAGGCCCTTACATGGTTAAAGAAGACATCAAAAATAGTGCCTATTTCTTGTACACAATGGAGGGAGAGGAATTTGGCAAAATAGTCAATGCCTTTCACCTCAAGAAATACTATGTCTAAAAAAACATAAAAAATCATAAAACGTAAAAATATAAAAAAAAATTATAAAAATCAAAAATACCAAAGAGAATTTGTTTCTTGTATTTCAATATCATTCAGTTCATCTTGAATTACATTCAATGACTTGCTCTTATATTATTTCCAATTCAATAAGGAGTCTAAGGTTGCTTAGGTATACGTGATCCTTTCAAGTACTAAAGATTCGCCATTTTTACAATCACCATATCCCTTTTCATTCCCATTAATTCTAATCAAAGCCTAGCTCTTAGATTTACACTAATCCCAGTCTTAATGAGCCAAGATGTTAGGTCTAAACAAAGTTACTATTCAAACCTACAATGTTCAAAGGAAGCATGCAAGAAGACCTTCGCAATTCTTCCCTAGTAGAAGAGAAGTCCAAATAGAGTACAAAAACTTTAGGTGGCACTCAGCCCCTTATCTTCCCTAGCCAAAAACGTCAAGAGGATCAAAACTCTGAAGGAAGCAATATAAAATCCAAGTCAATAAAAAAATGAGTGATCAAAATAAGAGTATTGAATTGAGAGATCAAATTATTGCATATCAGAAAGTTCCAAAAGCATTCATTTTCATAAAAAGTCAAAATCCAAAAAAATGAGAAAATCAAGTGAGGAAATACAAAAAAAAAGAGATATAAAAAAAGAGTGAAAGAGAGAAGATTGTTAAATGTTTGTACCCTTGGGTTGAGATCAGTCTAAGCTTGACGCTTCAAGGGTGACATTCTAACAGAGAAAATAAAAAGAAAGGTACAAAGCACACACACACACACACACTAGCTGAGCAAAGCCAAGAGTCTAGTAGTCTTTAGGATCATTTTCTATCTAGGGACCCTAGTTATTTCTCATTTATCCTTTACCCCGGGTCCATCTTGCTTGCCATCTATGATCTAAGTCTAGTGAAAAGCAATAAAATTTGTTACTTGTCTAAGTTGAAAGCTTGTCAGATTATCTTATCTAGCTAAGGATCAGTGTTTAGCCTTTAGCAAAGCCAAATTTTAGAAACACTCCTGATGTTCACATGCCTTTCACTTTCCAGCAGCGCTACCTGATAGGTCGAGGGGACCACACGATCAATATGTATCTACCGTCGCGAGTTATGCGACAGTTTGGGCTATGGCAGGATGTTCCACAGCTAATGGCTATTTTTGCACGGACCCGTCGAGATGCCCGTTATTGGCCTGTAGCCATATAGCCCTGGGTTTCCCTGGAGGATTTTGCAGCTTTAGAGCCATTGATGTGGGATTGGCAGAGTGTGGTTAGGGATGCAGGCACTACTCTTGCATATGAGACATGGTGGCGGATGTGGCGACCTACACGGTTCACAGACCCTGCAGAGGAGGTAGTCCCCGCGAAGGAGGTAGCATCGTCAGGGGATGAGGAGTCTGAGGAGGATGGAGATGATTATTCTGATGGAGATGATTTCTTGGAGGAGGGTGAGGAGATTATTACGGACTATCTTGTGGAGGTTGGAGGGGATGGGGAGGAGAGGGAGATTGGGAGAGATGGGGAGCCAATGGATGTGTTGGCAGAAGCAGCAGATGGACAAGTCGGGCTCGGGGGAGAGGGGTAGGTAGGTGGTATCTCGCTATTGCCCGAGTAGCAGGTGCGACAGGGGGTACCCGTACAACAGGTACCCATGGAGCAGGTTCAGATCAGAGTGGCACCAAGGTAGGGAGGACCTCGACAGCAAGGGGGAAATCCAAGGGTAGGTAGAGGTGTTCTGCACCCACCACAAGTATTGTAGTAGTAGCAAGCTATTGCAACAGGATAGCAGGCAGAGGCGGGCACTTCAGTGGCAGGTGGAGAGTCAGGGCTTCAAGGGTCCTCATCTCATCGGCTGTCGCAAAGTGGAGAGGAGGAGATTGAGACCCTGCGGGGACAAGTGGCTGCGCTGGGGGCGCAGTTAGCCCAAGCATGGGGTGAGATAGCCGCTTTGACAGGGGAGCGGGATGCTGCACTTGCGAGAGCTCGGTAGGTGGAGGCCACAGTGGGTAGTTTATAGGCTTCGGGTGTCGGTATGACCCCAGTTTTGACACTGAGGCAGACACAGTTGTCTCAGGAACAGGGATAGTTGTTAGAGGCTAGAGGACGGATGGATTATTATCAGGGCCTCTATCATGCGGCAGTGCCTGCAGAGTAGCGTGCACTGAGCTACAGTCAACTCAGTGGATCCAGGATGTCTAGGTCACACATATCTAGATCAGTTCAGTCTATTCAGCAGTCGATGGGTCCCCCATCATATGTGCCCCAGCAGGCTACATAGGTATAGGTTCAGCCGCAGCCGCAACCACAGCCACAGGCAAGACCACAGTCACAGCCACAACCACCACCACGACCGGAATCGCCTACTGAGTCAGAGAGAGGGTCCTCTATTTGACAGTTGTATCATTTTTGGCCCTTGGAGGCATTGTATCATGACATGTAATTATATTTTTTGATGTATATACATGAGCGATGTACATTTTTGCAATGATGATATATGAGATGATGTTTTTTTGATGGCCTATATGTTTGTTTATGATGCTTTTATATGATTATGATGATGCTTATGTTGATGGATGCAGTATGCTTTATGAATTATATGCTATGGATGTGTTGTGTTTATGCGATGTAGTATGTTGATGTTATGGATGTACCTATTGATGTAATATGTTGGATGTAATGATGGTTTACTTATTTTGATATATGCATGTTTGTGATTTATGGACTATGATGTATAATGCAAATAAATGTTCAGATTAATAAACATTTATTATGGATGTAATGCAATGGAAATGTATGTTTATCTTAATAAACACATGTTATGTATGGAAATATGGATATGCAACTAGATGGTTATAAAATGCAGCTAAATGATTATGATTATGACTATGCAATGTAACTAAATGATTATGTTATGCGAGTAAATGTAGCTAAATGATTATGAAATGCAAAAATGATTATGATATGCAATGTAGTGGTTATATGAAATGCAATTTAAATGATTATGGAATGCCAACTAAGTTCAAATTAAATGATTAGATGAAATATAATTTAAATGATTATGGAATGGAATGTAATGATTTATGAAATTTCACTAAATGATTTTAAAATGCACCTAAATGATCGCAAACTAAATGATTATGATATGCAACTAAAGGATTGCAAATTAAATGATATATGAGATGCAAACTAAATGATAGGTGAGATGCAAACTGAATGATATGTGAGATGATTAAGTCTTGATACACATGATATTCTTTGTTGAACCCTGGGTGGTGGGGCTGTGTGATAGGGGAATAGGTGGGGAGAGGATAAGGGTGGATGGATGGGGTATGTATATGATTGGTTGCGGCTAGATTGGGGTGGGGTGGGGGGGGGGGGGGGTGGGGTGGGAGATGAGGAAATTGTTAGGTCATAAGACACCATGTCATTGAGGGGGGATTTACTTTGGCTCAGGATGTATTGAGTGAGAATAAGTTGGAGGAGTGGGATTAGTGAGGAGATTGGGGGGAGGGGGTAAGCTAGGTGATTACTAAATCTAGCCCCAGATGGTATAGTTGAATAAATGATTAGCAGGATTATTTGAGCTAGTAACAATAGTTGCATAACATTAATTGAGATCATTTCTTAGTTTATTATAGCAATGTAGGATGCCTTCCACAAAGGTATGAAATGACCTAAGTGTTGATGTTTATATCCCATGATTGCATGGACTAGACCCACAAACAGTAGGTTGATGTCATGGATTTCCGAGGTAGTATAACCTTGCCTAGCCAAGGAAGGGGACTCATAGCTGTTGATACTCATAGTACATATAAGGTAGTGCTTCCTGTATATGTAAATGAGGTACTGCATGCTAGAACTGACCTCGGCTTCAAGATATGAATACTATCCCTAGAGTCAATGAAATCAACCCACAAGCATTGCATACAAAAATAGTGACCATGTCCCCTCTAGGTGCCGTCCTCTACTGACCATGATATGATGAGATCAAGGTAGCTTTGGAATTGACCTAGGGCAAGACAAGGAGATAAAAATCAATAATCAAAAAGACCAACAAAAAGATACAAATAGCCATTGTGCGCTCTTGCCAAGATTAGTGTTGAAGATGACAGATTCTTGTCCATTGTAGGAACGATATAGCCTAGGACGCGAATCGGTTGGATGTTGAATAATTTTTTTGGAAGATGGCCAAAAGTATAGTCAAGCCATGTGTTGACTTATAGTTGGTATGTTGATGGATGACTTTTGCGTTAGGGACCATGCTTCAAGTGTATACTTAGCGTGTGTATCATTTATTGGGTACAACAAGCTCAGTGACTGGGGACCATCTAAATGGGTTGGATGGGTGCATCTTATGTACCTGAGTACTAGATACATCCTTTGTATTCCGAACTGCCTACATACCCTATGTCCACGGGATCAAGGCACTTTCAAGATGTGGGTGAGATGAATATGTAGTTCTGGCATGACTTGATGATGTGGGAATGGTTTAGGATGGGTGTGATGCTAAGGGTTGATGGATGTTGATGGTCGTGAGTTGCAACGAGATCGATGTATGGGGGTGATCTGCAGTGAATGTTTAGGAAATATTTTTTGGATTTTGGTTATTTTCTATTATTTTTGGATTTTTTTTATTTTGAGCTGTTTTTGGATTTTTTTTAATTTTTCTATTGTTTTTGGATTTTTTAAATTTTTATATTGTTTTTAGATTTTTTTATTTTTGGCTGTACAAAAGGAAGCTTACAAGGATCCTCATTCCATGAATTAGCCTTGGGTGGGATATTGTGGGGTGAGCGATAGGATTTGATGTTTCAGAATTCCAAGCTATGGGATGTGTGCAATATAGGGTGTTGTGACCGAAAGAGGACTTATTAGATGGTAGATACGGCCACTACACATGACGCCTGAGATACGTTTTCACCATGGTACCAATCCAAAGCGTCACCAAAGTGATTTTCACCATTGGAAGTCTTTATTGCACTGGTTTTTCTTGATTTTTTTATTTTTATTTTTTTGATTTTTTGATTTTTGATTGGGGTACTCGATGGGTTATGCGTATGTTGGGCGAATATTTTGTCGTTAACTTGCTAACGGCAAAATGGGTATATCAGCCACAGCTATGATGAGACAAAGTCTCTCCTCTCAGCAAGGGGAGGTTCCCTCTGATTACTTAACTTGTACAAATCAAACAACTTATCAAATGTATGTACACTAAAAACTATGTTGGTGGTGGTTCCATCTCATCTCATTCTCTTTTTTCAGAATAGATGTTTATACTTCAAACTCTTGATATAAAACTTATAAATTATCACAATATTACGGAAACACAAAGTTTTCTGTTACCTCACTCACTACTTGTAACCAGAACTCTTTGAAGCAGAATGCAGCCCAAAGTCTTCACTCCTCTTCAATATGATAAAAGTAATTCAAATATAACAACTTGCAGCACAAAGTCCCCAAACTGTTGTATTTTCACAAACATGAACATATAACCCACAACCGATTTGATAACACAAAGTTTATCAGAATCAAATTTAGAGCGCTCTTCAATCACTTGAAACAAACTCCACCGTTCAATTATTATCAATTAAGATTATGATAGCAAGACATAAGAATAAAACTATCACAACACAAATAATCCCAAGACAAAGATTGGAATTGAACTTGCTTTCTTGTATTGATGAATATTTGAATATTGATTTTCACAATAAGCACAAAGTCTTGATTTGCTTTTCAATTCGCCAGAGTTTTCTTGCAATAGATAAAAGATAATATTTACAAAATAGGTCTCCTTTATTTATAGGGAAAGACCTTGAGAAAATCTAGGAAATCTACAACTACTTTGACTTATTCAAAAATAGGAGTCCTTATTGACTTGGGACTTCCTATTTTTTACTTGTAATTGCATATCAAAAATGTACATGTAAAAATGTCCAAAACTGTTTTGAAAGTACATATGGAAATCAGAAAATAAACTAAGGGAAAAACCAGCTGCTTCAACTTGTGTCACCACCTTTTCTCACGTGGTCATCATACATAGTGAAGGTCGCCTGCATTTCAATGCTATCTGGTTTGAATGTGTTTTTGAAGATCATCCTGGCCCTCACTATGGCATCCCTTACTGTAGTGATTGACTTGGCATGATTGGTTAACCTGGTTTTCAAATTGTCCAAGGTTAACTGGTTGTCTAATATGCTGTCCACAGAAGTTATTGAAAATACCTTGTCTTCAAATTCCTTCTGAAACATGTCCTCAAATTCCTTAACCATTTCTTCTGCAGAAAGAAACTGGTTATCCTGTGATACCAATTTACAAGGCAACTCCTCCAGCTTATGCAAAATGTTAACATCATTTTCTTCACTGGTTTCCTTTGCAGCTTCGAGATCCTTGATCAAATTTCTTAGCACATTGCTCCTGTACATTAGAGCTTCCTTTGTCTCTATATATGAATCCCTGTTGGAAATGGCGCCAATGGATATTAAAGTGTTCATTTTCAGCTTCCTCATTTCCACCCACCTATCATGAGTATCCTCTGTGTGCTCAATATCATGAGAGATGGCATCAATGAGATCGTTGAGTTCTGCTCTTACTTTCCTCATCTTATCCGTTTTCTCAAATACCTCCGTGAGCAAAGAGATTCCCTGGGCTCGCATCCTGTCCAAGTATTCTTCAAGTACTTTCCCTCGGAGGTGAGTCTTTTCCGCTTTCAGGATGACAGGGTCTTCTACAGATACGGCCTCTGGAGTAACTGCTTCTGAATTCAAAGTGATCTTTCTTACCACTGCAGTCAGCTGTTCTGCCTTTGCCTTATAGTAATCTTTCATTTCTTTTTCCCTGTCAAACTTCTGGATCAGGATGTCCATGGCTGACTGCATATCATTTTTAGCGCTTTCATGTGTGATTTTGCCCAATTCAACCCTAGAAATTGAGTAGTCATTCATGTCAAAATTTTCAACAGTTGCATCCTGTGGGGGTTTTGCTATCTCCAAAACTTTCTGCCCCTTTTCTTCAAGTACCCTTGAAAGGATCTTTGGTTTCTTCGGAGCCTTAGGTTTTGCAGGTGCCAGCTTAGTGAAATCAAAATCATCTGGAGAGATGACTTGCTTTTTCCTCTTTGGCGTGTAAGCTGACAACCAAGGTGGCAGCAGAGAAGTATTCACATTGGAGTCCATTCCTAACACTGGTGTTACTGGAACTGTACTTGTGCTGGTGGTAGAAACAATAGGCGGGGTGTTGGTAAAAACCGCACCTGTTACATTGGCACTTGAAACTTGCTCAGTATTCATCACAAAATGATCAAACATAGAAGTATCTCCTATATCAAATGATAAAGAAGACAAACTAGGAATTGAATCGGAAGAATGGAGAACATTTTCAAAAGTGCCTTGGGGATTATCAAAAATTATTTTAGGAGGAGAGGGGGATTCAGAGGAAGGAATGATAATGGGGGAAGCAGGCACAGGGGGTGCAACAGGTGTATTGTCTTGTGGAGACAAAGCCTCTTTATCTTGTTTCTCTAAATCCTTGTCTTCGACATCCATCTCTTCTGTAGCTGGCTCTTCAGTTGTTGGATCCTCGGCCGCTGGCTCCTCAACTTCTATATCTTTCGCTTCAGGTTCCTTCTCAACAACTTTTGCTTTCTTTGTCACAAATCTGATTTTAGGTTTATGTGTTTTAGAGGATGATGGAGCATCACTCTTATTCTTCGTTCTGTTTTCAACCCTCTTACCAGTGTGCTCTTGCACTTCAGTTTCTGAACCAGTGAGGAATTCCTTCAGCGTAATTCCTTTATCTTCCAGCCACTTATTGGTGTTAGCCAATATGGGTTCAAATCTCTTCCTTAGGGAAGTCAGCTCCTTTTGGGACCATTGGATTGGCGGTAGAGGAGTACCAGCTATCTGTTCTGTTTCATACTTGGCATCAACCAATTCGCCATCATCCACAAGGTCCTCTGGGATATCAACAAGTCCTAGGTATTCAATTTGCTCTAGAGACAGCCTGCTATAGTCCAGTTTCCTGATGTCTTCCTCTGTTCTCAAATCTATCCAGACATCTTCCACCATGGGTTCATGGAACTGTGTTTTCCTCTTGATTTTATCCTTTACACCCCGGTAATCAAACTTTGGTCTCCTCTTGAATTGCTTCATGGTGACCGACTGCATTTCCGTCTCCATAGCTCTTGCCTTTGCGGCAGTCAATACTGAGTATCTACCGATTTCTACAGGAAATTTGAATCCGGGCTTCTTGAGTTCCATCTGTTTGTTATGCACGACAATCATTTGCCTGCACAACTCCATCAAGACCAATCTATCTGAAGGAAACCTTGGAAGCATATAAGGGTAGCCTTGGAAAAAACCAACCCTTAAGTAGGAGAAAGATGGAAATTGCAAAAACATACAACCAAAACCATTAACCACTGTCCATGCCTCATCTGAAATTCTTCTCTGCTCCAGTTGGGGATTAAAAAGACACAAGAATACAGCAAAGAATGCATCATTCACTCTCCTGAAATGGTGAATTGAACCTTTCAGCGTTAGCTGAGAATAGTACTGGTATACTGGGACTACTCTTCTATCCCCTTCTGATGACAATCCCGGAAAAATCCTCATGGAGGCTGCAATGTATACCAGGTAGGAAGTCATGAAGAACTTGGAGGTAGTGGATACCTTCGTCAGCTGATCATGCAGAGCGTTACTGATTTGCTCTCCCCAGAAAATAACCTGCTTGCCTTGGAGTATGACCTTAATGAAGGGATACATCCATTCATGAAATTGTGAAGAGGATGACAAACCTCTTATCCTGCTAAGGAGGGTAATCAAATCACCAACTTCTTCCACAAAATCGCTTTGAGGAAAGCTACGTGGCCATCTAGTCAAACTTGACCTCGCAGTCTTCAACCATTTGTTGTTGATTACTTTCTTTGCCTTCTCTGGATTCTTGTCGTATTCCTTTTGAGCTTCGATGAAATCAAGCTTCAACACCTCTGTTGCAGGAGGACACATGAACACCTTGTCAATGAACTCAGGATCCAACCTGATTATTACATTACCACTGGCGTCCACCACAGCTCTGATATCTTTGTTGTAGAAATGGGCACACTGAAGGACAAATTCTGTATTGTGAGCCGCCACCGGGAAGGAGGAAACCAGATGAATATTACTTTCCACTATCTTCCTCATCATAGCACTGGGGTTGTTTGACTTGGTTCTCTCTACAAACTCAGCCATATCAACATGGCCAATCTCTGTATCTCTAATATCTTCAACATTAGAGTGGATTGAGGTGATTGGGAAAACACCTTGATATTTGTACTTCATAGCTTTTGCCTTCTTCGGGGACAAGTCAGTCATTTGGATGAACCTTCACCGAGAAGAAGTTTGACGTTGAATGGAGCTCCACAAGAGAAACTGCAACAGAAATCATGATCATGCAATCAGGGAAAATATGGGCAATCTGGGGAAATTGCATGTTGACGATCACGACTTATGGGAGTGCGCTTGAAAAAGGGCTATAGTGCGAGCTGGCCAAGAATCAGAGGAGAAGCGGGCTCGGGAAAATGAAATTAGAAATTTTCCAGTGTTAGGAAAATTTGAGATATTTTTTGCACGGGCGGCAAAATTCGCCGCCCTTGCATATGAGGGTTTTGGTATATTTGCATCGGCAGCGAATTTTGCCGCCTTTGCAGTTTGAGAGAACAGTGAGATGGTTGGAGCGGCAAAATTTGCCGTCGATGCAGGAAGGTGTGTTGGCGTATGAGCGGCAATTTTCGCCGACGCTGCATATCGATAACCAGTAAGTTCATTGCTTTTTGATGTTCCGTCGGTGAATTTTGCTGACATCACATGGGGAAGTTCTATTCATGTTTGAACGGCGAAAATTGCCGCTAATGCACTTGAAAAGTAAGAAGTCCGGGCGGCGAACTTTGCCGCTGTTGCATTGTAATGTGAAGCTAGCAGGTTTGAGTGCGAGGGCTGAGGAATCCACCGACTGAAACTTGGCAAGGGTCACTTAGTTGTTAGGAAGGCTCGGCGAAATCTGCCGATGCTACAACGATGGCATATTGCCAGGGTTCGGGGAAGTAGAAAACTTAAGGGTTTGAGGGCGAAAACCTAGGGCAGCCTAGGGTTGACAACACAAAACGAAAACCACAGACCATAAACAAAAATGAAAAGCGTAAATAAAAACTAAAAACAAACATCAAACACGAGATACCTATGATAAACTTTAAAGGGAAGGTAGAAGGACGAATGAAAGGTAAAACTTACCCGTGCTTGAAGTGGAAACCCTAAGGATAGATCCATCGGTGAATCGGAATGGTGTGATCAAGCAAGCGTTGAGGACGTTGAGTGAGTCGCGCAAAAGACTTGCGAACAAGGAATGACCAGCGACAAGAGGAAAAATGCTTTTAAAAGGCTAAAACCGGAGTTTAAACGCCTAGCACGAGTGGCCATTAATGGCACTCAACAGCAGAATCCCGAAGATCTCGTTCGGGCGGCAATTTCGGCCGCTACAACAATTGAATCAACCAATATGCAAAGTCGACGAAAATGGCTGTCGTTACATGTTGGTAACTCCGATGAAAGACATATGCGATGGCGGCGAATTTTGCCGCTCTCGCACATTTGCACTCAAAGCGATGTAATAGCGGCCAATTTTGCCACCATCGCATCAAAAACAAAAAAAAAGCTTAAGTAATATGTAAGAGCGGCAAATTTTGCCGCTCTTGCATATCAAGAGTCAAAAACTTACAAACTTAAAAATGACTAAAATTAACACCCTAACCAATTTACGACTTGAATTTTCCTCGCAAATATCGAGAAATTAATTCAAGGAAACGTCGCAAACGAGTTTTAAAATGTCAACTGACCTCACACGAGAACAAGAAAATCTTTTCTCGATTTGCGATCTCAGAGTGTAGATTCACGAAACAGACAAGTTTCGTGGGGTTGTCTACAAAAACGAGCGTAGCTGATTTTGAGAACAACAGCGTAGAATTTCTTCAAGTATAGAATGTTCATAGGCTCATCCAAAGGCTTCCCCTCAAGTGTTGCAAGCTAGTATGCTCCTGATCCATAGCTGGTTGTGATGACATAAGGCCCTAGCCAATTGGGCTCAAATTTTCCTTTCTTAGGGCGCTCCTGCAAGTTTTTCTGGTTTTCCATGAGGACAAGGTCACCTACTTCAAATTTTTGGTTTTTGATTTTCTTGTGATAGCTTCTTCTGAGGTGATTTTGATAGGCTTGCAGGTGGTTCAACACATCCAGACATTTCTCATCCAATAATTCTAGCTCATGACACCTTGCAACTCAGTATTCCTCACCATTGATTATATTTTGTAGAGATACTCTTAGGGATGGGAGCTTGACCTCAATAGGTAAAATGGCTTCAGATCTAAATACAAGAGAATATGGAGTGGCTCCTGTGGGGGTACGGATGCTTGTGCGATAGGCCCATAAGGCGAGATTGAGCTGGAGGTGCCAATCATGGCCAACTTCATTAACCATCTTCTTTAGAATGCAGAGGATGGTTTTATTTGAAGCTTTTGCTTGACCATTTCCTTGAGGGTAATATCGAGTGGAGAAGTGGTGTTAGATTTGGAATTTTTCACACAACGTGCAGGCTTCCTAGTTCTTGAATGGTTTTCCATTGTCGGTGATGATGGAATGAGGGATACCATAACGACATATGATATAATGGACGATGAACTTGGATATCTATGTTCCAGTGGTGAAGGTGAGTGGTATTGCTTCCACCCACATAGTGAAGTATTCGGTAGCTATGATGATGAATTTATGGCCATTGGATGATGGTGGATGTATTTTTCCTACAAGGTCAAGTCCCCACTATGAAAAAGGCCACGGCATCATGATTGGTTGCAATTCTTGTGCTGGTGCCTGAATGAGATCTCTGTGTTGTTGACATGGCAGGCATTTTTTTACAAACCAGTAGGCATCTCGTTCCATGGTTGGCCAATAGTATCCAGTCCTCAGGATCTTTTTAGTGAGAGTGAGTCCACTTGAATGTGCCCCACAGATGCCTTCATGTACCTCTTGCAAGGCCACTTCAGCTTCCCTAGAGTCTAAACATCATAAAAACGTGCCATCAAGACTCCTTTTGTATAGAGTATCTCCTACAAGGGTGAAGCGGGAGGCTCGGTGGATGAAAGTTTTTTGTTGTGAGGCAGATATGTTAGGAGAGATGATGTTATCATGGAGATTTAGATAAGTTTCTTGATACCATGGGGATAAGGGACCAATGACTGCGCACACTAGCTCTGATTGGTGAACATCATATGCTAGAATAGGGAGTTCTTCTATCAGGAGTTCACACTTCTTGCTATCTTTCTTCATGTCGACCAGGAATCTGATGGTGGCCATGGTGTCTATAGCTTTGTTGTTTAGCCTTGGGATTTATTCAAAGTGGATGTCATCAAAATAGTCTTTAAAGTCATCAACCATCTTTTTATAAGGCAGGAGTTTATCATCCTTAGTCTTGTACTCATTGTTTACTTGCCAAATGACCAATTGGGAGTCTCCATACACTGTCAGCTTCTCAATTCTCCATTTGATTGCCATTCGGAGACTTGTGATAAGGGCCTCATACTCTTCCATGTTGTTGGTACACGAGAATGTAATTTTGAATGACTTGGGGATGGTTTCACCTTTAGGGGTAACAAACAAGACACCTGCCCCCAAGCCTCTATGTGTATATGACCCATCGAAGTACATTTTCCATGTTTCTATTGTCGGTGCTAATGTCAAGATGGTTTCGTCAGGGAACTATGCCAGTGTAGGATATTCTGAAGGAATGGGTGCTTCAGCTAGCTGATCAGTGATAACCTGTCCTTTGATAGCCTTTCTCTCGATATATTCAATGTCAAATTCACTGAGGATCATGACCCATTTTTCCATTCTCCTAGTAAGAGTAGCTCTGTTTAGCAGATATTTTAGTGGATTGATCTTGGTGATGACCTTAGTTTTGTGATTGAGCATGTAGTGTCTTAGTTTTTGTGAAGTAAAGACTAGGGCTAGACATGCTCGTTCAATTGGTGTATAGTTTAGCTCGTAGGATATCAAGGTACGGCTGATGTAATATATGGCTCTTTCCTTCCCTTGCTCATCGTGTTGTGCTAATAAGGCTCCATTAGCCATTTCTGTTGCTAAGATGTATAATAGGAGGGGTTCTCCTTGCCTTGGCAGAGTCAAAATAGGGGGATTAGCTAGGTAATCTTTTATCTAGTCGAAGGCAACTTGACACTGATTGTCCCAGACAAAAGCAGTATCCTTTCTGAGTAGATTTTGGAATGGTTGACATTTATCGGCAAGTTGAGCAATAAACCAACGAATGGACTGGAGTTTCCCTTACAGAATTCTTAGTTGTTTTAGTGTTTTTGAAGGAGGCATTTCAATGATGGCCTTGACTTTTGTGGGATCTACCTCAGTTCCCCTTCTAGAGACTATGTATCCTAAAAGTTTTCCAGAGGTGACCCCAAAGACACATTTCTTTGGATTCAAGCAAACATTGTATTGCTCCAGTTGGTCGAAGATCTTTGCTAATACATCTAGGTGTTCCTCTCTTGTCTTTGATTTTCCTAGCAAGTCATCCACATAGTCTTCCATGATGTGGAGGAAAAGATCATGAAAGATGACACTCATGGCTCGTTGATATGTGGCTCCAGCATTCTTTAGTCCAAAAGGCATTACCACCCAATAGTATGTCCCCCATGGACATATAAAGGTTGTCTTATGTTGGTCCTCTTCTTGGATCCTGATTTGATTATACCCTGAAAAACCATCCATTAGGGATAACATCTTGTGTCCTACCGTAAGATCCACTATCATGTCAATGTTTGGTAAAGGGAAGTCATCCTTCGGGCAGACTTTATTAAGATCTCAGAAGTCGGTGTAGCAACAGATTTGGCCATCAGGTTTGGCTACTGGTACTAGGTTAGAAACCCATTTGGGATAATCAATTGGTCGGATGAACCCGACGTCCAGTAGTTTCTTCAATTCTACTTTGACTAGGAGGGCCACCTGAGGGTTCATTTTTCTCAGCTTTTGTTTCACTAGTTTTGCATCAGGCCGTACTGCAAGATGATGGACAACCAATGTGGGATTGAGCCCTGGCATGTCTGCATAAGTCCACACAAAGTTATGATTTATGCGTTTGAAGAAGGCTAAGAAGTTTTCTTGCTCTATTGCGCTAAGAGATTTTGCCCTGAAGGTGATTTTTGGCTCTTCTTCCGTCCCAAGATTCATCTCTTGAGCTGGCTCTACCAGGATGGGTGATCTATCGGGATATACCTTCTCTATCTTGGGAAGGCCCATGCTTCCATCTCCTAGTGCCTCATGGAGGTTTTCACCAGGAGATATGTCCTTTATTTTTACTTTTTTGGGATCTGACACTGTCACGGAGCAGTTTTTGTTGGGAATTAAGGTGTCTCAACCTTTGCAAATTCCTAATGTTGTATTTATTTATCCCATGTTGAGTTGGCATAGTCAGCACCTTGTGTATATGCAACAGGGTAAATTTTGGTGACTTTGGCAGCTGTAGTTTCCCCCTTGAATAATTAATGGGGGTTTGGGGGTAACGCCCCCAAGACAGGGTCAAGGGGCGTAGCCCCTTGCGGGGTCTAGGGGCAACGCCCCTGGCGTGCTCCATGTCGCGGGTACAGGGCGGGGTCGAGGGGCAGCGCCCTCGTGGGGGCTCGGGGGCAATGCCCCCGAAACCTCAAATGATTTTTAATTAATGACAAGTGTCGGTGAGTATCTTTGCACAAGAGAAAGGAATCTTTGGGCGGTCAAGGGCAGTTATGACATGTAAGAGGAATATGATATTTTTAGTCAGTGTATGACGGATTCTATGACAGCTGTAAGGTGCATAAGAGCATCTGTCATAACCTATCTTGGGACTAGGCGCCCACTTCGGGATGGGATGTTGGACAAGCATCCTTAGGCGTGGGTTTTGGGGCATGAGTCCAAGATGGATGCCCATCTCTAGAAAGTTTCATATTTACCTTGTAAACTCTATATAAACAGGTGCTTGGATGGGAGAAAGATAACTTTGGTACAAGTACTATTATGCTGCCGGAATATCTCTAGATTCGACATTTGAAGACTTCTGAAAGAGCCTTGGCTCTGAAACTATATTGTAATCTGTTATTGTTTATTGTAATACATTTGAGTTGTGTTTTGGAGTGTGGGGTTTTTCACCCGTAAGGGTTTTCCCCGCGTATATCTTGTCTCTGTCTCTGTCTCTTCTATCTAATTTCTGTGTGTATGTGTATTACTACAATATCTCTGTTAGATGTTCTATGTTGCTGTAGTTGTAAGAATTAAATTGAATTTGCATACATCTCTCCTCATTAGATTAGTGTAGGAAGTGATTTCCACACACCTAGCTTCCTTTCAGTTTTAACCATCAGATCCATGCTTGATTTTTATATTTTTGCGACTGGAAGCAGGGGTTGTCTCCCCGAAATAGGCATCCCTATCAAGTTCCATAATGTATCCTGCTTTATGATCTCCCAGGGGGAAGTGATCTCTAATCCCCATCATTTTAGTGATTGCTTCATCATTCGATGCTATGTCGAAGACAAGAGGTCCCTGTTGGTCCCAGTCTATGAGGTCCGAGTATATAAGGGGTAAGTCATTGAATGAAGAGGTTAGGGTGGTGACTGTGTATATGGTACATATGGATGATTCAAATAATTCGGCAAAGTCACTAAAGGAGTCTTGATGGCCTATTTCATTGACATTATCGACTTCAAGGGAGACCGTAGCGACCTCAGCTAAGATACATTCGCCAGTATTGAGGATACATTGTCGTTGACCATATCCTAACCCTTGAGTATAAGGATTTCTTGTCGCTTGGACTGGCTCAACAATCCCTTATTCATGAAGACACATACCACCTTGTCCTTTATAGCCCATGTTTTTGACAATCTCTGACCCTTTTCCATAGATCTCTATTGGTATTGTGGGAGCTTCTTGCTTAGTTTCTTCGTCTTTATATAGCCAAGATGATATGTCTTCAAGCACATCTTGATCCAGGAGATGTTTCTTCTCAAAGGTAGGTGATGGTTTACATTTGATGACAACTATATTAGCTTCTTCTTTCTTTGGGATGCCAAACATTTTAGGGTTGGGTAATATGCCCACACAAAAAGTACCGTGTAGGTCGTATTCCCCACATCCCATGTCACTAAGCTTGATCTTGACCTCGGGTAGTGGAGGTGTGTGGGATGAAGTGGTGGAAATGTTAGCGGGGTTGATGTATGAAGTGGATGTTGTGGGGTTGGCTTTTGTGATGGCTTTGTTATACGGATAGAAGGTGTGGTCATGGCCTTCCAAGAAACTGTAGTATTGGAAGGGGCGGGGATCGGCATAGATAGTTACTTCTGTGTCATTATGAGGGAACTTTAGACATTGATGGAATGTAGAGGGGACCACTTGCATGACATCGATCCACGATCGGCTGAGAAGAATGTTGTAAGGGAGATCAAGATCAAGGACCTGACATTTTGTTTCCATTATCTTTTGTCCCACTTGAATAGGGAGCTTGATAGTACCTTTAGATAGTCGTTCAGTGTCATCATACCCTTTGATTATTATGCATTCACTGGTATCTACAACAACATCTGAGTATCCCAAGTGTTTTAGTAATTTAAGAGTGCACAGGTTTAGGCCAGAGCCACCATCTATTAAGACTCTCTTGATGATATGCTTGTGGATGCGGACTTCGATGTGTAAGGCATCATTATGTGAGTTCTCAGAAGCAGGGAGATCTTTTTCTGAGAAGGTGAGATGATGAGGCGCGGCGATATGGCCCACCATGGCTTGGAATTGATTCACATTCAGGTTGGTGGGAACTTGGGTTTCCAAGAGTGCTTTATCAAGGACTTCTTTATGGAGAGGTGACATGCGAAGTAGCTCAAGGATGGAGATTTGCGTAGGGGTCTTTCCTAGATGTTCTAGGAGGCTGTATTTATTAGTAGGCGATGGGCGTGTAGCTGGATGATTGGGTAGGGAGTCCAACGTGGATGCGGGCATTTGACCAATGGTATGGGTTGCGTGGATGGATACACAGCCACGACGGGTTGTGACGACACAATCAGGTGCTTGAGCCTGAATGGTGATCGTGTTGACATGGTTAGACAATGGTTCTATTCGCCCCACAATAGAGTCATAGGATGCGGGAGGTGGGGTGACGTTGTAGGCTTGATTAGATGATGAGGCCTTGTTATGATTGGGAAGTGGATCCTTGTAAGCTCCTAGATTAGCATTAGGTGATGATTGGGTGCTTTACTCAAGATTGACTTTGTTCTGATCAATGAGGTCTTGCACACAATGCTTTAATTTCATGCAATCAGCGGTCTTATGGCCCACAATGCGGTGGTAGTCGCAATAATCATTTTCATTGTACCACGTAGCTTTGAGCTCACTCTCTTGGTGGGGTTTAATAGGTGGGAGAGTTATCAAACCTTTCTTTAGACATTTGTCGAGGATATCCTCGATTGGTTCCCCTAAAGGTGTGAATTATCTTCGAGGTTTGTTTTGTTTAGATTTCCCCTTTGGGATATTTACATTGGCGGCATATGTACTTGAGGGTGTTTGATTTTGTACATGTTGGATGGTCTTTACATCAGTGACACCGTCGTTTAGGGTGTTTTTGTTCTTTCCCCAAAAGCGTGACTTTTCGTTTGATTGTGTGTTGTTGTTGTTGTTACTGTAGGACTTGTTGTCATATAATTTGATCGAGCCTTTGGCGATAAGGGCCCTTTCTATGGTAGTACCTTTGTCAATGACTTCTTCGAAGGTTGACACACAAAGGATCTGTAGATGGAACCCTATTTCTTGATTTAGGTTAGTCACAAACATGGTGACTAATTGCTTCTCAGGAATTGGCCAAGGGAGTTTTCTTGCTAGGCCTCTCCACCTCTGCAAGAAGCAAGCGAAGGATTCTCCACTCTTTTGTTTTGTATTGCAAAGGTTCATCATAGATATTTCATGTTCAAAATTATAGGAGAAATGACTGACAAATTTTTCTGCGAGCTCAGGGAAAGACCTAATGCCCAGGGGAAGATGTGCGAACCATTCAGCAGCTTGACTGCCGAGGCTTCTTGGAAACAGTCTCATTAAATATGTATCGTTGTTCGAGACTTCTAAGAAAGTGAGGTAGAACTCCCTAAGATGATCCCTAGGGTCTCCCTTTCCCTTGTATTTGTCAAATTTGGGCATTTCAAAATTTTTGGGGAAAGGGGGCATGTACAGTGTTTGATCAAACGGATAGGGACAAATATCCTCAAAAGAATAATGCTTGTGTTTGCCCCCAGTTTGTATATCATCTACTTTTTGAATCAAGGCTTGTACAACGCTTGTTAGATCCGGGGTTGGTGGCGGTTGTGGTGTGTAGGTTTGCTGATTGATGAGATGTTGGAGATTGGGTGGGATTTGATGTTGGAGATTTTGGGAGTTCATATTTTGGTACTGTGGGGTGGTGTTTTGGTTGAGTTGTGCGAGATATTGTTGGTAAGCGTGGATTTGTTGGAGAATATGGGGAGGTATTTGAGGATTGGGATTATGTTGTGTTGATGACACTACGGGGTTTTGAAAATACATGAGATTAGACAGATTGACATTGGATGGGTTGATGTTAGATGGATTGACATGAGATGTATTGACATTAGATGGGTTGGTCGTGTTGTAAGGTGGTTGTGAAAAGAATTGTCTCATGTAGGCTATGGTTTGAGGGTTGAGTGGAGGCACTTGCATGCGTGAGGTTCCCTTGGATGCCCAAGGTGATTTGCTGAATGGAAGAGTTTATGTTAGTTATGGTAATGGATTTGATGACGGATTGGGAGGTGATAGGATTGGAGACACTTGTGGGAATCGTAGATGTGGTAACATTAGAGCTTGTGGGGTGGTAGATACGGTGGGAGTTGAGGTTTGAGAGATGATAGGTTGGGTGTTTGATGTAGATGGTTGGGAGGATGTGGTAGGATTGATGTTAGAGGTAGATGGTTGGGACGATGTCATGTTGTGGGGTGGTTGGGCACCAATTTTGAGGAGGTAGTCAAGATATCTATTTGGATCTGACCTTAGGACTTTGTCAAGCATGTCCATGTTATCGGCATCTTGTGTAAAGTTCAAGACATCTTGATCATATTGGGACATGGTGGTGACATTTTGGATGGGTGGTGGTGGTGGTGGTGGTTGCTAGAAATGGAAGGGATTTTCATTGGGATTATATGTCGGGATTTGAAAGACCGAAGGTAGATTGTGTGTTTGGTTGATTGGTAGGTTGTTGTCGTTGGTATTAGGCATTACTATGCCCATATGTTGTCCAAAGTCTTCCATTGCTTGATTCTTCTTGTGTTGTGATCTAGTTATGGGCATGCAAGTGTATGGTTTTGATTTTGAGGTGGATGAAAGGGGGATGGAGACCTTAGAGAATCCAGATTGATTTGTTGGACCCAAAGAGGATGTGGTAGTGGAATGGAGTAAAAGATGAAAGGTTGATTGTAGTGTGATAAAGGATAGGTTTTCACTTCTAAGAGATGAGTATTCAAAAAAGTGTCAATCTAAGGATGATAAGAGGGGGTGATATTGGTTTTTTCAAAAATTTGGACCAAAATGGTAGATGATAGATGAAGTTTGCTTGAGGATGATTTGACAGAAAGGATTTTGATGTTGATTTGGAGGGTGAGATTTTTAGATGAACTAGATGTTTGGTATGAGAGATTAGGATGATGTTTTTGAAAAGGATTTGAAGGTCAACAAATGAGCTTAAGTAAGATCTAGTTTGGTATTGCACAAATGGATTTCTCTTTGTTTGGGGTAGACTAATGACCTTACACAAAGAAGGATGATTATTTCACTTGAAAGGTTGACTAATGCTCTCCAAGCAAAATATGATGTAAAAGATGAAATCTAGATCTAGCTTTAGCTCAAAGGGATGACAAGTTTTGGATGTTGGTTGATGATTCTTTGATGGGTGCTTGGATTTAGAATATTTTGGATATGTTTTTTATGAGAGAAGCGAAAGGATTTTGGAATGATTTCTTGTAACAAGGATGTTTGTTTGGTCGAACAAGTATGCAAAGATTAACGAGGATGAATGGATATGAAATTGAGTGGATTATGGTATAGCAAGGGGTCCGATAATGATAATGATTGATTCTCTAAGGTCAAAATGAAGCTATGATTGGAATTTTTAGAAGAAAATGGGTGGGGTATTGATGGATTTTTGGGAAGGTGATTATGGATTATGGTCAGGCAGGTGCTAAAGATCACAATGGAATTTTTCTTAGTTTCAGGCAGGTCAGTCTGCAAATAGTGCCAATCCACAGGTGAAATGGTGCCAAAAATAGATAGAGATGGCATTGAAACAGGTCAGTGTTCGTCGAGGCTCTGAAAAAGATAGATTTTGATGACAAATTTGGATTTGTATTGATATGAAGTTTGATCAAATGATTTTTATTGTCTCTTGGCAAGTTTCTTGAAAGCACTTTTAAGCACAATAACACACAATAACCAAGATTTTATTTGTGAAAAGATGTGGAATTTTCTTAAACAAGCACTTTGTACAACTTAAGGCAAAGATAGGACAGTATTTGTTGAATCCCCTAGCTGCGCTTATTCAAAGAGGGTAGCTCCAGGATCTTGGTAGCACTGGCTCACCCTTCTAGTGCACTCACTTCTCATGCATACCAAGATCCAGGTTTCCATGAAGGCTTGTCCCTCACCAAACCTTAGGATTGTCCCTGCTACCTCGGCTAAGAACCACATGAATTGGGGCCGCTTCAAAGGTTGCCCTTCTGCGTCAACAAATAGGAGGTTTTTGGCTCACTAAAACAAAGGTTCGTAGTAAGTGCAATCGTTCAGGTGGCCATATGTGTGGCAACGCTACTCTTTGTTATGGAGTCTCCCAGCCTTCAAGGGTTACGCCTTGGAGGGTTTTGGGGGAGGTTGGCTATTACTTTCATTATAAACAAATTATTTATATAGCGGCTCGAAAGAGCTTGGCTTTAGCTTGTTGCCGCTTGGATCATTCCCACCTTTTGAAGTGGGGTGGCAGGCCCTCTAAAGGTTTAACAAAAGTAACACAAACGCAAAAATACTTTTGATCCCCAAGTTCATACAAGGATGCGAGGGGAGAGCATACGTATATTTTGTGCTTGGGTCACACTAAACAAGGTTTATTTTTTAGTTCTTAGATTATGTTGGGGGTGATTCATGTAAGTGTTTTGAGAAGCGTTTGATTCCCAAGATCACCAATGGTGCGAGGGAGGAGCATACACTTTTCACCACACAAACATTATCACAAAACACTTCACACTATTGATTTGTTTTCTTGTTTAGATGAGTGAAAAATGTAGATTTGTTGTTCTTTTTAATCCAATGAATTATGATGCACTTTGTGGTTCTTTTTAAGCCCAAAATCAAGATGTTTGTAGATTTGCTGGCAAGCACTTGTTAATTTTAGAGCACCAAATTCAAATATTTTTCTATGCTAAGGCACACAAATATTTTGTTTGTTGCTTGTTGTTGTTTGATCAATTTTAGTGCACCAAATTAAAATGTTGTTTATGCTAACATACAAGGGTTCTTTTTAAGCACCAATTGAAGTGTTTGTTTAATCCTAAAGATTAAAAAAACCCTGCAAGAACTTGTTAGTGGCTTTAGAATGATGATGATGACCTACAAACAGCTTATCAGTCCCTGCACAGAACCCAAGGTTAGCCTATAAAAATAGTGCTTATACAGAGACCAAATGGCACCACCGTCGACTGCAATGGTGCTACTAACAGAAACTAACTTAAAACCTAACTGTCCTAGAAAATAGTGTTGAAATACGTACAGATAGCACTGATATACAACATAGCGCTAAAAGAGAGACAAAATGCACTAGAAAAATAGATAGTGCTACAATATATATCAGAAAGTGCTAGTATGGACGAAACAAGGTGCCACTGCGCGTGCGTTTGAACGGTTAGGTCGACTGTGGAATATAGCGCCGCTCTAGGTGTTGATAGCACTGATACGGGGTTGGGATTGTCAGGCCTGCAAAAACAAAGTTTTCCTAACCAAAACAGGGGGTTAGACTGCAAAGACAAGGATCTTGTTAGCCATTGTTAGCAGTAAAACAACCTAGTGAATGGAAACCAAGACAAGATGAAAGCCAAAATGTATGTTTGGTCCTTAAGAAAATTTTGGCATGATCTCCCCTTCTTCCTGCATGACCCCTGCAAAAATAGAAAGGAAATCGACCCCTGAAATGTCAAGAAACGCGAACAACAAACAAGAGATGAGTTAAGATGGACAAGAAATGTCGTGTCGAAAAAGGTGCCAATACAGTCAGAAAATAGCGCCAAAATAGGAGTTAAATGGTGCCACTGCACAAGGAGATAGCGCTAAACCTGTAAAACATGTCTAAACACCACAAAAACTCGCACAAGATGTTAGATTGAGACCTTGTGGGTCCCACCGGGCGTGCCAATGTGATTAGGAGATTCAAATCGAGGTAAACATACAAACTTAATGCATGCAAAACAAGAAGTTATACCTTGATATGAAGACCCAATCTCATGAGGGTGAAGGAGCTTGCGCCCAAATGCTCCAAGATATACCCTAGATACTAAGAAGAGATGTGAAATACTCTCAAGCTCACAAATGCAACTCAAGAAATTATTTAGCTCAATAGATATTTTGGCATGGTAACATTACTTAGAAATTAGATGATGAAATGGCTTAAAGGATGTTATATTTATAGGTATTTTGGAGAGATTTTGATCCAATGGTTGAGATTGATTTGGGAGATCAATGGTGGAGGATGAAGATGACGTGGAGAGCCTAGATTTCATCTTAGAAAATGGAGGGCTAGGAATAAAGATGAATTTTATATTCATCTTGGAAAAGGGGTGAATTAAATGACGTTGGGTGAGATGGATTATTTGTGAATTAAAAATTCATATGGCGAAGAGTAAAATGAATTAAAAATTTATTTGGGGAAGAGTGGCTATTAATGAGTTATGACATGTGTAAGGGGTGTAAGGTATTAAATGAAGATTATGGCACGTGTATAAAAATTTGATTTATATGAGATATATTTCAATTTTTTATTTGTGGGATGTGGGGAGGAGTGTTAATCAAGGTTTGACCATTTTAATTAGGGTGATTAGCCTAATTAATATAGCTGGAAAAAATTAGAGAATGAGTTAATGGGAGGTTAAGATTAATTAAATAAGGTTTTATTTAATTAATCCTAAGGCTAGGATGATGTAGGCTAGGGTAGGCAATTAAATAATGACTATTTAATTACCTAGGGTAGGGATAAGTTAATTAATAGGCTGAATTAATTAGTTAAACATGATTTACCTAATTAATTGGATTTAGTGAGAAGGGGGAAATTAACCAAATAAATATTGCATATTTATTTAATTAATTGGCTAAGGTTGAACTATTGAATTAATAAAATTAATCCAATTGTTGGGGATAAAATGATGAAAAATTAGGTGATGAAGGGATAATTAAATAAAAATTTAATTAATTGATTAGAAGGGAAATTGGTATGTTTAGGGATGTCGGGAGTTGATTTGATGATGAAGACATTTTTAGGTGTCTACAACTCTATTTCATTCTGGCTCCCCACATGAGTTCTAAAACCCTATCTCACAGTCTTGAATATGTTTCTTATATCAGGACAACTTGCAATCCCCTGGATTGAAAATATTAAAGAGCAGTCATATAGTTTGTTCCACATTGCATTCATATCAAAATAAAAAAAAAGAGTCTCAAAGCAATAAAATCAATGACATAACTCATGACATTTAGTAGAAGTAAAAGTTTCTTTTCAAGCATCCCTTGTCTTCTTGCATTTGCATATCGTAAACTGCATTTCATATATATGCCAAAATAATTATAAAAACATATCATCGATATCATACTTGCATGGTTAGAGTTGAAGGTCAAAAAATTAATCAAAGAGTTCTTAAACCTCCCAAAATGCACAAGAGATGAGTACCCATTTGATAGCCAAAACCATAAAAAGACAAACTTTCATTGATATATCTGAAGTTTACATGTATAAGAGTACAAAGAGCTAAGACAAAATGCTCTCAAGGAAAGTAAAGGCTCCCCATGCAAGGGGGCACAATCTCAAGGGAAAAGCAAAGTAAAATCAAGGATGGTTCCCTCCAACAGAACCCTCAAGACTCCTACTCAGCCTAAGTGCACCACCAGTCGCTCCATGAGATCTTTGGGAGCGAGGTCCCCTTCTATGATTGTGTGATTGTGAAGGCCCTGTAGCACTAGCATCTCACCGTCCAAATCCAAGATGTGCCATCTCATGAAGCACCTAATTCTCACCCTTAAGGATGAGATTATCAACCTTCAAATCCGCACTCGCCTGACATCCATGATAGGCATGAGCAAAAATGTCAGTGTGTCTCCCAGCAGTAGGGGTCACACCAAGATTAGTCAAAAGTTTTTCCCAAGTCATCCTAGTGAAGGGGGCAACCAAGCTAATACTAACCTCACAAAAAAAAGCCCTCCACTCCTCAACATTACCTATGATGTGAACCAAAGGTGAAAAATGTGTTAGTTCTCCATGAAAAGAAAGGAAAGAGGAAATACGAAATACGAAATACGAAAACAATAAATCAAACATAGACTTACGTGGGTCACCAGGATGCCAAGTAGGGTCAAATTGTTGTATCACCTCATCAGTCAAGTGAGGAGATCTAGGAACCACGAGTGGACCCTTTGGAACATCATGAACATCATCTGCATCATTGGCACCATTAGAACCATCATATTGTGCATGCTCTGGCAAGCCCTCGTCTGATGAATCATCCCCGTCAGGAATATAGTCCTCATCAGTAGAATCTGAGTCCTCAACCACAATAAGTGCTCAGGAAGGAGTCCCTCTTCCTCCCCTCTGTCCTCCTCTCAAAGACCTAGGAGCTTTTTGTTGCAAATATGTGCCAAATCGGTGTTGTCATTGATGTCAACATATCCTTGTTGGCATTGGTGTCAATTGTATCCTATTTTGTTACCTGTTTAGAAGACTGAAATGTTGAGGATATTGAGAAGATTAATGAAGATCAATGTATGCGGACCATATGGCTATGTAGAGGATTGTCTAAAGTAGCTGTAGTTAAGATCTGAGAGGTTTGCATAAAGATTTGAAGAAGTTATGGTCATTTGAGTAGAACCAGGTTCTGCAGTGTTCAGAAGAGACAGAGTGACAAGAAATTGGTCCGGATTGCTCCACAAATGAAACACTATGATCTGCGGATCTAGAGACATGTTTGCGAAGTCAGTGTGTGTCATCAACTCAAGTGGTTCATGGTTTGGAGATCCACAAGCAATCTTTCTAGTGTGACAATCATGGCAGACAGTGTTCTTAAGGTACCGGATGAAGATGCAAGTGATTCTATTGATTTGGAGTAGTGTGGATGTTATTGCTGAATTCAATATGCTTGTGGAGGTCTCTCAATCATGTGCTTGTTGTGTTGGAGGTCCGCATTGAAGATTGAGCTCATTGTTGAAGATTTCTTCCTTGGTGTTGTTCTTCCCAGTCTTGGCTGACCAGATGATTCAAGCATGTTGTGGATGATCTAAGAGAAATTCTATGGAGCGTGGCGTGTTGTTCAAGGAAAATTTGAGTCCCAGTTATGTTTGGCTGATAGCTTAGTGATTCACATTAAGTCAGATGCTTGTAGTGCCGACCTTGATGTTTATTCCAAGGTTGATGAAGCATATAAAGGCATGTAGTTGAGCTGTTGAAAATTATCCTTGTGTGAAATTGATAAAATTCTAAGAAAGGATCAGTGGCAGAGAAGAGAAGAGGAGGAGTAAAAGAACAATAGTAGTAAAGGATGAAGAGATAGTGAAGAAGTGTTTCGGGGCAGAGAAGAAGTTTTTATGAGGCTTCAATGAGACTGAACCAGGCATGATAAAGATGCTATTTCTCAGTTAACTCTTTCTGTACTAAACATAAATTCCTATAGGCAGTAAGCCTCTTTGAGCAGCGAGCTCTGGACAGTGCACCCGAAGGCAAGTGTCTTCCCATTTCTTTCAACATCTTGTGGGTTAACCCCCACCATGGTTTTCCCTTAACCGGGTTTCCACATTAAAAATCTTGGTGTCAAGTGTGTTCATTTTGTTTTTGCTCATGTGTTGTTGATTTATGCTTTAATGTTTACATCATTAATCTATTTTTAAGTTGTGAAAGAAGATTAAATCTGAAAAGGTTAAATTGGTTGGACAACTGATTCACCCCCCTTTCAGTTGTCCGGCCCAATTCCAACAATTGGTATCAGAGTAGGTTCCTCTAAAAGAAGCTTGACCACTTGAGGAGATCCAAGATGTCAACTTACAAGAAGGAAAGTCCAAGATTTGATGGAACAAATTACTCACTTTGGAAGGTACACATGCAGTGTCATTTGGAATGTATGGGTGATGTCTTTTGGTTGATAACTAAGAATGAGTATAAGATTTCAAAGAATGGTCCTACAACTCTAGACGAACTCAAGGAAGCTGAATACAATATTCAAGCTAAAGAAGCATTGTTGAGTGCCCTGAATGATACAAAAATGACAAATGTCCTGGAATAGAAAATTGCTCATGAAATCTGGAATAAGTTGGAAACCTTGTATGAAGGTGATAAACATGTCAAATGTGCCAAGCTACAGAGCCTGAAAGGTAAATACAAAAGGTTGATGATGAGTGAAGATGAAAACATTACTTCCTACATGGAGAAGGTAAATGAACTTGTGACCAGTATCAGGGGTGTTGGTGGAGTATTGGATGAATCAGAGATTGTTGCCAAAGTGCTCAGATCCTTACCTTGAGCATACAAGCATAAAGTTGTTACCATTGAAGAGATCAGGACTGTCACAACTGTTACAAGGGATCAATTGGTTGGTAAGCTTTTAGCATTTGAAATGAGTGAGTTTGGTGATTCTCTTCCTAAGTCTAAATCCGCATTTAAAGCCAGTATTCATGGAAAACAAAGATATGATCCAGGTGAAAGCTCTTCAAGAAGATCAAATAGATTCAACAAGACAAGGAAGGATCTTGAAGATGATGAAACTGAGTTCGACAAACTTGAAGCCCTTTTTGCCAAAAGGATCTAGTAAGTATGAAGGAAAGTTGCCATTCAAATTTTTTGCTTGCAATAAGATTGGCCATTTTGCCTCAAGGTGTCCAAAGAGGGGTTCAAAGCCAAACTCTAACAAACCTAGAGTTTAGAAGAAATGCTACTATGTCCAAGAAGCTGGTGAAGGAGTCACAGATGATGAATCTGATCATAGAGGTTCCACTGAAAGTGATTAAGTGTTCATTGCTATCAAAGAAGAAGATCCAATGCCTATTGAATCTGCTAGCTATGCAAATGTGGAAAGTGCCTTGGCTTCTCAGGTTGTAGAAAAAGATGAATGGGTAATTGACAGTGGATGTTCTCATCATATGACTGGTGATAAAAGTAAGTTTGTAAGCTTTAAAAAATATGAAGGTGGAATTGTGAAATTTGGAGACAACTCAGCTGGTAGAATCCGTGGTAGAGGATCCATCTCTTTTGATGGTAAGAGTAACACTAATGATGTTATGTATGTGGAAGGACTGAAGCATAATCTTCTTAGTGTTGGATAATTGATTGACAAGGGTTATGATATCCATTTCAAGGATGGAAAATATAGAATCTTGGAAAGCTCCGGAACTAAAATTGCATCTGATACTCAAACTAGAGGTAACATCTTTCATTTAAGTAGTTCTAGGAAAAGTTGTTTGATTGCTCAGATTGATCAAAGTTGGTTATGGCATAGGAGAATGTGTCATGTGAATTTTGATAACATTGTCAAGATAAGTTCTACTCAGGCTGTGAGAGATCTTCCAAAACTTGTGAAAATTGCTAATAACATATGTAGAGAATGTCAATTGGGTAAACAGAAAAAAAAAATCATTCAAGAGTAAAGAACAATTTTCAAGTGGACGGCTGGAACTTGTGCATACTGATCTATGTGGTCCTACAAGAATTAGGAGTGTGCAAGGAGACGGATATTTTATGTTTCTGATTGATGATTAGTCCCGGATGATGTGGGTAACCTTCTTGAAAGAAAAATCAGAAGCTCTTGACAATTTCAAAGCGTTCAAAGTTATGGTGGAAAATGAGATTGGTGAGAAAATAAAGTGTCTGAGATCCTATAGAGGTGGAGAGTTTACCTCCGATGAGTTTGATTCATTCTGTGAAAAGCATGGAATAAAAAGACAGTTATCTGCTCCTAGGACTCCTCAGCAGAATGGAGCTATGGAAAGAAAGAACCGAATCATTCAAGAAGCTGCTAGGACCATGATGATGGAAGAAAATGTTCCTCAAGTCTATTGGAGAGAAGCTGTGAGTACTGTTGTCTACACTCTTAACTGAGTGCAGATCAAAGGCAATTCTGGTAAGACCCCTTATGAACTATGGTTTGGTCATCCTCCTACTGTGAAATAGTTCAGAGTTTTTGGTAGTAAAGGTTATATCAAAAGAGATGAGGATCTAGGCAAGTTTGATGCAAGAAGTGATGAAGGAATATTTCTGGGTTACTCTACTCAAAGCAAGGCATATCAATGCTTTAACAAGAGATTGAACAAGATTGTTGATAGTGCAAATGTTAGAGTTGATGAGAGCAAAGAAGGACATTCTAGGTCTTGCGGATATGATTCAAATGATCAAGATGAAAGTCAAAGTCAAGGAAGGCAAGTTCAAACCTAGACTCAGATCCAGATTGATCTAGAAAATCCAATGACTCAAGAGGATAGTGCAGATGTTAAGGAACAAGCTCAAGAAACAGAGGTTCAAGCAAATCCCAAAACTCCTAGGTATGTAAGACTGAATCATTCTGAAGATCAAATCATAGGAGATAGAAATAACAGTGTTTGAACTAGGAGAAGAATTGTTGAAGATCAAGAGGAGATTTGTTTGATTTCAAAGATTGAACCAAAATCAGTAAGTGAAGCTTGCAATGATGAAAATTGGGTAAAAGCTATGGAAGAAGAATTAATGCAAATTGACAAGAATCACAATTGGGATCTTGTTCCTAGACCTGAAGACAAAAATGTGACTGGAACTAAATGGGTCTTCCAAAATAAACTAAATGAAGATGGTGAAGTTGTAATAAACAAAGCAAGACTGGTATGCAAAGGATATTCTCAAGTGGAAGGAATTGATTTTGAAGAAACATTTTCTCCGGTGGCAAGAATAGAGGCAGTCAGACTATTTCTTGCATTTGTTGCTTATAAAGATTTGAAGGTCTATCAGATGGATGTCAAGTCAGCATTCCTGAATGGAGAATTGGAAGAAGTCTACATTGAGCAACCGGAAGGATTTCAATTATATGATCAGAGAAATATGGTCTGCAGATTGAGTAAAGCATTGTATGGACTCAAACAAGCCCCAAGAGCCTGGTATGCAAGATTAGATAAGTATTTGCTAAAGCTAGGATATAGAAAAGGTACTGCTGACAGTAATCTTTACATCAAGATTGATCATGAGCACATTCTGATTGTTGAGGTATTTTTTGATGATATCATTTTTGGTGGAAATGAGAGTATGTACAAAATATTTACTGATCAGATGCAGAGTGAATTTGAGATGTCCATGTTTGGTGAAATGAATTTCTTCTTGGGTCTGCAAATCATTCAATCAGATAAAGGTATCTTCATATCTCAATCTAAGTATGTGAGAGAATTATTGAAAAAGTTTGGAATGGAAGATTCAAAGCCAATGGGTACACCCATGGTAACTAGATGCAAGTTGAGTAAAGATGATGACTCCCCTAAGGCAAATCAAAAAAGATATAGATCAATAATTGGAGGACTTCTCTATCTGACTCAGACCAGACCTGATATCATGAATACAGTTGGACTTGTTGCTAGATTTCAAGCTGATCCTAGAGAATCCCATGTTGTAGCAATCAAAAGAATTTTTAGATATCTCAAAGGGACACTTGATTATGGCTTATGGTATCCAAAGGATAATAACTTCACTCTTCATGCATACACAGATGTTGATTGGGCAAGAGATGTGGATGACAGGAAAAGTACTAGTGGTGGTGCATTCTTCTTGGGAAGGAGATTGGTTTCTTGGATGAGCAAAAAGCAAGAGGCAATATCTCTGTCTACTGCAAAGGTAGAGTATATAGTAGCAGCAAACAATTGTACTCAAGTTCTATGGATGAAGCAAATGTTGAAAGATATCAAAATTGTGTTTGAGGAACCTGTTACAATCTTTTGTGGTAATTCAAGTGCAATAAGCATCTCAAAGAATCTGGTGTTGCATTCAAAGACAAAGCATATATCAATCAAGTTTCACTTCTTGAGAGAGAAGGTTAATGAGAATGAAGTCAAATTGGAGTTTGTTTCTTCAAAGGATCAAATTGCGGATATTTTCACTAAGCCTCTACCCAAAGATACTTTTGAGTATCTCAGAGAGAAGTTAGGGGTTATTACCCCTCCTGATCAAAACTAAGATGCACTAGGGTGCATCAGTCCAGTGGAATTCACAGTCATATCTTGTGATCCGGATTGATGTTAAGGAGATACTACTCAGGAGGAGTAGTCAGTACGTAAATTTTGGAGATCAATCTGAAACAAATAAAAGGATTGCAAATATGTGCCCTTTGCCATTGATGTCAAAGGGGGAGAGAAGTCATGTGAAAAACTAGTTGCTGATGAAAGGGGGAGCAGTGAAGAAAGTAGTTCCAGCAGTGATAAGAGAAAGGGGGAGAAGTTCTTGTCTTGATAGTTGAATCAATTTTTCACATCATATGTTGCCATCAATGACAAAGGGGGAGATTGTTGCAAATATGTGCCAAATCGGTGTAATCATTGATGTCAACATATCCTTGTTGTCATTGGTGTCAACTATATCCTATTTTGTTGCCTATTGAGAAGACTAAAATGTTGAGGATATTGAGAAAATTAATGAAGATCAATGTATGTGGACCATATGGCTATGTAGAGGATTGTCTGAAGTAGCTCTAGTTAAAATTTGAGAGGTCCGCATAAAGATTTGAAGAAGTTATGGTCATCTGAGTAGAACCGGGTTCTGCAGTGTTCAGAAGAGATAGAGTGACAAGAGATTGGTCTGGATTGCTCCGCAAATGAAACACTATGATCTGCAGATCTAGAGACATGTTTGGGAAGTCAATGTGTGTCATCAACTTAAGTGGTTCATGGTTTGGAGGTCCACAAGCAATCTTTCTAGTGTGATAGTCATGGCAGATAGTGTTCTTAAGGTATCGGATGAAGATACAAGTGATTCTATTGATTTGGAGTGGTGCAGAAGTTATTGCTGAATTTAATGTGCTTGTGGAGGTCTTTCAATCGTGTGTTTGCTATGTTGGAGGTCCACATTGAAGATTGAGCTTGTTGTTGAAGATTTCTTCCTTGGTGTTGTTGTTCTTCTCAGTCCTAGCTAACCGGATGATTCAAGCATGTTGCAGATGATCTAAGAGCAATTCTATGGAGCGTGGTGTGTTGTTCAAGGAAGATTTGAGTCCCAGTTATGTTTGGTTGACAGCTTAGTGATTCACATTAAGTCAGATGCTTGTAGTGCCGACCTTGATGTTTATTCCAAGGTTGATGAAGCATATAAAGGAATGTAGTTGAGTTGTTGAAAATTATCCTTGTGTGAAATTGATAAAATTCTAAGAAAGGATCAGTGGCAGAGCAGTAAAGGATGAAGAGATAGTGAAGAAGTGTTTTGGGGCAGAGCAAAAGTTTTTATGAGCCTTCAATGAGACTGAACCAGGCATGATAAAGATGTTATTTCTCAGTTAACTCTTTCTGTACTAAACATAAATTCTTGTAGGTAGTGACCCTCTTTGAGCAGTGAGCTCTAGGTAGTGCACCCGAAGGCAAGTGCCTTCCCATTTCTTTCAAGTACTTTTAACAGGGTACGAATCTTGTGGGTTAACCCCCCCCGTGGTTTTCCCTTAACCGGGTTTCCACGTTAAAAATCTTGGTGTCAAGTGTGTTCATTTTGTTTCTTCTCATGTGTTGTTGATTCATGCTTTAATGTTTACATCATTAATCTATTCATAAGTTGTGAAAGAAGATTAAAATTAGAAAAGTTTAAATTATTGGGACAACTGATTCACCCCCCCTCTTAGTTGTCTGGCCTAATTCCAACACTCTGGGAATGTCTCTAGGAGTCAAGGGAGTCCAAGTAACCATCCTCTGACTAACCTCGCCCATCTCTTGGACAAATCTATAGCAAGTAGGCACTGGGGGCAACTCCTCAAGAAAATCCTCACCAAACTGTTGCAAGATGTGCTCAATGTGATGAGCCTCGACTAGACCATTATGGTTTGAAAGCTCTGATACCCCAAGGCAATACTCCCTGATCTCACCATCATATGACCATGATCCCTCCAAATCCACATATGGATCAAAAATCATGTCCTCATATGTAAGAGTAGCCACAGCCTGCAGAGAAGTATCAAAGTGACCCACCTGAACCCATCTAGCTGCTCTCAGTAATCGCCTATTAGGAATTGGAACCAGCTTCTGATAAGGCCTAATGTGCTCAAAGATCCAAGTCATAATCAAAGAAGAATGGATAAAAGCTAGAGCTCCTCATCATGCGATGCAATAGAAATCTTTGTATACCATGGCCAAAATGTCTAGCCCCCAAGTGTAGACTCTACCCTACTCAAGACCCTATATAATCGGTGCCCAGTGTAACAACCCAAAACCTAGAAGCAAGAAAATACAATATAAACCCTAATTTTTTTTTTAACAATAGTGTCGGGCTAAGGAATTCAACATTAAACTACATTTACGTTAATGCTAGATCACTACTCAAGACAAAATGATTCAAGTAAAACTGAGGGAATAGAAAGTTTACCAGATTAATTGTTCATCTATACATGGAGCTACAATAAATTCCACAACTCATCCCCTTACTTTACATCATTCTAGGATTGATAGATCTATAAATATCACAAATTAACACTTTGACGCTTCTAGTATTTTTTTTTTGTAACTATCATTACATAAATGGAGAAATAAGGGTAGGTGCACTACACTAAGACATAAAATATAAGACTTTATTGATGGTTCAAGTTGAGGATATTCATTATAAAGGATATCAATTTATTTCCTTAACATGATAAACTACGTGTAGATAATTCAAACAACAGTACAAGGATAATGCTAGCACTTCTCACATTTGTATAGTAATTCAATAATAAAGGGAAGATTTACATACTCATAATTTACCATGGAAACATTCCTCAATACATTCACTATAGATAAATTGTTCCGAGTGTAAAAATTATGGAAGTAAGAACTAAAACCATTATTGTAGTAATAACTAATGACTAATAAATTAATAACACACTTAGAGATTTAAACAATAATTTAACATTCCACTTTTAATAAGAGATCCTCTAATACACAAGGTAAAACAACTAAAACATTATGACTCCCCATTGTTATTAACACGCCTACCCTAAACCGTGCTACCAATAGAGTGAATATATGCTTAAAATAATTGTCTTGAATTTTGAATATAGAAATTTCTATGGAAACACTAAGCAGCACACAACTTCTATGGCTATTCCTAACATGTTAGAAATGATTCTCTTTCATCCTTTGAAAGAATCTTGTATGAGAAAAAAAAAGACTTAGCTAAAAAAAATACTATTTAGATGAAATTGGCTGCCTTATCACAATCTAAAGAAGACAAGTCACGTGGTCACAACAATTTAAAATGCTTTATGAAGAATTGAGTTCTTAACAATAACTTCCATTTCTTTCTAGTTTCTATGACACTACAATTATAGTTTGTAATAAAGACACTACATAAATTACCCAGGCAGGTAAACCAAGTGATGATGCACTTAATGCTATGGTTAAAATAAAATAACTATACACAGCAAAATACATTGTAAGGAAACAATCATAAATTAAGGATAAGTTAAACTACGCACAACAGTAAAATACATTGTAAGGAAAAAAAAAGATCAGTTAAACTACGCACAACAATAAAATACATTGTAAGGAAAAAAAATCATAAATTAAGGATAAGTTAAACTATGCACAACAAAACACATTATAAGGAAACAATCATAAAATAAATAAGTTAAGCTACCCACAACAAAACACATTATAAGGAAACAATCATAAATTAAGAATAAGTTGTCCAACATGTTGAAGGCGTGTATTTTTTTTATTTACATTTGATGTAGTGAAATTCATGCCAATTATGTCTGGAACAGCAAAACATTTCTACGGCTTTCAAGTGGTTTAAATAATTGAATAGTGCAACATGGTGTTTGAACGTTTAATGACAAATGACCATTAGAAACAAATATAGGAAAAATACATTATACTTAGGCCTAACAACAGCAATCAACCATTGGTTATACATGTGTGTTTGATAGTAGGACGGATGTGACACATGCCGTAGTAAAACAGCCCATGCTCATCGCTGTAGATTTTTCTATCGAGTCTAGTGCTAGGAAATAACAATTAACATGAGACTAAAAGAAGACTATCACCTCCAATTGGCTCTCTACCCTAAATGGGATTTCTAAACTATAATATTGTGAAGAAATTTAAGTTACTCTAGATTAAAAGGTAAGATGGTTGGGTTCCATGTCCTCAACCCTAACCCTAAAAGAAGCGCTTAAACCAAACCCTTTTTTCTTTTGCCCATTTCATCTATATCAAAACTCTTTAAGAAAATTCATCTATTGGCCGCCATGGCTGAGAAGCTTCCCAAGGAGCACGAATAGCCCAACAACGATAAATGAGGTATTTATTCCTGTTCTGGCTGAGAGCTTGATAGACTATTGGTTAGTCCCATTTCCTTATGTTTATTTTTCTTTTCTTTTATTTTTTTTACTATGGCTGCAGTGTTTGCTCTGCATGATGCGCAGATACACAGGGGGGTGACAGGCAGATAAGGCTATTATAAGTAGAGTAAACAGTGACTCCATTTTGAAGAAAGATACCCTTCATAGCATAGTAACACAGATTCAGAAGCAGTTTTACTTTGCCTATAGATCCCTCACTCCTTTATTTCTCTTCTCTTGTACTTAATGGTTTATTCTGGCATTTGTGCCTACTTTAATCTGCCTATGCCAATTCCATGCAATAGCAATTTCATGGTTTAGTTTGCCCTTGCAGGGAATGGCGATAGGTTTTCTACCTTCTCTTCTTTTTGTGCCTCCAAAAGACAAGATCTACTTGCTCGAATAGGGTTTTGTTTCCACTATGATGCATTGTTCTGTTATTTGTTCTACTTTAGAGGCTTGCATACCATATTTACATAAAGATTGGCAAGGGTTTGTTTCTATAATATTATATATTGTTCCACATTCAAGTGAAACTTGCTTTTAATGCTCTATTTTACAAGATTTTACTCTATCTTACAGGGTTTTGATTCTATCAAATATATGTTATTTTTTTTTTTATTTTTACTGATGCACAGATGGGGGTTTTTTAAGATAAACAATTTTTTAAAAAAAAACGTAAAAATAAAATAGGGTTAAAAGGTTATCATGCATATTGTTCAACACCCACCATTACTCTACTCTTTTTTTTTCTTTCCAAAAACTAAAGCAAATTCATTATTTAATCTTTCTATTTTGGAATGATATGTTACCCACTTAAAATCTCTCTCTACTACACATGCAGAATTATACTTTTTCATATTGCACTAAACAAATCTAATAAAATATGCAGTTTGTTTCCTTCTAGGCACATTATGTTTGCAGTGATACAATCATAAATTAGTACGTTGTAAACTATTTCTTGGTTTGTTCATCATAATGCTACTTTCCAAAAGTACTAGCATAATATTAACATTATTCAGATCCATTCACAAGCCTACACAGAACATTTAATTTATTTATTTATTTTAACATAGAAATACTTGTTGTTTTTCTTCTTTCCACCCATAGTGTATTATCTACTTTTCATAGAAACAGCATCTAATGTTCCTTTCTTTCAGCCTTCAAGAACCTATAACAGAACCAAACTACTCCTTGGCACAGCTAGTGGAATGCTCACCACCCAGCCTACGACAGGAACTATCCACCCCTGAGCTAGGGGAAAACATAGGGGGGACCAAGGTAAGTGTTCACATAGATTTACACTACCAATCAGGGATACACACACAGAATCACAAGATAACCCAGTACTTTAAATATTTCATCACTTAAGTTTGACGATTAAACCATAAGAAGGATTTTCACAAGAGTAAAGGAAGGACATATATCTGTAGGGAAGGTCAAACCTTTATCTCACACAGAGATCTCATTCATGGGTACTCTTCCCCTTCATAGATCACCAAACCCAAAACATCATCTTCCCCCACACAACAAGTGTTCGCATCAATGGGAAAACCAAACTCCTGACTCACCAAGAAAACAATACAAAATACAACAGAAAACATATTACTACAACAACATATAGGGTTTCATCTCATAACACTATACCCATATCAAACCACAATTAACTTTATTTCCCAACACAAAATATGAATAGTAACTCACATTAAAGACTTTAATTTTTTTATATGTGATTGTATTATATCTTTGTTTAATTGAATGGGTTAAGGATTGGTACTCACCTGGAACTTGCATAGTACTTGAGGAAGATAGTTTTCTTTTAATCCACAAATAACCTTCCCTTTTTCTTCCAAAGTCTGCTCTTTCCCAACAGTCCCAATGATAAATAATTTGCAGTCAAGGTAATACAGAATTTTCAGCAGTTGGATATTCACAGTGAAAGGTTATTTAAAATTTTACAGCAGTTGATCGAATGGTTCAATCAGAAGGTAAGTGGTTACAACAAGTGATCAGGGAGAAGGAAAAAGAACCAGTAGAAAACAACACCTTAGGCACTTCCCTTTTGAGGGCAAACACTTGTCCTTTTAACAAGACACTTGTTTCATTTTTCACTCTAGTTTCTAACTCCCTTACACATCACAATTTTTTTTTAGATGACTCAACAGCCCTCTTGATTTTTTCCACTCTTTATAAGGTGAAAATAAGGATTTCCAAAACTTATTATTTTTGGTAATTTTTTATCCAAAAAGGTACCTAGGCCCAAGCCCTAGGTCCTTAAAGTTAAATATTATGATTTAAGTGACCATTTAATTATTTGCACCCTTAATAAGAGGATGAATGAAAAATAAACTTAACTTTGAACTACACAACACATGACAACTACATGCAACAACTTACATAACACATGACAACTACATGCAACAACAATTACGACATGTGATGATACATATCACGACACAAGGACAAACACAATACATGTCCACACATATCACAACACAGGGGACCCAAGTCTCTCCTGAGAACTTGGTCAGCTCACTGGTTACACACAATAGCCCCCCCCCCCCCCATACAGTTTCCCCGTTTTCCACCGGCTTACAATACCTGCACACTCGTCTACACATTGTCAGTTACAATAACAATGGCCGAAGCAATAATATAATAACCATTAATTACTTCATATATATTTATATAACTTATTCTTTTTTGCCATAATAAGAATCTTTCATGCACAAGATAAATTTAGTTAATCTCAAAACCCCTGAGCATAGAAATACCTCTATCACATGAATAATGGAAATCAATACAACATTGATACTAAGCAACATGTTTTCAAGTAATAGGCGAAATACCATGTAACATAGAGTGATACAATTCATGAACCATATATATATGAATCCCCACAATATACCTTGAGGAATGATGCCATACTACAACCTAAAAGATATCATATGGATCAAATAAGAACATGTGTATAAATATAAGCACATATCAATCATGATCTAAACCAAACTCATATGTCTCAGATTAGTATATAATCATAGTCATTGTCAAATGATAATAGAGCCAACATATAATGTCTCATCATAAAACTATAGTGACCCAAAATATGAAATCTCTTCCTGCCATAATGGTCGTATCGAGGAGGGGTCCTACATCCTCCCCCTAGGCTTGGACTTCCTCCTGGGAGTCCTCAAAAGAAGAGGCTATCCAATAAAATTAACAAATTATTTTACCTTGTTATTTAACAATAAGCAACCATATTATTTTAAGTTACATCTTAGAAAATTAATCACATACCTTAACTTGAATAGCTAAGCATGTCCTTAACTCATTACTACCAACATAAATAAATAAATTTATATCACAGGAATAGAATCAAGTCACATTTTGTTCAAGTCAAAAATTTTAACATCTAATTCTCAACAACACTTAATGACTCACATGACACAAAACACAATTCCACATATAACTCTTCATCTGAATTCAGAGTCTCCTTCACATCACATACCTTTCCTAGGCAAATCACATGATGAGGACCGTACTCCCAGGTAACAACCTATATACTCATCATGAAGAAATCACATGACTCACACCACAAGGCTCAACAAGAAAGGGGTATTACGAGGAGGACAATACTAATAAACTACTAAGCAATCCATAGTGCCATAGATCCGAATGATCAATGAGTGAATAACCATGTCGTGTAGTAACCATTGTGCCATTATTGATGTAGCGTAACATCCTATAATCTCTCCTCCAAAGGAACCAATATCATCCATACCATGATGCCAAATAACCAATGAATAACCATGCCATGTAGTAACACTGTGCCAAGTAACAGATCATGAAGAATGGTCTCAGGGTCCTCTCTAGGAGCCCTGCATACATAGCTCAGTATGAACAAGATTCCACAGGCCATCTACTCCCCTATACTACTTGTCATTGATCCCTCTAGGATATGATAGTAACAATAGCCACAACACTCCACACATACCAGCAACTACAACATTAAAGTGCCTTAAAAGAGAAAATTAAAGAAGTTAAGCAAACTTATAAATTAAACCTCAATAAAGTAGAAGCATACAAATTTAATGAATCATAGAAGAAGTGGAGATCAAATAACAATCATTGCATTATCCCAAGTTTATCCAAGAACACACCCTTGAGGAAAAAGGACTAACTCAAACATAAAAATGACCAATTAGCCCAAAGTAACAAAACACTGTTGGCTTGCAAGCAAAATATTCAACACATAAATAAATATTCCAACCATCTCTTAGAAATTTGCACATTACGAACACTATCCAACCTTGCAACAAGGTCACCTAAGGGGAGGAGGGGAATCGTACAGTGGTCTCTAACCACATAAGATAATAGCATGCAATATCATGGTGGTCTCATACCATAGAATAATATGGTGGTTCTCAAACCACATAATAGTAGGGTGACCATAGAATAGTATGGTGGTTTTCAAACCACAGAATAATATAGTGGTTCTCAAACCACAGAATAGCATGGTGGTTCTCTAACCACAAAATAATATGGTGGTTCTCTAACATAATAGTATGGTGGTTCTCAAACCACATAATGATCAATGAATAATTTACCATATCATAATAGGTGTGTCCCACACAATCTGGAATAGTCTGATCATATATCTGCATGACGAATCCACATGAATAGGCATCTACCAACATACCAAGGTCCACTAACATTATTCCAATTAGAGAACAATACACCTCACACTTATACTGATGGCCACAACAAAAGTTATATCGTCCCTGTATCATAGTATCATTCACTCTTATCTCATTACACACAACTGCCACTTCATCAAGCTGCCATCCCAAATACCTGAAATCCATGATGACAATATAACTGCCATGTGTCTGTAGTTAGAACTGAGTATATTCTCAGGGTACATTATGGTCCATCCTCAACCTATGGAACAAAGGGATAGGGGAAATGGGTTATCCACCCACATGTACAAATATCACAAGGGCATATCCTATATCACATACTGGAGGCATGACTACAATGTTAACTGTCATTTACACATCACAACACATATCCCCATTACACATGCATAACATTATAGCATCACAACATTGTCTAGGATAATTACTCAAGTGACCATGAAGGAATGCCCTCAATTAGGGGTGACATTAAGACATCACAACAATTACTGGTATTCACACATCTCAACACATATTAGATTACGCATACTTATCACATTGCACCTTATGAATAAGAACTCACAAATTTCACTTACTCCTACTAGGTTCATTCCTTAAGCAATCGAGTAGGTTTATTTATTTCTATAACAACCTTATATTGCAGTAACTATCTCATTTCTATCATACCCTAATTTGTCTTGCATTTATATCCTTTGACTAGATCATCAAGCACATTTTACAACCATCTTTTTGTTGGCAAGAGACACTGTGTGGTTTTATGAGTATTGTAATTGATGGCAACAAAGTCTATCCCACACATCCATAGCACATAGTATGCTTATACCGGAAGTCAGATTGAAGATTGTTTTGGTCTGGTGAATAAGAACAGAGCATGTAGCAAGGTCCGACAAACAGGTCCGAATCTCTCAGATGGTGTAACTCAAAAAGTTGCGGACTTGGAAAAGTCAAGAGGAGTATCATGACTACTATATTCCAGAGATTGAGTGTCTGGTGATGAAACATGGAAAAGATATGAGCATCAAAGTGTTGGGTTCCTGACAGGTAGAGCAGACTGAAGAAGAACTAACCGGAAGAGTATCAGACTTCAATCTGGATGAGTAATTGATGTTGATCAAGCTATTTAAGGGATCATACATGGTTGGTCGACATGATTGATGACTTTTATGTCTCTACTTTTGATATACATCACATATTAAGCATGGATTCAGCCGACAGATCAGTATTTTGTAAATATCTTGAGTATTCTGGTTGCTGACTAGAAAGTTGTTGAAATCATTGATGCGGATATAAATACCAGATGAATTCCAGTATGTTGAAGTGTGTGTGTGGTGTGATGAAATAAGGTGTGAAGAAAGGCAGAGATAAGTGTGGAAGTAACGATACAAGTCTGGTATGTGACAGAGCAGCAGCACTAGAGAAGAGGAAGAATGAAGTGCATTAGATCAGTATATTGAGCCTAACCAGAACTAAACTACAGCATTTGTGGATGCTTCTCATCAGTTCAAACACCTAGTTACTGTCTATAAACTTTGTAGACAGTGAGTCTCTTATAGGCAATGTGTCTCTTGTGAGCAGTGTGCTCGGCCAGTGAACCCTAATTGGCAAGTGCCATTTTGTACTTCTTATTCTTTTAACAGATTATACAATTCTGGGTTAGTCACCCCGTGGTTTTTCCCTTAACAGGGTTTTCCATGTAAAAATCCTTGTGTTATGTGTATTGATTTGATTTTTGCTCTCATGATTATGTATGCTTATTTGTTTTGATGTTGCACTAATTATTAAGGGAGAAAAGAAAATTAAGATATTCGAGATAACTGATTCACCCCCCCTCTCAATTATCTACCTTGTTTCCAACAATTGGTATTAGAGCCAAGTTCCTCTAAACATAGCCTAACAGCTTGAGGAAGATCTGGGAATCTCAATGGATATGTATGGTATGAAGGAACAACTTTAGTCTACCCTAGATGATCTTGAGCAATCTCACTCTGAAGTCAATAATTTGAGAGAAAGACTCAAACAAGCTGATGATTTCATAAATGAGTTAAAAGAAAAACTGAGTATCTCTGTGAAAAAGAGAAAGGAACTACTTCAAAAATTAGCAAGTCAAAGTGAAGCCAATGATACTAATGAAGATCTGAATGAGAAAAACAAGCTATGTGAGAAGCTATCAAAAGAGGTCATTATGGTAAGGCATGAGATGGAAACAGGGGTTATGAGATTCACCCAAGAAATTGAAGAGAAAAGGAAAACTGAAGATAATCTAAAACAATCTCTCAAGGAGAAGACACAGGACTGCCACAAAATGGACAGAATAATTAGGCATCTTGAATCTGATCTTGAAGAAGCTAGAGATAATGAAGAACAACTTGAGAATCAGATAGACACTCTTAAACAAGATTTTCAAACAACAAATGAATACAAAGAGAAATTCAAGATAAGCTCAGCTCAACTTGAAGTTCTTGAAAGCCAAAAGAGGGTGGATGACAAGCATGGCTTGGGATATGAGAAAGGAGAAAGCTCTGGAGAAATTTGATTAGAAGAACTCTAGATCAGGAAAACAAAGAAACAGGCCTAGAAGACCTCTAGTAAGCAACCAAATGCTCAAATATATCCATCCTTCAATGGATACTGCTACAATTGCAACAACTTCGGTCATAAAGTAACTTAGTATAGAAGGAGAATGAATCAGACTAATCCATCCTTCTTCAGACAGTTTTTCAACTGTAAAAGGTATGGTCATAAATCTCATGAATATGCAAATAAACAATTCATTCAATGGTAGATGCTTTGCATGCAATAGAATGGGACATATGGCTAATCAATGTAGATCAAGAGGATATCAGTCAAATATGCAAAAAAATGTTGATTGTTACAATTGCAATAGATCCGGTCATATTGCCAAATTCTACAGAAATAAAAATTAGGATAAAAAGGGTCCGGTGCATTATAATCAAAATCAAGACAAGGGAAAAGGCAAAGTGAATGCGGATGAAGTTCAAAGGGAGATGAGCAAGATTTGGGTGAAGAAGAGTACAAAAAATGATGGGGATGGATCCATACCAGAATCTGGTGCTGATATTCCTTCTGGAAACTAAACAGATGAGCTCTGGCTCAGGGGGAGTCACAAAGAAAAATAAATTCCCCCAACCAGTCAATTGGTGCCTAAATTTGGCACATGAAATGTTGCAGATTTGCGGATTAAAGGGTTCTCAGAAAAATATCTAAATAACCCTCGGTAAAGATATGAAAGATCTGCATGGAGTATTACAAGAGTTTAATTATCCAAGATTGATCCGGTTTGACAGCCATCCAATAAAGCAGGATTCTCATAGACAGATCTGGTATGATTCAAAATTGAAATATCTTGATCTATGGATTCATGGCATGTTTGGAGGAAAGAAGATACATTGTCAATTATCACTGAAAATGATTCCAAGTGTATCTCAGTGATTCAAAAAGATCTCTCTCAGAACAAGGCAACCGGATGACTTGAGTTGTGCATTTATTGCAAAAGGAAATTAGGGTTTGTACAGAGATAAAAGGGGTTCATTCACTTATTCTTCGCACATTTGCTTTTGAAAAGAAGAAAAGAAGAGCTTTGCATCAAAGTGTCTACAACTCTCAAAAATCAGTTGCACAATCCAATTCAACCAGCGATTTGTTCCGGCTCTTTTTTGAATTCTTGAAGTGTAAAAAGGCACTTCCATTTTGAAAATCTCTCTCTAAATCCTTTGCAAAATGGCTACTCCAATGGTTGTTAAGATCACTGATAGGCCGCGCCCAAAATTCAAGAAACACCCCTATAAATCCTTAGAAGTTGATCCATTAGGCACTTTTTCAAGCATTCCGCATGGGGTACTACACGTAGAAGATGTTAGGGTTTATATCCACACCAATATTGAGGAATTTGGAGAATCTAAGTTGATGGACATCTACCATAAACAATTAATAGATGAAAGTTTTGAACGCAAACCTCAATACAAGGTCCTCCGGGATAAGCACTTTGGACATTGCATCCACTTTCCCTGTTTTGCAGAAGATGATTGGGTTCGGTATGTTCTTAGCAGAATACATGACAATTTCATGTGGTTAATGAAGCCCTTCAAGATAACAAAAGATGCCATTAGGGCAGTAACTAGATTACACTCATCCAATGGGTTACCTGCACTCAAATCTATCAAGAACCAGACAGTAAGTGAAGCTTCCGGATCTAAGTTTGACAAGAGAGCAATGACCATAGAAGACATCACTAATCTGGATATCAAATTTGCCTCTATGATAATTGGATATAAGATCTATCATTCCACTAGGGAGAATTTTGTGTCTGGGACTGCAATATATACATCATATTAGATGTTAAGGGAAAATGCAGATTATGACCTATGTGATCTTCTTTTAAACCAACTATTAGAAAACCTGCAGAAGATCAAGAAGGATAAGAAGAACTCATTCAAGTATGGTTGTTTAATACTGTGTCTATTCTTCTACTACATGAATGAGCTGCTTGGATCAAGTGGTTGGGTATGGAAAAATGACAGACCGGTTGCCATACAGATCAGAGACTATATGTATGGACTTGGTGATGCTAAGGCTCAAAGCACAGCACTCTGGGGATACTTCAATAACTTCCAAAGTATGATGCAAGCCAAAGAAAGGATACCTCAATCCATAGTAGAAAAATACAAAGATATAGTGTGATTTATGGTAGATACTGATCAATGCCTAATGGAGGCAATTAAGCCCAGAACAGTTTGGATTATGCCAATGCGATATGAGGTCGATGAGAAAATATTGGAGTTGCATATCCAACACTTGCTAAGTCATCCTAAGGACCCTGAGGCAGAAAGGTTTGGAACCTTTCAAGAATTGAGTCTAAAAATACATATTGAGCTAAGACAACCAGAAATAAAGAGGAAAGTTAGAAGGGAAGTAGAGGAAATTGCCAAAAGATATGGCATATCAAAAGAGGCAGTTGATGCAAATAGAGAGAAAATAGAAAGAGCTGAGAAAGAGAAACAAGAAGCAGAAAAAGGAAGTGTTCCGATACAAGCCTCCTCCCGGACTAGATCCTCCAAGACCTCTGCACCTACCACTCCTAAGAGCTCAAGAGCCACCAAACCGGAAATCAAGACATCCAGAAAAGGAGAAAAGAGAAGGAAATCAAAAGCCACAAGGTCTTACACAAGTCAAAAGGATGATGAAGAAACAGAGTCTAATGAGGAAGTTAAGAAAATGAAGAAGAAGAAGAAAACATCTGGGGAATCCTCTACCGGTAAAAACAAAGAAGAAGAGGTAGAAGAATTTGTTGAAAGGCCCACTCTTTCTATTGATGATATCATCAAGGTAGTCACTGTGGATGGGAATCTGCAACCAGTAACAGAATTTTATGATGAGTATAGTGACACTGACAAAAGGATCTTGGAAGAAGCTATAGTCAAGTACCTGAATATTTATAATAAAGCATTCATTGAAATCATTTCTTTAATTCCTAAAAGTCTAGAGAAGGTACTTGAACTTAGAAAAGAGAATGCCAAGGCAAAGGACTTAGAGATTCGAGAACAGGTTGCAATTCAGCTCTATCCTTCCATTACTCCAAAGCAAATGAACATGATCTTTAATGACTGCAAGGATGAGTTCCAGAGCAAAGCAAGAATGAACAAACTTATGCTTGGAGAGACTAATCAAGTAGCAAAAGAAACAGAAGACATCCTCTGGAATGCCTTCAAAAGATTCAATCTTCCTATTATAGAGGAAATAGATGAAGAACCTTCTACCATGGATGTCGAAGGATTAAATGCATCAAAAGAAGAATCTACTGAGAAAAATGTAGAAGGGTCAAAAGAGATAGATGAGGAGATGTCTAAGGACTTGGATTCCTCTATTCTGAAAGAGGAAGTTCATGAAGCAATTAACATCTCTCCTCTGGATCCCACTGCAGACACTCCAAATCTAGGAACTGAAGGAGAAGGAAGAAAAGAGGAGAAAGTGAGTCAAGAAGAGGAGGTAAAGGAAAAATAAGAAGAACAAACAGAGAAGATCTCTAATGACAGTTTAGAGATTCCAAAAGAAAAGAAGACTCAATCTCCGGAAAGAGACACTGCAGAGGCAGTAAAGAATTTGTTGAACAAAGAGATGATGGAGATAGATGAACCAAAACTTTTCCAAGGACCACTAAATTTTGATTCCCTCTCTCTGATCCAGACAATTAAGATAGCATCTTTTGCTCAAGCCAAGGCAAAAGAAAAACTCCTGAAGTCTCACATGAAAGACTGTGAGCTGTTAGAGATTGCATCCGGTATGCTAGAGAAAATCATGCCATCCTTTCAAAAGGATCATTCAGCCTCTCCATCCAGTAACATAAAATCTCTGGTAAACTATGTCAGCACTCATTTTGATTCTTTAGAGAAATCGGCAGAAGAAAAGGTCCAGAAAGAATTTTTGGGAAAGAGATTCACTGAAGTACAGGGACTCATAGCTAATGATAGGAGGACCCTGGATATTGGGATAAAGAGCCTTGAAAATGCTCTTAAAGATGGTGGGGACATGTACAAATTTTGTCTATCCTGGTCTAAAGTGACAGAGGATATTGAAAAGAAGGTGAAAGAACAAGAAGGTAAACTGTCAAGTTTATCCAAAATTTTGATCCCCTCACTACATCCATAATGAATCAAGAATGCTAGGCTATTGCCATTATAAATGAAATAAAGAGGCTAGTAAAAGAGAAGAAGAATATAATAAGCAGGATGAGTGAACTTAGAGGGATAATTATCCCTAAGTTAGAGGCAATGCATGAGGCATTAACAGATGCTCAGATCATAGCTCGAACCAGTGATCTGGCAGATCTAAGAAGGGCAGAAGCATATGCATTTTTGTTGAGTGGTGACATCTATATTTTGGATAGGATGAAACAGAGCTGGGCAACAGAATTTGTATAGTTGAAGACCACTTTTGCAGATATACTTAAGTATATGTAAGTATAACATGTATATATACTTATGCGGCTATGTATAGGTTGATTTTTGCAAATTTTGGTATGCGGATTCCACCCTTTGCCATTGATGTCAAAGGGGGAGTGAGGAGTAGTGAAAAATGTGGAATCCAGCTAAGGGGGAGCTCTGGTAAAATAGTACACAAGATAGAGCATCAGCCAAGGGGGAGTTTGTTGTGACAATCATTTTTCAGTAAGTGTTGCCATCAATCCCAAAGGGGAAGATTGTTGGCAAGAGACACTATGTAGCTTCATGAGTATTGTCATTGATGGCAACAAAGTCTATCCCACACATCTGCAGTACGTAGTATGCTTATACCGAAAGTTAGATTGAAGATTGTTTTGGTCTGGTGAACAAGAACAAAGCATGTAGCAAGGTCTAACAAACAGGTACGGATCTCTCAGATGGTGTAACTCAGAAAGTTATGGACTTGGACAAGTCAAGAGGATTATCATGACTACTATATTCCAGAGATTGAGCCTCTGGTGATGAAACATGGAAAAGATATGAGCATCTAAGTGTTGGGTTCCTGACAGGCAAAGCAGACTAAGGAAGAACTAACCGGAAGAGTATGAGACTTCAATCCAAATGAGTAATTGATGTTGATCAAGCTATTTAATGGATCATACATGGTTGGCCAACATGATTGATGACTTCTATGTCTATGTTTTTGACATGCATCACATATTAAGCATGGATCCAGCCGACAGATCAGTATTTTGTAAATATCTTGAGTATTTTGGTTGCCGACTAGAAAGTTGTTGAAATCCTTGATGCGGATATAAATACTAGATGAATTCTAGTATGTTGAAGTGTGTGTGTAGGTGTGATGAAATAAGGTGCGAAGAAAGGCAGAGATAAGTGTGGAAGCAGCAATACAAGTCTGGTATGTGACAGAGCAGCAGCACTAGAGCAGACGAAGAATGAAGTGCATTAGATTAGTATATTGAGCCTAACTGGAACTGAACTACAACATTTGTGGATGCCTCTCATCAGTTCAAACACCTGGTTACCTTCTATAAACTTTGTAGACAGTGAGTCTCTTGTAAGCAGTGTGCCTCTTGTGAGCAGTGTGCTCAGGCAGTGAGCCCTAATTGGCAAGTGCAATTTTGTACTTCTTATTCTTTTAACAGAGAATACAATCTTGGGTTAGTCACCCTATGGTTTTTCCCTTAACAGGGTTTTCCACGTAAAAATCCTTGTGTTATGTGTATTGATTTTATTTCTGCTCTCATGATTATGTATCCTTATTTGTTTTGATGTTGCACTAATTATTAAGGGAGAAAAGAAAATTAAGATATTTGAGATAACTGATTCACCCCCCTTCTCAGTTATCTGCCTTGTTTCCAACGCTTTTCACATCTAAATTTCTTTGATAGCCATGAATGCAAGTACATACACATAAGAGAATGATTCCCTAAGTATGATCTAACTCTTGACCAACCTTGACTCATACAGTAGCCACTCACAAAAAGTTTATATTCTTAAATGTTAGTAAATGGAAGAATCTAAAACATAATATTGATTGAATTTCACTACACATGTTGCATTCATTACTCTCTATTTTATTATTATATTTTTTTATCCATATTTAAACCTACTCTTACTTGCTTATTTACAACAATTTCCATTACTCAATTATAAAGATGTGAAGTATAAGAATAAATATATTCTATCAAACCTCAAAATTTACAAGGACAAGATTCACTTACTCACAGAAGTTATGCAATTGCACATTTCCTACCCCTAATCTATTTAGACAATTCCTCATTTATATAGATTTAAGCCTCTTAAGAATACAATCAAAGATTTATAAATCAATTAGATTTACCCACTAAGTAAGCATACTATAAAACATTAAAAGAACATACATTTAAGGGGGTGTCAAATGAGGGCTATATTCAATTTAGGGGAGGCATACAAGATCAATTTTTAAGATGCCCGAGTTTTCAAAAATGATAATGACACTAATCTAGCACCTTAAAGTATGATTATGTCCTTTTACAAGATCAAATAAGTCACATTCTAAAAGAGATGATACTATTTTATAACAAGTGTTTATATAAGATAAAGGAAAAAGTACTATCACATTTACTAATAAAACATTAAGAATCTATAATGATCTACACAATTTTAACTATTCAATTTTTACATTGAAGAATTTGAATTATCTACCCATTCTAAAATATTCCTTTGAAATAACCACACTATACAAAATCAAGATTTATCTTTTCTCCAAAATCATGATTACCTAAAGAAAGGAAACAAAATTGCACTTACAATTGACTAAACTAATGTTTTCCCTAACCAATTGCATTTGTTTTTATTATCACATCCCTCCTATTATAATGCTACTTAAATTCATGTAAGAAGATAACACAATCCAAAGACTAATTGTTGTACGTTGCTACACATAAATAAATCGATTTGAATACTTATTATGATTAATTTCATTCATTTGTTCTACTTGTGGATTACACATTAGGTACGAGGAACATATTTCTATAATATGATTCCAATGATAAAAGAATAAAAAATAAAAAATAAAAAAATTAGGTTTTATATTGTATTTTCTTGCTTCTGGGTTTTGGGTTGTTACACCCAGCACCATCTCAAGTGAGCCGAGGCCTTGTCTTCAGACAACCTCGATGCAATCAGACCAATCAAAACCTTCCTCAAATGAGGAATGCGAAGTCGTGGCACAGGGGTAAGTTAAACTCCTGTCTGATCCTCAAGGTGACTCATCCCCATGAACTGTGCCCAAGAAACCTTGTCCTCGAAGGACTCGCTAGTAGGCAGAACAAGAAGATGCCCTCACAGGAACTTGAAGAATACGGTAAACATTGAAAAGAATGATAGTCCACTCTCCTAAAACCTATGGGAACCTGAATATGTTTCTATTTGCATCCTAGTATGTGAAGATATCACAACAAATGTGTGCCACAGAATGAATAATTGGCACATGACAAACTCTAGCTAAGCCTGCTCTCCTCAAGATCGTACGATCATCATCACTCAATGAAGCAAACATCTCTAAGAGACATAATTAATCTCTGTAAGCATTCCATTGAATACACATGTCCTGCAAATCAGAAAAGAACTTTAGATTAGATCTCGTCAACCCGCAAAAATCCTAAAAATCGTAAAACTTGTAGAAAATCCCACAAAAAAAGCATATAAACCATCAAAATTGCAATAAACAGGTGAATACAGTAGTCAAATTAGATTGAAACATAGTGAAGTAAACATCAAATTTTAGACAGAAGTCAGGGTCACCCCTTTCACCCCAAGTGACCCACATGTCAGCAGGATCTCCCCCTGGGCAACCCTATTGTCAGCTAGATCTCCCCCTGGGAAACCTGCCTAGCAAAAGGGGCAACCCTATGTGGAGATCCCCTGAATGAAAAGTTCTCTAAAATCTCCATTTCTCAGCTGATTTCAGTAAAGGAAAGACCTATCCTACTCTAAACGATGAAACAAAGATAATGCAACAGAAAAAATGATCAAAAATAGACAATTTTAAGAGATTTTTCACAAAATTCAACCTAGGGTTTTGAGAAGAGTTTTTCACTATTTACATACCTAATTCTCAATGGCAGAAGAAGCAGCAACCATCTTCATGATCTCCTCGAAGATATCTACCCAACAATTGTTCACATGATTGATTTCGTCATTGATTCACTCAAATCTCACTAATTTGCTTGCTTTGCTTGCCTTTAGCTTACTTTCTTTTATGCATTCTTAGATTAGTTTTTTTCTTTTATGCATCTCTCGTGCATCATTTTGCATGCATTCATTCTTACATGTCTCACCCACAAAGGCAAACAACTAGTCGAACTCTCACGATCTATGGTAAGTTCATCATTTCAATTTTCATTATTCATTTTGATATATTTAGATGCTGGGCTAACACTAGTTATCATAGGTACAATTGAGGCAAAATCAACAACAGGTAAGGCCTAGTTCAGGAATGGTACCTACCTTTCATGTAGACTACCATCCCCGAGGGGGCAAATATGTAAGCACAAAAATCACGTACAACCTCCATGAGGACCCCTATGATGATTTTTAATCATTGTCACGTACATGTAAGTGTGAAATAACATCCTCTTAGCAGCAATCCTCTAGGTGACGTGTCATTTCTTTCATCTTATGTTGTTCCCCCTTTGTCGTTTTCTCTTTCTCTTCGTTGTCGACATTCTTCAACACTTGTCAATTTGCATTTTCTATGCTTGCGACCCAGTTCCTAAGCCTTGTATGCATCTTGTAGGTGAGTTTTCACCTTTCCCCAACATTTTCATCTTCTCCACCCCTAGAAGCCTTCTAGAGATCCTCCCTAGCCATCTCCCACTTTTGGTTTTCAGTTTCACTCAATCAATCCAAATCTCCCCCTATTATTTCCAGATCTCCCATCGGGAGATCTTACTGTGCAAGTGGAGATTTGGATTCTTGCACATGACTGACCTGTTTCTGGAGGCAAAACCCCTTATTTTCTCCTCCTCTTCCATCTCCCATCGAGAACTTCAACCCAAGTGCTCTCCTTAGTGGGTCGCCCCCCGGGCGACCAAACTAGTAAAAGAGGTGACCCTTGGGTGACTCTATTGCATTTCCAGCCATAGAAAAACTCAAGTTTCTAACTTGAAAAAGCTTTGTTTTCACCTGTTTTTCTTTCTGTTTGCATGGATTTTCAAGCATAATATGGAGTTAACTATTTCATGCACCCACACATGCATAATTAGCTTTGTTTCATCTAAAATTAACAACTCATGCATTCCCATGCACTCTTTCTTCTTCATTTCTTCTTGAGTGATAAGCTTTTACTGGGTAGATCACTCCAATTTTAGCCCAGATCACTCTTGAATCATCTGTGTTAACTCTCCAATCTAATTGAGTGAAATCTCCTTCTTCATCACCTCTCATCCCTTCTTCTAACCTATAAATACCCCCCTCCCTCAAGCACAAAGGGAGGCAATTTTATTTGTGCACACAGCTCTTGCAAATTATTGCTCTCCACATTTAGCATTCTCATGCTCATTCATGACATAGGAGCTTTTTGTTTTGTTCATTTCTCATCAAGCATTCACATAAAGCTCATCATGTGTCCATACGCTGCTCAAATCAAGCTACCATGCTCATCAATAGCTCTCATTGAGCTCTCTTTGCAAAGCTTCTAAAGATTCTTTCGCTTCTTTTGTCATCTTATCACCAAGAGGATTCCCCGCTGCTACAAGAGGATACGAGGTTGCCACATAAGGAAATATGAGGGTAGTGGAGGCTCACAAGTCTTCTTTATTTCAGGTTCCTCTATGCTTTATGTCAATTGGTAGTAATTAGATAACTAAAATTGCTCTTGGGATTAATAATCTTATTGCTTCTTCCTTGATAGGATAGTTAGATCTTGCATTCTTAGAGTAATTTGCTTTCATAGTTTAATTCATTTACATGCAGTTTCCTTTCTTAGATTAAATCATTCCAAATATTTAAAAAACCACAAAAACATAGTTAAATTACATTAGGTAAATTCATTGTAGCTTGCATTCATTCTTTGATTCCTAGATTAAAAAGGATCTTTTATTTCCAAAAAAACACAAAAAAAGCACAAAAAGAAGTTTTGCCTTTCATATAGTATTGCATTCATAAAAACCCAAAAAAGAACAAAAACATTAGAGACTTAGAAAATTTGTAAACACTTGATTCCATCACAAGGTCAACCATGGTCAACCACTTGGTCAAAACCCTTGATTCCATCACAAGGTCAAATGAGGTCAATGCACAATCAAACCTTAGGTCAATCAAACCCTAGGTCTAGTCAAGGTTAGCTCACATATGCCTATCTCTTGTCTTGGCTCATGAATGTGCCCAGGATTAAGAGGTGAGTGGGTGAGAGCAATCCTCGACGAGATAGAGGAAATCCATCTGAGACCACAACAGGATCCACTTGTCTTACAACAACAAGAACATAGGCAATTCTTAGTACAACAAGCATTCATCCAATACTTTGAAAGACAACAAGCCATCAATGAAAACAACATCTTACCCACACAAAGGTGGAATATCAAAAACCCTAACAGGAGAAGAGTGATTAGTGACCTTTCAGGTTATACAGTTATCTCTACAACAATGATCATTGAATGACACATCTACACTAGTGCACAATAGCATAGGCCTCAAGATGTGCCGACCCCTCTCCATGAAGTCTAGCTCTCCAACGAGCCAAACCACCCCCGTGTGTCGCCTCCTCTTGACTAGCTACTTCCACGAGAGCGAGAGTGACATGGCTTATTAATCCAATAGGAAAACAAATTCCACCGGGCTAATGATAGATTTCCATAGAGAAGAGTAAGAGTCCTAAAAGGTAAAAGGAATGCCTAAAACCCTGATGATTTCTCCATGAGCAATCCATTTCCCACAACAAAGTTAAGCCATGACAAATTAGGCAAGAATGATTGCATGTATCATTGAGTTTTCTACCATTGAATATTGAACAAAAAGATAAGCAAAAGTATCTAACATTTAAGAGCCTAATTGACATTACTATCATCCTCCAAAAAAATAGAAAGGACTCATCAAAAAATGACCATTAATAAGTTTTAAAGAAGAATTAGGAAGAGTGATACCTTTGACCAGGTTATGTGACACATCATGAACCAACAAATATGCAAAGACTTCAACAACTAAAACATATAAAGTAGGAGCAAGGGGACATCCTTTTTCTATGGAGAAGAAAATCCCAAATGAGGAATATTGGTGGCCATTGATAGTGATAAAAGCAAAAACATCAACAAATAGCATTTCAATAGATCTTAGGAATTTGGGATCAAAACCTAAGGCCTAAAGCAAGCAAGAATTAAGGGCCATTCTATGCAATAATCAATTTTAGCAAATATGGAATGCTATTGAGAATGTATGGCCCACTCCACTTCGTCCCAAACAACAATGATATCATCAAGAATGTATCTAGACTTAATAAACCCAGTTTTCTCCGGATGAACAATTGAAGAAAGAAGATGGCATAACTTGGGAGCAAAAGCCTTGACAATGATATTGTAGGAGACATTAAGCAAGGTGATTGGCACTCCACTCTTAGGGATGATATTAATATTTCCATTATTAATAATATTTCCTAAGAATTTTGAATTGTAATCTTCCAAATAAAATTTGTAAAGATCACTACCAACCATATCCTAGAGGGCTTTAGAAAATTCACATGGAAATCCATCACATCTAGGGGTTTTATTATTAGCCATGGAAAAAGTAGCCTCATGAAGGTCTTTTTGAGTGAAAATTTGTTCACACAAGGCTCTATGAGAAGGTGAAATATTGTAGGGGACCACCTAAATGTATTGTTGAAGAGCATTTGATCACTTTAGGGGTGACTCTTAATCTTTGAAAACATGTTCATAATGTCAAACAAAATCCTCGGTGATGGCAAGAAGTTCCTCTAGGAGTTGAGATCCTTCTTTGATGTGTTTGATTTCTTGAAAAGAATGGGGCTCATAAAGAAAGGAAAAACTCCTTCAAGAGTCTATCTCCAACTTTGAGCTAATGCTTTCAAGCCTTGTTTTGTGCCCTTTTGGTGGAGTGGTTATCTACAACTTATTTTTGCTGACTAAGTATTACAACATGAAGTTGTAGAGAAGGAGCAAAAGGCTATGTTTCAAGCTCGGTAATAAGGTTACTGTGTAAGCTTTTATGTGCTTATTTTATGTCTCCTTTATACTATATGATTTTTATATTAAACAAAATATATATATGTCAAAAGTAGAATGTTTTGGATAACTATGGTATTAATTTTCCTATTATTAAGAAGAACACTTAGGTTCTAGATAATAAACTTTACCATAAGAATTATACTTTGCTTCTAATAGTGCTTTGAGGTGTGATGATTTCTCTATATCAGGTTTAGACTAGATCACTTGTAAGTTTAGCTTTGGCATAGCTCATTAAGTCGAAATGAGAGAAACTTAGACATGGATTTTAATTGGATAACAAATGGTATTAGTCCATCGTATTTTGGAATCAAGCTAATGTAAGCAAAGTTTAGATTGGTATTTGAACCTTTGGTTTAGATAAGTATAAGAATATACTTGTGTAATGATCTAGACATAGTTCAAAAGATTTTAATGACCTCTTAGACAAAAGAAGACTAGAGGGTAATCATTTCTTATGATATTCTTACTTTCTAGTATAAGTATGTTTGTTATTCCATTGTGTTGGAATAGGATAAATAAAACCCTAGTTTAACCTAGAAGGGTTAAAGATTATTTGATGATACCCTTAAGGTTATAACTCGTTTTAGTTATTTTATGAGGGTAGACAATAAAGAGTCGAGAACCCTAGAATATTAAATGTTCATATTTATCTTAATTAAAGAGATTTGTTATTAGTCGGTATTGTTTAACCTTAGGTAGAGAAACCTATTTGTTTGATTAAAAGTCGACTTGAGTTATAAGTCATAAGCCTCGGGCTTTGCAAGTATGCAAGAGGTACTATTAAACAGTTAGTCAACCATAAAGTTTATTATACCTTTTGGTCACAATTTCTCTTAGCTATTACTTGTCGATAAGTGGTGAATCTCAAATGCTGCAAAGATGCAAAGAGAGATACCCAAGAATGGATAGTCATTACATAAAGGTCAATGGAGTAGTGACAGTGTCTTATGAATACACCTAAGTCAGAAAGACTTGATTTGAGTTAGACATAACTCTTTAGTTAAACCTTAACTTGACCCAGATATGGTAATTATTTATATTAAATCATTTTCATCATTATACAGATCATGATTGAAGGAACAAGGACCCTAACTATGTATATTTATTCTTACTTGTAAGAAAGGAAATAGTTTCCTAGACTACGATGCTTATCCTGGGTAAGGTAACCATCTTAGTCATTATAATTCGATTTAAAATCCTTATGAGTTGATAAGTCTTGGATCTTGAGTATTGCAATGATGCAATGAGAATCCTCATAAAGAAAGGTAGTCGATAAGGTCTATGGAAAATAGATAGTGAATGTAAACTTGTCTAGGTCGGGAAGACTTAAATATTGAAATTGTCTTGACTTCATAAGTTGAATGTAGTTGACCAAGTCGAACTGTAGGAATATGATAGTATCCAAGTCGAGTTGGGGTGGGTGAACATTACGACAACATTCATTGCGAACGCCATTTTTTATTGAAACTATGGCCATAGTAATGCATATGTCTCTGCATGCATTGTCAATTCACTGTATCTGGATTGCATAACCTATCGGAAATCATACCTAGCTAGAGGGTATCTAAGGTTGTATGATTGATAGAGTTGTGTAGGATACAACACTATGTACTCGGAAAGGCAAATTACCACTGGTCACCTTTGGTCTATATTCCTCATGAAGGGTAGGGCCACTTCCTATGTGGAAGATGTGTGGGAGACCGTCGGTTTGTGGATGGAGGTAAGTCACTGGAAAGATACTCTCTCTCTAGCAGAAGACATGTCGAGGCTTGTGATAAAGATGTCAGATTTCTAGATGCAGTATATCTTTGAGAATTGTGTTTATTGAGATTATGTAAAACATTATCTAATGCAGATATTTGTAATTGATTTACTTTTGTAAACATTGTACTTGAGAAAGACAATATGGTTTATTGTATTTTGTAATGAGGAATCTTGTAATTGTAGTTACTTGATTATATTTTGAATAAAAGAAAAATTTTCTCTATCTCATTTTTACCTTGCTAAATTACTTTATGGTAAATTCTCTGATTTTACTATGTTTTTAGAACGTGGATGTTACATCAAGCATGTGCTAAGGTAGGTTGATGACTTAGTAAAGAGATAAAAAAATGCATTTTTTGGCTTTGGGTATAACAAATTACCATTTAATGCAGAATTTAATAGACAAAATGTCGAAAAGCAAAAAATCTGACAAAGGGTCAACTAGTAAGGAAAAATAGTTAGAAACTTGAAGAAAAAAGATTGGGCTAACATCATGGCCCTATCAAGTCTTTTAAGAACCAATTCATAATGGGAATAGAGTTTACTCCATGTGTACCACACAATTTATTTTTATGGTGACCAATACTAGGATCAAAGAGGCCCAATTTATTACACGTATAGAAAACCAAGCTCCTCTCTCACTAGCTCTCTAATGCATAGGTAGGGTAGCATAGTTGTCAAAAGCATCGTCCACTATATTAATATCTCCACACATAATCCATGTAGCTAGAGACAATGAGTCAACAAGCCAATGTCAAATAATAGATCATTCAACATCATTGGAAGCATAAGCATTAACTATCCCTAAATAATGATTATCAACATTCAAGAAAACCCATAATGCTTTGTTAGTGGGGTCACATCCCTAGAGAATGATTATCAACATTCAAGAGAACCCATAATGCTTTGTTAATGGGATCACATCTATAGTCCACTAAATGTAGCTGTCATTTAGGAGGGAGAAAGGTGACAACTCCACCACAACGGTTGCTACACAAAAAGTGATTAGTTGCCCATATGATATGGCAAACAATAGAAAGAAAAAAGTAAAATTTTAACCTCTTGCAAACAAAAAATATCCAAGTTTACATTTTTTTGTCAAACATCCCGCACTATATATTCTCTTATGAGGTATATTAAACCTTGAACATTACATGAGAGAAAATTCATTCCAAAGGCATGTCATTACTATCAAGCTTGTCTAGGGATTCATAACTAATTTGCAAGAAATATCCCTTCGAAGAAGGGTTAAAATTTCCTAGTTGAATAATTGGCATGAAATTTTGCCTTTTATTTGGCATATATCCTCCATCCCCAAGACTTCTTATTGGGCTTTGTGAATACCTGACTATAGCCCTAGAATAAGGAGGAGGTGACTAAATTGGACTCCCAACCTGAGAGGATAGAATAATAGCCAATAAGGCTACATTGTATGTTGCTTATTTGTAGGTGTTCATGGATCATTGGGGCAATGATCCTTGCACTATTGCATGGGTCCCACTAACCTCCCCTTCTCATAGGAGTCAATCCCCTCTTTGAGGGCATCAACATGGATGTAGCCAGAATTCTTGGCATTCTCATGGCTATCATGATTCTCTTCCATTGCAATGAAGATCTCAACGATGGTCCCAATAGTCTCATCAACCCTTTGCTACTTTACAAACCCATGGTGTGGGTGATGTTGGTAGGCAAAATGAGAAATTTCTTAGATTGACATTGGCTATTTCTCTACTAAAAAATGATAACCCCCCTTCAAATGGTGTTTATCAAGAGCAAACTAATGAGAATGCTGCTAACAAAATCTAGGACCTACCCTTTGATGGCCAAGACTTGCCAACTAGATATAGCAATCTTTAAGATCATGATCGTGATCATGATCCACCACCCGCTAGGTTTATTACTGTTGTTGCTTAAGTTTATAACTCCATTTGTGATGTTGTTAGGTTAATCCACATTCAAAAACTTGTTTATAATTTTGTAAGTTTTTTAGTTACCTAAACTTCAGAGTGTGATTCCATTCCATCCACTTTTTTGGAATATGGTGTACATTATATCTTTTATAAAATAATATAATAGAACCTTTTTCATTGAAAAAAAATATAAAATTTTATAATTTGTTTGGGTACTTGAAACAACCCTCTTCCTCCCCCTAGAATTACTTCAGCTGCATAACAATGTGACCACTATACTTTTATCTCTAAACTCTTAACTTTTGAAGTGTGATAACATTTCTCCCCCTTTTATATAAACTGGTAAATTATATTTTTTATATTTTAATATAAAATGTACATTATTCATCATAAAAACTGCTCCACTAAACCATTGCCATTTCTAGCTTCTTAAATGAAATTGAGAATTACCCAGTTTTAAATGAAATTGTGACTCTCCTTTCTGGAAACTAAGTGTATAAAGATATCCCTCCTATCATCTAGCAACAGATCTCTGCAAAAGCTAATGCAAATATCATGGGATTTTGGTACTTTAGTTTAAAGTTTCTTTTTAACACTACAAAACATTTTAATATAAATCCGACGCATTGAAATTGATTGCTTGTGTAATTATATCCTAATTACCCCCTCATTCTCTAAGTGAACCATTGCAGATCCCTTATGTGGGAGCAGACTCTTCAGTAGGACTACAACCAATCATTCTTCACATTACATATTCTTAATAGGTAAACAATATGCAGAATGACCAATCAGATTTAACAACAAACCACAAAAACACCATGCTCACAACCCAAAATCAACAAAAAAAGATCACCCACAAAGCCCAGCATTGCACAGGAACAAAAGAAATTATCTTCTAAAGGGTTTCAACAAGATCCATTTCAGCCAGTTAAGAAAATGATATCTTACATATATATACTTATAAAGAATACAAGCCCACTTGTAGATATCAACCAAAATTTGTTCACAAGCTCCTGTAATTCCCTGATTTCCTTTGCCAGGACTTTCTCTTTGCAGAATTAATAGCCTCTGAAATCAAGAAACTGACTCCCTTCAAAGAAAAAAGCTCAGATCTGCTCTCACACACTACAATCTATGTCTATAAAACCTTCCCTATCTATAAGATTTTCAAGAAAAGAGCACTATAACCAACCAAAGAAAAATCTGCCATAAATGGTGTCAGTAAATGCTTACAAGCAAGGGAGCAGGGTATATGTCTATGACAAGCATATCAATAGCCAGGTCACAAGCCCACCAGAAGAACAAATGAAGAAATCTGAGGACAAACGGAAGAGGAAACATTGTGGAAAAAATTGCTGTATGCGGTAGGCAAACAAAACGGGATAGATACAAAATTTATAGTTTTCTTTAAGATAAGAACCAATCAGATTGTCCGGTTATACACAGTGAAGGTACCCCACCAGCTTACTTTTACTTATACAACAGTTTTACTCTTGCTCTCTATGTAAATTGATTTTCTTTTTAAATTCTTCTCAGGTATAGAGCTTTGAATTTCTATAGGGTAAATTCCACAATCAATGAATATAAGGAATGGATTGGTTTTCTAAGAGTTTCTATTGTTCATGACGTCCTGCATCTTGGATTGTCCCAATCAATATATGGGATTACTTAGCACACCTTACTTCAATTTTAGATATATTTTTGTGAGATGTATGTATTTACTGCACAGTACATTGAACATATGTGACAATTTAGGTATATATGATACAAAAATAAATTACACATAAATTTATGTTTAAACAATAGGTAATTATAACCCACATAAATAATTATATGAGCTATTGAACAGACATGTTTTTTTATTAGATAAAAGGGTTAAGAAAGGATCCTACCCTTACAAAAGCCAAAAGATTGAAGTAAAACGGAACATCACACTAACAATAGAGAACAAAAGGTCAACAACCTACACAATGTTGGACCTCAACCTCTCAAACTGCACACCTTAATCTGAATATGGAATAAGAAACAACACTAACTATATAAACTACAAAACATACATATTATACCTTGTATATTACTATTAAACATGTATACCTTACCTACTTAACTATACCCACACCAACCTTCCACTTTCACTTCATCCTAAGTGTCCACAATAAAAACAAAATCATTTCCCTATCTAAGCTCACTCTCTACAACTTGCACAAACAAACATCCATCAACCGACAAAGTACATATAATTCCTAGGGGCATTTCTAAGCTATGGTATTTAACCTTTTATAAAATGCAGTCATAATTCGGTAAGGGAAGTGATCAATAATTGAGGGAATATTCAATAATTTCATGAAGACAACCTACATTTCCTAATGAATGTCAAAAGGAAAAATAGTTGAATACGGGATTAATGTTGCCATAGACTAGAGTTGACCCTCTATATTTTATATTTAAAAAGAATTGAGTTAAGTTTGTGAATAAAGAGTAAATGTGTGAGTATTATTATATTATGGATAAACTATATTAAGGTATTTAATTAAAATGGGTTTAGAATATATTAAAGAGTTTTAGTTTAATTGGTTAAGTATAATTGATAAGGATGATGTTATGTTCTTTTATTTCATCATCCACCAAAATTCAAATACTCTGACACTTCATTAGAGCCTGCTATTGAGGTGAAGGTTTCCTCTCTTATTAAACAAAAACTAAAAAAGAAGAAAAATCAATCCAAAAAAGATTGGGACTCTCATATTTTCCTCCATTCCCATGTTAAAATAGGTGCCTTTGGTAAAGAGGTAGTGTAGTTAGTCTATTTTGTATACCAAGTATTTTTAGTCAATACTTTTCTTTATTAGTTTGGTTGGTCTTGTTATTAGTTTAAAGTATTCATGTTTGGACATCCCTATCTATTGTATTTTCTTTTTAGTAATTTATTGCGCATAAACTCCCTTTGAATCACATTTATTTATGAAAAAATCCTAAACTTTTAAATATAATATTTTTATAATAATTTTTAACTTATAAATATATTTTAAAATGAATTGAAAGTACAATTCATTCTATTATCCCCATCAAATGTAATTGTAAAATTATCGTTGTTTAAAAATTGAAATATCTTAAAATAAATATTAAAAAAACAATATACAAACTAACAAAATTATAAATAAACATAATCCATTAAAATCATGTGTTCACTTTTCATATAATAATTCTAATTGAAGTTCATATTAAGAACTCAAATAATTAAACCCTTAATGTAAAGAAGCGGTGAGTGTCCTTTACAAACATATCCAAAGCATTCATTAATACTACACTACAAGAAAGATTTCTTATGGAATAATTAAAAAACTCTATCATATAGATTTTTTATGAAATAATTAAAAAAATTCTATCATACTTATCTATATAGCTAAAGACAAAATTAATTTTTATTTAAAATTTTATTTATAAATAAAATAAATTATGTTTGAAAATTATTTAGATTAATTAATTGATTTAATAGTTAAAATAATTAATATAAAATTAATTTAGATAAAGTAGTTGAGTTTTGAAATGTTATAAAAATATATATAAAAAGGTTAAATTGACAAAGAGGGATAGGTGTATTTAGTTGTGGAAATGATAAAAAAAATATTTTATTGTAGATCACATTATGTGGTTTACTTTAATGTCAACCATGAGACATGCATCAATCATACTTTGATCTAGACTACAAAATCACTTATTTTATATTTTGTTTGAATTCCACACTAATAGTTTTGATTCTTACATCTATGATCTTAACTTTTCATGTCATTTGAAACTAGACTTGTGGCCTTAACCCACCGTCTGGTAATCTTGGATTACAAGAGCACCAATAGAGCATGCTACATTAGGAATCGAACTGACTAGCTTCCCGCCTTACACCTTAGTCAAGTGCTTTGATTGCTTCAACAATTTGTACAAGTTTGTAGACACACCACCTACATAATGTAAATGTCTCTCTTATTAATGTAGGTATTGATGTTTTGTTTTTTTAAGTGTTTTTGATGTGCTTTTCATGAACATGTGATGTGTAGATGTGATATCTAAATGAGCTAGGGTTCTTGTCCTTTTATATTCAATACCCTAGCAGGCAAATGTGAATATTTTGTACTTGAATCATGGATAATAGTTAGTTAGAGGTAAGTCAACTCAAACTTGGAATTAAATTTAATTTAGAAATCAAGAGACCAAAACTACATCTACAAGATTCACCTAAGACAAAAACAAAACAAAAAATATATAAAGATGAAATTTAAATCCTTAAAAAAATAGAAAATTAAATTCAATCAAAACTTAGATAAGATACCAACTTTCTTATAGAAATAAATTATTCACACTAAACTATTAAACTAAAAACAAAAATTAAAATAAATTCAAAACAAATTAAAACAAATATTAAGAATGCAATTTTGGCCTTTTATATAATATTTAAATATCACACTTATCTACAAAGCTAAAAACAAAAACAATCTTTATTTAAAACCTTTCTTAAAAATAAGATAAGTTAGTAGTATTATTAATTATATATACTTCTATCTTTGTGAGATTACACAAAGAGAATATAACATAATGACAAAATCCATAAATTTAAATTGCTAAAATTCTTCCATAAGAATCTAAAGCTTAAGATTTTCAATTACAAGTGTATTTTAATAGAAGTCTACTCGAATTTGGTGGAAAAATAAAATCTTTTAGCACTCACTCAATCCTATGAAAGTTATTCTTTAATTGTATTTTAGAATTAAAAAAGAAAGAAAGGGTTTCATGATTAATGCATAAAATTGATGTTTAACAATTTAAAATAAAAATACAAATTAATATTTCAATTGGTTTTGAGATTATTAATTAAAAATCTCTTTCTTAAAAATTATTTTAAACATTAAATGATAATTTTAAATGGAACAAATTTAATGCTCTCAAGTAGATAGGTGCAAATATTAGGAATGGACCTTAAATAAACTTGTACCCTATTAACTCCCTTTAACAATTTAAACCTTTGTAATCCTATATGATATCCATGATAATCAAATAAATGCACTTCAAACACCCTCTTCTTCCATAATTTTTGTTATGCAATAATCGCCCTTGGTTACTACTATTTAAAAAATAATAATTTCATTATATTTTAAGTACAAGCAACTTCTTTCCAATTTAGAAGTGCTAGCTTCATAAGCTTACCAAACCATAGCAATGGCAGCAACTCTATGTCATAATCTTACATTCATAAACTAAATATAGTAAGCTCTCAATATCATGGCATATCGCTAGACCCAAACCTATTTCTTAGGGGTTCATCAAGATGGCCCAACCTACATATCCCTTTCAAGAAATCAAAAGCTCCATAGTTTGCACTAAACATGAATAGAAAACTTTGTCCTTAAAATCAGGATGAGTGACCTATGTTTTGAATCACAACAATTAATTAAATCAATACTTGTAATTCCATACATGTACAATAGTATGACAAATGATGTATCCCATACAGATATCAACAGGATGTTGATAACAAAGTATGAACAAAAAATAGTATAGCATATAACTTATGCATACATCACATGTGCACATAATGATCAACTCTTACATACATCACAAACGCACATAGTGATCAGCTGGCAAAAGGAAGGGGATGTGACTCTACTGTCTATATCTTCCTATTACTTGATTTACTAACATATAAGCCCATTTAATAAGGTGACAATAGGGAAAAGAAAAACAAGTGTATCCCATTACTACAATGTGGATCCATCATTCTCTTGTTTCATAGGCAACTATGATAATGAAACAAGCATTCCATGCTACTCATCATCACCTACAAGGACATAAGTGTAACAACACACAACACATGCAACTACTAATAATATTTTTACAACCCACTAATCTTTGAGTCATATTATAGTTAGTGAAACATAATCATGATTTTTTATAGTTTTACTTTATCTAAAACTAGTGTTTTGGTGCAGGAGCACCTAGGAAATCATGTTTTCTTTTGTAATAAGGTCTATTGACCAATGCATTTTCATTTCAGTTTGTAGGTTCATTTTGTAAGTCCCAAGTGACTTAGGGGACATTTGTCAAATTGTAATCACATAATGCTAAAAATAGCAATAATGCCAAAAATAGGAAGTAGTGTTTCCCAGCCACTTGGATTGATCTCCCAGCCACTTGGAGTCAGTTTGGTACTACTCTAGGCAAGTTTATAAACCCAGAGGATTGAACCAAATGTAGATATCATCATCAAATGTAATCAGATCGAAGTAGTGTGATCGAATGTGATTGTATTGTGCTCAGGAGAAATAAAGAAATTTTGTTCTGTCCATTTGATTTTCGTTTTTATAACTGTGAATCACACAACTATAGATTTCCATTCATTTTGCATTTTCCATTGTTGCCGTATATCACTGTGAAGCATTCCACTGGTGAGATTTCTGTCGAAATCAGTGGAATGGCTTCGATGTACCAGTATTCATTTTGTTCTTTGTTTTGTTTTGTGTCGACAGTGCAGGCGTTCCAGACTGAGGTGTGTGCACAGTAGCGTGCCCTAGCATCTCTATGTGCTAGGCATAGAGGAGAGATCAGACTATGTGAGGGTTGAAAACCCTAACGGTGTATCGTTGTGTTGATTCATCAATGCGTTGGCCAAAGGTTGCAAGTGTTCACCGACAGAGCAAGTCACGCCGAAGGAAGTCAATTACCAACGAAGCAAGCCTCACCAATGGCAGACACCATCAGGGTATTTGCAGAAGGATGAGAGACTTGGCCGATGGAGTTGAATTGGTGGCTCATCAGTTAGTTCGTTGACTGCGAGAAATTAGGGCATCAGTCTGTGGTATCCGTTGTGTGCTCCCCATCATATTGGTATCAGAGCTTGGAAAAAGATTTGGGCTGCAAGTCAAATTGAGGATTTGCAGGAGTATTGGCATTTGGGTGTTGTCTGTGAATGTTTATGTCAGACAGAGAAAGCGAGCCAGAGGTAGAGATGATGCCTCCCAAAAGTATGTCGTAGGACGCTGTTAAGAAGCTAATCGAGGAGATGCTTGCATCCAAGTTGGGAGAGTTCAAGCAGTCCAAAGGCAAAGATAGGGAAGATGAAAGTGACAGTGATGAAGGCGATACGGAAGTTGCTGAAACCAGTTAAAAGATAGAGGAGATACCAGCAGACCATTTAGGGCATGTTTAAATGCGTTGAAGTCAGTCAATAGGGACACTATAGATGGGTTACCTATGTATAGTGGAAGTATGGAAGCTGAAGAGGTGATTGACTGGATCGAGGCATTGAATAATCATTTCGAATATAAAGAAGTCCCTGATGATAAGAGGGTTAAGTTGGCAAAGGCAAGATTGCAGGGATCTGCTCTTGCATGGTGGAATTATGAATAAGGAGAGAGAGTCAAGGAGGGGAAGAATATGATAACCACATGGGAAAGGATGGAGACCAAACTCAAGGCACAGTTCTTACCCCTAGACTATGATGTGTAGATGTATAAGAAATTGCAGAACCTCAGCTAGAGAGACCTTGATGTGAATGCATACACACAAGAGTTTCATAAATTCAGTCTCAAATCAAAGAGATAAGAAGAAGAGTCAGAGAAGGTGGCCAGGTACTTGAATGGCTTAAGGATGAACATCCAAGATGAGATCAGCATTTTAGCACTAGAAACAGTGAACAAGTGTTTCCAAATGGCCTTAAGGGCTGACGAGAAGATAAAGAGAAAGAGTGAGCAAAACAATAGAGGTAGAGGTGGACAGAATTTCAGAGGTAGAGGCAGTTTTGGAGGAAGAAGTCTTAACCAGAGGCCTAGTGGTGAGTCTAGCCAAGAAGAGCAAGTTGGGGACTCAAGTAGCAGAGGAGGCTACCGAGGAAGAAGGCCTAATGGAAGAGGTGGGACAAATGGATCAGGTAGAGGATCCAAATTCTCCAATATGAGATGTTATGACTGTAATCAGATAGGGCACCTAGCATACAAGTGTCCAGAGAAGGCCTCAACTTCTCATGGTGGTGAGAAGAGAACCACTTTGACTCAAGAAGATGCAAGGAGTGTGACATTTCTTGAAGTGAATCTAGAATCAGAAACGGGAGAGAATTTGATGATCAAGAGGACGCTGCTCAAGGAACCAGTGCAGGTTGAACCATCACAAAGAAGGGCTTTGTTTAGAATCAACTGCAAGATCCAAGGTAAGGTTTGTAAAGTCATTATTGACTCTGGTTCTACTGATAACATTATATCTTTGGAAGCAGTGAATAAGCTGAAGTTAGAAAAGATACCCCATAGCAGTCCATATAAAGTCAGTTGGTTGAACAAGGGGCAGCACGTACTCATCAATGAACAGGCATGGGTAGAATTCGGTATTAAGAGGTATAGAGATAAGATTTTGTGTGACATCCTTCCAATGGATGCTTGCCATCTTTTGTTAGGTAGACCATGGCAGTTTGACAGAAAGGCTCATCATGATGGAGAAAAGAATGCTTACTCATTCCAAAAGGATGGTGCGACTTATAGGATACAGTCATTGGTAGAAGAGGATCCGCAGCATGTAGGGTCTAGTGTAATGCTGGTAGGAGAAAAGGAATTCATGGATACACTAAAGGAAGGTGATGGAGTAGGTTTTTCTTTGATTGTGAAGCCTACGGGGGAAAAGAAGAAAAGTGTGAGAGAAGTAGGACCTAAGGAGGTCAGAGATTTGCTTAACAATTACAAAGGAGTGATTGCAAAGGATATACCTGATTCCCTACCACCAATTAGAGACATTAGCCATCAGATAGATCTCATACCAGGAGCAGTGCTTCCTAATAAGGTAGCATATAAAATGACCCCTCAGCAGAATGAAGAGATAGCAAAACAGATTCAAGAACTCCTAAATAAAGGGCTGATAAGGAAGAGTCTTAGCCCATGTACAGTACCTACTATTTTAGCCCCAAAGAAAGATGGAAAATGGAGACTATGTACTTATTCTAGGGCAATAAATAGGATAACCATTAGGTATAGGTTTCCTATTCCTAGAAAAGAAGATCTAATGGATTGTTTGGGAGGGGCTACTTATTTCTCCAAAATAGACTTGAAGAGTGGGTACCATCAGATAAGGATAAGAGAAGGGGATGAGTGGAAGACACCTTTCAAAACCAACGAAGGGTTGTATGAGTGGCTTGTGATGCCATTTGGTCTTTCAAACGCCCCTAGCACCTTTATGAGGTTGATGAATGAGGTATTGTAGGAATTCATAGGAAAATTTGTTGTAGTCTACCTTGATGATATCTTGGTATTCAATAAGAGCAAGGAAGAGCACTTGAAACATTTGGAGATAGTCTTGAAGAGGCTGCAAGATCAGAAGTTACTGATAAACTTGGAAAAGTGTGACTTCATGAAACAAGAAATGGTGTACCTAGGTTTTGTCATCTCTAAGGGTGATTTGAAAATGGATCCTTCTAAGGTAGAAGCTATTTTGAATTGGCCTACACCTAGGACAACAGGAGAGGTCAGAAGTTTCCATGGTTTGGCCACATTTTACAGGAAATTCATTAAGAACTACAGTGACATCTATGCACCTATGTTGGAGACCATCAAGGGTGGAGGTAAGATGAAGTTTGTGTGGACGAGAGAAGCAGATAGGAGTTTTGAGAGTCTAAAATAGAAAGTTGCTACATTCCCTGTTTTAGTGTTACCTAATTTCAATAAGGTCTTCACAATTGAATGTGATGCAAGTGGATTGGCCATAGGAGCAGTGTTGAGCCAAGAAGGCAGACCAGTAGCCTTCTTCAATGAAAAGTTAAATGAAGCCAAAAGGAAATACTCCTCTTATGATTTAGAGTTGTATGCTATGGTACAATCTCTGAAAAAATGGAGGCACTACTTGCTTCCTAAGGAATTTATTGTATACACTGACAATCATGCTCTCAATTTTTTGAATGGACAGGAAAAGCTCAGCCATAGACACATGAAATGGGTGGAAAGTCTTCAAGCCTACACCTTCATCATCAAACATAAGAAAGGAATAACCAATAAGGTTGTTGATGCTCTAAGCAGAAGGGTGCTGACAATGTAAGAAGTGCAGCTACAAAGTATGGGTGTTGAGTCACTCAAAGGGTTGTATGAAGAGGACCACAATTTTAAGGAGATTTACAAGGTATGCAGTGAGTTTGACAATGCTTTCCACAGTGAATTCTTAGATTATACATTGCAGGATGGACTTTTGTTTAAAGGTAGTCAACTATGTATCCCTAAGTGTTCAATGAGGGATAATATAGTGAAGGAAAAACATAGTGGCGGTTTAGGAGGACATTTTGGGCTTAATAAGACCTTAGATCTTGTAAGAAGGTTTTACTTTTGGCCAAGGATGCAATCTGATATCAGAAGATTTGTTGAGAGTTGTATGATTTTCCAGTGCACAAAGGGAATCTCAACCAATGCAGGACTGTACCAACCTTTGCCCATACCAAATAGACCTTGGGAAAGTTTGAGTATGGATTTTGTGATGGGATTGCCCAAGACAAGGACAAGTTATGATAGTGTGTTTGTTGTGGTAGATAGATTCAGCAAGATGGCGCACTTTGTTCCTTGTAAGACCACTAATGATGCTAGTTACATTGTAGGTTTGTTCTTTAAAGAAATTGTCAGGATTCATGGATTACCTTTGAGTATTGTATCTGACAGAGACAGCAAATTTGTGGGACATTTCTGGAGAACCTTGTGGAAAAGATTGGGTACAAATTTGTCTTTTAGTTCGGCCTATCATCCTCAGACTGATAGTCAAACTGAGGTTGTCAATAGGTCATTAGGCAATCTGCTGAGATGTTTGACAAGAGAACATGGCAGTAGTTGGGATGTGGTACTTCCACAAGCAGAGTATGCCTATAATGATTCTACAAATAGAAGTACAGGTTTAAGTCCTTTTGAAGTTATCTATGGTAGTCATCCTAGAGGTATTTTTGAATTGTGAGATGTGCAAGGGATGGACAAAAGGAGTGGACATGCTGATACATTTGCAGAGGCTATGACAGAGATCCATCAACAAGTCAGAGATACTCTACACCAGAACAGTCAGAAGATCAAGGCCAGAGTGGATCAAAGGCGAAGGGATGTGCAGTATCAAATAGGAGATATGGTCATGGTTCATCTCAACAAGAACAGACTACCCACAGGAAAACACAACAAGTTGATGATGAGAAAAATTGGACCTTGTCAAATTTTGGAAAAATATGGTCCTAATGCTTACAAAATTGAACTCGCTGATGATATTGCTATTTCACCTATATTTAATGTTGCTGATCTGACATTATATAGGAGTCCTGATATAGGAGAAGGTACAGTAGATTCTGTCCAAGACAATGCAGAGTGGGTGCAGTATTTACCACCTAAGGAACCACCGAAGATGGAGTGTATCTTGGATAGCAGGATAGCAAAGAAGACCATAAATTAGACCTATTTTGAGCACCTCGTCAAATGGCAAGAACTTCTAGATTCAGAAGCCACATGGATGCTGGAAGAAGACATCAAAAAGTAGGGTGGTGATTTGCGGCAGTTAGTCTCTAAGAGGACTTGAGACAACTTTCACCCGGGGAGTATGGTGCAAGAGCACCTAGGAAATCATGTTTTCTTTTGTAATAAGGTCTATTGACCAATGCATTTTCATTTCGGTTTGTAGGTTCATTTTGTAAGTCCCAAGTGACTTAGGGGACAATTGTCAAATTGTAATCGCATAATGCTAAAAATAGCAATAATGCCAAAAATAGGTAGTAGTGTTTCCCAACTGCTTGGAGTTAGTTTGGTACTACTCTGGGTGAGTTTATAAACCCAGAGGATTGAACCAAATGTAGATATCATCATCGAATGTAATCAAATCGAATGTGATTGTATTGTGCTTAGGAGAAATAAAGAAATTTTGTTCTGTCCATTTGATTTCTATTTTTATAACTGTGAATCGCGCAACTGTAGATTTCCATTCATTTTGCATTTTCCATTGTTGCCGTATGTCACCGTGAAGCATTCCACTTGTGAGATTTCTGTCAAAATCAGTGGAATGGCTTTGATGTACCAGTATTCATTTTGTTCTTTGTTTTGTTTTATGTCGACAGTGCAGGCGTTCCAAACTGAGGTGTGTGCACAATAGCGTGCCCTAGCATCTCTATGTGCTAGGCGTAGAGGAGAGATCAGACTGTGTGAGGCTCGAAAACCCTAACGGCGTATCACTGTGTTGATTCATCAGCACGTCGGCCAAAGGTTGCAAGTGTTCACCGACAGAGCAAGTCACGCCAAAGGAAGTCAGTTACCGACGAAGCAAGCCTCACCAACGGCAGACGCCATTAGGGTATTTACAGAAGGATGAGAGACTTGGCCGATGGAGTTGAATCAGTGGCTCATCAATTAGTTCGTTGACTGCAAGAAATTAGGGCATCGGTCTATGGTATCCGCTGTGCACTCCCCATCATCTTTGCACTATTAATCACCTAGTTTGGTTTAACAATAGGAACATTGAGAACCATACCACAAGCAAAAAATAATAATGGTAGCACACGTATTTCTTTTGATACACTACTACCTATACTAAACCTTTGAGATGAGTATATCAAGGCAACCATCGCCTACATGCTACTTGTGAAAGCTTACCTAGACCCTATGAAATTGGGTAGCTCCTAGCATCTCATCTCTTCATATCACAAAAAATCATTTTCTCCTACTATAGTCCAAAAATAAAAAATCTATTTAAAAGATTATAGTTCACATTCACCTCAGAAAAAATTAAATAAATATACCTATTTATTTAATTACCTATTTTGTCTATTTTTTATTACTTTTGTGATCAATCATTAATCCCTCCTAAGTGTGTGCACATGGGTTAATTAACTTAAACCTAGATTACCCCTTTCCCCCATGCTTCTAGATGGACACTTGTCATCTCATGTACATGCATGTACATTATAAGTGGTGCCTTGGAAGTATGGGCAAATCTTCCTTTTGTCATACTTGTCCTTCTTTCCACTATTCCCCCAATTTTAAATTCCATGTGGCACTATTGCAAGAAATTTAAAATTACATGTGTCCTCTCTTCTCAATTTTAAATTTGTCACAAAATCCAAACCATGTATTTTCATAAATGAGGCCTTACATGTCATACACCTACCCAATCCTAACCATCCATCCATTCAACCATTCAATCTCATCTCTTGATCTCCCCTTGAATCTTGGGTCATCTTCCTCATGCAATTTCCTTGTGCCATTTGTCCAATTCTCCTTACTTGAGGATCCTCAAGCATTGTGAGCCCTTGATCTTCAAAATTGATCCTAGCCCTCCATCCTCACCTCTAAAAATCTATAAATTGAGCCCTTCCCCTCCATTTCCAACAAGCAATTTGAATGTAATGAAATTCTGCGTCATTGAGCACTTGACATTACCAATTCACATATAGTTTAACATATCATAGGGCAAATCAAGAGTTTTGCATAGTGATAGGGTGCAATTTAGTTAGTTTATGCATCACTCTTTAGCCTAGTCTTGAGGTGACTTAGATTGGTGAATTAGGGTGAATTAGGCTTCTCTAACCATCCCTTTTGGGTTCATCTCTTTAGTGTTCACACTATTATTTGGCTAAGTTATCACTAGCATACAATAATATAAAATTACAATGCATGTGAGATAGAGTAACATAATATAACACTGTAGAACCTTTATTCAATAAAATTTGTTTATATACATGCTTTAATCTTTTCTACTCATACTTACATAGTGAGTAAAACTAATTTTGTTATATTATTTTAGGTAATAAGAGTTGTGCAACATCTTTACTAGTTGTATGATGAAAAGTAACTTAGATAACCCTATCCAACTCCAACCACACTCCAATTTTCATGACAAAATGTATAACCATTCTAATCAATTTAGATTAGACTTCTAATTTAGGTAATTGTTTTATATTTACAACAATATTTTACACCAATCTACTTCTCAAAGGATGATTAGCTTTTCATAAATTAATTCTATAGTTTCTCTAAATAGTGCATAATCAATTTGTAAAGTACTTAACTCAAGATGGTTTCCGTAGTTAAACCTTCACTTATAATAATTAATTGCTTTTTAAGGCAAAAGGTGGAAAACCACCTAAAATTTTATTAATGTACAAAGCAGATACAAAAAGCTAGGCATAAGCTACTGACAGGAAATACCAAAAATGCTACATTAATCTTAAGTTTTCTTTCCACCCCTCAAAGGCGTTTGGGACTAGGGAGCATTTGATAGGACTTGAGAGAGTTGTCTTTCGCTTTTGGACAAGGATCCATGAACCATCCCCAATATCTGCCTCATTAGATGATGACTGAGAAGAAATGTTAATCTGATGAGCCATTTTCTAACTATACTCATTTTCCTCTTAATCTACAATCTTGTCAAGAGGATTGATCATTGAAGGTGAATCCTCCTTCTCCGGAAGCAATTCAGAAATTTTCTCTTTTTGATCTTGTGGTGGATTTTAAGAAGAAGATATGTCTGTATTTTTGCTTGGACTATATGATTCAGATGCAGATCTTTCTACCATGAAACTTGGATTATAGGTTTATGTTTGATTGTACAAGCATAATCAATATGACCTGTATTGTAACATTTCCTGCAACGGAATGGAAGCCCTTCATAGTCCAAAGGTTGGATCCAAGTACGACCTGCAACTTTCAGAGAAATTTCTGTGAAGAGATCCTTTGAGATATCCAAGTCAACTAAAATCTGAACATATGTTGTGTGAGAAAAATATGTAGTAGCATTATCAATAGTCAGAAATTCTCCAAGGAATCTCCTACAGCTTGTAAGCAAGACTCAATCCAAAATTGCAATGGAAGATTTGAAAGGTGAATCCAGACGGGCATAACATTGAATGATTTAGTCAAGAGATTAAAACTAGGATAGTAGGGTTTTAGCATTAGTGATTTTTTACTCCAGATCCAGAAGCAATCAAAAAGTATAGCATCTCGATCTTTGGTAGAATCAAACTACAATAAAAAACCCTTGGGCACAAGGATAAATATCCACATTCTATTTCAAATGGGATTTGCCAGTTTTTCAGAACCCATTTATTTAAAACAGACAAGGTTAGCCATAGACGGTTGAATCAACCAATCAAACCATGAGCAGCAAAGTATCTCTCCCCTTCAAGAACTTCATCTCCAAATTCCAGGATAGGGGATTTCTTAGCACAGTTGAGGGTTCGGGTTCCTTTTGGAGCCAGTTCAGATCTGACTTTGGAGATAGGGGTATGCAAAACATCTGAAGAAGAAGAATTCACCCTAAAATTTGTAGTTTTTTCACTTACCTTTGAGCATTGAGAGCCAAAAACTGTTGAAGCTTTTGTTTTGCACGCTATATATATATATATATATATCTGCATTTCCTCCATCTGTAACAATGGTCATTGCAGCTCCAGAGAGGCAGTGGAAATGGCCATTACCAGTTGAGACATTACCAGAGAGGCTATGGAGGTGAGCTTAAGATATTTTTGTTGAGCCATTACCATTTCTGGGAATAAAACCCTTTTCTTTCCCATTCATTCCAATTCCATTTGAAACTGTAGGTTGTTTCTTGTTCGCGCCATTACCTAAAATAGGGAATAGAAGTCCACACGAGCTACATGGTGAGATGAGAGTGCAGGCAGAGTAACCACCGGAACTGTTGGAGCGCCATATTGGGAGTAGTTGGAGCTTTTCATTAATTTCCAAGGTAAATAATTTATTAATATTTTAATCTTATTTACAATAGTTGAACCAATGAAGAAAATTTTAACCCTTGAGAGCTCAATCCTTATAACAAACACTTCATAAGGTTCAATAAACCATACCCACCACACTCGTCATGCATAGGTAACTACATCCTATACAACTTGTAGAGATATAACTTAACAAACATAATCACCAACACTCTAAGGTTCACCATTCACGATCATGGCCATGACTAGTTTTTCTTCTATCTTTTCACTTAATCATTAAGCCCACATCTCTAAAAAAAACCTTTATCTATCTACGTACGGTCCACTTATGGTGCAACAGAGTATTGTTTGTGCATGCCATTTCTAATGTTTGCACTTAGTCCTATGCCAAGGTAAGCTCACACAAATTATAATTGTTTCTATAATGGTTAGAAAACTAAAGAGATGATATTTAAGATTTGAATCTAAATTTTATTTTATACCTAGAAGCTTGCAATGAATTTTGAGTAGAAGGATAAAATATTGGCTCAACACTTATAGTACAACTAAGTATTTATACATTGCATAAGTGTGTACTAAGTATTTATACATTGCATAAGTGAGTTTATGATCATTATGGTTTCACATAACTAATAGTAATGGCTTAGCTTTTGCATCTTACCTACAACTATAAGCAATTTGAAAAAATAACAAACATTTAACATGTAAACTAAGACGCCCCTTTATACTAATTTCTTTGATGTAATTACTACGACCCTCCTCACTAAAGAACTCCCCCATCAAATTGTCTTCTCTATTCAAATGGTGCTCATACTTCATTAATGCACCAAAATCTAATTTTTGACAAGCTTAGATCACCGACTATTTTGATATGTGGATATTTGGTTTGGTAGATGAAAGTTTGGATATTTTAATTTATAACATCCTCCTCTTATTAATTGTTGTTTAATTGCTTCCATATCAAGAGTATGTTTCTTATTAATAAAAATATTCCATTTATCATAAATATTTATGAGAATGTGATATGCATGTGGAGCTTAGGATTTCTAGATTAAATATCATTATTGATTTTTATAATATTGAATATTATAATTTTAGATGAGATTTTTAATAATAGCATAAGTTGTAATATAACATCTATGTGCTAGGTATAATCTACCAAGTCGAGAATCTTCAACTGATTTATAGAAAGAGACTAAATACAAGGAACTTACATAATCACAATGTTATTAAATCATAACATGGACACTTAAGATGAATACTAGCTAAATTGGCATTTAAACTTTTACTAGACGTACACCATCATCACGATATCACAAAGCAATTATAAATGCATGGTTTACAAACTTCCAATTTGATCACATTTTCTTTGAAACTATGTTCAAGAATTGCCTACCACCAATTAGAATCAAGGTCTTCGAGGGATGTGACAATTTTATTAATGAATTAAAATTATAAATATTTATTTCAATGTTTTTTTTCAAATTTAGGTGCAAGTTAATAAGGTTGTACTACAGGGTGTTCGTTTACAAGTAATTGATGTAGTCATGGATGGAGGATCTAATGAAGGATTATCCAACCATGTAGCCTAATGAACAAACACACAACAAAATTTAAATAAACAACAATTTGATCTTTATTGATTCATAGTCACAACATGAGGTCGCAACCTTCAAACTTATATGAGAACAATTATGTGTTTATATGGGAACAACTATGTGTGAGTTATAGAATTTAAATGATATTACATGACAATACTTTCTCAACTATCGACAAATTTAAAGCTAAGGATCTAGCTAACTACCTTCAAAGTGTCACTAGTGATGCTTATATAGCAACTTCTAGCCAAGGTAGGTATGATCTTTGTCAGTCGCAAGGATGTGCAAAGATTGATGCCAAGTGTAATGTGTAGTCAGCCAAACATGTTGAAGGAATCTTCTAGAATGAATGCAATAATGGTGGTCTGATGAACCTTGATGTAGTTCATACCATAAGCTCTCATTGGTCTAGTGAATCTAGAAATGTGTTCCTTTATTGTCACATGATTCAAAAAGATGTCACGAGCTTCAAACAATGAAACTAGATGTTATCCTATTATGCCTAATAATAAGTTTGGAACTAAAATCTACCTTTGTGGTGATTAGAATCTCTTAGAAATTGGATAAGACATCATTATCTCTAAGGAGAACATATGTTCCCAACCATAAGGTTAAATGTATAGTTGCAATCAAATATGATAAGAATTATAGTGCCAAGATGATGACTAGAATGTTACTAAAAACCTGCAACCAAACAAACGAAGTGAAAGAAAATATATTTGGTGATGCAATATTGCTCTTACACCTATGATGTGCCAACATTAGACACCCAAGATAATTTGAAAAGTGAGTCCCTCACTTTTTTGATGGCTTGAGGGAAACTAAAATAGTCTATCTCAGCCTTAGAAATCTAAGATGATTCTTCTTCAGGCCTTCCTTTCCATTTCACCAAATATAATTCCTCATACTATCTGTTTCTAGTGCTTTTGTCAATCCTACCATCCAAAATCTCTTCAATCTCCTCTCTTTGTTGTTGCAATATCTAATTCTTCCATTGTGTTTTTAGACCATTGTCTTCTAGTTCTCCTTCATGATACTAATATATATATACAATATTGAACACTAGTAATATGCCTAAGTTCTCTGGTAGCTCCACTTGATATGAATTTACTTAATCAAACTTTTTGACAATTATACAAGGACCAAACTTTTTCATCTTTAATTTTTTATATGTCCCAACTAGAAAATATTTCTTTTTTGAGATACATGATCACCTCATCTCCAACCAAAAATTCCTTGTCTTCTTTTCTTATCACCCTTCACCTTATATCTACCATTTATCCTTTCTAAGTGACTTCTTACTTCAATGTGTACTTCTTTCATGTGTTTTGTAAACTCTTTTTCTTCTACACTCCTCTTCTCTTCATTATTGATATCTCTTAATTTCGATACATTCCTTGGACCACTGCCATATGCTATCTCAAATGGTGTTTCCATGTACTCCTATTTACTAAATTATTATATGTAAATTTTATTTGTGCTAGGACCATATCCCAATTCCCTATCTTCTCTCCAACCAAACATCTTAGCAAATTGCCTAAACTCTTATTCACAAATTTTATTTTTCCATCATTCTATAGGTGATATGTTGAACTGCACTTCAAATTTATTTTCATCTTCTTCCATAATTTCTTCCAAAATTATCCAACAAACTTAGTATCTTTGTTTGAAACTATACTCCTTGGCAACCCATGTAATCTCACAACTTTTTTGAAAAATATATTAGCTATATACACATCATTTGTCTTCTTATATGGAATGAAATGTGACATATTATAAAATCTATCCACAACAACTAACATGGAATCATGTCCCCTTTATGTTCTAGGTAGCCCTAATACAAAATCCATACTGATATCTTCCCAAGGCTTCTTTGAAACTGGTAATGGCTGATAAAATCCAATATTCTGACTATTACCCTTTGCTACTTGAAAAAATACTACAACCTTGAACATAATTTCTTACATCCTTATATATTTGAGGCCAAAAAAAATGTTCACATACCAATTCCATTATCTTATCTACTCCAAAATGACCAGCTAAACCACTACTATGATTCTCTTTGATTAGATTTTCCCTCATTAAGGTTCATAGAATACAAAATTGATTACCCTTAAAAAACATTTCATTTTGAATCAAGTAATCAAGCCATATCCATACTTATCGATTCTTTACATTTTTTCCATGCTTCTACAAAATCAGGTTCAACTTCATACAAATGTTCAATTCATAAAATGCAATTACTTCTACTCTTATTTATGTTAGCAAATTTTGTCTTCTACTCAATGCATATGCAACCTTGTTTGACTTGATACTCCTATTCTTTAGTATAAAATAATAACTTTGTATGAAATCTACCCATCTCACATGTCTCTGATTCAACTTATCTTGACTATTCAAGAATTCCAATGCTTGATGATCCATATACAACACATATTCTTTGGGCAACAAGTAGCATGTCCATTTCTTCAAAGCTTAGATTATGGCATAAAATTTCTGATAATAAATTGAATATCTCCTTCTTGTATCATTCAAATTCTCACTAAAATAAGCTATTAGTCTACCTTCTTGGCCTAATACTACTCCTATTACATTCCACTTTCATCACAATCAACCTGAAATATTTTCTTAAAATCTAGCAATACTAACATTGGCTATTCAGTTACCTTCTTCTCTAGCAACTCAAAGCTCCTATTTTCTCATGATGTCCACTTGAACTCTTTCTTGTCTCCTCTCGTAGTGTTAGTTGATGGTGCACAAATTCCATTGAAATCTCTAATGAATTTCTTATAGAAACTTGTCAAACCATGAAAAATCTCATCTCTCCAACATTCATTAGTGTGGGCCACTCACAATTACTCTAACTTTTTTGGATCCATATTCAATCCTTCAATTGAGATTACAAACCCTAAATATACTAATTATAACATCATGAAACTACACTTCTTCACATTGATCAATAACTTATCCCATCTCAATCTATTTACTACTAGTCTGATATATTATAGGTGTTCTTTAGTCCTACTGAAAAACAAAATATCATCTAAATAGATAATCACAAATAAGAAGGAAAGAGAGTTAGGCAATAAAATGTGAATAACTAGAATCTAAAAGACAATAAAAAATAGAATTAACAGTTGCATAACGAAAATCAAAACAAACTGGAAGTTAACCCAAACAGTTCACCATCTAGGATGCTAACGTGGTACACTATCATCCATTATATTTGTTGTAGTCCTATCTATGTGCTACCTTCCAAAGTAGTAGAAAAACACAATCTTCTATGTGGATTTCTAAACTCCCTACAGAAAGGCACACAACAACACAAAGTAAGAAATAGCAAATATCTCCAAGAAAAACATATTACAAAAAAACCTTGAACAATAATGCTATTAAAGGAACAAAACAAACAACAAAGAGAAAGCTAAAAGACAAGAAATTGTCAATGCATGGATGTCTCCAAAACTTGTAATTTAGACAAAGAGGGAAGGTTGGGGCTAGTTAGGAGCTTTCCAAGAATGGTCAAGCCCTTATTTGGTCTGTCTAATGTAATGAAACAACTTGCACAATAGAAGAATATAATAGGAAATATTTTGCAAATACTTGATAAAAATATACCGCTTCAAAGGGGGGCAACCTCCTATCAATTTGAGGGGATATCTCCAATAGTCTTAATAAGAACACAATACTCATATATGTTGATAATAAATAACTTCTACCTCCTATATATACCATACTTATGTCAATGGATGCCACCTAAGTTGACCTAACTACCTATATAATACTATATTAATGATTATATTAACTTAAATAAAAGTTAAGGTACCCACACAACGCTAAATACTCATAACCATATCACAATTACAGGATTAGGGGTGTAGCATACCCCCACCTTTTCAAAAGTGTTGTCCTTAACGCTGATCAATTATGGTAGTTTATTCATAAAATCTTCATCTTCCCATGTGGTTTCTTCAACTAGAAAATATTTCCATATAATGAGTTTATTTTGAAATTTTTGATGTCCTCAACTTCTTCATGTGTGTCTAAAAAATTAACTTAAGCTCCAAGATGTGTCTTCCCTCTGCATCTAGCTCTTGGTGGGAATGAATGTTTTCTTCTATTTCTCTAACCTTTTTTTTGTGCCTTTGAGGAAGATGTGAGTAAATGGTAGATGGTATCCTAGCCTTGGTTGAATTTGCTTGATCAGGATCTCTTTAGGAAATAATGCTTTTGAAATGCTCCAAGTAGTGATAATGCATGGAAAGATGTTATGGGTTTGACTTCTCCTTTTTTCCTCTTCTTCTCTTTATTTTATTTTTTCTTATTCTCCCTTTCCTTCTTGTCCTCCTCCTCCTGTCCTCCTCCTCCTCCTAATCTCTAACCCTTTTGGTGTACCTTTGAGGAAGATGTGAGGAGTGGTAGATGGTACCCTAGCGTTGGTTGAATTGCTTGATCAGGATTTCCTTTAGAAATAATGCTTTTTGAAATGCTCCAAATAGTGATAATGCATGGA